>CM029663.1:49623443-50250943 GCA_017311315.1 Dendrocalamus latiflorus | reverse complement strand
TCCCCATTGTCCTCCTCAGAGTCCTCATCCCCCTCCTTGTCCTTTTCCTACAAGTTTGCAAAGTGAATTAAAATTAGATGTAGCAATAGCATATTTCAGAACAAGCAGTCAATAAACATACACATACCTCAATTTTCAGTTTAGCCACAACATTAGCCAAAGCCTCAACCTCAAGATCACTCACAATTGATCCAACCATTTTAGAATCTGAACCAAAAATTTGGTATTCCGTATTTCGAACCGAATTTACAATACGGTATATTCCGAATAAAATGTAGAAAAGTAGAAAACGGTCAGAAAACGTCTAAACCGTTTCCGCTCCGTTTTCGAATTTGGTATTCCGTATTTCGAACTGAATTCGAATTTGTCCGAAAATACGAATTCGATCGGGTCAAATATAGAAAACGATGCGGTTCAGTACGGGATATTTCCGTTCCGTTTTCATCCCTAGGCAGTCTGATTCGTAGTTACACAAACTCTGTTATGTAACGGTTGTACAGTAGAATTTTTCCTCCATGTCCCGCGCCGATCGCCGCCCGCGCACGCCCGCAAATCGCAGCGATGGATGCACGCGCGCAGTAGCGTGACGTGATGTAGCGCGGACGGAGCACGGCCTGCGCGGTGGTGGAATGGACGGGTCGGCGTGCGCGAGGGGAGGTGGTGGCGAGGTCAACCGGCAGAGTCGAGAAAGCGCGCGCGCGCGCGCAAAGGGAAAAAAAGGCGGAGACACGCGAGCACTAGCTCGCTAGCGTACGTCGCTGCCACGCCCACTACCGCGGCCACTACGTAGCCCACCTACGGCTGCCTCCCCCTCCCAATAGATTATATATATATTTCTACTGCTGCTGCGAAGTCTTTGCGCTCGCATGGCATGGCACCAGTTGCAATGTTGCAAGCATGTGTCATTGCTTTCCATCTCGATCTAGTAGTCGATATATCCAGCTGAGAGTAGTCTTATCATCTTTTGCCCATTTGGTTTATGCATAGCATCGATACGCTCCTGGTGTTGGTTTGCCGTTAATTTGCATATAGTTAGACGAGAGCTAGCCCATCGTGTTTTGTTCTCCTGGCTCACGAGGATTTCATTAGCTTCTTGATCAGTTCTATCTTCTACGTATGCCACGCGTGCGCGTGCCTGCAGATGTGTGCATTTTCCGCATGGAGAAAGATACGTGTATCTCATAGCAATCTTTTAGCTATTTGCATTGTTAACCTTATGCAGGTCATGGTTTTCTTTTTTGCTCGTTTACCATCTTCCTTTCACTTTTGTTAGGGGAATACTTCCTTTCGCTTTCTCTTTGTTTTCTTTCGGTCCACTCTACTACGGGTAAGGCATGACGGTTCCTAAATCCTAACTCTGCCCCCTTTTTCTCTCTGATAGAAACTGACCCAACAATTCTTTTGGATTTAAATTGTTGGGCTAGTTGGCCTGGCAAACAAGTATTTGATTTTCCTTGCGCTTCATTGTCGAAGTCTAAGTTTGATTGTGTGCCAGTTGCTCTCTAGATTTTGTTGTCTGATTGAGAGCGACCTGACTGGCCTGCTGAGGTGGTCAAACCACCCTGCTGGACGAGAGCGGTCGGACCAGGGTCTGTTGCAACCGATAGTGAAGAGCTATCCAACTAGAAATGTTGTGCGACCGATTTCTAGTTGGCAATATGTTTATTTTAGAGAGGTACTCGTTGTGTTGCAAGGAGGTTTTAGGAGCGGTGCAACCGGCCATGTAATTACGATATGACTGGAGGTCCTTGGGCGGTCTGACCGGCTGTGGGCGGTGGTCAGACTAGGGTTCAGTTTGACCAACAGTGAAAAGCAGTCTAACTGGAAATGCAGTGCGATCGATTTCTAATTGGTGGTACGTTTATTCCAGAGAGGTACTCGTTACATTGCGATGAGTTTTTGGGAGTGGTGTGACCCACCATGTAACAACGGTCCGACCGAAGGTCCTTGGGTGGTATGATCGGCATGGGAGCCACGGTTAGACTGGTCTTCTATTACTGGGAGAAGTTAAGTCGGTTTGTGGCAGTCTAACCAACCATTAGTTGGCGGTCAGACCGGTCTCTAGTGAAAATGAGTGAGTTGAGTTGGTTTTGATTGTGTTAGTCATGGCAAAAGTCTATACATTATGGGAATCTTAACGTGAGTATCAAGTGGTGCATATTTGCATTGATTATGTTGATGAGAGTCAAGCGCATGTCATTTGTCTTGGGACGGTTGTTTATTGTTTGATGTGCAGGGCGCTTGGTGATTGTTGCTGTCAACGGCAAGATTGAGGCTAGGGGGTGCTCTAAGGCCATGGCGGGTCACGTAAGTACAGGTGGAGCATCATCTCAAAGGGAGAAGCATAGCAGAAAGACAAGGATCCGTGATGAGGTAAGTGTATGCATGTGATGTAACATTGGACTTGAGTGTTTCAAGTATATTAGTTCTCAGAGCAGGAGTATGATCTTGGCAGCAAGTCATTGGGCATCACGGACTTTGTTGTGGTGGTTGTTTTAAGGAGAAGCATTGAAAAGGACAGTGAGTGGCAATTAAGAAAATTATCCGATACCGGGTGGAGAGGTGGTTTGCAAAACTATGACGGTGGACTAAGTGGTTTAGGTCACATCTTGGAGGATTGAGCATCTTACCAAGCTATTGCAATTATGTGGAAGTCACGTTTTAAGAAGCATGCAAGTGTGTGAGTGTAAACCCGGTTTGTTTATAGGTTATCAGGTTTTCCCATTTATAAGTGATTGTATCCATTAAGTGTAGAATGGTTGTTAGAGTTTCATGAGAGGTGAGAACCTCCACTATATATGCACTTGTGTGTGTTGAGAGATGGATCATCTCTTGTATTGGAGAGAGAGATGTTAGGATTTCTTTGTGTTGAAAACTTTGTTTTTGTATGCTCTAGGCATAAAGCTCTGTCTTCCATAAAAGAGTAGACGTAAAACACATCTCTCAAAATGAAATGAAAAATCCTAACTTCATTCAAGTGAGTTGTGCCATGGATCCCTCTTTGTGTTTTTTATTTGCTTGCTTTTCTTATTTGGATTTCATCTCCATTTGATCTTTCTTGGTGCTAAAAATATGTAAGAGATGGAGATATCTAGGCACTTTCTATGAAAAATTCTTGTGATTGCCCAGTTTTGCTCAAGAGGTGGGTGATCTTGGGGTTTTGATCTTGAGAGCGTTTTGGCTGAGTTCGTGTTATGATCTAGCTTTCTATAACATGTGAGAACCCATCCAAGGTCATCTAAATCATCAAGAACTCACAAGCAAGAGCAGATCAAGATTTCTCTCCTTTGCTCAGTTTTAGTGCAACCTTTTTTGTTTTAGATAAAGGTTAAAACTTTGGTATTTGATCTTATGATCCATGATTAGAATATGTTTCTGAAATCCTAGGGAGAATTTGTACCAAATTTCATCTTGTTTGGATCATTGGTTTAAGAGTTAGCCTTTTTCTTGATCGTATACCATACATATTTCAGTTTCTATTTAGCGAGTGGTCAGACCGTTGTGACCCAAGCAGTCCAACCACCCTGACCGGTCGAATTGGTGGTGCTTGTGTTCAAACTGGCTGAGTAGCCCGATCATCCTTTGTCCATTGGTGAGACTGTGAGTCTTAGTTAGACTTGAGTTTTCTATTGTATTGCGTTGCTAATACTTGGAAGAAAATTTTAATAAAAAATTCACCCCCTCTAACTAGCCACACCCAATCCCACAGACATACATTGATTCCTACAAGAAGCTACACCTAATTCATACAACAAAATTCAAACCCCAATTCCTAATCTTTTTGTTCCATTTTACAAAAACCCTAATTTTTTCTACAATTTGTGGTGCCTTTTTCTCTCTTTGCTGATGCCTTAACTCCTAGCTAGTCGGCAAGACTTGTTTGGAGCTTAGGAATTAGTATGATTCCTATAGAAATCCTACAAAATTCTTGTGTTCTAAATGGGCCTAAAAGGTTACATACACAGCAACCATCCAAATCTAAATTGTGTCTAACTAGATAGATTAATTCAAGTATTCTAAGATCAAATTTCTCCATGCTAGCAAAATATAGTAAAAAAACTCAGAACTGAAGATAGCCTACGTCTGCTAGCTAGCTAGCTATACAACAACAAGGTGCATAATACAAATGACACTATATGCAAGTTGGTAAATGCTAAAGAACCTTTGAACCTATCAATATGCCATGATTATAGGGTGGGTAAGATTTTGTTGGACTGGATGGCAACAGAGGGGGGTGAATAGTGCCAACTCGAATTTTCTCCTACGTATTTAAGATTCTATTCTCACACAACTACAGAGTTCCAAAAAATAGAGTTTTTATCCAAAGACTCAAGCCAAATGGCTCAAGAACACAAAACCTTAAAGCAACCACTTCCCGGCGGTCTAATCAGCATAGAAATGACAGTATGACCGGTCCCAGTCAGTCTGACTGCTACTTCAATGTTGGTCTGACGCTGCTACAGTAAAATCAGGCAAATGAACAGTGTTTTCAGACCGATTTCAAAAACCAAAATCGAGAGAACTTTTGATCCGTAAATTCAAATAATATAAAATTTTATAGGGATATTCTCTAAGGGATTGTGAACCTATTCCAACAAACGATCATGAAAACATGGCCAAAGTTGTGACCTTTCTCAATTTGAAAGAGAAGTGCATCAAAACCGAGCCAAAATGCCAAACGATGTATACAACTTACTTGTGGGTAGATGATGGCCAAGAGGAGTCTAGATGTGTTTCCACACATCACAGTAAGTTAGATCACCACAGAAACGAAGCCAAAAACCCTCGAATCAAGAGATGGTCCAAAGAGGCCAAAGTCAAGCCAAACCATATTTTCTCGTGAATCTTGCTATCAAGGTGCCTAGATGGGTGGAGATGTATTCTTAAGGATTATCTCTATCTTTTACACATTCTTGGCGCATCACGATCACAAGAAGGAAATAAGAGAGATCAAAAACAACAAAAGGTCAAAGCACATCAATCAAAAACAAGAGAGACTAAAGAGTTGCACAAAGATTAATATATTGCTTACTTGAAAAGATGGGTTTTGTAGCCATTCTACCTTGGGGGACAAAGAGCACCCAAGGTACCCACTCTCAAACCCTAACCCTAAACCTAGAGAAGAGAACACAAAAGATGGATTGGATGGTTAACCTTACACGTCTCCATCCCAACCCTGTTTTATAGGTAGGCAACCAACTACCTATTCACCTTAGTGGATACTATCTACTATTCTATCCGTTAACCCCCATACACGGGTTTTACTCATACAAGTTCATTTATGCACGCTTTTTAAAGCGTATAAGTGTGCATCTGTTAAATGCTTAGCCGCCTTGATCAAACCATCTCAACCTTGACCTAAACCACTCTCCAATGCATCGCCCATACGCCGCGGTTTCGATCCAAGATGGTTTTTGGTATTTTGATCAAACTACCAAAATACCCTTTTTTGACGCGATTATCACCAACCACTGTAAGCAATCACCATGCTTGCTACTTGTAAGTGCACTACTAGCTTGCCACGCGCCTCCAAGTCTCTCCCGTCCTGGTTCCACCGAACCACGGCTTACTTGGCCCGTGCAAGCCACATGGTATCATCCCGCCGTTTGAACTCACCTTAAACATTTCCTATCTTTCTCATATCATGCTTAAGTCCACCGTCTCACTTGGCATCCTAATCGTTCTGTGCCTCAACTCCTCCATGAGCCTAGCCCCGATCATCACTATTGACCACAATTGACTCCAAGCGACGCTACACATCCAAATACAAAGAAATCGTTTTCAGCCATAAGTTTTTCACAACTTAACCTACATTAGCCAAAACATACATCGTGCAATCATAATCCAATGATTCGGGTCATTTCAACTCAATCCATGACTCAAATCCCCAAAACTCTGTTTTCTGGAAAGATTGGTAGTACCTCACCCACAATACCGGTACTACCGCTTTTTGGGACTTTAAGAAATCAGTCTAAATCAAATGCAATCTTTACAAAACTACTTAACCACTCCATAAACCTTGTAATGTTTCATCACAATAGTATTCTAGATTTTCTCATGTGGTCCTTTAGATTCAGGTGCCGCTCAATTCGGCTGAAATAAGTTGGCTTATGGTTAAAATTG
Organism: Dendrocalamus latiflorus; assembly: GCA_017311315.1. Lineage (NCBI taxonomy): Eukaryota > Viridiplantae > Streptophyta > Magnoliopsida > Poales > Poaceae > Dendrocalamus > Dendrocalamus latiflorus. Next base: position 50,244,820 of record CM029663.1, on the reverse strand, counting down.
TACTGTAGCTGGCTGAAATTACACTATAGCTGATGGTAGTTTATTTGGCGTAACTAAATTTAAAAAAAATTAAAAATAGAAAAAATAGGTTAGCCCATCACGGACAATACAAACTTATATAGGAAAAAAGAATCGGTAAGAAAGTTAAAAAAACTAAAAAATCAGAAGAAAAAAACGAAATGTAGAAACAGTGAAAAATAAATTAAAAGCCAGAAACTCAAGCGAAGACATGTTTAAATTATCTGCTCAGGCGTCTCACTCCAGGAAAACCTGCTGCCTAATCAAAACCTCGCCTTATGCCCGGTTTGGAGCGTAGAAAATTTGATAGATTTTGACGGGAAGTGTAACTATTTCCTATAAAATTTCTACGAAATCCTTATGCTCCAAACGTACCCTTGATTTGGCTCCAAATGAACGAGTTGGAGCTCTTAGCAAGTAGGATTAATGCATTGTCGACTAGAAGCCACATAAGATTTGACTGATCAGTGTATTACGCTGGACTCCATTAATTTGCTTTGTTAATCTATATCATACTCCTACGTGCCAACATGTTATTATAAACTGATTTGTATTAGTATTATAAATGTAGTACACTGTCTTGAAAAGTGATCCATCAATGTTGTCACTTTATAGCCGCAAACTGCAGGTGCAGGTTCGCGTACGTCATCAGTTAAATTGATTTTTTATGCTTCTTAATTATGTACTATCTATAGGTTTAATACATGACTTATACATACATTGGCTTTCGGTCGAACAACTTGTTCGGTGGTACTACTATTTCGCTGATCATTTTCTGTCACCATTCGCAGTGTGATCTAGCATGTAAAGCCCAAATTTTATAGTACCGGCAGCATGTTTCAAACAAAGTTTGGCTTCTCGCTGGTACACACACGTTGTTGCGTTGAAGCCTGGCTAGCTGGTTACACGTTCAAGGCGGTATTAACGGCTTGGCTCCGTTCGGTTAAGCTGGAAAGCTATGTCTTATGATTGAAATTGCGCTATAGCTGAAGGTGGCTTATTTGGCGTAATTAAATTTAAAAAAAAATTAAAAATAGAAAAAATATGCTAGCTCATCACGGACAACGCAAACGAATACGGGAAAAAACCAGCAAAAAAGCTAAAAAAAGCCAAAAGTTCAGAAAAAGAAGAAATTTATGAATAGTGAAAAATAAACCAGAAGTCAGAAGCTGAAGCCGAAACGAGCGGGGTTAAATTTGGCCAACAAGATCGTGCCACGTTATACTCAGATCAATTGATGGTGTTACTACAGTGCGTCTCTTATGGCAGTATGGAATTGGGCCTGTTCTTTTCCTCCGAAGCCGGCGGCTTTTGACTTTTGCTACAGTACCTAACTTTCAAACGGAGTATTTTCTCATGACAGGGTCTACAAGTTAAATGATCTACACGTTAAAAGCCCAACATCTGTACCAGCCAAAATCACAAGTGAGTATCTGTCTCTCCGTAATCTGTACCGTAAACAGCCAAAATTCAAAAATTTCAGCCAAAATCATAAGCTACAGCCGTTGCCAAACATGCCCATTACCTACTTGGTGTTGTGAACGATGGGATCCATTAATAATATCTAGTTTCTACTGTAAAAGCACCTGAGCGTCAGGTTTCTCCAACAGTGGTCTCCCACCCATCCATTGAAATGAGAGCACGTGTGCTGCTATTGTTTGACACGGCTAACTTCAGAACCGAGCAACCAGGAGCAGGAGGCAACATGACCAAATCTCGTAAAATCCCCAGATAAACAAACCCACGTAATGTGCAGATAGTGGAATTCAGTCTAGCATTTAGCATGTGATGCAGTTACCTCACATATTGAACTAGACACTGGCCGGTATTAATTAGCTTATACCATTAGAAAAATAGGCAATATATTTCAATACTTTCCTTTATATGTAAGCTCCATTAGGTTTAAAACGTGACTCAAAGTGAGCCACAATTATTATTTTTAAATATTGTGTTAGTCGGGTTTTGAATTTAAGATCTCTCGGCTCTAATATTTTATTAAATTTTATCTACTAATCAGTTGATATAAAAGCTTAACTTATTAAAGAAAGAGGCAATATACTTCAACGCATGGCTTATTTGGATTGTATAGGCAAATCAACATTGTCGTGAAAAATAATCACCCCAAACTGTGGCTCATATATTTGAATGGAAAAAAATTCTCCAGACATACACATACTGTCAACGCAGTAAGAACTCTAACAAAATAAGCTAGGAACATGCCACCTGAACTCTGACAAAACAAAGAACATTCCATTTGCGCTCTGCAGAAATCAACCTGGCAGTGTCCCTCGCCGCTTCTCTGGGCAAAATCTTCAGAAGGCATCTACGTGCAATCTGCATGCCCTGAAAACGATGAGCCGACATATAGGCTGCATTATTGGAACGGTATTCAGATCACGCACAGCATATAGGCTGTGAGCAGGACCATATCTCAGTCCTGATCTTGGTGTGAGCTTCTGCTCTTTTGCCGCTGTAAGCAAGCCAGCATGCACCACTGTGAATGGAATGGACCACATGTGACTGGACATTCGCCATGGTCCAAATCTGGCCGAGGCGTAGCGTAAAGGAGATCGATTGGCCCGCACGTTTTCAGCACATTCTTGTCTGGAATCGATCCGAAGGGTGTGAGACAGGAAGACTTGCTGTGAGTGTTCTGGCTGATCAGAAAGTGTTACCGCTTGATCTATATTGCAACTTGCAAGAAAGTGGATGTAAGCTCTGAAACCCCTGTTGTCATGGTAAAGAGCAGCAAGTGTCCATAAGAAAAATATCAGTATGAAGGATCATGTAAGAAGGTATAGGGTTTTGTTGTGATGAATCATTGCTATTTTAGAGGGGTGAAAATTTGGATTTTACAAATTTACAATCTTTCTGGAGTTTTTGCAGACCTGACGGTTTGACCAGCCATAGGAGGTGGTCAAACCAGCATCCTCCAACGGTCTGACTGGTTGCCACCAGCGGTCTGAGTGGTTGGAGGCAGCGGTCTAATCGGCAGTTCTATTTTGCTTCAGCTGAATTTTGGTTTTTGGAAATTTGAGTCATGAATTGATTTGGTTTGATCTAAGTCGGTGCGTATGTGCTATATGATATATGTTTTAGGTAACGTGGATCAAGTTGTGAAGAATTTATGTGCAGAAATGATTTTTTTGTCTTTAGATGTGCAGGGAGACTTGGAGTCAATCATGGTCAACGAAAAGAATCGGGACTATACTCATGGAGGAGCTGAGGCCCAAAACAATTAGGATGTCATATGAGATGGTTAAGCTCAAGCATAGTACAAAAAATATTGAAACAAAGTTCGAGCGACGGGTTACACCATGTGGTTTGGTCAGTCCAAATGAGTTGTTGTCTAGTGGAACTAGAATAAGAGAGACTTGCTGACATGTGGCAAGCCAATATTGTATCTACACATGACAATCATGGTGATTGTTTGAAACGAAAGATGAAGATCGGGTCAATAAAGGGTATTTTCATAAGTTAGCCAAAATATCGAAAACTATCTTAGATCAAAATTGCGCCACTTGAGCAGCGCTCGAGAAAACAGTTTAGATCAAGGAGAAGCTGAGAAGATCAAGCTGGATCAAAGGTTAAGAACTTAACGGATTTAGACTTATATTTTTTTTAAAAATGTGTATAAATGTTGTGTGAGTAATATCCATGTTGTGTGAGGGTAACATGTTTCTCTCCATTTGTGCTAAACGGTTAATATCCATTAGAGTTAGATAGAACTGGTTGTTTTGTATATTTAATGGGTTGGAATGGAGACTTGTTAGTTGACTATCCAACCATCTCAGCTTTACTCATGGAAATCAAGTATTCTAGGGTTAGGATTTGAAAAGTGTGAGTCCTGTGGAGTGTTCTCTTGTCCTCCAGATGAAGTGGCTGTAACATCCTCATTTTCAAATAGCAATATATCAATTTTGTTAATCTCTCATGAATACCTCTTGTGTTGATTGATTTGCTCTTAGTTTGGTTGGTTTTTGATCTTCTCTCTTCACCTTCTTGATCTTGCTGAATACCAAGTATGAATAAGTGATGAAGATATCTCATGGAAATCAATCCCCATCTATCTAGGCATCAGGTTTTGTAAGTTTTTGAAGTTGCTCATTTCTGCTTAATTTTGACCCACTTGAGTGATTTCTTGATCCATACGTTTTTGTCTAGAATATTTAGGTGTTCTTGCTTGATGTGTCATGCGAGAATACATCTTAAGCCATTTTGATCTTCCTTTACCCACGAGCAAGTCATATTTTGAGTTTTTTTGTTTTTTGTCTGATTCTGGTGCAATCTTACTTGATTTTGAGAAAGACCTGAACTTTGATATGATTATTACGATCCTTGATTGGAATAGATTCCTAAAACCTTAAATAAGGTATGTGTAAAATTTTATATCATTTAGACTTGGATTTTTGGAGTTGCACCAAATGTTGCTTTGCCTCATGCTGACTTTTCAGTTCTGGAACAAGGAGGCCAGTCAAACCACTCTCCTTCCGGTACAACCGCCAAGGCTGGTTAGACCGCCCCTAAGAGCCGGTCTGACCGTTTGAAGTCTGATTTCTTTGTATTTCAATTTCACGAGTTGTTTGTTTTGGGTTTTGACCTTCAATTCTAATCTCAATAGCTCACTGGCTATTTAAGTGAATAATTGGTGGATACTCGAAGGAAAATTTTGAATACATCATTTACCCCTTTGTTACCATACCAATCCTACACAGTATTACTATTCCATTGTTGGTAGATGAGAAAAACTGAAGTAACAACTCTGGTGCTAATTAAATCATGGCTTGAGACGTTTTTTTGGGGATAAATGTTTGTCAGTAATCAGTACATTGTAAATCAGAATGCCATCATTTCAATGCGCTGCAAGAAGGCTGCTAGGGAAATTACATTGGAATGATAGGATGCGTGAGCCCCATTTTCTTTTGTGTTCCTCTCTGTTAGTATAATAGCATTTTGAACTAATTAGTGCCTAATACAATCGTAAAGAAAGACATGTACGTGCATGTTGTTATCTGCATGAGTTTTATATAGATAGGCATGGGACTCATCTATACATTACCAGACAAACGCTTTCAACCATAGCGCTGAAAAATTGTAGTGATATGCCTCACACCCCAAATTTTGAACAAAATTAAGGTAGACTAGATGCACCATTACTGCTATAAAACACTTGAGCTTAGTCAGATGCCGATAAGCGACCAAAAACAGTTAGACAAGCAAGTACTGTGACATCAGGGAGATTGGATCATATACCCTCCCTTTAGTTGGGAAATTGAGAATTTACCCTCCACGTCTCAATGACACGTGGGGTCATCATAAGTCACTGACACGTGGGCCAGGAGGGTAAATCCTCAATTTCCATCTAAATGGAGGGTATATGATCAATTTTTTCGTGACATCAAGCACGGACCGCAAAGCCTGAATAGAGTGCAGGTCAGCTTTTCGTCCTGTTCGGCCTTTTGTGATGGTTTTTTATTAAAGTAACACTATAGTAACTATTAGTTTTTTTATAAGTCATTCAATTAAAAGAAAATAAAAAATATCGTTACATCTCTATGGATAATACAAAGAAAAAACCACGTTAAAAGATCAATATATTCTAAACAACTTTTAGTTTTTGAAAACTAGTAATTAGAAGTCGCAAACTGTTTAGAACAAGACTTTATGCTATGTTGCGCTTTAGAGGCCCCAATGTTCGGCTTTACAGGCTCGATCCCCCTCTGCTTGCTGCGCCTTCTAAAGCTGAAGAGCAAGCATGCAGGCAGGAGAGAGAAGGTAGCCATCTAGGGAATGTTTGGTGCACAAAAAAGCTGCAGAAGATGGTCTCCCCCATAATTCACAAAAGGGGGGGGGGGGGGGGGCAATACAGATTAGAGAATCTCTCTAGCTTACACCAAAGTTTCAGAGTGGGAAAGCCTTCTTTAATTTGGAGCACTTCAACTACCGGGCAAATCTGGATCCTAGCCCTTGTTATCATTGTGAACTCACGTCCCGAAAACTAGTACATGTCTGACATGCAGGGCTTGATAACATGCATGCGCCAAAATTTTTTAGCTTCTTGGAGAATAGTGGATTGGTGGTTCACTATATTCAGAGCTCCCCATAGAGAGAAGGTTGCAGTTTTGAGTTCGTGCAAAGGAGATGGGTATGGAAAACAATTGCATCGGAGCACCATGCATGAACCTAAAAACGAGAATGAAATAATCGAACAATACGCACTGTATGTACGTTGCAACTTGCAGCAGAGCACTATCAGCCTAAAGATAGAAGGAAACCATGCCAACTCTAATGTAGAAATAAGAAAAGCTGACCTAGCTTATATTTGAAATCAAAGAACGTCGGCCGGTGCATTTGCACGATTAACACCGTCCGCAAATTAAGGAGGGATATTATGTAATGCAGATGAGTAGACGAACTACTCGATCCCTCCATGCTTGCTTGGCAGTTGGCACATAGATGAACGGACCTCTTCTTTGATCGCCGCGATGTCAGATGCGATGCAGTTGAGCTCTTGGGGGGAAGGGATTCTGCAGAAGGTAGAAGCACTCTTGTGTTAGAATTAATCTATACGAGTTTATATACGTGTATGCGTCTTTGACATGTACGTATGCGAGTTGTTCCTAGTCCGTGTTCATGTACGCGTAAGAAACGGAGCCGGCCAGGAGAGGTCGTGTGTAGTCTTTAAAAAGGCCTCGCAATGCTTTGTATCAAGAAGTAGCACAGAGAAAACAATCGAAATTTGGACACTATTGGACCCCTGTGCATCAAGAATTCCATTTTTGGCTCCCTGTGCAAAAAAATTCTAAAATTGGACCCCTCTCCACCGCGGGATCTCCACACGCCGCCACCTGTCCCGGTCGTGCGGTACCAGACCGCACGACCGGGCTGCCTCCGCGCGATCTCCCCTGGCCGCACGACCGCGGTGCTGACCGCGCCATTCCCCGCCCGAGCGTGCGACCGCCCCTCCCCAGCGCGTGATTCCCCGCCCGAGCGCGCGATTGAGCAGCCGAGCGCGGGATTTATTCTCCTCCGAAAATAAATATTTATGTGTATATATATTTATGCATATATAAAGTAATTATTTGAAAAAAAATTCATGTATACATATAAAATGAGTGGAAAAATATGATTTTGAAGTGGAGTCCACTGTAATGCTTGTGTAATTTTTTTGTGCAATTTAGAAAATTAAAAATATTGTTTGGTAGAGTACGAACGAAATTTGTGCGAAGTAACGATTAGTGTATTTGTGATTTTCATATATTGCTGACCGTGAAAAATGTGCTGAAGTGTCAATATGAAATTTCGATTATGGTATGTTGTTTTATTAGAAGCAATTTGATGAAAATTTTTTTGAGCACAAATGTGATATGAACAATTGGACGAAATGAATGAAAGTGATATTGAACATGTGAGAATGAGTGCAGGAACTGTAATGATTATAAGTTTTGTTAATTTTGTAGGTGTGAAACAGAAAAAAATCTGATAAAATTGTAAAACAAGTTTATGTTGATTGGCTCGTTGTAGATGCATACAAATTTATGGTAATTTTTTTTAGGAACGATTGTGCGTAGAACGAACGATATATAAAGTGGTAAGTGACTTTTAGGGTTTGGTATGTTTTAATGGTTTGCAATCCGCGTGATGTTTGTATGTTTTGTCAATTTTGTAGTTAGAATCAGATAAAGTTGCAATAGAAGTTTATGTTCAATGTAAGTTGTAGATGCATAAAAAAATTTGGTAAATTTTTTTAGGAACGATTGACCGTATAACGATCGATACATAAAGTGGTAAGTGAATTTTAGGGTTTGGTCTGTTTCTTAGGGTTAGCAATCTCCGTGATTGTTTTCAGTTTTGGCAATTTTGTAGTTATAAACTGGGTAAAAATCAGATAAAGTTGTAATAAAAGATTATGTTCATTGTAAGTTGTAGATGCATAAAAAAGTTTGGTAAATTTTTTTTAGGAAAGATTGACCGTAGAACGGTCGATACATAAAGTGGTAAGTGAATTTTAGGGTTTGGTCTGTTTCTTAGGGTTTGCAATCTCCGTGATTGTTTTCAGATTTGGCAATTTTGTAGTTATAAACTGGGTAAAAATCAGATAAAGTTGTAATAAAAGTTTATGTTCATTGTAAGTTGTACATGCATAAAAAATTTTGGTAAATTTTTTTTAGGAAAGATTGACCGTAGAACGGTCGAGACATAAAGTGGTAAGTGATATTTCGAAGGTTAGTGAGAATTCGTGTACGGTGAGGAGCGCTATGTTAATATTGTTAAATGAGGTGATACGTGAATCATGGAATGCGAAAATACGAGATATTGAACTTCATAATACAGTTGGGAGTAACATGCCGCGTAGATTTTTATTACATGCATAACATATAGCATGATATGCGACTAACCCACCCAACTGCTCGTACGACCTACTGTGTGGACCGGGGCCACTTTCCCTTCCTTGCCCGCTCGGCGTTGAACTCCTCCGCGGCCTCTTTTGCCTTAGCCGCAATTTCCCTCTTTCTCTCGCGCTCCATCTCGCGAGCCTCCCGCTCCCTACGCGTGCACGCTTCAAGATGAGCTTACGTCTCGCGCTGTATACGCAGGGTGTGCTCGTGCTTGCGGCGCTCCTCCTCCAGCAACTCCTTCTCCTTTGTGACATTCCACTCCTCAAAGTCGAGGGTCCATTGGTCCTCAGGGTGGATCTCAAGATCGATCCATTTGCGGTAGCCACACAGGGGCTCCGGAGACTGTAAATACATGGGAGATATTGTTAGTGCGTGCTGTGAAGGAGAAAAGGTAGGGGAAAAGGAGAAAAGTTATTGTTACCGGCTGCCGATAGGTTGCAGTGTCAAAACGGCGGTTGGGGTAGTCACTGGAGTAGTTTGCGCAACCCAGTAACGCATACCTAGACTGATGCTGTGCTCAGACTTGAAGAACTTGCACATGTCCCCGCACCAACAAAGGGGAGGTGTCTCCCCCTCAGGTGGTAGTTGTGGCGAACGCTCGGTGGGGACGTCCGGGATGGGGTTTTTGCTACGCGGGCGCTCTGAGGGGGACCTTTCATCGTAGCACGATGGGCTTGTTCTACCCGAGCTTGTATCGCCCTTATTTTCTCATAGCGTGCGGCATTGCGGGCCGCAGCTGACCGTGCTATGTCACGGGTCTCCTCCCAATCCTTCACCATCTTGTCCCATTGCTTCTTCTTGCCTTTGTCCATCCCGGTTGGGTGAGAGAAGTGCGATGTAGTATGGGGTTTGGATGGGCAATGTTCGCTGGGAAATGGAATGCATACGAATTTATAGGGGCCGTTTTGTCTCTACTCGTACGTCTAAAGCTGGTCCGCGTGGTGGTAGCAGTGAGTAAAGATGGGAGTGCTGCGGTATCACTGAAAAAAGGTCCTGTTTTGTAATGTCTCTGAGCAAAGCTGCCCTGAATTGTCATCTCACTGAGCAAAGCTGACCTCTTGTTGTCATGTCACTGAGAACAGATGCCCTCTTTAGTACTGTCACTGCCCAAAGCTGGCATGTTTTGTCATCCCACTGAGCAAAGCTGCGCCGTTTTGTCATGTCACTGCGCAAAGCTGGCATGTTTTGTCATCTCACTGAGCAAAGCTGCCCCGTTTTGCATTGTCTCTGAGGAAAGCTGCCCTGTTTTATCATGTCACTGCGCAAAGCTGGCATCTTTTGTCATCTCACTGAGCAAAGCTGCCCCGTTTTATCATGTCACTGCGCAAAGCTGGCATCTTTTGTCATCTCACTGAGTAAAGCTGCCCCGTTATGTCATGTCTATGCGCAAAGCTGGCATCTTTTGGCATCTCACTGAGCAAAGCTGCCCCGTTATGTCATGTCTCTGCCCAAAGCTGGCATCTTTTGTCATCTCACTGAGCAAAGCTGGCATCTTTTGTCATCTCACTACCCAAAGGTGGCATCTTTTGTCATCTCACTGAGCAAAGCCGGCATATTTTGTCATTTCACTGCGAAAAGCTGTCCTGTGTCATCTCTTTGAACAAAGCTGCCCCGTGTTGTCATGTCACTGAGCAAAGCTGGCCTCTTTTGTCATTTCACTGCGAAAGCAGACTTGTTCTGTCATCTCTCAGAGCAAAGATGCCCCGTTATGTCACGTCTGTGCGAAGAACTGTCCTTTTATTCGTTTGAGGTGAATGCAGCAAGTTGTCTCGTTTGGTATAAGTAGCACGGTTGGGGTCTCAGCACATTGTTCAGTCGAACAAAGAAGTACCCTGTCTTTCGTGCTTGAACAAACCATGTCGGAAGCCGAGGGGCCAGTGGGATTTGGGTCACCGAAGGACGACATTCCCTTAGAAAGGAGGGATATGTTCGGTCCACAGTACCGATTGATGCCAAGTCGGCGTGCTCAACCAGCGTGGCCGAAATGCAGGCACAATGAGTACGCGGTCGTCCAGATCTTGGATTCCCCGAACGATGGCGGGCGACGTTTCTTCCGATGCTCACGCTCCGGGGTACAATTTAGTAATATTACATTTTTGTATTGCTTATGGACCCGCGAAGTTAACCGTCCTTTTTTTTGCAGATGGCAAAATGCGACTTCTCCCGCTGGATCGACCCTCCTCATGAACGGTATGTTGATCGTTATGTGGATACATTATGGGCTCGAATATGGGACTTGGAGTACCGAATGGAGAGCCTCACTGAGGAGAACAACGACCTCCGCGAACAGATGCAACGCGAGAGGGGCAACGAGGAGGTCGTGAATATAGGAAGCTCTTATGATCCCACATGTTGCTGCGCGAACCCGAGCTGCATATGTGCATGCCACTCCCACGACGGCCAGCCACGTCCGAGGCGGCCCCCTCAGCAATTCTCCATGTGGGTGCCACGAGGCTCGTTTGGCATGTAGGTAACGAGGGTTATTGTTGTGTCGTATTGTAGTTCATGTATGCGTTGAATTAAAATGTTGGGTGTACTACTTTCCATAAATTCTGTATGTGCAATGTATGTGTTGTAAGTGTTGTAAGTGTGTGACGCCTTCATTATCTGGGACCTTCAGGTTCTGTGGCCTCTTTCCGTAACGATGTAATGTGCAACGTTGTTAAGCATGTGATGGATTGGTTGTTATCTTCGTGGAGTTGTTATGCCAAGCCAAAAAAAATGCACTGCGCAAAGGTGACCTCTTTTGTCATGTCACTGCGGAAAGCTGGCCTCTTTTGTCATGTCACTGCGGAAAGCTGCCCAGTTTTGTGAAGTCACTGGGCAAAGCTGCCCCGTTTTGTCATGTCACTGTGCAAAGCTGGCCCGTTTTGTCGTGTAACCCAGCAAAGCTGCCCTCTTTTGTCATGTCACTGAGCAAAGCTGCCCCTTTTTCTGAGGTCACTGCGCAAAGTTGACATGTTCTGTGTCCGCACTGAGCATGCTGTCATTGCCTGATGCCTTCTTCTTCTGTGGTCTTTGTGCGTGAGTCTGTCCCCCCAGGCTATAAAAGGGGGCCATTCCTCACCTTGTCCCGTACCTTGTTATCACACAGCCTATAAAACGGAGCCATCCCTCACATGTTATCAGTCACCTCCTGACTTAGTTGTTCGCAATCTTTGTAGTTTTCTTTCGTGCTCACTCCCCCGGAGTAGGCAATGAGTCAGCTCAGCACGTCTTCATGGGCACCCACGGTGATGTGCCCAAATTGCAACACGGTGGTTAGACGTAGGACAGCACAGACGGCCGCGAATCCTGGCCGACACTACTACAAGTGCCCCCAACACTCGGTAAGTCTGATTGTTTCGGGTTCATTCAAATCGTGGTGGTATGTTTAATAATCGTCTTGTCATCGAATCGCAGGAAGCTGCTGGTGGTTGCCGATTCTGGGTGTGGGAGGATGAAATGGGAAATAGGACAGACACTGTTCGCCGTGACAGAGCTGTCGTGGGGGTTGCGACCCCGTCGGGATGCGGCATCGTTTCGACAGACTAAAGTGGAAGATAAATTTAATGTTGTGTGCTATTGTGTTTCTTGTGTTTATTGTTATCCTAAAGTTGTAGTGCTGCAGGTTCTCCTCGTGTATGTTGTCAATGTTTTATGCTATGTTGTCGTCAAGCTCTTTTGGTAATGTTTTATGTACGGTTGTGTTGTATTTTAGTTGTTGTGTTCGTTGGTGTGTTGGTGGTTGTACTACTTGCTACATTTCAGGTACGTGCAATGTATGTGTTGTTTCGTGTTGTCATTGCCTGATGCCTTCTTATTATGTGGGTTGTCCCGTGTTGTCATCTCTCTGTTTGATGTAAGCCCTAGTAAATCAAAGAACTTAGAGCAACCCTTTTATACTGGAAACCATATTTGAACATCAAACCATCAAGCACTTGAAAAACATCACAAAAATTAGAAAAGCACAATTAAAAAAATTCATTCATCATCTCCTTCTCGGCGCCTCGTACGGCACAAATGATCCTCTGAGAAGGTGAACCTACTAGGGGAGCGTGGTGCATCGCGAAGATCGTAGCGCGAGGGCTGTGGCCGAGTCGGTGGTGGGTACAACTGTGTGGACAGTTGCGGCGGCTGGCCAAAAAGCATAGAGCCCAGCCAATCGGAGGAGGTGTCTACGTCCTGCTTAGATGGTACAACTGAATTAGGCAATGGAAAGTACAAAAATTGTTATTATGTATAGCTTAGAACGTTAGTGCATACTGGGGTATGTGGCTCCTGAAATGACGATGTCGACGGGTAGTCCTGCATGTACTCCTGCGATGACATGCCTTCATAGGTCTGCCCATACCACCTGTCCCGATCACCTAGGTTGGACTGCACGGTAGGGAGATACGAGGGCATGGGCCCCTCAGGTTCGTCCGCAGAGTCAGGATCGCCCTCTGGAGTGGGCCCACGTCGGCCTGGAGAGCGCGGTCGCTCGTCCGTCGCCCTCCGTGATGACGATGCCCGCTGCGACGTGCTATCCCGTCGCAATTGCTGCAGGACGAACATGTGGTTAGACATAATTGGTAAACGAGTGCATGAACAAATAGTTGGCAATTGTCAAACCGCCGGGCCGAAGCGCGTGAAGGCCGAGCGAGCGTCCGGAGTGGGCCCCCCTCGTCCTGGAGAGCGCGGTAGTTCCTCCGTCGCCCTCCGTGATGACGTCGCGCTCCGTAGCAGCGTGCTATCCTGTCGCAATTGCTGCAAGACGCACATGTTGTTAGACATAAATGGTAAATAAGCCGATCAAAAATAGTTGGCAATTGTCGAACCGCCGGTCCGAAGCGCGTGGAGGCCGAGCCACCGTAGCTGGCCCGACTCTCGGACTGGGATGGACACGACGTCGATGGTCGTGCTGATGGTGGTGCTGACGGCGGCGCGGAGGGAGGTGGTGGCCCCTGGCCACGTCCGCCACCGCGTGTAGCAACAACGTCATCTCGGTGGCGACCACAACTCAAGCCCCGTATCGTACTCCTTGCAGTTTCGCTGATGCTGCGCATATAACCTACTCACCAAGATTCGGTATTCGACTTCCTACGTCGTATAGCCTCATTAGCCTCGTTGTCGATTTGATGTAATCGGTCCACCTGCAGTGAAACAAACAGTCAGTTCAAACGTAATCCTGCACTGCGTAACAACATAGTAATCTCGTACCGCCTGGTCGACCCGTGCCGCTAGATGACGGTCTGGACCTTCCTGTATAGCGGCCTCGTGAACAGCCTGAAGTGTAGGATGTGGCACCTCCCCTGTAGTAAGCCTAATGCGGGTCCGTGGAGTGTACCAGTCAAGGTATGCCCTATACGTCGAGGGGTCGTCGGGGTCGTCCGGCCGTGTCTCATCCACAACCATCGTATCCGCATGCTCAGACCACATGTCTGTCCACACCCGCTGTGTGGCTCTCCAATCTTCTGTCGCTCGCCCTCTCCTCGATTGCCTGCAAGTGCATTGAGACATTACAACAATTAGTAGGGTAGTGACATTGCGAGTATTGCAGTAATTAAATTTGGGGTGTAGTGACATACCGGTGGGTGATATCCGCAAGAGGGCGTCCTGGCATGGGAGGGACATGCTGGTACAGGCCGAACTGTCTCATGACTCGGTGTGGGCTGTACGGCTCGACACAGTGTGCGAACACCAAGTGGCAGGTCGTCATCCAATACATGTGATCCTGCTCGCACTGAGATGACAACCCGTGGGGGGCCGTGTCCGCAATGAACCGTGGAGACCATGGCCACCAGACTACGTCGCCAAACGGCAGAAGCTCGAACCTCTGGTGGAAATCCGTGTACGCACGTCTGGGTCTATCCCTGGCCCACCTCAACTGACCATGCGTCCAACGTGTACCCATTGTGGGCGCATCAACGAGATCGTCGCCATGATCGGGGCCATACAACTGCGGGATGAGGGCATAAGGGTGCACAACAACACGACCAAAGGATGGCCTGTCTACGGGGAAGTGTTCCCATGACCACAACTGAAGGAGAAGGTAGCAGGCGGCTAGGACCGGCTCGCTGGCCGCGGTACGCTGCGAGGCGTCACACAAGCCTCGGTATGTGGAGCTAAGAACTGCTGATCCCCAGCTGTACTGTGACTGCTGACCAGGCCAGCCATCCGCCAAGGACTCCGCTAGCTGTATGTAGCTAGGCTGCACGGAATCTCCAGTCGTTCCCTAGGGAACAAGACTACCCGAACAGATATAGCAGGTATGCAACGAAGTGCGTCCGCACCGCGTCCTCATCTGCGTTTGCAGGACAGGTCATGTAGCGACGAAGCCATCCATGTGGCACCCCAGCTGCGTTGTCTCGGATCTTATGACCGAACCGGTGACCCAGACGGACCTTCCAATCTGCTGCCTTTGGGGGTGGCACCACAGCAGCACCACGGACAGGTAGACCTGTAATCATCGTGACGTCCTGCAGAGTAACCGTCATCTCCCCCCACCGGAAGTGGAAGGTGTGAGTCTCCGGCCTCCATCGATCAACGAGAGCGGACAGCAGTGGCGCATCATACTGGAACCCTTGCGGTAGATCCAACATGCGGGCAATGGGCAGCAGACCGGTGTCCCGCAGTAGTGGGATGTACCGCTGGTCGAGACGCCAGTTCTCTCGGGGGCCCCTAAGGACGAAGCAAGGAGGCCCGTGTGCGGGTGCCGACAACCACACATGACATCGGTGGTGCTCGTCCCAACGGGGCTCTAGTAGCTCGAACGCCATGTCCCACACGACAAGGAAACATATGGAATGTGCGAAAATATACATAACATGGTAATGTGGAACACATAGCTACATCGAGCCAACAATTCATCGTACACCTCCTGAATAATACATTACATATGGATTTTGGTTGGTACTACGGAGCGTTGCTTGATGCCGGCCTGTTTGGGCACTGACTGAGGGAGTGGCCAATCGTCTTGCATAGCCTACACTTCGGGCACCGAACACGATCCCCTCGCTGGCTCTCATCCATGTCGTTGCGGATGCGACGGCTTTGTCGTCTTCCACGACCGACATGCTTCAGTGCATCGTTGGGCACCCACTTTATCTCCCCCGGCCATAATTCCCTGTAGTGCATGTCTACCCCGTAGAAATGGAACTTTGTACTCCAGGTTGCATACAAGTGCTGCATGTCGTAGTACTTGGAGATGAACTGTGTCGACGCCTGGTTCCATACAGCGCAGGCCACGTACACATGGGAGCATGGTTTGTGCAGAAGCTGGGGCTTGTTGCAGGTGCAAGATGCTTCATCACCAATCGTGCATACCTGCTTGCGCTCCCCTCTACTGTGACCCATGACGTACTTCTGCCTTAGGCGGACCTCAAACTTCCTCCTTAAGCCATCAATGGGCTGAGCAATGTGGCATCGAGCCTTCTCCATCTTCCTGTCCATGAAGGCCTGCATGACCTCAGAGTATTGCTTGTTTTCCTCAAGGTGCTTCTGCGCCATCATGGCTCTATTCACAAAGTACCCGACGGTTCGGTTCCAAGTCTCAGCCACGATTGCCGTGATCGGCAGGGATCTGACGCCCTTCAAGACACCATTGTAAACCTCGGACATGTTGGTTGTCATGATCCCATACCTTGCCCCTCCGGTGTCGTGCAACAAAGACCACATTTTCATGTCAGGTGCATTGGCCTGAACCCATTGTGAGAATGCTCCGACTCTTGTGGATCCCCCCTCCACGGCCCCTGCTTCTGTATGCACATGCTTCGTAGCCTCCTGATCGAGCTGCCTCCGCAAGGTGTCGAACTTCCGCGTTTGGTTCTGCATGCATAGCTTCTTGAACATCTTCATTAGGTCCTTGCTACGGAACCTTCTGTGGAAGTTCGCAGCAATATGCCTCATGCACCAGTGGTTCTTCACATCAGTCCACTGGAAGGGGGGCTGCGTCCCATTCTGCAACGTCCGCAACGCAGACAGCAAGCCTGCATTGCGGTCGGAGATAAGGCACACTTCAGGGCGTTCTTGCACTACGACATGCTTCAAATTGCAAAGGAACCACAGCCAGCTATCTGTATTCTCGTTCTCCACAATTGCAAATGCCACTGGGAGTAACTGGTCATTTGCATCGGCTGCAACTGCGGTCAGAATAGTACCCTTGTACTTGCCGGATAGGAACGTGCCATCTACGATTAGCACTGGACGGCACCACCTGAACCCTTGTATCGCCTGATGGAAGGCCCAGAACACCCTGTCAAGAATGAAACAGTTCGGGCCCTCCGTAGGATGAGCCCTCTGCTGCCTGTTTATGTACGTGCCTGGGTTTGATTGTGAAATCTGATGCAGCATTCTTGGGACCAGGTCGTACGCCTCCTCGTACGTCCCATACATTTGTTGCAGCACCTTTCGCTTCGCCCGCCAAACCTTCTTGTAGCTCACTTCGTAGCCCGCCGTGTTCGCTACTTCTGCCATTAGAACCTTCGGGGTAATTGACACATCCGCCTGGACAAGGTGCGTGACCACCTCCGCAAGATACGATGATGTCATGTTGCGGTGCCTATGTACTGGGCCCGCAAGCTCGCAACTGTGATCTTGGAGCACCGTTATCCGGAACTCCGTGCCAACGCCCTTGTACCGTTGTGCACGGACTTTGCCACCACATGACCCGTCAACACACTTCACGACGTACGTGTCCGGCTTTGACTTGTGGACCCGATACGTCCGGCTTATGTTGACGGCATGTCTAGCAATAGCCTGCTGGACAGCACTCTTATTACGGAAGCACTGCCCCAAATACAGTGCGCCCTCGCTGAACCCCCATTCTCCCTCCTCCGCCTGTGGCAGAACTTGGGCTGCCGCTGCAATGTCGTCCTGTCTGGACGACACGTACGCACCTTCCGTGGTCACAACACGACCTACCACGCCTCCAGTTGCACCTTCACCATCCTCGTCCTCTCCAGAGCTGCCTGTGTCAACCTCCTCCTCCTCCTCGATGCCCTCTTCTTCCACCTGGTCCCCCAGATACTCATGACAGTCAATACGGGCGGCCCACCACCTGTCGTGCACACCTTCGTTGCGCTGAAAATTCTCCGCACGCCTCCTGTCGTCTTCATCACCCACTTCCTCGCCCACATGTTCTCCCGCAGAAGGGTCTTCATGACCGCCGGCCACTACATCTCCACCAGCGGCAACTGAACCAACCATGGCTGATGATTCTGCCCTTTCCACGAACTCGACATACACCATTGGCCTCCCATATATCGCAGCATCAGGGTTGCACACGACCTCCGTGTAGTTCGCCCATGAGGCGTCATTGGTCACCTTCAGAAGTTGCCATATGCTCTGCCTTTCATCATCCACCATTGTGGCATAGACTGCCTCGATCCGTAACTTATTCCTTGCGGTTTGTCGATCGAACGCCGAACGGACACACCTCCGTAGCTCAGACAAGCTCATGGCGCTCAGACCGGGTGCCCGGATCACGGTCCGCTCGCAATTTGACAGGTCCGCCCCATACGGCCCATCACGTACGAGACCACTCCCATAAAACACGAACAATTGTTCAATGCCAGCCATTGCGTACCTAACATAAGTGCATAATCAACCATTTTAGTACACAGCATGCCAAATTTAATTTCCCATTACATTAACAGTACCTACCCATTTTAGTACCTAGCATTACTAGTATATGTTTTGTATGTGTAAATCTAAAGTTTATTTCTAACTATTTTACTTATAAATCGATTAATGCCAAATTCCAATTACATAGTTTTCTTCCATTCTTTTCTATAATGCGTCTTTCACTTCCGAAATTATACATAAATCAAAAAATTGTAATTTGTAATTTCATGTCCTAAGTTTATTTCATTTTACAGTACCTTCGTACTGCTTTCCAGGTAATTTAATTTTACTATACCTTCATACTACGGTCATGCACTAAGCCTACTAATTATACAAATTGTTTCTAATCTAACTGTTGTTGCTATCACCTACAAATGCTCGAACATAAATATTTACTTCTTCAACACCTACACATGTAAGCACAAATGTTCAACAAAAACTCACTACATTACAATACGTAACTTCAACAAAAAATACGACATTATTTACACTACAATAAATCATGCACCATACACATACACACCGTATCAAAGATTGGCTTATAACAACGTTAACGATACACGGTTTGGCTAATTACGGCCTAATGACATTCGCATAAAATTACTTGGATGGGGGCAAAAATTACCTCTTCTTGAAGCTCGCGAGATGATCTACAACTTTTGTATTTGCAATATCCGTTGATTCGAAACAAAACCAACTCGAAATCCTGAGTTTGCACTCTCTTTTTTCCTCCCTTCACTCGCTCTGTCTTCACTTCAACTGCACCGCGAACTGCAAATGAGTTGCTTCGCTTGCTATGCGAGCATATGCGCTGCTGTTCAACCTCTTTAAGCCTGCTGAATGTATTCACGGAGAGGGGCCATGCAAACCTCCTGCAGACGCGTGTGCAAACCGGCGTGAAAAAAGACACCTCGGGTGCTTTCGGCGGATGGATTTGACACCACTTCCTGTGCGGTCGGGCGCAGCATGCAACGCGCGGAATATCGGTCGTGCGCTGGGACGGAAGTCGCGCGGTCCGCGGGCCAGACGCGCGCTCGGCGGGCAAGACACGCGCTCGGCGCCAAAACGCGCGGTCGGGGCCGGCACATGCGCGGTCGGGGCGGGGCGACGCGCGCTGGGGCGGGGCGACGCGCGGTCGGGCGCGGCGCCAGCTGGGTCGTGCGGACTGGTTCCGCACGACCGGCCCACGTGTCGGCGTCCCGTGAAGTCGCGCTCAGCAGGGGTCCAGATGCGGAATAAATTTCGATCGGGGGCCAAAAATGGAATTCTTGATGCACAGGGGTCCAAATAGGTCCAAAATTCAAAACAATCAGGGTGATCGGAGTTAGCAACAGAGAAATAAAAGAAGAGAGCGGAGCGGTTTGGCTTCAGGGAAAAAAGAGTGCACGTGTATCTTGTGTTCGTTTCGTGTCTCAGCGTTTTGGTGTTGTTTCTTCAGCAGCAAGGGAGGCATCGGACGGGTCCCATCCGTGGAGACAACCGAGAGCAGAGGAGCTGCTTCGTGTAGTTATGCGTACGGGAAAACAGGAGTAGGTGAGTCGCAAGATCAAATGGGTCACATCGGAGCAGAGGACTACAAATTGCAACAAGTGGTATCAAGGCCTGTTGATCTCAGTGATTCCTGAAGATCATGGGCGATAAGACGAAGGCCTAGGATTGGCTAATCTCTCTCCAGTACCCTCTCCTGATGACCGACAACTACCCAGTGTGGGCAATGAAAATAAAGGAGGGCATGCGTGCCCAGGGAGTCTGGGGTGTAGTTGATCCTGAGAGGAAGGACAAGGAGCTGGACGACAAGGTGGATCAAGCGGCTTTGGCTATCATCTATCAGGTGGTACCAGCTTTGATAATGCATCAGCTCATCAGGAAGGAAACGGCACGGGAAGCGTGGGAGATGCTTCAGACGATGCACGAGAGAGTTGATCATGTGAAGGAGGTGCGGCTCCAGAATTTGCGGAGCGAGTTCGAAAATCTCAATATGGGAGAGATCCAATCGGTGGACGAGTTCGTCAGTAAACTAACTTCGTTGTACAATCAGATTAACTCTTTTGACGATAAGATGGAGGAATCTGTGGCAGTGAAGAAATATCCCGGCGTGCTTCCGGAGAAGTACATACCTGTTGTCACGACACTTATGCCCTTCTCCGATCTAGACAACAAGAAGATAGAGGAGATCACTGGCTCCCTCAAGGTGCATGAGAAGTTATTGAAAGGGTTTCAGTCACATAACGAGCAGAGATCCTAGACTCATAATGAACAGGCATTGCTAGTAAAGGGAGATCTGAGAGACGGTCGTGGCTCATCAAACAACCACGGGAGATGGTGCGGTCAAGGTGGCAAGAGTGGTCGAGGCGGCAGAGGTGGCCATGGATACAAGGCTGGGCAAAGTGGTGGTGAAAGATCCTATGATAAGTCATATATTAAGTGCTTTAATGTGATAAATACGGGCATTACGCATCAAAATGTTGTAGCCACATAAAGTGTTTCAACTGTAACAAGTACGGGCACTATGTTTCGGATTGCAGAAGCAAGAAGAAGAACAGAGAGGTGAATCTCGCCCAAGACAAAGAAGAAGATAACGAACCGGGACTACTCTCCTCATATATTAAAAAGGCGCCGGTCATGGTGATGCTAAACGAGGAGAACATAGTTTTAAAACTACGCACAAAGGAAGGTAGCTACGATCACACGGATTAGTGGTATTTGGACAATGGAGCAAGCAACCACATGACAGGAGATCGCTCCACGTTTCATAAGCTCGACGAGAAGATTTGGGGCAAGGTCAAGTTTGATGACGGCTTCACGGTGGAGATAAGAGGCAAAGGGACGATGATGTTGCAATGCAAGAACGGATATAAGAAGTTATTGACAGGGATTTACTACATACTAAGTATGTGCAACAACATACTCAGTCTCAGGCAGATGACAAAAAGAGGGTACAGGGTGGTGCTGCAGGATGAGTTCTTACGTGTGTATGACAAGAATGAAGATTTGTTAATGAAGGTGAAAAGATCTCCAAATCGGTTGTACAAGATTTCTTTGAAAACTTGTAAATCAGTTTGTCTGAAGAGTAGCTTGGAGGAGTCGGGCAACGTCACTGAACGTGATGGCTCCGGCCAAGGCGGTGTGCCTCATGATGCAGGCATGCATGTAGCTGTAGGCAGCACTTCCAGAGGAGCCTGGAGCGCATATGCATGTGCGGCTAACACATGAAGTCAAGATGGTGGGCCTCTAGGTGGAAAAAGTGCACAAGGTCCAAGAGGAAGACTTAGAGTATAGGTTGGTGCAATCTTTTGTGGTTTTACAGAGGGAACGTGGGAAGCATTGGAGACAGGAGTTAGGGGCAGTGTAACCTCAGCTGAGGTGTAAGGAAAAGTGGACAGATTTGATCCAAGAGAGAGGAGCAGGATGATCAGGTAACGACAAAGCTAAGGCGGCTATGGGAGTAGGTGCTCCAGCCCAAGCAGGCGTGCAAGGAAGGACCAGATCAGTCCAGGTGCAAGATGTGGCAAGCGTCGAATTGTGCAAGGCTCAGTATGGAGCAAGAGCAAGTGGAAGGGTGGTGACGGCTCAGGAAGGAACGGCGCACGGGAGTGTAGGTAAAAGGAAGAAGCGGAAGCAAGAGAGAAGATCAACGTGATTAAGATGGAGAAACAACATTAAGGAGGTGATTGTTAGAATTAGTAATCTTGTTTAGTCTGTACGAGTCTGTATACGTGTGAGCATCTTTGCCATGTACGTATACAAGTTGTTCCTAGTCCGTGTCCATGTACGCGTAAGAAACGAAGTCAGCCAGGAGAGGCCGTGAGTAGTCTTTAAAAGGCCTCGCAATGCTTTGTATCGAGAAGTAGCGCAGAGAAAACAATCGGGGTGATCGGAGTTAGCAGCTGAGAAATAAAAGAAGAGAGCGGAGCGGTTTGGCTCCAGGGAAAAAAGAGTGCGTGTGTGTCTTGTGTTCATTTCGTGTCTCCGCATTTTGGTGTTGTCTCTTCAGCATCAAGGGAGGCGTCAGGCAGGTCCCATCACGTGGAGACAACCGAGAGTAGAGGAGCTACTTCGTGTTGTTACGCATACGGAAAAACAAGAGCAGGTGAGTCATAAGATTAGGCGGGTCACATCGGAGCAGAGGACTAGAAATTACGACACACTTGAATATTTGAAGCAGAAGCATTGCCGCCTTAGGTGACAACTGAAAGTTCGTACGAGTAGAAAGCAGGCCTGACCCAATTTTTTGTGAAAGGGGCTATGGCATCTTGATTCTTGACACCATAACGAAGGGGATGTGCTCATTGCCTGATTCCCCTTGCCGTGCCGGACTAGCAACAGCAGGATGACATGTCTCCCCTGGGACACAATGCGCTGAGGCAAATCCCCTTGCCAGTTTCGCACATAGTACGGTGGCCTGGCCTGCACGCACAGCCTGGGTGGGGTGGCTGGCGCGTGAGTGTTGGACAAGGGAGCTGCGCGCGCTTGGAGTTGGAGGCCGCCGCCGCCGACGGCGGGATGGAAATGGTCTGGCCGTGTGAGGAAGGTCTGTGAGATGGCTGACATACCTCGCCGCGAGAGTACCTGCTGGCCCGAGTTGCCGAGTGGGTGCGTTGGCAAGCTAGTGGCGGCGCTCGTGGGCTTCCTGGGCGCCCATCGAGGGCTTCTTTTCTAAACACGTGAAACTATTTCTTCCTCTCTTGGACGTACTAGGCGGCAGCATCCTTCGGTATCTAGCTCGGCCACTGGTCCAGATACTGTTTTAATTTCTCATGTTACCTTCCTTTTTTCCTTAAAAGGAAAAAAGTTTCTACGATACCAATGAGTTTCACATGAATTTCGCAGAAATATGATAATGAGTTTCACATGAATTTCGCAAAAAATTGATAAGATAAAGACAATCCACACGTTACATTACCGTTTGGTTATTGGAATTGGGCCAATAATTGCAGAATCGGAATTGGCTCTTGCCGACGTCACATGTTCTTCCGTGCCGCCGGTTTTGCCACCTAGATCTGGCTCCTCGTAGATCCAGCCGTAATGATCTCCTTCCTCATCACTGGTGGCGCATCTACTTCTTTATGGCCGGCGTGGATCTAGTCTTAGGGCATCTCCAATGGTTATAGCTAGTAACTAACTATAAGACTTCCACATCATCTACATAGTACACACTAAAGCTAGCATTCTAAAGAACTATCTATAAGGATAGCTATTTGATGCTTACATGCACACACAGAATTTATTGAGGCTGCCTCGTTTAGCGTTATAGACTAGTGCTTAAGGAAGAGCTGGCTCGATTTTTTTTGCATACTCTCTTTCCTCCACATAGGATATATGCTGATGTGTACATGCATATAGATAGCTGACTCAGACCATTGGAGATGCCCTTAGAATGTGGTTTCAATAGAATTAGAATGTAAAAGGACAACCTTAGACAACTCTAACTGAGCTAGCAAATTAACATTCTCCACCTTAAACAAATTTAGCTCAGAAATTACACTATCATGCAAGATCCTTAGTTTCTCTATATCTCCAAGCAAAGAAGCACACACATCACAATCATTATGGGATAGAGCAAATCTAAGTGAAGTAACCTCCCGTGACAAGCTCTCTACTTCCTTCTCTAACTCACCACACCTAATTTTAGACTTAGCATAAAACTTTCCTAACTTGAGAAAAGCATCATTGAGCTGGTCATAAGAGGAACATACCTCATCAGAGTCGCTTTAGAGATCGTCATCACTGATGACGTTCTCATCAGCCATGAAGCATATGCCGGTGAAGTCGTCATCGTCCTTGGTGTCCTTCTGCGAATCATCCTTACCGTTGTCATCGCTCCAGCCTTCCACGTCGCTGAAGTTGGAGTTGTCGAAGGTGATAAGGACGTGGTGGAAGAGCTTCTTGGCCTTGCTAACGTTGTGGTACTTCTTGTCCTTCCCTTGATCACGAGCTAGGGGCTTCGTGTTGCTGTTATTGCTGATGTATTTGTTCTTGCCGCTGTAGCCATTCTTGCCCTTCTCTAACTTAGAGTAGTTTGCTCGAATGTAGTTGGGGCCACCACACTTGAAACATATCACCGGACCTCCTCCCTTTCTCTCCCTAATCCTCTTGTATGCATGAGAGAACTTTCTAGCTAAGAATGCTAGCTCACTCTCTGGGAACTGCTCGAGCTGGTCATCACTTATCTCGCACAAAGAAACTAAAGAGAAACCTGAAGCACCATCAGGAGATGCTCTAGATGCAGAAGTGGGATCGGTGACCAAGGACATCGACTGTGACTTCGTCTTGCGAGAGACGATGTCAATCTCATTAGTTTTGAGGCGTGAGTACAACACATCAAGAGTTAAGGTCGACAAATCAGTCGTGTCCTTGATGGTGGTCACTTTCATCTCCTAAACCCTGAGGTCCAAGGTAGAAAGCATCTGGCGAGTATTGTCCAAGTCTAAATATGTAAGACCAACAGCTCAAAGATTACTTAGAATCTTGTGAAATCTACCAAAACACTCATCTAAGGACTCACCAGCAACCATCTCAAACTTGTTATACTCTCGCTTGTACTGGTCATGTCAGACAGTATTGATTTGGGTGGTGCCCTCATGGCATGCATCGAGAGTCACCCAAATATCATAAGCCGATGAGAGATGAGAGATGCGATCAAACTTATTTCTACTAAGACCTTGAATGATGATGTTCCTTGCCCTAGCGTTTGCCTCAACATTTGGTGTATTCAACACTGTGATGTCCTCATCGGCAGGAGCAACAAACCGAGTCTTCACCTTTTTCCAAATCGCATAGTCTTGAGCCTGAATGTAAGACTCCATCATACTCTTCCAAAAGGGATAGTCGACCTCATCGAAGGTAGGATGCTTGGTGGAATACTTTTCTGTTGCCATGACTTGTAAAGACCAGTTAAAATCTATGAAAAGAGCAATCGGGCTCTGATACCAATTGAAAGACCAAAGATGATAACAAAAGGGGATAAATGGCGCCTTAAAATTTTTCCTAAATATTCATAAATCCTTCACTTCAATAGCTATAGATCTAAGATGATTAGAATGGAAGACCACCACAAAAACCAGCGATTAAAAACACTGTAAACCCAAGAAAATCAGCGAAAACGAAACTACCACAGTTAAATTTGTGGTACTACCGCTTGCTACTGTAAATGCAGTATTATCGCTACAGTAACTGCGGTACTTCCGCTGCTATAGTAAAATCAGGATGAATAGTATTTTTTAGCATGGTTTCAAAATTCAAAATTGAGAGAACTTTTGATCCATAGATCCAAATGACATGAAAATTTGCAGGGATATACTCTAGGATATCAGGAACATATTCCAATAAACGATTATGAAAATTATGGTCAAAGTTGAGACTTTTTTAGTTTGTTGGAAGGTTGCACCAAAACCGAGGCAAAACCCCAAACGGTGAATACAACATGCCCGTGGGTAGATGATAGCCAAGATGGCTCTAGATGGATTCCCATATATCACAGTATGCTGGAACACTGAAGAATCCCAGCCAAAAACCCTCGGATCAAGAGATGGACCAAAGATGCCAAAATCAAGTAAAACCGGGTTTTCTTATGGATCTTGCTATCAAAGTGTCTAGATGAGTGAAGATGTATTTCCAAGAATTATCTCCATCTCTTACACATTCCTGATGCAACAAGATCACAAGAGAGAGAAAAGAGAGATCAAAGCCAACCAAAAGTTAAGCACATCAATCAAAAACATGAGACACTAGAGATGCATAACGAGTGATGTATTGCTTACTTGAGAAGGTAGGTTTTATAGCCATTCCACCTTAGAGGATAAAAAGCACACGAGGCACTCACTCTTAAACCTTAACCCTAGAGATGAAAGCACAAGAGATGGGTTGGATGGTTAACCCTACATGTTTCCATCCCAACCCCTTCTATAGGTGGACAACCAGCCACCTACACCCCTTAATGGATCCTATCCACTATTATAGTGGCGAAAACCCGTTAACCACACACACGGGTTTTACTCTCACGAGTTCACTTATGCATGTTTTTCAAAGCGCATAAGTGTGCATCCACTAAATTCTTAGCCTTGATCCAACCAGCTCCACCTTGACCTAAACCGCTCTCCAACGTATTGCCTATGCGCTGCGGTTTTGATCTAAATGGTTTCCAATATTTTGGTCAAACTACCAAAATACCCTTCCTTGACCCGGTCATCACCAACCACTTGAAGCAATCACCATGCTTGCAACGTATAGGTGCACCACTAGCCTGCCACATGACGCCAAATCTCTCCCGTTCTGGTTCCACTGAACCATGCCTCACTTGGCTCGTGCAAGTTACTTGGCACCATCCCACCGTTCGAACTCGCTTTCAATATTCCTGCCTTTCTCATGGCATGCTTGAGCTCATCGTCTCACCTGGTATCCTCGATCATTCTGGACCTCAACTCCTCCATGAGCCTAGCCTCGATCCTCGCCATTGACTACGGTTGACTCCAAGCGACCCTGCATATCTAAAGATAAAGAAATCATTTTGAGGCACAAGTTCTTCACAACTTGACCTACATTAGCCAAGAATACGTCATGCACCCTTAATCCAATGATCCAGGTCAAACCAACTTAATCCATGACTCAATTTCTCAAAATCCTATTTTCTAGGAAGATTGAAAGTACCGCACTTACCATGCCGATACTTCCGCTCTACGGTACTACTGCTTCCTAAAGTGTTACTTTCGCACATTGAAAACCTCACCTGGACCTCTCTGAAAAAACGTATTACAACTCAACCCGGTACTTTCGCCGAGCGGTACTATCGCACTTATGCATACAATACTTCCGTAAAGCAGAACTACCGCTCTAATACCAGCGGTACTTCTGATTTTCCTGACACTTCCAGAAAATAGTCCAAATCAAATACAATCTTTGTAAAACTAATTGACCACTCCACAAACATTGCAATGGTTCATCACAACAGTATCATGGACTTTCTCACATGGTCCTTCAAAGACGGTCGGCGCCACGCTGCTCACGTCGCCACGCATTGTTGTCTGTTACTGCAGCGGCACAACCTGGCTGCCTGGGAGTCTGGAGGCTATGCTTCTATGCTCGACTACTCGTAGGGAATTGAGTAGTTGCACAACCCTATTTGTTCCTTGGGCTACAGTTACGGATTTGGCGCAAAATTACTAACCCGTTTAAATCCTGACCCCACCCTATACAAAAGCCAACACAACCCTATCCTTACCATTTTCTATTTTTGCCCATTTAGTATACCCAAAGCCAACCCATTTAGAACCCAACCCTCTCGGCCCTATAAATCCTGGCCCATTATAGGCCTGCCTGCCAATGAAGCTAACAATCTATTTCCACTAGCGCCATTTCCTAATTTAATTCTTCACTTCTTCTCCTTCCCTGCTGTTGAAGTATAAGTGAACTATCTGTCTTTCCTCATCAGCTTAAGTTTTTTAGTGAACTCGCTGGTGCATGCAACTCAATATGGTATCAGAGCCAAGAGATCTTGAGTTCAAGACCCGGTTAGCGCAATTAAAGAAAATAATTGTAGCTCACTTCTATTCCACGTCTTAGGTCTAAGATAGCTTACACATGAGGAGTGTTGAAGTATAAGTAAATTGATCGTCTTTCCTCATCAGCTTAAGCTTCTGGATGAGCTGATGCACGTACCTCCAATGCTGGAAATAATTGTATTTGAGCAAGGATCGAAAATTAATCTAGCTATATATGTTTGCCGGCCACTTGACAAAAGCAGAAAGCTTATGCGTCATGCATGCCACGAGAGGTAAAGGGCCTGTTTGATATGGCTGCGGCTTATGGTTTTTGGCTGAAATTTTTGAATTTTAGCTGTTTGCGATATAGATTACGGAGAGAGATACTTGCTTGCAATTTTAGTTGATACAGATATTGGGGTTTTAACGTATACTATAATTAACTTGTAGATCTCGTTTTAAGAAAATACTCCGTTTGAAAGTTAGGTACTATAGCAAAATCTAAAAACTATTTTTAGAAGCTATTAGAGAACAGTCCCAAATTAATCCGGCCGAAAGTTTCGTCTGACCCATGTGAGGCAAGTTAATCCGGCCAAATGTTCAACAGCAAGTCTCATCCCGCACATGTCGCACCACAAATCCAATGAATTCGATCGGTACACGGGACAATCAAACCGCACAAGAGTTAAACAGGAACAGCTAGCTGCCATGGGAGGAGAACAGATCGTACGTACGATCTGTCTGCGATGACATATAGTATCACCAACCTAATTAAGTTGCCATGGGATCAAGACCATCCTAGTTAGCTAGGTTGTCTGATTCGATCTTATGACGAGCGTTGCTGCTGATCAGTAAACTTTAGGGACTTGAAGATGGAGTACGTAGAAGCCGTACCTTAACTAGCTCTTGCGATGAAGAGTTCTCTTGCAGAGTTCCCTACGGGTCTGTTTGGCAACGATTATGGTTTATAGGTTTTAGCTGAAATTTTTGAATTTTGGCTGTTTACAGTACAGATTACGGAGAGACAGATACTCACTTGCGATTTTGGCTGGTACAGATGTTAGGCTTTTAATGTGTAGATCATTTAACTTGTAAACTCATCTTGAGAAAATACTCCGTTTAAAAGTTAGATACTATAAAAAAAACTAAAAGCTACCGGTTTTGGAGAAAAAGAACAGACCTGTAAATCAAATCTTTTTTAGCGGCATTGTTCCTTTCTTTTCACCATCTCAAGTACATGCCATGAGGGGCGGATCCAGTACGTATGAGACCCAACTTAGCCCATATATCGTCTTGTTGATTACCCTTAATGACCCCAATATACCATAGTCAGTTTTGCCTTTTCCATGAGGTTGGAGACAAGCTAGCTCATGATGGCCCCAATGACTTGGATGGCTAGATCCGCCATGGCATGCAGCTGTGTCGGTCGTCGACCCAGTCATATCATATCGTTTGCTAGCTTGCTCCCACAGCGTGAATGTGTTTGTCCTAGCTTGTCTACGTACAGCTTGTCCGTCCAAAGAAAAACAAAATAATCGCCGAACATAGCATGTGCCCGATCGTGTCGTAAAACAACCAGTATTCAATTCGATCGCCAGCTCTGCCAAAGTGCTAACCCGGCCGTGTTCCATCTACTTTCCAGGCCCGCCCCCTACGTAAATTGATACCGTATCTTTAGGGCACTTTCAACATAGAAACTGCAAAATAATATCTACAGCTTATTACCTCTTATAGGCATAAGGTTAAAAATAATCTTTCTAATATATGATATTTAACAACCATCTTACTCAATTAATTTCTTCCCTCTTATCTTACATTCTCTCCTTTTTACCAATCCTTCTTATATAGTTGTCTTGGCTCTCTCAGATATGCAATATCTTGTATAAGATACTACCACCATTTTCTCTTCTTTAAGCACTCTTTTATGTCATCCTTTTACTTATTTATTATATTATAGATACTGCATACATCACTTCATTAGAATTACCCTTAGCACACTATTCTTAATTTCACCCTCCCCATCTCTCCCGAAACACACGACGCGAAACTGCTTTCCGACTTTTCTATAGTAACTAGCTTTTAAACGAGATATCTTTTTAAGATAGAGTCTAATAGTTAATTGTAGTACATACTGTACCAACTTCATTTATATCGGCAAAACTGCACGTGAGTTTTTATTACTCTGTAATCTCTCGTATAAATAACCCAAAAGTCATAAGCCACAGCTAAAAGCCATAAACTTCAGCCAAAAAGAATATACCCTAAAACTTATCATGTCATATTAGAAAAAGTAAATTACAAGGCGGGTCGTTGAACCTGTACGAATGGTTTGTATGGGTCACCATACTTAGAAAAATACATATTTACATCCTTAAAGTGTGTTAAGTGAGCTACTGACCAACAAACATAGTCCAGGTTGGCAGCTCACGCTGCCGTGGCACTCCATGTGGTGCTACATGCTCATGTCGCACTCGTCTTTTATTTTCCTTTTACTTTCGTTTCTTTTTTTTTTTACTCCATCCCCGTTCCCGTTCTTTTCTTTCATCTTCTTTGCTTTTCGTGAGCGCCGCCTCCTCTCCTTCCATTCCCGAGCCGCCGCACCGTCCCTGCTTGCTAGCTGTTGAGACTCGTGCTGGTAGCGCTAACCCTTGACCGGAGATGCAGGAGGAGTTAGCGCAGGATGCAAGAGGCGGCGGCATGGGTAGCCTCGTCGTCAATCTGGTTCGGCACCTGGAAGGGAGAGAAGCAAATGCATCCTCACCTGGTCATCCCCATCGTTGTTGGACTGCGCCACCTTTTTCCTTACCTCCGTCAGTGCACCATGTCATTACTTGAGAGAAGCCGCCGCCTTCGACCCTCACCGCGGCCATGTATTGGAATGGAGATATCGCGAGATAAATCAGACGAACTGGGCAAGAGATTTACGTTTCATGGAAGAATTTGATGGGATTTGGAAGCTTTCAAAAGGGAAACACAGAACAAGAACATAAGAGGTTTTGTACTGCTGGAAAACTAGCAGCCTTTTCTGTTGTATTACACTGCTATTTAAAGCAAATCCTACTCTAACTCAGTGGTTAAGCCACTCTTATTATGCGCCACTACTTGCACGATCCTATGAGCCCAGACTATGCTGCATACGATATTAACAGACAACGAAAAACGCGCTCTCGCATGGACTGAGCACACATCGAATGACTACTCCAATGAATCCACGACCACAACTGTTACGACTGTCACAGTGATCTTTCGACCACAGCTACTAAGACCACTACAGTAACTCTATGACCATTACGCTACAGTAACTCTACGACTTTGACCACGACTGCTGTGACTACAACCACGACCACTACGACTAACTCTTCGACCATGATCACTTTGACCACTGTCACTACGACCGACTTTTTGACCACGGTGAGCATGCTGGATTATTCAACATTCACCCCTAATCCTTATTGCGTTCACCTATGATCTTGACGACGCCAATCCTTGCGTGCTAGTCCTAGAACTTGACACGCCCGGGCGGCTTCGTGAGAATGTCTGTGAGCTTCTCTCTATGTGAGTATACTCGAGGATGATTTTCCTTCTATCAACACACTCCCTTATGAAGCGAAAATGAGTGTCGATGTGCTTGCTCTGGTCGTGGAAGATAAGATTCTTGGTTAAACCAACTGCGGACTTGTTGTCCACCTTGAGCATTGGCGTGCTGGGCTCTGAGCAAAGAAGTGCGCCCATCAGCCGAACTAGTTAGATGCCTTGACATGAGCTCTCCAATTTCACTGCACCGTTTGTTGAAGACGATGTCGCCCATCACGTGCACACGCTGGGTGACTGGGTCATACACGTGGTACGCCTTGGACCCGAACTAGTACCCGACAAAGATCATTGGTGTGCTCCGGTCGTCTAGCTTCTTTAGGTGTAGCTTCGAGTTCCTGACATGCGCTACACAACCTAAGGTGCAGAGAAAGTGCACCGCCGGCCGCTCGCCATGCCAACCCTTATACGACGTCTTCCTGTCAACGCTTCGTGTCGGTGCACGATTGAGGATGAAGACGACGGTGGAGACGGTTTCGCCCTAGAACCTCCCGGGGAGCCCTTTCACCTTCATCATGCTGCATGCCATGGCAACCACTGTCTGGTTGCGACGCTCAATGACTCCATTTTGCTATGGAGAATAAGGGGTCGTGAGCTACCGTTGCACACTGCACTCAGCGTAGTACTCGCCAAATTCCACCAACGTGAACTCCCCACTGCGGTTGGTTCAGAGCACCTTGAGCTTGCGCCCTGGCTCCACCTCCACCATGGCTTGAAAGTGCTAGAGGCCATCCTGGAAGGAGCAGTCGAAACCATGTTTGAAAGAGCAGTTGAATCCATGGTCGAAGGAGTAGCAGAAACCATGGTGGAAGGAGTAGTCGAAACCATAGTCGAAGAAGCTGCAAATGGTTATAGGGATGGTGGCTTGCTATGTCGAGGACTTGCGGATGGTGACGGTCCTAGCCATCAAGAGTGTGGCCTCATCATCATCCCCTTGCATTAGATGAGCCTCAGACCACTTCTGCCGACTACGGTAATCATTGGCCCAATGACCCATTTTGTTGCAGTTGCGGCACTTGTCCTTCGAGAGGTCATGACCACCACCAGATCCTAGCCTTTCCTTGCTTTTGTCTGCGTCATCGCTATCAACCCTTCGTCATAGCGGTTTGCGTCGTCGGTTGGCGGAATTGGAGCCGCTAGAGGATCCCTCCCCCTGCCGCTCCCTCATACACGCAGACCACTACTCCTCCATGAGGAGCAGTTTCCCGCTAGCTCTGGTGACGGGCGCCGGGTCTAGCCGATCATTCGCCACTTTGAATCTTCCGGTCACCTCCTCCACCAAGAGCGTCGAGAGATCAAACAGAGTTTTAATTGATAGAGCAATTTGGGAGAACTTGAAGGGGACGGCATGTAGGTACTTCTCGACGACCTTGTGTGGTGGCTCTGAGTCGCCGAGAGTGCTAAGATGATTTACCAGCCCGGTGAGCCGCAACGCGAAGTCATCGATAGACTCCCCGTCATGGAATGCAATGCTCTCGAACTCCTTGCAGAGCTTCTGAGCATTGGCCTTGCACACTCGATCAATGTCGACGCTCATAGTCTTCAGGGTATCCCACGCCTCCTTGGTGGTTGCCTTGACGGCAAGCATGTAGATTATCTCTGGTGGAACGACACGTAGGATAGCCTCCAACGCCATCCGGTCCTCCTGGAATTCAGCGCCATTGGTGTTGACAGCGTCCTAGAGCCCGTGTGCCTGGAGCATGACCTTCATCATCAATGCCCAATCACCATAGTTTGTCTTTGTGAGTGTCGGGTATGCCGCCGACCCCCAACCTCCTTCACTACCCTTTGTACCACTAGAGCATCGTCGCTTCCGCCGGGGCGGTCTCTGGGATGTGGCGATGAAGTTGGGAGCACCGGGACGACGAGAAATCACTCGGCTGCATCGTGGATCAGCATTCCCTAGCTCTATAACAAGTGTTAAAAACTTTGGCCGATCAACACGCTTGAGCTCACACTTGAACATATACGAAGTTGGAAACACAAAACAAGAACACAAGAGGTTTTGTGTTGCTGGAAAACTAGCAGCCTTCTATTGTATTATACTGCTATTTAAAAGAAATCCTAGTCTAACTTGGTGGTTAAGCCACCCTTATTATGCACTACTACTTGCACGACTCCACAAGCCTAAACCATGTTGCACACGATATTAACAGACAACGAAAAACGCACTCTTGCGTGGATTAAGCACACGTCGAACAACTACTACATTGAATCCACGACCACAATTGCTATAACTGCCACAGTGATCTTTCGATCATAACCACTACGACCACTACAGTAACTCTACGACCATGACACTATAGTAACTTTACGACTTTGATCACGGCTGCTACAATTACGACCACGGCCTCTATGACTAACTCTTCGACCATGGTTATTACGACTGACTCTTCGACTACGATGATCGTGCTAGTTTATTCAAAAGTTTTGCTTTCCTTTTGCTATCCATGGATGAGGCTCGCTCTGATCCTCTCTCTTCGGGCTTGCTCTCAATCTGCTCTCTTGGGCGCTCCAAAGAAGCGGCACTATTGGGCAGCGTTTGGGGATATCTTGGCCACGGCTTTGCTACTGCGCTTCTCCGCCACAGGCCATGGCTGAGCTCGGCCAAGGCTTCTCGCTTGCCACGGTGGCCGAGCTGGACTTTGGCAAGGAGCATGGAGGCGGTTGGTGACCAATGGCCACGGTGACTACGGTGGCAGCGGCGAGATGGCACGACCGAGAGGAGTCATTGGAGTTTTTGCCGTCTGCATCTCGATTGGAGTCGAGTGAGAAAGAGGGAAGAGAAAGGGTATACATGAATATTTTTGCCAAGTTGGCAACAGTCAGCATGCCATGTCAGCTCGCAACGCCTGGCTAGGGTAGTTGGACCTAGCATGACCCACTTAATGTACTTTAGAGACCAAATGTGTATTTTCTAAGTATAATGACCTGGATGAACTACTTATACAAATTTAGTGACCTTCGTATTATTTACTCTTAAAAAATTATATTCTGCTGTCCTAACTTGGTGCCAAATTGTAAGAGCATGTTTGGAACGCATAAAAGATTTTCAAGAATTTTGTTGGGAAGGGAGTCTACTTTCTTCTCATTTTCTAGTTATTCTTTTTGCGAGTGCCCATTTTCTAATTATAAACGAGACATAATTTCCAGCATTTCTTCTCCTCCAATTAACACGGAGTCTCCAATTCTCATTCAGATCGGAGTAGAACCAATTGGATTGAGCTGGCTTTCTGTTTCATTTTGTGTCGTCTTCTTCTCCTTAGCCCCGGTCCCGGAGTCGTCCAACTGTGCACGGACTTAACTTTTGGTATCTGGACAAATTGTTTGTTTGTTCCTTTGTTGAGCATATACACACGACCGGAAGAGCAGCAGTTGAGGAATGAATTGCATGTGGGGAAATTTAATCTGGACAAAGTTTCAGCGAATCAGATCGTGCGTGTATTGTTCAAGGAAAGGCAAATGGATCTGGATAAACTTCAGAGATTAAGCATACGATTGTGATATTTGCAGTTTTTCCTTTCTTCATTTTAGTAAAGACTTCAAGAAATTCCTAGTACATTCTGGTTAAATTTTAAATAGTGTATTATAGCGCTTTAATGATTCTATTGACTAGTTAGAGACCCGTGCGTTGCAACGAAATCATAAAAATAATGAGACGAAACTTACTGTCTGGCCAACTTCACACATTAAACATTGGAGAGCAAGCGACAGAGATAGAATGGTGGCCAGAATGTGCGAGGAGAGGGGGAAAGTGGAGGGGGTGTGCGGTTGTATCATGAGAGAGAGGATGAGAGAGACGAATGGTCCAGATCAAATCGGATGGCTAAGAAGAGAGGAGGGAGAATGGACTAACCACCAACTCACACTTTTATAATAGTAAAGATAGTGATGGAGTAGTGGGTGGTTGCAAATTAGAGACCAATTCTGCTTTAAAATTTATGTGTGTGTTTTTATATGGTCTTTTGGAGAAGAGCATTGAAGCAACTCCTTACTTCTATTAATTACTTGTACATTTTAGTGAATTCTTTGCCTATTCATTATTTTCATATTTGGTAATAAGAATTCATATCTTCATGTTAGTTTTGTTATCCATTTGCCAATGATTTCTAATTTCTAATTATTTGATTTACCCATTACGGATGATAAAAGGTATTAAACCTGTAATTACGATCTTCATAATTTTATGTCGTGTAACATTTCTATGGCATAATTGTACTTTTGTGTTGTCTTTTTTGGCATTTTATTTGAGTTTTTCAAATTTCACTAATTTTCCTACTTTTATTTTTGATACTTCATTTGTTATACTCCCCCTATTATGAGCGGGGGAATGCCCGCGCGGAGGAGGCGGCCACGTCGCCCCCGCGCGCGCTCCGGCCGGCGCGTGGCGGCCGAATCTTCGTACGGTCGGGTGCCCGTTTTTGCGAAAAAGTCCCTGTATTTTCCCGAAATTACGTAAAGATCCTTGATCCTCACGAAAAGGACCCTGCCAGTTTTTTTAAAACACTTTTTTTGAAAACACCCCTCCACTTCACCGAAATTTTGTATACTTTGCAGGATAGCGCCCCGCGGTTTTCTAAATTACGCACGGGTCCTCGTTTAGTTACGTACAGGTCCTCAATTTTTTACGAAAAAGACCTTTGACTTTTTTGAAAATACGCATGTGCCCTCGATTTTTTTTAAAAAACTCCTCACGAATTATCGCCTCTTTTACTTCGGTACACACGGTGGCGCCGCGCCTATGAGGCTAGTATTTTACATAATTTGTATTTGTTAGATCTTCTAGGGCCTCTTTAGTCTTTCTCGGTTTTACATATGGTTTTTGCAGTTAATTTTGTATAGACAAAAATAGGATCTAATGCTTACTGCATCAATTCATATGCACATCGCAAGAAGTTATACATAAATGTTGCAGCATAGTAATTTTTCCTATGCTGTACTCCAATATTTTGCAATAACCACAACAACATTTTTTATTGAACTACTGCAACATTTCAAGTGAATTGTTGCAACAAGCATCCTATACCTAGAAAATAGACGCCCAATTTTTTTTAGCATTTTTGTGTTGTACATATTCGCTGACAGCTTAGCAAGAGTTGGGATTATAGACGTATAAGACTTGCGATGGGCAACTCGATGCGTGGAAGAAACCCAATTCCTCACTGTTGAATATCCCTCCTTTCTTGCTCGGCGATGAATCGAGGACAGTTGGTAAGTGGTTGATAGTGTAGGCCAGCCCCTCAAATCCGATATATATTTGCTTCAAAATTAATTCTCATGACTTCTGTTTTGGAATAAAGAAGCGTCTTCAAACAAAATGCCCGGCATTTCCTTGAAGCAAGAAAAGAAGTAAGTGAGACTACTGGGTTAATCTTTGGTGGTGTCTAGAGAGCACTTCAGTGTTTTTTGGGTTGTAAGTACTCAGATTTTTTAGGCATTGGATTTCCATCTAACGCCTTAGATATGAAGCACTCATATTTTTTTTGGAGGAGGTGGTATAGAGGGATCCGTTACATAGAGATCCAATGACCTAAATTCGTTTTTTTAGGGGAGTACGGAGATCCATTGAATAAAAATCTAACGCTTCAAAACCTGAGTGCTCTCAATCCCAAAAATACTCAAGTGCACTTAGCACTTCCCTTAATCTTTTTCCAATTTCGATCAAATCGATCGCGATGGGTGATCAGTGGGTTGTCCCTGAATGGAAGAATAGCCTGCAGAACGTGCACGGATCAGCCTCGTTGTGCTCGCGCGCACGTTCAGCCATACCTTATGTAGTCAATGCGAAGCGAAGACAAGGTAATCATCGAGCATTACATGTGCCCGATCCGATTGTGGTATCGTCAACCAGATCTCCAGCTCTCGACAGCTTTCAATTCCTGTCAGTTTCGATCGAGTCTCTGCAACCAACTGTTCCCGCTAGTGGTTCAAGGACACCTACTATATACACTGTTGACACTTCGTCCAGTCCAAGAACAGAGAGAGCTTCAAGTCTTGTCGCAATGGCATCCTCGCTTCGCCATCGTGTGGTCTTGGTCTCTCTCTTGTGTATCGTTTCTGTCTCATTCTCTTCTGCGGCCGGCGGAGGCTCGGGACGCGGCCCGATCACCACCAATGGCCGGAACTACACCAAGGTGTGCGACCCGGCCCGGTTCGCGGCCGTGGGTCTTGACATGGCGGGTTTCCGGTACTGCGACGCCTCCCTGCCGTACTCCGACCGGGTGCGGGACCTCGTTTGTCAGCCGGAACTTCTCTCCGGCGGTGATCTGGACTTCGGTAAGGATGAATTGTTCACCACGAACTCAAAAGCACAGAAAATTGGATTGGGGATTTTGGTGCTGTAACCGCGACAGCTTTTCTGATTGCATTAAGCCTCTACTTATACACAGTCTATGCTATAAAAGGAAAGCAAAATGAAAAGAAAGAAACGGCCGGGCTAATCTCGCCGTGATACAATGACGCGCTCGGGAAGATAACTTTCCAAGCCGAGCTCAATGCTAAAAAGGAATAAAGGAATCGAGCGGGAACTCAGGATTACATGCCATGCTCACATTTCACCCCCTAAGCCTGAAGTTCCATGCCGATTTTCACGATGCCCAGCTTCACACGCAGCTCACAGAAGCGATCACGCGAGAGCGGCTTCGTCAGAATATCGGCGATCTGCTCCTCAGTGCGGACGTGCTCAATGTCCATCTTCCCATCTCCGATGCATTCCCGAATGAAATGAAATCTGACATCTATGTGTTTGCTTCGGTCATGGAAAACGGGATTCTTACTGAGTGCTATAGCCGATTGGCTGTCCATCTTCAGCAGGAAGGCTGATCGTTGCTCACTCTTCAGTTCTGCAAGCAACTGCGCCAGCCACACGCCTTGACAGGCAGCCGTTGTCCCTGCAATGTATTCCGCTTCGCAGGACGACAAAGCAACGACCTTCTGTTTCTGAGACTGCCAAGTCACGGGGCAGGAGCCGAGGAAGAATAGCACGCCGGTGGTGCTTTTCCTTGTATCAACGTCGCCGCCCATGTCGGCGTCGCTATACCCGAGCAGCTTCAGCTCCTTGTCGCCGCGTCTGTAATAGCAGCCGTAGTCGATCGTGCCCGCGATGTAGCGTAGGATTCGCTTCACCGCGTTGAGGTGCTCGGTGGTGGGGTTCTCCATGAAGCGGCTGACGTAGCCGACGGCGAAGGCGACATCAGGCCGGGTGTGTACCAGGTACCGGAGGCAGCCGACAAGCCCCCTGTACTCAGTGGCGTTCACCGGCGTCGCTGTGCTCGTCTTCGACAGCTTTAGGCGGGGCTCCATGGGAGTGTGGCACGGGTTGCAGCTTGCCATGCCCGCGCGCTCCAGAATCCTGCGCGCATACGCTGCCTGTGACAGCGCAATCCCATCGCTCCCCTGTCGCACCTCAATGCCCAGGTAAAAGCAGAGTAAGCCGAGATCACTCATTTTAAACCTGGAGCTCATCTGCTGTTTGAACTTGGCGATCTCGGTGGCGTCGTTCCCGGTGATGATGAGGTCGTCGACGTAGACCCCCACCAACAACCGAGAAGCGCCCTTGCCGCGAGCGTAGACGGCATGCTCCGATGCGCTGTGGTTGAAGCCGAGCTCTACCAGCGTCTCGTTGAGCTTGGCGTTCCATGCGCGCGGTGCTTGACGAAGTCCGTAAAGCGCCTTGTCCAGGCGCAGTACCTTGTCCTCATGGCCGACGGCGATGAACCCAGGGGGCTGGCGAACGTAGACCTCCTCGATCAGGTCGCCGTTGAGGAATGCGGACTTCACGTCCATGTGGTGCACCGGCCACCCCTCCTGGGCGGCAAGTGCCAGTAGCAGCCGCACCGACTCGATGCGCGCCACGGGCGCGAAGACCTCGTCGAAATCCACACCCGGCTGCTGGATGTAGCCCTTTGCGACCAGCCGTGCCTTGTGCTTGATCACCTCACCGGCGGCGTCCTTCTTCACCTTGTATACCCATTTCAGCCCAATCGGCCGGTGACCAGGCGGAAGAGGCACCAAACGCCATGTCCGATTGCTCTCGATGGAATCCATCTCTTCAACCATGGCGCGGCGCCAGGACTGATGCTTCTCAGCCTCGGCGAAGGTGGCTGGCTCCTCCTCGATCTGCAAATGGAGCTCAGCGGCTACCTGACGCGCGGCGAGGCCAGGTGGTGACGCTGGTCCGAGAACGTTGTCGATGGTGCGGTACCTTGGTTCGACGTCGTCGTTGTCGGCGTCCCAGTATTCCTCCGCGTTCGGAGGTGGTGAGACGAACTCTGGCTGGGGCAGTGGTGTCGGTGCCGGTGCTGGAGTCACGGGAGGAGGAGTCGGTGCCGCGGGCGATATCACAGGTGTACCCGCCACGGGAGCGCCAGGGCTCGCTGCAGAGGCTGGCGTCGCCGGGGGCTCTGGTGAGCCCGCCACGGTGTCGGCGTCGAACTGCCCGGTGCCCAGCTCCATCGTGTGGTATTCCACCACGAAGTCCGCAGCGGCCTCCAGGCCCTCATCCTCCCAGCTCCAGGACTTTGGCTCGTCGAAGACCGCGTCCCTGGACACGACGGCGCGACGCGTCGCTGGGTCATAGAAGCGCCACGCCTTGGCACCTGGCTCGTAGCCGAGGAAGACAACTAGAGTGCCGCGGTCGTCGAGCTTCTTCAAGTGCGGCTTCGTCTTCTTGACGTACGCCACGCACCCGAATGTGCGCAGGAAGTGGACATCCGGCCTGCGCCCGTGCCAGGCCTCATACGGCGTTATGCCGTCGACGGCCTTGGTGGGCGCCCGGTTCAGCAGGAAGACGGCGGTGGCGACCGCCTCGCCCCAGAACATTGCCGGCATGTTCCGGCTCTTCAGCAGACTGCGCGCCATGGTGATGACGGTCTGGTTCCGCCGCTCGACGACGCCGTTCTGCTGTGGTGTGTATGGCGCCGTGTGCTGCCGCTCGACGCCGTGCTCGGCGCAGTACTCCTCGAACTCAACGGAGGTGAATTCACCCCCGTTGTCAGTGCGCAGAACGCGCAGGCGCCGGCCTGTCTCCACCTCCACCTTCGCCTGGAACTTCTTCACGGCGGCGAGCAACGCCACCCACATGTACTTGCTCCGGTCATCAACCAGCAGAAGAAAATACTGCTTACCACCGGGTGTTGCCGGCGTAATGGGGCCGCACAGGTCGCCGTGGACCAGATCCAGCAGCCCCTCCGCCCGCCGCTTCGCCTGCGACGGGAATGGACTCCTCTTCAGCTTGGTGGTGACGTAATCGGCGCAGAGCTGGTGGACGTGCTCGACGTGGGGCAGCCCGTGCACCATGCCCCGCTGCTCGAGCTTGTGCAGGGCGTCGAAGTGGAGGTGGCCGTAGCGCTCGTGCCATAGCCACGCGCTGTCGCTGGCGCGTGCGGCCAAGCAGAGCGGCCGCCCAATCTTCACCCGCAGCAGGTACAGGCGGTTCGCCGAGCGCTGGACTCGCGCGATCAGGCGCCCCTTGTCGTCGCGGATCCGGAGGACGCCGTGCTTGGTGTGGACGTCGCAGCCGCCCTCGTCGAGCTGGCCGAGGCTAACAATGTTGGTGGTCAGCCTCGGGATGAAATACACCCCCGTGAGTGGGAGGTGCTCGCCAGTCTTCCCCTCGAACAGCACGGTGCCGGATCCTTCGATTGCGACCTCCGAGCCGTCGCCGAACTTGACGGTGCCGCGGATTGCCGTATCGATGTCGATGAAGGCGTCCCGGCAGCCCGACATATGGTTGGTCGCCCCGCTGTCGAGGTACCAAAGGCTGTCGTCGCGCTCCGTCTCGGCATCGAGCTGTGCGAAGACCTTCCCCTCGACGACGCGCAGGGGCCGACGCTCGGATGGAGCTGCAGCGGCGCATGGTGGTGGCGGCGTGTTGGGGAAGAGAGCGGCTCGGACCATCAACAGTGTGGGCTCCGAGTCCTCTTCAGCCTGGGCGACGTGGGCCTCGCCCTTTGGCTTGCTGCGACAATCCCTGGCCCAGTGGCCGTATTTGCCGCAACGCTTGCACTGATCGCGGTTGGGGGCCTGACCTCCGCTGGACTGGGCCTTGCTGCCGTCGCGCGGCCCGGAGGCGGAGCTCTCGCCCTTACCGCGCCCACGCCCACGCCCGCGGCCGCCGCGCTTCTTGCCGCCGGCGCCGCTGGAGCTGCTCCCGTTGCCCTTCTCTTCGGACTCGCGGAGCTTGAGCTTGGCGAGCCACTCCTCTTCGCAGAGAAGCAGCCGACCATGGTTGTCGAGGACGGGCGCTGGCTTGCGCCGCTGCTCGACGGCTCGCAACCTGCCGGTCACCTCCTCGACGGAGATGTTGTTGATGTCGAGCAGAGTCTCGATGGAGATTGCCACCTGCGCGAGGTGCTCTGGCACGACCTGCAGCATCTTCCGCACTACCTCGGCGTCGGTGACGTTGTCGCCGAGGAGTCGCAGATCAGCGGCGAGCCCGGTGATGCGGTTCGCGAAATCTTCCGCGTTCTCCGCCTCCTTCCACACCAGGGCGCTGAACTCGCGGCGGAGCTGTTGCGCGTTGGCCTCGCGCACCTGCTGGACCCCGACGCGGATCCGCTTGATCGCCGCCCATGCTGTGGCCGCCGTCCTCCTTTCACGGAGACCGGCCAGCATGTCGGGCGGCACGGAACGCAGGATCGCGGCGAGCGCCAGCCGGTCGTGACGGTACACGACCTCCTCGCCTTCCTCCGGCTCGACGGTGTACCACCACCCTGCCGCCTCCAAGTTCACCTGCATCAACATCGCCCACTCCTGGTAGTTGGTGCGCGTGAGCATGGGGAACTGAGTCCCGGCAGCGGATGTCTCCGCAACGGCGCGGTGGATGATGTTCTCGCGGCGCCCTCTGCGCGGCACTGGCGAAGGCGAGATGCGGCGACCTCGTCGCCCTTCATGGCCATCGCCCGGCGGAGCAGAGTGGCGGTCCATCCCTGGCTCGAGGCAGCTCTGATACCAAATGTCAGCCGGAACTTCTCTCCGGCGGTGATCTGGACTTCGGTAAGGATGAATTGTTCACCACGAACTCAAAAGCACAGAAAATTGGATTGGGGATTTTGGTGCTGTAACCGCGACAGCTTTTCTGATTGCATTAAGCCTCTACTTATACACAGTCTATGCTATAAAAGGAAAGCAAAATGAAAAGAAAGAAACGGCCGGGCTAATCTCGCCGTGATACAATGACGCGCTCGGGAAGATAACTTTCCAAGCCGAGCTCAATGCTAAAAAGGAATAAAGGAATCGAGCGGGAACTCAGGATTACATGCCATGCTCACATCGTTGGCCGGCTGACACTGGAGGAGAAGGTGCGCAACCTTGGCGACCGCGCGGAGGGCGCGCCGCGTGTTGGCTTGCCGCGGTACCTGTGGTGGGGGGAGGCCCTGCACGGCGTGTCGGACGTCGGCCCGGGGGGCACGTGGTTCGGCGACGTGGTGCCGGGCGCCACCAGCTTCCCACTCGTCATCAACAGCGCCGCCGCGCTCAACGAGACGCTGTGGCGGGCCATCGGCGGCGTGGTGTCCACCGAAATCAGGGCCATGTACAACCTGGGCCACGCCGAGCTCACCTACTGGAGCCCCAACATCAACGTCGTGCGCGACCCGCGGTGGGGCCGCGCCAGCGAGACACCCGGCGAGGACCCCTTCGTCGTCGGCCGGTACGCGGTCAACTTCGTCCGCGGAATGCAGGACATCGACGGCCGCGACACCGCCGGCGCCGAACCATTTTCCCGGCCCATCAAGGTCTCCAGCTGCTGCAAGCACTACGCCGCCTACGACGTCGACGCGTGGTTCGGCGCCGACCGCCTCACGTTCGACGCGCAGGTCCAGGA
This sequence comes from Dendrocalamus latiflorus, assembly GCA_017311315.1. Taxonomy (NCBI): domain Eukaryota; kingdom Viridiplantae; phylum Streptophyta; class Magnoliopsida; order Poales; family Poaceae; genus Dendrocalamus; species Dendrocalamus latiflorus. Next base: position 50,201,927 of record CM029663.1, on the reverse strand, counting down.
GCGCGACATGATCGAGACGTTCGTGCGGCCGTTCGAGATGTGCGTGAGGGACGGCGACGCAAGCTGCGTCATGTGCTCCTACAACCGCATCAACGGCATCCCCGCCTGCGCGGACGCGCGGCTCCTGTCGGAGACCATCCGCGGCGAGTGGCAGCTCCACGGGTACATCGTCTCCGACTGCGACTCGGTTCGCGTCATGGTCAGGGACGCCAAGTGGCTCGGGTACACCGGCGTGGAAGCGACTGCGGCGGCCATGAAGGCCGGGCTTGACCTCGACTGCGGCATGTTCTGGGAGGGCGTGCGGGACTTCTACACCACCTACGGCCTCGACGCCGTGCGGCAAGGGAAGCTGCAGGAGGCCGAAGTCGACAATGCACTGAGCAATCTCTACCTGACCCTGATGAGGCTAGGTTTCTTCGACGGCATGCCGGAGCTTGAGTCCCTCGGCGTGAACAACGTCTGCACAGAGGAGCACAAGGAGCTGGCCGCGGATGCCGCAAGGCAGGGAATGGTGCTCCTCAAGAACGACGGCGGCCGGCTCCCGTTGGACGCCAAGAAGGTTAATTCGGTCTCATTGGTTGGCCTGTTGGAACACATCAATGCTACGGATGTCATGCTCGGAGACTACAGAGGTAATTTTTTTTGACGAATCATCTGTACATGCACTGTTCACTGTCCGGCAATGGCTGACTGCAAGTCTGCAATTACAGTTGCTATAGTCGCGTAAAATTCTTGGTTTCTACCCAGGCAAACCTTGCAGGGTTGTGACACCATACGATGCTATAAGGAAGGTTGTCAATGCCACGTTCGTGCACGCATGCGACAACAGGGCGTGCAACACGGTGGAAGGGCTGGGCAGAGTGGCCATGACCGTGAAGTCCGTCGATGCAACAATCGTCATCGCCGGTCTGAACATGAGCGTGGAGAGGGAGAGCAATGACAGGGAAGATCTCCTCCTTCCATGGAACCAAACCAACTGGATCAATGCGGCCGCTGAGGCCTCTCCGGACCCCATCATCCTGGTGATCATGTCAGCTGGCGGCGTCGACGTCACCTTTGCGCAGAACAACCCCAAGATCGGCGCCATCGTGTGGGCCGGGTACCCTGGGGAGGAAGGCGGCACTGCAATCGCCGACGTTCTCTTCGGAAAATACAATCCAGGTGCATAATTTGGTCCATGCATGATACCGTAAAGAGTAGCCTTATATGATCACTCAAATGCAGATTATTTACTACATCTACATGACTAGATCATTTCTCAACCATTTTTTGGATCACCAAAATAAAATGTCAGGAGGAAGGCTGCCGCTAACGTGGTACAAGAACGAGTACATCAACCAGATCCCGATGACGTCCATGGCGCTGCGCCCCGTCGCCGACAAGGGGTACCCCGGCCGGACCTACAAGTTCTACGGCGGCCCGGCCGTGCTCTACCCGTTCGGCCACGGCCTCAGCTACACCAACTTCAGCTACGCGTCCGGCACCACCGGCGCTGCAGTGACGGTCCGGATCAGCGCGTGGGAGTACTGCAAGCAACTCACCTACAAGACGGGCGTGGCCTCGCCGGCCTGCCCGGCCGTCAACGTCGCCAGCCACAGGTGCCAAGAGGAGGTAAGCTTCAACCTGACGGTGGTCAACAGCGGCGGGAGGGACGGCAGCCACGCCGTTACGGTCTACACCGTGCCGCCGGCCGAGGTGGATGACGCTCCGCTGAAGCAGCTGGTGGCGTTCCGGAGGATATTCGTGCCCGCGGGGGCCGCCGTCGAGGTGCCGTTCACGCTCAGCGTGTGCAAGGCGTTCGCGATCGTCGAGGAGACGGCGTACACCGTCGTGCCGTCGGGCGTCAGCACGGTCTTGGTGGGAGACGACGCGCTCTCCTTGTCTTTCCCGGTGAACATCGAGTTGGCTAACGTAGATTAATTATTCTTCAGGTGTAGAGTTCCCATTGAATTCTTTACATACTGAGTGTGATTATGGTTTAGATACAGTGCACAAAACTCGAAGCAAGTACAAACGCAGAAGCAGATCACATCACTGAAAGTTAATTGCGTGAGAAAATTTACTCTTTGTGAATTGTGATGTGTTACTGTCTTACTGAGACAGTGTTCTTGGAGATTTGGACAAGTTGAGGCACAGATGGCTTGAGATGTGCTTCCAATTAACTTTTCTGCTGGCTCACGTGTTAATCGACCGGGGAGGGTTTGGCAACATGCAACCTCGATTGCTGCCAAAGTTTAGGATTCCATCGCAAACAGCAGCAAGTACAAATCGAACGTGTTGTACGGCTCTGTGCCTCTGTGGCATCTGGACTCACGGGCAACTGGGCTGAGCGATCACTGCTGGTAGGCCGTTCGTTAGTACTCAAAGCAAAAAAGAGAAAAGCAGGAACGCCCGCCGTGCGGGCCGTAGTGGGCCGTTTTCTCTTTTGGGTTCGGGCCGGGAGAACGAACAGAGCACCTTTTCTCGCCGCGCTCCGGCCGTCAGCTATAGAAGCCGTGCTATTCGGGCCGCGCCGAGAAGCGCCTTGCCTCCCTCCTCCGCTGGTTTGGCAACGACCGCTCGCTGCAGTGCACATCGATGCGCAACGAGGATGGAGAAGAGACTGCGCGTCCGTGGCCAAGAGGTTTCGGATGGCGAGATATGTAGCTCGTAGGGCACTATGTGGTGTGAGAATGGCGATCAGTGCCTCAGTGGAGCACTGTGTCGTCTACCGTGCTAGTGCCAAAGACGAAGACCTTGTTTCCTGCGAGTCGCCGTCGATGAGACTCTGTTCATTCTTTCCTTTGCCGGTCTTGCACGGTTCGGTTTTGGCCAACCTTGACTAACCAGAGAAAGTGAGTAACTAGACGGTGCGCATGCACACGTCGAGTGAATGTGTGATTATAGAAAACACACACTCTAGGGCGAAAAGAAAAAGATAAGGGCAAAAAGAAAAGGATATCAGATTTGGAAAGGGGTACTCGAGTACTTTCGTACCTTGAGAGTATTTGAATTTGGATCACTCCGATTTGATTTGTGCTTTAGTCGTGTCTCCGGCGATCTATGGTGGCAACTTGCGAGTTAAGGATTTGGGTTCACCAGCTTTAGGGTTACGGGATTCACCTGTCCTACTTTTTTTTTCATTTTGGGGGGTGGGGTGGGGTGGGGTCGGGTGGATGAACTAGTGGGCCGTGGTCGACCGCTGCTCGAGCGAGTGCGGGAGGTGCTGGAAAAGAAGACATGCGGCATCAATACTAATAGATGTTAGTGAAATGCTCTAGAGAAAATTATGAAGATAATTATTATGTTTCTTAAATGAATTATTATTTATAAAGATTATCAAGTATATGACTTTTTGGTGAAACCCTTTATTTATTGTATGATGTCATTTTAAAAGATATATGATCGGATATCACTAGTTGGGATACTAATGACTTATAAACTAGCATATGTATTGATTAATGACCTTGTTTTATCGGTCATAGATATGAGGATTTCAAATCAATAATATGGATACATGTTAGAAAATATAGTGTTAGATTGGCTCATCGTGAGACACTATTGAGATTATTATTTTATATGTCATCAGTTGATCTCAAGTAATGATGATGTATAATCCTTCTATCTGATATCAGCAAGGTTTTCTACATATGTAATAGTGCACTTAGAGGTTGTCAAACGCTATTCCGTAACTAGATAGTTATAAATATAGCTTTCGAGTATATTATGAAACATGCGGAGGAAAATGACTAGTCGGATATAGGATTTACCCTTGCTACATAATTAGAGAGATATCCCTGTGCCTCTCGATGTAGTTAGATAAAGGAAGTGCATGACCATACCATGAGTGTTCAAAGGATCGACCACATGTAGTTATCCATCACTAGATCGGAAAAAGATTGAATAGTCTATGGATAACACATTTCTCACCTGGAGTTCAATCGGATATCATGAGGCAAAAAGAAAAATACACAAACAGGTTGATAGGTCCGACCGGATATGAATTGGTCGTATAAGTATACTGACTGCTCGTGAGCTAGTTGAACATATCACAAATTGGTCTACAAACTAGTCGTAAAGAGTTATGAGCTGATCATGAGTGACTAAGATCTGGTTGCAGTCATATTGCATAAGGTTCATCAAATTGATCTTTGTATATATTTTAGATCGATATGTCCTACTAGGGGCTGTTACCCATCAGTGATTAGAAATGTTTTTCCGAGTTACAACCAAGTATACATGAACCTACAGGGTCACATACTTAACAAGTTGAAACAATAAAGATCCGGTTGATAGATTCCGAGTGGGATACGATCTCTACTCGTATTAGATAATAATTTGGTTGGCGTCACTCCGAGTTGGATACGATCTTTAATCATATTGGATAAGGATCCAATTAGAGGCTATATATTAAGAAAGGCATGGGGCTTAAGAATTATCTGAGGAAATCCCGAGACACACTCATCAAAACCCTAGCAACAACCTCTCGAAACTCCTACTATGCATGCTGGTGCTAGTACATTGACACAAAGTATTCTATCCCTGAATGTGTGGACTTAGGTAAAGGTGATGTTGCGACTATGATGCTAATCGGAATGATCACGAAGAGAAGAAGATTGGCTTGTGAAGAATAAAAGCAACTTTATAATAATTTATAACTTATGAAATGAAAAATATATGAAATGCAATGGAAAAGAATAGAAATAAAGTATGAAATACATGTAGAAGGATGCTAAGTAAACACGATTTCCACTACTATTATATATTTTAGTTATTTTGGACAGCATTTGTAGGAGATATTAATGAAAGTATGAGCAAAAGTGGACAGAAAACACGATGCATTTTGGACACATCAACCTCCCCAACCTTAAACCTTGCTCATCCTCAAGCAAGAACCAGATAATACAATGGCATATACGACCGGTGTCAAAGTGTTTTTTTTGACACTCCTCATCTAACATGCTTCTAGGTGCTCCTTTTTTCTGTCGATGTTTTAATATCGATCTTAAGTATGATTTGTTTGGATTCGGGAAAACTCTTAGAAGACTTGGTGTATGCACATGCAGAGTAAAGACACATGAAACTTTATCCTGGTTTGGGCCTTATCCTAAGAGAATAACAACCCTACGTCCAGTATGATCGCTAATTGCTAGAAAGAGGAATTACAAGAGAATTATCTGAATGGCTAACCCTATCTTCTCCTTCGATCAGAATCGCCTCTTCTCTCTTTGACATTAACCTTTATATAGCTAGCGAAGCAACGGCAATTGTCCCACGCTAGAAGATGCCTCGGTGCTTCAGATGATAACAGCCTGACGGAAGTTACTGTCAGAGCGACATATAAGGCCATTCTCCATGTAGCGATGTTGTTAGAGAGAGATCGTGTGCGATTATTAAATAAACGCACGTTCCATGATGCAGTTATTCGTCATAGATAAGTTAGTCGAAGATAGATTAGTCGCAGGAAAATCCACGACCATAAGGTGGTTGCAAGACAACTTATGAACGACCAGGTAGTAGTCGTAGTGAGATTTACGAATATGTGGTCGTAGAAGGACTTACGAGCAGGGAGTAGTCACAGTGAGACTTACGATTACGTGGTTGTAGAAGGACTTACGATCAGGGAGTAGTCACAGTAAGACTTATGGCTACATAGTCGTAGAAAGACTTACGACCAGAGAGTAGTTACAGTAAGACTTACAACTACGTGATCGTAGAAAGACTTACGACCAGGGAGTACTCGCAGTAAGACTTATGACTGCGTGGTCGTAGAAGGATCTATGACCATATGGTAGTTGCAGTAAGACTTACGACTATCCTAAGGGGCTTCTCCCCTACTAATAAGGGGTATACTTAAAGAATATAATGACGTAATAATTTGAGGATTATTTGTGAGACCATATGGAGGTCATCCCATGGTTGTGATAAGTAATTGACCTTTGGATTAGAATTTATCTAGAGGTTGAGTTTGGGTTTTAAGCCTTTTGCAGAGGTTTGCTTTCTGGCTGTCATTCTCATGGTCTACGACTTGGTGGTCGTAGGCGCTCTTACGACTTTGTGGTCGTAGGTACTCTTTCGACTAGGTAGTCGGCAGTCGATCTTATGACTTGGTAGTCGACAGTCGACTTTGTAGTCAGCAGTCAATTATGTGACTTTATGGTCGTAGTCGTGTTTACAACTTGGTAGTCGGCAGTCAGTTTTATGACTTGGTGGTCGCAGACGCTTTTACGACTTGGTGGTTGTAGAAGCTTTTACGACTTATGGTCGGTAGTGCTTTTATGACTTGGTGGTCGCAGAAGCTTTTACGACTTGTGGTCGGCAGTCGTTTTTATGACTTGGTAGTCGGCAGTCGGTTTTACGACTTGGTGGTCGTGGAGACTTTTACAACTTGGTGATCGGCAGAGTCTTTTACGATTTGGTGGTTGACAGGTGCTCCTACGACTTGGTGGTCGTAGCCTCTGCTGGTCGATAGTCGTAGCCTTTGCTGCTTGTGATCAATAGTCATAGCTCTGCCTGGTCGTAATTGATGGTCGTAGCCTACTGCCTGGTCATCATCAGTAGTCGTAAGCTGTGGTGTTGGTAGTCGTAAGTCGTAGCGACCAGGTTTGGTAAGTCATAGCCGCTCTGAGCGATAGTCGTAGCGATCATTGTGGTAGTCACTCTGTGCGATAGTCATAGCTTGTGGTCTTGATGGTCGTAGCAAGCTGCGTGGTGGTCGTAGCAGTTTTGTGTGTGGTCGTAGGCTGTTGGAAGGACCTTTTGGGCTACGAGTACCTCATTTCTTATGCATCCGAGTACATGTAAGTCGTTTAAGACCGGTCTTTTGTGCTGAGTTTGTTCTCTGGAATTATTGGTGTTTTGGTGAGGGTTGACCAAGGTGTTTGTTGCTTTATGCACATGAGGATATTGCTTGGTTCTAGGATCAGAATCAATAATTTAGGTGCATACATTTTGTTTATGCAAATTGGTGATCTTTATGTATAGTGCGGTGCTATGTGATGGTTTGCTTGTTTATGTTGGTTGCAGGACTTCAGAGCTAGGTCATGGTGAGGCGTAGGAGGACAAGGACTAGGCACAGGGAGGTGTTGAGGTCCAAAATGGTTAGGGAGACGCCGAAGATGATCGAGGCTTATGAGGTGGTTGCAAACCGGGATGACGAAGAACCGGAGTAGGAGCTACCGGAGATGGACATGATGGGCAACGGCGAGGTGGACCGGGACTAGGCTCAGGGGGGAGTCGAGGTCCAGACGGTCAAGGATGCTGGGTGCCGTCATGTGCGAGGAGAAGGACGTGGTGCACCAAGTGACTTGGGTTGTTTGCAAACAAGGACAGTTCGGTGGGATCCGGACGCGTGAGAGGCTTGACGACAAGTCATTGGGGCCACATGGAAACTGCTTTGAGAAGCATGCATGAGTAAAACCCAGTGTTAGGTGGGGTTAATGGGTTATCCCTGGTTTGGACTAATGGTTGGATCCATTAGGTCTAAGGTTCGCTTGTGAGACTATAAAAAAGGGGAGAGGAGGCAAGAGCTAGAGTTGAGCAGGTCAGCTGAGCCTTGATGGCTTGCGCCTATCCCTCGTATGGGAGTTAGGTTAGAGAGTGAGCGTTGGCTCTAGGGTTAGAGCCTGGTCCTCCCGATGGGAGTGGCTGTAAAACCAGTATCTCAAGTGAGAAATCCAGCAATCTTTGATGTAGTCTTTTGTGTATCTTTCTGTTTGAGTTTGCTCAGTTCTGAGTTTCTGGTTTGGTTTGTCCTCTGTGTTCTTCGTTCCGTTCCTCTCTCTTCTTGATATGGAGATTTCTCTCTCTTCTTGATCTAGAGGCGTCTTGGCTTAATCTCATTGATGCTCTGAATCGCAGTGACAGGTGGAAATATAACTGAAGCCCTCTTGGCTCTCTTTGACCCATGAGCGGTTTTGATCAGCGACTTCGGTTCTTGAACTCAGTTCATGTGCGCTCTTGATCAAATCACAAAAAGGTCTCAACCTGGTTAATAAGTTTTCAATTAAAGATTAGAGCAACTTCTTGAGACCTTAATCTTGTTGTGTACAAAGTTTTATGTCTAGTTGATCTTTGTTTGAAAAAAATATGTGGAGTTTTGATCTGGCGGTCGTGCACTCTCTGCTTTTCTTTGTTTTTCCATGAAAGTTATGACCACTGCCAGTTTTTTGACCACAGTCAAGTTTCCGATCGCAACGCTCTACTTTTCGACCATGTTCACTCTTTCGATCGCACTTGTTTTCAACTGCTTGATGGTCGTAGATCTCGTGGTCGTACGCCCACACGACCTTACGAGTTGTTTATGACCGCAAACGGTTACGAATGCTCGACGGTTTTCGACCACATCTAATGGTCTCGGTCCACATCTAATGGTCTCGGTCAGGCGCCTCTAGTACTTAGCAATAATAGTGTTTGCTGAATTTTAAAGCACATGAAGAGTGTAGATTTGCTAAAGCAACGATATCGTGTGGAGGGCAGGCAGGCTTGTTATTTCTTTCGTGTGGAGGCCGCAACGAATATGCATGCCTAACTACCCCTCATTAATCTGATATCATTGTGCTATCACGATTACACTCCCGATCCATCGTTTGCTTCGTCCCTTGCCATTAATTGATCGCTTGTGACTCGTGAGGTCGATCACCGTGCACGCGGCCAGATACCATAAACCAGCATGTGCCGCTTACAGGTGGATTCGATTGGTAGAGTACGTTGACTGGAACGGAAATTCAACAAAAAAAATTATAGTGTTGCGACAGGTACGTAAGAAACATGTAATATTGCGAAAACTCCCCTTAAAATTGTAATTTGTGATACTTTGATCAACGTAGGACACGTAGTTCTGTGAAATTTACTTAGGATACAAAAGACATAATTAAGTTTGATTTTTCAAAATAAGATAATACAATGTCTTTTTAATTGTAATATACAAACATTAATGCTTCTTAACCTCCATGATTCCAGCTCCCAATTAGTGGTTCTCAGTTGTGAGTTCTTACATAATTAAGTTTTGTGCTTTGACGCAACGGGCGCCTAGGTTGGTTCCGACGTCCCCGTCCAACAGTCCACGCATAAATATAACGCCGTCAAAATGACACATCAGCGTCTCTTGCCTCGTAAGGTCTCGCTAAGGTTGTCACGGCCCTCTAGCAAGTAGCGGCGAGCCCGGAGCGTCTAGACGTCTAGTCGACTAGGCGCCCACCATGACGATAGTTAGACGATAGTAATAAATATAAGTAATACCTTATATGATCGAAAATTAAATAATTATACAACATAATAGCACAAATTACATTAGAGAACTGAGTCAACTGACATAACATAAGTAGACATCCACAGTCCATACATGACACAACATAAGAGACAAAATATGATAGTAGCATGAGTGTATCACATGACAACAAAATAACTCAAAAGTCTTCAACTTTCATCCCAATCTTTCATTCATCATCCAACTCTAGCTCATTCTCATGCACAAGCTCAATTTGAGCATGTTCTTCACCACTCTCATGAGAAGGTGGTGGTTATCCAAACTCATCTTCAGCATCTTCATCATCACATATCATCATATCTTCTTCCTCATGATCACGAATAGATGGAGATGTACGTCGACTATAAACTTGAACATCCACACAAGCTCTCCTAGGACAATTACGCCCACGAAGCGAGGATGTTGCATTAATAGCCTCATCAACATGTGACCATAGAAGATCATCCCCATCGGCATGCACTTGTTCAGCTAATGTGGCATCCTTGTCGACCCACTTATTACCCCATTGGAACTCTTATAGAAACAAAGGGTTGGATTAGTTACCTTGTTCACTAAGTCTTTGAAACCTAGATGCAATCTTTTTGTTATATGAGATATAAACCAAATCATTTAATCTTTTAAACTCCAACCAGTTCCTCTTCTTAGTATGAAGCTATAAAATGGAAACAAAAATAGCCCATAAATGAAAGTATGAATCATAAACAGCCCATAATTGAAACAAAATACATCACATAATTAATGGACTTTTATTTGCTTTACTTAATACTTACAAACTCAAATGTACTCCAATTGTGTTCACAACCGGATGAGGAACAACAAAGTCCAACAATGCGCTTCGCAACATTTTGTAATGGGATAGCTAGGCCACCGTTTGATTTCCACCAATCCACTAAAAGGTACAGTGTGAAACATAAAGCCCCATATTAGAAAAATTAAGAATGGAGTAAAGAACTAATTGAACCATAAACTATCAAGTTTGAGGACTCACAAGGACTCTTCTTTTTCCCTTGCATCTTGGCAAGTATGGTATCGAAGCTACCACGAGTTTGCTCATAGTCATTGGCTAGGACATCAATTTTAGAGAGCAATTGTTCATCACCGCTAAACATCTTCATCATCACTCGATTAAAAGTATTCCTTATGATTGATGCACGATCACTATCACTTTCCAATATATCAAAAAAAACCTTTGTGTATTCAAAAATAGTGCAGCCCCAGGCAAGTTTTGCTCCATTTGATCCTTGAGCTTCTCCTTACACATATCTATAGCAACTGTAAGCTCCGCTATTGCAGGCTTCTCATCACCATCAACAAGCCTCAACACAATAAGAATGGGGTGTGTTGCTCTTATGCAATCTTCCACTGTTGTGGTTACAGACCAAACAGAGAGAGAGATGGTAGTGGAGAGTGAGAGAGATGAGTCATGGCGTGGGTCCCCCCATGGCCTGCATTCCATATATATATACATGGAGAGTGCTTTTACAATTATACCCTTACATATGAGTATCCCCTTCAGGGGCACTTATGTCATTACACATGGCCTATTCTGGGCCTTACAATCTTCTACCAGGCCTGCTGGGATTAGGTGGGGGCCACCCCTACAACAGGAGCCTCTCATGGTAAAGGGCTTCACAGGGCCGAAGCCATGTTGCCGAGTCCTTTGGCCCCCTACGTCCCTGCGGCCTGTGAATCTCTCCGAACTTGCGGAGCTTCGATGTGCAGTGTGTCCCGGGGCTGAGGCCGTAGCCGAAGCCGATGGCCGGATTGCAACCGAAGTAGATGCACACGCTCCGTCTCCTACCCTTCGAACGGGTGGCAGCGCAGCTGGCGCTTAGCCAAAGTAAACGCGTGCGCGCTCCGTCTCCTACCCTTCAATGGGTGGCAGCGGAGCTGGCGCCTAGCCGAAGTAGATGCGCGCGCTCCGTCCCCTACCCTTCGAACGGGTGGCAGCGGAGCTGGCGCCTAGCCGAAGTAGACGCGCGCGCGCTCCGTCCCCTACCCTTCGAATGGGTGGCAGCGGAGCTGGCGCCTAACCGAAGTCGGCGCGCGCGCTCCGTCCCCTACCCTTCGAACGGGTGGCAGCGGAGCTGGCGCCTAGCCGAAGTAGGCGCGCGCGCGCTCCGTCCCCTACCCTTCGAACGGGTGGCAGCGGAGCTGGCGCCTAGCCGAAGTAGACGCGCGCGCGCTCCGTCCCCTACCCTTCGAACGGGTGGCAGCGGAGCTGGCGCCTAGCCGAAGTAGACGCGCGCGCGCTCCGTCCCCTACCCTTCGAACGGGTGGCAGCGGAGCTGGCGCCTAGACGAAGTAGACGCGCGCGCTCCGTCCCCTACCCTTCGAACGGGTGGCAGCGGAGCTGGCGCCTAGCCGAAGTAGACGCGCGCGCTCCGTCCCCTACCCTTCGAACGGGTGGCAGCGGAGCTGGCGCCTAGCCGAAGTAGACGTGCGCGCTCTGCCCAGGTCAGACTTAGCTCCGAGGTCGGTATTGGGGACCGAGTCGGGGTCGCGGCTGACGCTGTAGTGAGAATGGGCCTTGCGCCGCTGATGTCGCTGCACTTCGGGACGATTGTGCCCCGCGGTTGGGTAGTGCGCTTTTAATGGCGGCTGGAATCGTGCCGACGCCTGGCCTGTCAGAGGGAAGGCTGTCGCGTCTCGCAGTCTGCCCTCCGTGGGTGGGGTACGCGGCGGTTTATGCCTGCTGCGTCGTGGGATATGAGCGGTTGCGTGAGGGCGGCCGTTCACCTCTTCCCTAGGCAGGCGGGACGCGTGTCGGTCACGCGCTGGCGTTGTGTGCTGCTTGGCCACCTACCAGGCACGCTCCTCCAGATGCCGGCGGTTCTTTCCATTCGTGGGTAGTCGAACCGCTGGGAGTTTTTAATCTGGCTGCTCTTCTGGTCGTAGAGGGGGCGAACGGGCTTTATAAAGCGCCATGGCTGTGGTGGGGGCACTCTGTCTCGCCTGTCGCCTAGCTCTGCTTGTTTCGCGTTGATAACCCTTCTGCCCTAATCTTGAGAACAATGGCCGGTAATGACGGTGCCTCCCGCCAGCCTGGCGGCGGCTCCCCGTCTAGCCGGGACGATTTGTCCTTCCCTTCCGAAGATTACGAGCTGGTGCTGCGGGGGCGTTCGCATGGCGACAAGCGGTGGGACGTCATGGAACACTCGGGGGGTCGCTGCTCCCGTGTGCTGGGGAGGAGCCGCGCGACTGAAGAGATGCTGCAGCGGCTTGTACGGGAAGGGAAGATCGAGGAGCGCGATGGGGCTCACCTACCCCGCCGTGAAGAGACGGAGCCGAAGCCCCAAGAAATGGAGGCGATCGTTTTTGTCGCGTTCTTCGACGCCGGCCTTCGAATGCCCTCAACGACGTTTGTGAGCGAAGTTCTTCGGACCTACGGGTTGGAGCTGGCACAGCTGACGCCCAATGCCATAATCCGCCTAGCTGTCTTCACATGGGCTACGCGGACGGAAGGCCGACGTCCTAGCGCGAGCCTGTTCGCCATCCTGCACGACGCGCGTTGCCGACCCAAGAAGGTTGAGGGGCTGTATCCAACTTTGGTTGCGTGGATTTCGTGCTACGAGCATCCTGCACGACGCTGTTCCCTGCGCCGGCCAATCTGGAGAGGTGGGAATCCGGCTGGACGCGGCGGTGGTTTTATTACGTCGTGACTAGCATGAGTGGCCTGCTATGCCGAGGTGGGCCGATCTCGTTCAACGGCTCGCCAAGTGTGCAGCCGGAGGCCGACGACGCCCGGAGGCTATGGAGGCTTGCTGGCGTTGCACGCCGGCTGAGTATGCGCGACTTGGCGGAAGAATTTACAATGTACGGGGTGGCGCCACTCTCCGCCCGGTGGAGGTACGGGCGACGGGGCGACGACCGAGAGGACGGGGTGCACCCGTCATTGTCTTGCCTGCTTCCGCCCTCCGCTCCTTGTAAGTTGTTTAGCGTGCAGTAGGCACTTCTTGACGTATCCGCACTTCTCACGTGATCGCCCTGTCGTCTTTTGTGCAGTGGCCCGGCTAGAAGATGTAGAGCGCGCGGCTGAGGTGTTCCTTGGCCCATACACAATCGAGGAGCACAAGCTACGCGAGGCCGCGACCCAAACGGCGAAGCAGGGGCGGGTGAACCGCACATGCGAGGTTTTGGGTATTGCTGTGCCGGAACGCCCAATACCAGCGGAGACTCCTACGGGGACTCCGGGCCATCATGGCGGTGGTGGCCGTGCAGACGCCTCGTCTTCTCGGCGCCGGGCTCGCTCCGAGGCTGCCGTACCCAGCCTGCCAGCCACCCCGGCAGCTGGCGCCGCTGGGGCAGGATGCTCGACCGATGACGCGCCCGGCCGGACCAGTTCGGCGGGGCGCGCCGCCTCGATTCCCCCTGCCGCACTATCCGCGGATGCTGCTGAGCGTACGGGCACGGCCTTCACTAGGCCGGAGCCCGCCAGCCCGGAAAGGAACCTCACGCCTAGCGAAAGGGCCGCGGCCGATGGTGCTGCTGCTACCAGGGACACGTCCGGCGCGGCGGAGACTGAAGGTGCGGTAGGAGCTGCGGCCGCTAATGTCACGGAGGAATCGCCCTCGGTTCCTCAGCCGAAACGTCCGCGGATGCAGTCTCTCCCGCCTCTGAAGGGTCGCTACAACGTTGCGGGCCCCATGCTTGGAATTGTGGCGCCCGATGCTACCGAGGGGGCCTTCCACCCGACCACCGAGGCGCTCACGTCCCGATCGGTGGCCGAACAGACACCACCTCCTATTGCGGCGAGGGGTGCAGAAGGTAAGCATGGCTCCTTCTCTCCGCTCGACTTAGCGAAACTCTCTCTGATCTGCTCACTCATTCCGTCGGCATCAGGCGAGACGAGGTCTCCCGGGCGCGGTGAAGGATCGAGCAACGGGGGTGTGCGCGAAGTCCAAAACCTTATGCAGGGTGTCGCGCCGGCATCTGACGCTGTCGAAGCGGTCGAAGCCTCCACAGCCCTCGACGTGGTGGGGCCAGAACCCGTCTTGTCTGACTACCTCCCGCGTCTGGAGATACTTCGTGCTCTCACCATGGCCGCAGAACGCGCCAGCGGCAGCCTTGACCGGCGGATGCTGTCGTCGTGCGAGGGAGACCACCTAGCGCTGGCGCTGCGGGCCTCGGAAATAAGGGTGAGTATGTGTGCCGCGAGTTTTGTATGGTGCTCCCGGGCACCTGGTGACTTTCAGTGCTGTTTTAGACACTTGTCATCAGCGACACGCTAGACGAGGCCCGTATCCGGGAGCGGAGGGCCCTAGAAGCCAGCCTTCGTGAAGCGGATGACGCTCACGCGACAAAGGACGAAGAGCTCCGCGCGCTGGAGGGTGCCTTGTCATCCATACAAGTCGAGGCCGAGGAAGTCAAGCGCGCCGCGGCAGAGGAACGCGCCTCCTTCTTGTGGCAGATTGCCGCCTTGGAGGAGGAGAAGACCCAGCTGGCCGAGACTCTTGCAGGGAAGACCCGCGCCTTGGACGATGCGTCCACGTCAGCCTGGGGGGCAATGGAGTCTCTGAACCAGGCCCTCCGCGATCTGTGCGTTGACGTGCCCGACGCCACTCACGGGCCGGAGGACCTGATGGAGACGCTTGGGCTGATCGAGGAGGGGGCGGGCGTCGCGCTCCGCAGTGCCAAGACTTTCGGGGAGCACTGCGGCTATCTTGGTGCATCCCTTGCCCTCGGCATGCTTCACACCCGTGGGTGTAGGCACATGCAGGAGCTGGCGAACCCTCACCTGGATCTTCCTGGCCGGCCGGAGGCACTGCCAGACGCTATTCGCTCCATCGAGCCTGGCCTCCGGAACTTCCACCGGCGGATCTGGGGTCGTGTCGGGGAGGATGCGGCGAGGGTTGCAGTACAGCAAACGCTGTGCGGGGGAGGGGACTTCCTCCGTTGGCTCGAAGGAGTTTCCCGAGGCCATGGCAGCGGCACGGGCCCCTCGGCACCGCGCGAAGGCTGAGGTGTTGATCATATCAGGCGGAGGAGGGGGGTGGGGGGTTCGCACTTGCGTGCCCATACTTGTAATCATTTGACCTCATATTTTTGCAATGGGACGATGCATCATTTATTCTTACTGTTGTAAGTTGTGTTTTGGGCCGACGACGTCTTATTTATAGTCCGTAGACTGTCGCGTGCGGAGGCGAATCTCGACGCTACGTCTTATTTAGAGTCCGTAGACTGGCGCGTGCGGAGGCGGTCCTCAACGCTACGACTTAATTTATAGTCCGCGGACTCTCGCGTGCGGAGGCGGACCTCGACGCTACGTCTTATTTAAAGTCCGTAGACCGGTGCGTGCGGAGGCGGACCTCGACGCTACAACTTCATTTAAAGTCCGTAGACTGGTGCGTGCGGAGGCGGACCTCGACACTACGACTTCATTTAAAGTCCGTAGACTGGTGCGTGCGGAGGCGGACCTCGACGCTACGACTTCATTTAAAGTCCGTAGACTGGTGCGTGCAGAGGCGGACCTCGACGCTACGACTTCATTTATAGTCCGTGGACTCTCGCGTGCGGAGGCGGACCTCGACGCTACGTCTTATTTAGAGTCCGTAGACTGGCGCGTGCGGAGGCGGACCTCGACGCTACGACTTCATTTATAGTCCGTGGACTCTCGCGTGCGGAGGCGAACCTCGACGCTACGTCTTATTTAAAGTCCGTAGACTGGTGCGTGCAGAGGCGGACCTCGACGCTACGACTTCATTTATAGTCCGTGGACTCTCGCGTGCGGAGGTGGACCTCGACGCTACGTCTTATTTAAAGTCCGTAGACTGGTGCGTGCGGAGGCGGACCTCGACGCTACGACTTTATTTAAAGTCCGTAGACTGGTGCGTGCGGAGGCGGACCTCGACGCTACGACTTTATTTAAAGTCCGTAGACTAACGTACCTGCGCGCGGGGGTGATTCCTGACACATTGCGGCCGGACAATGTTATTTGTGGAAAGCAGCGAGCTTTATTGAACTCCCGTTTGCGCAGGCAAGCATCGTACAAGGGGGGGCGATGCCATTATAATGTTCATCCTGCTTCTAGGCGTAATATCGCCGCAACTTGTCCGCGTTCCATGTGTGGTGGAGAGTTTGTCCTTCGAGTGTGGCGAGGCGGTACGCTCCCTTCTGCAGTGCTTCAGCCACAGTGTACGGACCTTCCCACTTGGACTCCAGCTTGCCAACAGTCTCCGCGTGGAGTGCCATTCGGAGGACAAGATCCCCGGCCTTGAACCTTCGCGGATATACGGACCGGTCTCGAGTACGCACTGTCTGCCGTGCGTACTTGTCGACATGTTGGGCTGCGCTCGCTCGCGCCCCGTCGAGGAGGTCCAAGGACACGCGACGCTCTTCGTCGGGCGCTTGGACGAGGACCCTTCGCGATCCAGCCCTGATTTCTTCAGGCGTCACCGCTTCATCACCAAAGAGAAGCTTGAAGGGCGTGAACCCCGTCGGGCGTGTTACCGTTGTGCGAAGGGACCAGAGGACGCTGTGAAGCTCGCTCGGCCACCTGCCCTTCGGCAGCCCGACTAGGCGTTTTTTGATGGCGATAGAGATGGCACCGTTTGCCCTTTCGACCGCTCCGTTGGACTGGGGGCGCCCAACCGAGGCAAACCGAATCGTGATGCCCATGTCTCCACAGAATTCCTTGAACGGGGCGGCATCAAACTCCAGCCCGTTATCGACGGTGAGTTCCCTGGGCACGCCGAAGCGACATATGATGTTCTGCCAGAGGAAGCGCTGCATGGCCGCCGAGGTTATCTTGGCTAGGGCTACCGCCTCCGACCATCTGGAAAAGTATTCCAGCGCGACCACCACGAACCACAGGTCCCCTGGGGCTCGGGGAGCGGTCCCACTATGTCGACACCCCAGCGTGCCAACAGCCACACCGGGGGAATAGGGTTGAGGTTCGTCGGGGGCCTGCGGATGATGTGCCCCATCCACTGGCACCCCTGGCACCGACGCACGAGGTCCTGGGCGTCAGTGATGGTAGTCGGCCAGTAAAAGCCCTGCCTGAACGCCTTGCCGACCAACGACCTCGGCGCGAGGTGAGACCCGCATGCCCCCTCGTGGATATCCGTGAGGAGCTTCTTCCCTTCTTCGCGGGAGAGGCAGCGCAGGAGCGGTGCACAGACTCCCTGCTCGTAGAGTGTCCCTTCAAACACCTGGAAGGATCTGGCACGATGTTGCAGACGTCGGAGCTTGGCGTGGTCCTCTGGCTCGGCGATGCTCTGCAGGAAATTGAAGATGGGCTCTCGCCAGTCGCCCTGCTGGACGACATGGTGAACGAGGGCCGCGTCGCGGTTGTCCTGCGCGATGGCCGCCTGCGGCAATACTTCGTAAAACGCCCCGTCAGGAGGTGGCAGCTGCTGGCTGGCCGCCTTCGCCAGAGCGTCGGCCTGCTCGTTTTCTGCGCGAGGGATGGCCTTGACCGTGACGCCCAAGAAATGCCTTTCCCTTGCTCTTACGGCGGCGAGGCATTTAGCCAGCTCAGGATTCTTGGCTTGATATGACTTGTCTACGTGGCCGGCCACCAAACGCGAATCCGTGCGGACGAGCACTCGCCGCGCACTGATTGCCTTGAGTTTGGTCAGGCCGAAGAGTAGCGCTTCATACTCAACCGTGTTGTTGGTGGCCGGAAACGCGAGGCGCGCCGAGTACAATAAGCGCTGCCCCTCGGGTGTGACAATTACTGCGCCTACACCCGCGCCCACGACGCTGTAAGCCCCATCTGTGGTAAGAGTCCAGACCGGGTCGTCGTGCTTGTGAGCGGGCTGAGCCGGCGGAGTCCATTCTGCGAGGAAGTCGGCGAGGACTTGAGATTTGATTGCCGTCCGCGAGGCGTATGTTAGGGAGAACGGGGCGAGCTCTGCAGCCCACTTGCCGATGCACCCCGTAGACTCCTTGTTGTGTAACATCTCCGCCAGGGGAAATGAGGAAGGCACTGTGATCGGGTGGGCCAAAAAATAATGCCGAAGCTTCCTGGAGGCCATGACCAACGCGTAAGCTAGCTTTTCAAGCTCCGTATATTTTGTCTTGGCGCCTTGAAGGGCTTCGGAGACAAAGTACATGGGCCGCTGTGCGGCGCCTTCCTCTAAGACGAGGACGGTACTGACCGCCGTGACCGACACGGCCAGATAGAGCAAGAGGGGAGTCTCTGGTGCTGGGGCGACCAGAGTAGGGAGGCTCGCCAGGTGTTTCTTGAGCTCGTTGAAGGCCTCCGCGCAGTCGCTATCCCACCGAAATCCGTCGCACCCGCGGAGTGTCTTGAAGAACGGCAGACCCCGCTCCGCCGCCCTAGACAGGAAGCGGCTTAAGGCCGCCATGCGGCCTGCCAGCCTCTGGACCTCCCTCGTCGTCTTGGGCGGCTCCATGCCCAGGATGGCCTCGACCTTGTCGAGATTCGCCTAGATGCCTCGGCCGGACACGAGGAAGCCCAGCAGTTTGCCCACCTAGACGCCGAAGACATATTTGTCGGGGTTGAGCTTGATGCCGGCCTTCCTGAGGTTGTCGAAGGTCTCCTGGAGATCCCGGCCGTGCGAGGCGAGCTGCCGGGTCTTGACCACCACGTCGTCGACGTAGGCTTCCACGTTCCTCCCGAGCTGAGCGGCGAGGGCAAGTGCTACGAGGCGGGTAAAGGTAGCGCCTGCGTTCTTCAAGCCGAAGGGCATCCTGACGAAGCAGAAGGTCCCAATCGGTGTGATGAAACTGGTCTTGTCCTCGTCGTCTTCGGCCATGTATACCTGATGATAACCAGAGTAAGCGTCCAGGAAACTCATTAGCTCGCACCCGGCGGTAGCATCGACCAATTGGTCGATGCGTGGTAAGGGGTAATTGTCCTTGGGGCACGCCTTGTTGAGTGCGGTGAAATCAATGCACATACGCCAGGCCTCGCTAGCCTTTTTGACCAATACGGGGTTGGCGAGCCACTCTGGGTGATGGACCTCGCGAATGACCCCGGCCCAGAGAAGCTTCGCCACCTCCACCTTGGCCGCCTGCTGCCGATCCATGGACATTCGGCGAAGCTTCTGCTTGACCGGCTTGGCGTCAGGGCGGACCGCCAAGCGGTGCTCGATTACTGCGCGGTCTACGCCCTTGATGTCCTCCGGCAACCATGCGAAAATGTCGGCGTTGTCCTGGAGCACTTGGAGTAGGTCTCGCTCAACCTTCGCAGGGAGCCCCTCACCGATGGACACAAACTGCCCCTCCTCCTGGAGCGGCACCTTTTTGACCCCACCTTCGGGCCAAGGCTTAGGCGTCCATCCCAGAGCGAAGGGCGTGTCGCCGGGCGTACCCGAGAGGGCGTGCACCAGGCGGTGCAAGTTCCGGCTGCTGATTTCGACACGCCTGGCGAGAACCTGGTCGCCGAAGGCAGTGATCACGCCCTTCGGTCCTGGGAGCTTCATGCATAGGAAGGCGTGGTGCGGGACCGCTTCGAGGGAATTGATGGCAGGCCGTCCCAATATGACGTTGTAGGGGTGCGGGATGTCTACGACGTCGAAGATGACGTGCGCGCTTCGGGTGTTGCTCCCCTGGCGGAACGTAACCGGAAGGGACACATGTCCTATGGCCTCCAGCTATTGGCCTCCGAAGCCTTGAAGTGGAGCCCCTGACCGCTCCAGGCAGCTTCGGGGGATTCCCATACGTTCGAGGGCCCCTGCAAACAGAATATTCGCAGAACTTCCGCCGTCGACGAGGACGCGCCTGACGTCATGGCCTGCGATGTGAGCCTGAATGACTAGAGGGTCTTGATGAGGGAACTCCACACCCCTGGCGTCATTCAGGGTGAAGGTGATGTTGCAGAGCGGCACCCACGGTAGCGACCGCTCCACGGGGGCCCCTACTAGGGAACCTCCGGTGATGACGTTGACAGTGCGGTGCTGTGTGTCTTCCCTGTCGGAGGCTTGCGGGGGACCACTTCTTGGATGCCGCTCATGGACTTCGGCAAGGGGCCGAGGAGACGAGGCCCGAGCTTCGGCCACCACCCGTCGCAGTTCCGTGACTGCGATGCACACCTTCGTATAGTGATCGCCGTAACCATGCACTTCGCACCACTTGCCGCGATACCGAAGCTCTTGCTCCGCTCGGGGCCGCTCATCATGACCAGGTCCGCCTTCAGGTCCCCGGCCTTCTTTCCACGATATGGGGGCAGGCTCCCGAGGGGCGTCTCCACTGCTGAGGACGTGGCGGGCCTTTTGTGGTCTGCGCCGGTGACGCCGGGGCTTGTGCGTGCTCCTTGACGAGCCTTCTAGCTCCCCGGGGCCGTCGCTTCCGAGAGTGTCCTCCCGGAGTTGTCGACTACGGCCCTGCTTCGGGGAATCATCGCCCTTCTCCTCCTTGCATGGCAAGCGCTTCGCGTGGGCGAGGTCGGGAGCGGGGGCGTTGCGTCTCTGCGCATCTTCCTCGGCTCGCGCATACCCTTCCATCTTGTCGAAGAGCTTGGCGACTATCTTGATAAGCTTGCGCGCGTTGTATTCGGCCAGGGGGCCCGGGCGGAGGCCCTGTATGGCCGCGTTGATGACGGTTGTCTCGTTAACGTCCTTGAGCTGGCATCGCACCTTCGCGAAGCGCTTGAAATAGTTCCGGAGCCCCTCTGAAGGTTTTTGCTTCACGGTGAAGAGTTGGTCCGCGTCGACTTGCTCAGCATAGTTCCCTTGAAAGTTGCTATGAAGGCGGTCGCGGATCTGCTCCCACGCGTAGATGGAGTTTGGCTCTATGGTAAAAAAACCAGGAAAGCGCCACCCCTTGCAACGCGAGGGGGAGTCCCTTCGCCTTGGTGGTGTCATCTCCGCCCGCGGCCTCGATTGCGGTTTCGTACACTCGCACGAACTCGCGGGGGTCCGTGTCGCCTTTATAGGGCTCGACGACACTGGGGAATGTGAAGTCTTCGGGCCACGCCGCCTGCTGTAGTCCTGCCGAAAGCGGGGACTCTGGATCGACGTGCCATAGCGGGGCGCGGCTGAATGTGGGGGCGTTGCGGCTGTCCGTCTTTTCCGGCGTGGGCCCTGGCGCGACCACTGCCGCGGCCTGCTGGCTCCGAGTCTCTTGTATATCTCGGACGGCCCCACGAAGATCCCCTAGCTCCTGCTGGAATGCTTTAAGGGCCGCCAGCAGGGCGCTTTCCGCCGCCTGGGCGGCGAAGTTGGTCGTCGCAGCGCCATCGGCGGCGGGGTTGGTCGTCGCAGCACCAGCGGCGGGGTTGGTCGTCGCAGCACCAGCGGTGACGTCCTCGACCACCGTGCCTACGTCGTCACCTGCGCCCGCAACAGCCGATGCCGAAGCCCTGGTACCCGTGCGACGCTCCGACCCGGCCGCCTTCTTTCCCTTCGCCGCCGTCGACGAAGCTTTTTTCGGTGCCATCCTTCTTCGGACTTCAGGCTTGCTCCTGTCCTCCCCACGGACGGCGCCAACTGTTGTGGTTACAGACCAAACAGAGAGAGAAATGGTAGTGGAGAGTGAGAGAGATGAGTCATGGCCTGGGTCCCCCCATGGCCTGCATTCCATATATATATATATACATGGGGAGTGCTTTTACAATTATACCCTTACATCTGAGTATCCCCTTCAGGGGCACTTATGTCATTACACATGGCCTATTCTGGGCCTTACAATCTTCTACCAGGCCTGCTGGGATTAGGTGGGGGCCACCCCTACAACATCCACAACATTCCAAAATGTTGTGGAGAGCACAACATCGGACACATTCTTCCATGTTTGTGTTTTCCCCAATTTGGACCTACACCAATCCTCAGTAACAAAGAGCTTTCTTAAAGCATCTCTATGCCTATAAATACTTTGCAAAATGTAGAAAGAGGTTGCAAATCGAGTAGTCGCAGGCCTCACAAAATCTCTACCACCTGTCAACTCTCTCAGTGCGTTGATAAGCCTCAAATGCCTATAGATGAATATTGTCACATACCTTACTTTGGATATCCAACCCTTAAACTCTACCATACCTCCAATGTCCTCAAGCATAAGATCCAAACAATGGGCAGTACATGGGGTCCAATATAGACTAGAGAATTTCTCCGTTAGAATCCTTCCCACCGCATTGTAGTTAGCCCCATTATTAGTGACTACTTGAACAACATTCTCAGCACCAATCTCATTTATTTTTTCTTAAGTAAGTTGGCCAAATAGTTAGCATCATGAACCTCATGTGATGCATCCATTGACCCCAAGAAGAAAGTCCCGTCTGGACTATTGACAAGGAAATTGATCAAGTGCCTTTCCCTCTTATCTGACCATGCATTCGACATTAGTGAGCAACCATAGTTTTTCCAAGACAACTCATGCTTAACCCTAAACTGGCTAACTTCCATCATTTTCTCCTCTAGCAATGGAACCCTCAACTTATGATAACTAGCCGGCTTCAACCCATGCCCATACTACCCATTTGCTTCAACCATCTCCTCATAGCTCATTGAGTTTGTAGCATTGAATGGAATGTCGTTCTCATAAAAGAACTTAGCAATGTACTTGATTGTTGTATGTCTTTCTTCCATACTCTTTCCACTCATATACATGCTAATTTGGTTAACCTCTGGGGTATGTCTTAGTTTTACTACTTCTGTTGGAGACTTCAATAGCATTGCAGGGATTTTAGCTTGCTTTGGTGGCCCTAGCTTCTTCAATAAGGCAACAGCTGCAGCCTTCCTTTTGGAGGCTGTCCCGGAGCTTGGAATCACCTTTGTTGTTGCTGGAGATGGACATGAGACCTTGGAGGATGCCTCCTCTTACTGCACCTCCTGGACTTCATCAGCACCATCCTCCTCCCCTCCATTCTCTTCTTCAATCGTGACAGGCACCTTTTGAGTGGTCTTACTCATCCATTCTTGCATTTCTCTCATTATCTCACTAGTGGTTTTAGGGCACTTCACAATATCCCCAAAGCCCCCAATGAGATGTTGCTTTAGCTTCTTGATGCCCGAGTGCACACGCCTCCCACAAAGGGTACATTCCACCATATCTTTGTTTTCAGTTGGCCAAAAATGCGTATTTCCATTCTGGGTCCTTCGACAAGGCCTTTCTCTTTGAATCCTTGGATGGATCATAAGTCTCACTTTCATCGTCTTCCCTAGCTTGCGTAGATGACATACGTTACTCTGTAAGCACACAAAGAGCACAAGCCGTAAACACATTTGCACAAAATCGCATAGTACTGAGTCTCGCCATGATACCGCCACACGGAAGGAAATTAGTTGCATTTTCTTGAAGACATTGGATTAATTATTTTTAAGGCTATTTCTTATGAACGCTTAAAAATTTTATTATTAGATAATTTAGTTGTTTTGTCTAAGTAACAACATCCAACCGCAATCAAAATTAGGTCCACAAGATTAAGGGTCCTTTTTTTAGAATTATTTAAAATTTTAGTATCTCTAATTAAGGTCCACCCAATTAATTGCTAAATATTTTTTCTTTCTATAAGAATTTTTAGTATGTTTATTTGTTTCTTAGCCACCGTAAATCACATGTTATGAGCTTTTATTATATAATAGTAGATTACATGGAACCCCACAAGTCAAGGATATCCTAAAAGACGCTATATGCCTGCACAAGTTCCTTTTTTAAGGCATACAAGCATATTTTTTGAGTCGATCGATCCCACAAGTCTATTTCAAAAGGATATCAAAATAGGAAATTGTTGTGGGGGTGGGCCTAGCCTCCCATGACTATTAAGTTCAGCTAGTGGGTCTTGCAACAGGCTCAATAATACATACATACATACATACATACATACATACATACATACATACATACATACATACATACATACATACATACACACACACACACATATATATATATAAAGGAATGTACCAATGTACATTCACCTTTTATAATTATTAAAGGGTAGGATAGAAATTTTTCATCATATCCCATTCATGTATATAAAACCCCCAAGAGAGATACGAGAGGGCCAGATCCACTCATTTTACACTAGCGCTCTCTCTCTGTCGGTCGACTCTACCTCCCTTAGTTCCATATCTCCAAGGGGAAAAGGGGTACTCTGTACCCACTGTTATGCTCATATCACAACAGTTGGCGTCGTTCGAGGGGAGCATGCAAGAAGTCGACTGCTTCAGCTCTCTATCCCACCACCGACTTCATCGATGCTCGTCCGAAAAGTGGGGGACAGAGCGCGCTACAAGTCCTCGTCCCACCACTGACTTTGTCAACACCCATCCTACCGCCTCGAGTTCAGAACTTCATCGACGCTTGTCCAACCGCCTTGTGGTCGGGACTTTCGACCACCTCATGGTCATTACCTCGTCTACGCTCGTCTGACCACCTCATGGTCTTGATCTCGTTGACGCTCGTCCGACCACCTCGTAGTCATTACTTTATCGATGCCCGTGACCACATCATGACGGACGTAGTCGTGAGGCATTCTATGGCCACCTGGTGGTCGCAACTTCATCGACAATCGTCCGACCTTCTCGAGGTTGTGATTACGTCGACACCCACGACCACATTATGATGGACGTAGTTAGGAGGTATTCTATGACCAGCTCGTGGTTGCGACTTCGTCAACACCTATCTAACCACCTCAGGGTCATGACTTCGTCGATGCCCATGACCATGTCATGATCGATGCAGTTGTGAGTCATTCTACGGCCACCATATGGTCGAGGCTTTGTTGACACCCATCCGACTGCCTCGGGGTTGAGACTGTAGAACCTCAAACATTATGCACATCACATAAACCGCTAGTCTAGCACTAGAACACCTAGGGTTTCATTAGATCGGGGAAACTTACGGTTAGCGATGAAGGCCATTGAGCTGAAGTCCACGTGCCTGCGCGATGCAGGCGTGAGGCGCGAGTCGGTGAGGTCGGGGAGGCATCGCAGTTCGGGAAGTCGCCGGCAATGTCCTGCAGTGGCGGCGGCCTTCCCGTTGCTGGCAGCGCGCGGTAGATCGGTTGACTTAGGGTTTGTGCGGGGTTTTGACTCTCACGGGAACCGAACGGCGGACCTTAACGTGAGAGGCCGGAGCCCCCTTTTATCTTGCGCTGCGCAACGGGGGACCGTAACCAAAGTTGGTTAGGCACCCCCGATCAGGGCGCGTGAGAAACGGGTGAACGTGGGCATCACCCCACGTCTCCCTCTTTCAACCGTTTAGCCTAGATAAAAAAATCCAACATTCTCCCCCTTGATCGTAAGGCTAAACATCATAAGCCCTCTCTCAATAAAAGTTCACACCAAAGTAATGCGTCACAATAGTCAATTAAGTACCGCTGGACATCAGTACTTATAGTGCTCCATTCTATATCGATCGGATAACATAATACTTCATGGGAGTTGGTTACTTTATATGGTCCTCTTATTCCAGGATCATAGGCTCTCCAATAAACCCATACCGGCAACATGATCACGAAAAATATTGGGTGGTAAGCCTTTTGTGAGCGGATCCGCAAGCATAAATTTAGTTCCAATATGCTCAACCTTAATTGTTTGATCCTGGACTCTATCTTTCACAACATGATACTTTATGTCAATGTGCTTGGTAGCCGCACTTGACTTGTTGCTACTCGAATAGAAAACTACGGGTTGATTATCGCAGTACAGAATAAGTGGTCTAGAAATGTTGTCTACCACTCTCAATCCCGGGATAAAGTTCTTAAGCCATACAGTCTGCCCGGTAGCCTCATAACATGCCACAAATTCAGCCTGCATTGTCGACGATGCAGTAAGTGTTTGCTTTACACTTTTCCATAAAATTGCTGCTCCTGCGAGGGTGAAAATATAACCTGATGTGGACTTCTTAGTGTCTTTACACCCCGCAAAATCAGCATCAGAAAAACCGACAACCTCAAGGTTATCGCTTTTTCTATATGTGAGCATGTGACCTTTAGTGCCTTGCATATAGCGCAGGACTTTCTTAACGGCTTTCCAGTGGTCTGGTCCTGGATTTGACTGATATCTGCCAAGCATCCCGGTAACAAAAGCTAAATCAGGGCGTGTACATACTTGAGCATACATAATACTTCCGACAGCAGAAGCGTAAGGTACAGCCTTCATCTGATCAGATTCATAGTCATTCTTTGGGCATTGAAATCTTCCAAACTTATCGCCCTTAACAATAGGAGCAGGCGAGGCAGAGCATTTATGCATATTGTATCTCTTTAGCACTCTGTCAATGTATGCCTTTTGTGATAAACCCAATGTTCCTTTGGACCTATCTCGGTGAATTTCAATACCAAGAACATAAGATGCTTCACCGAGATCCGTCATGTCAAAATTGGACGAGAGAAATCTTTTAGTTTCCCGCAGCATGTCCACACTGCTGCTGGCCAATAATATATCGTCCACATAAAGGATTAAGAAGGTGTAATTACTCCCCCTGAACTTAACATATGTACAATTATCAACATCATTCTCCTTAAATCCAAAATTCCATATGACTTCATCGAACTTAAGATACCATTGCCTAGAAGTTTGCTTCAGGCCATATATGGATTTCTTTAGCTTACATTCCAAATGTTTCTCGTCTTCTACAACAAAACCTTTCGGTTGTGTCATGTAAACGTCCTCATACAAGTCTCCATTCAGGAATGCAGTCTTAACATTCATTTGGTGCAACTCTAAATCAAAATGTGCTGTGAGCGCCATTATGATTCTAAATGAATCTTTAGTTGAGACAGGAGAAAAGGTTTCATTATAGTCAATGCCTTCTCTTTGTGTAAACCCTTTCGCTACAAGTCTTGCCTTAAACCTTTCGATATTCCCTTTGGAGTCACGTTTGGTTTTGTAGACCCATTTGCAGCCTACTATTTTGGCATCATTAAGAATTTCTACTAAGTCCCATACATCATTATCGTCCATAGACTTAATTTCATCTTTCATGGCTTCCTTATAGGAGCTAGGATCATCCACCTTCCCAAGATCATCTTCATTCAAGTAAACCTCATAATCACTTGGGATAGCAGATCTCCTCACTCGTTCTGATCTCCTGACAGGTTCATTAGCAGGCTCATTAGGCTATTCATTAACAGTTACAGAGGGCTGTGAAGGCTCATCATTAGGTACCGCACTTGTATTTTCAGAGCCCTCAATGGAAGGAGCAGCCACAGAATTAACTAGAGACGCAACAGGAGTTTCAACTACAGGATCAATTGTGGGCACAACCACTTGGGGCATAGGAAAATCAGTCTGTCGGATTAGCGGTGAAGCAACATAAATCCGCTTCTTCTCAAGATCAATTTTCCTAGGCTCCAAGTCGCCACTGATGCCATCATTTTCCAAGAACACATCGTGCCTTGTTTCTACAAATTTTGTGGTACGATCTAGACAATAGAATCGATACCCTTTAGACCTGTCAGGGTAGCCAATAAAATGGCAACTCACAGTCTTGGGATCTAATTTCCCAATTTGTGGGTTAAACACTTTTGCTTCAGCTGCACAACCCCACACATGGAGGTAGTTCAAACTTGGTTTTATCCCAGTCTATAATTCATAAGGTGTTTTAGGCACTGATTTACTGGGAACCCGATTGAGTATGTGTGCAGCGGTCTTTATGCTTCCATCCATAACTTTACAGGCAAAGTGGAGTAGCTCAACATACTTCAAACCATGTCCATAAGTGTACGGTTTCTTCTTTCCGCAACTCCATTTTGCTGGGGATCACCGGGCATTGAGTACTGGGTGACTATACCATTTTCTTGTAGGAACCTGGCAAAAGGACCAAAAAACTGTCCATAAGTTGCGTGTCGCCCATAATACTCTCCCCCACGATCCGAGCGCACTACTTTAATCTTTAGACTGTGCTGATTTTCAACTTCAGCCTTAAATATTTTAAATTTATCAAGTGCTTCCGATCTCTCTTTAATAGGATAGATATAGCCAAAACGTGAGTAATCATCAGTGAACGTAATAAAAGAATCATAACCATCCACTGATGTTACAGGGAAAGGACCACATATGTCAGTATGAATTATTTCTAAAATCCCTGTGCTTCGAGTAGCACCTTTCTTTATTTTCTTTACATACTTGCCTTTGATGCAATCAAGGTAATGATCATCCGAATCACTAAAGTCTAAAGGGTGGAGAATTTCTTCTTTAATGAGACGTTCAATTCTCCCCCTCGAAATGTGGCCCAAACGATAGTGCCACAATTTTGACGAAGTCTCATCAATTCGCTTGCGCTTTTTATTCAAATCACATACATTCATGGATATAAGAGAATCTTGCAGGGACAACATATAAAGCTTGTCGTGTCGGATGGCACGACCAACATTATCATTATTAAAATAAACCAAACACTTTTCGTGCCCAAAATTACAAGAATATCCATCATTATCTAATAATGAAACAGAAATTAAGTTTCTTCTCATCGAGGGAACATAAAGAACATCATTAAGTTTCATTACAAAACCATTATTCAAAACTAAAGAAACTGATCCAATAGCTTCAATTTCGGCTTCCATCCCATTAGCCACTCTTAGGCTTCTTTCCCTTCTGAGACTTCTCAACATATGGAATCCCTTCAAGGAATTCGTAACGTGCACAGTGGCACCAGAATCAATTCACCAAGAGTTTATAGGAAAATCAGCATAAAATGCTTCGTCAACAAAAGTAATTTCGTAAGTACCTTTCTTGGCGAGCCATTTTAGCCATCCAGGACAATCATCTTGGAAGTGGTACTTTGACTGACAAAAGTAGCACTCATCACTTTTCTTCTGTCCATTTGAGCTTCTAGGACCTGAAGCGTTTTTAGGCGCCTTAGGATGCTGTGGATGCTGTGGCTTCTTATAAGGGGAGTAGGCTTGCTCATTCTTTCCCTTTCCTTTATAGCCACCTCTATTTCTAGAGGGACCAGCTTTATTTGAGGAGTCGACTTGATTTACAAAATCATTAGCTCCCTCAGCTTTGAGCCTCTCTTCTTCCTGAGGAACATTAGCGATCAACTCGCTCATGGTCCACTTGTCCTGAATGGTGGTATAGTTCACCTTAAAAGCTTCAAATTGGTTAGGAAGAGACATCATAATGTAATGAACAACAAAACCATCAGAAATTTCCATGTCCATTGTCTTAAGTCTGGCATCAATGTTAATTATGGTCATAATGTGCTCACGGACATTTCCAGTACCATTGTACTTAGTGTTCATGAGCCTGTGCATCAGTGTGGTAGTATAAACCTTAGAGGACCCCTTAAAGTGATCCTCGATGGAGGACAAGTACTCCTTCATCTTGTCCTTTTCAGGGATTGCTCCCCTAATGGCTTTACTGATAGAGTTCTTCATTACAACAAGTGAAATGCGGTTAGACGACCGCTCCCACTTCTCAGCATTAGTTTTATACTCCTTCATTTTGTCATCATATTTGTCCTCCTCTTCAATAGGAGCGACAGGCTCATCGAACCTGAATGTGTAATCCAGATCCATGAGCTGGAAGGTCGTCATAAGTGCAAACTTCCATTTCTGGAAGTTGCTGCCGTTAAGTGGCTCAATCGCATTAACTTGAGCGGAAACAGTAGCGGCTGAAAAATTTAAGATTTTCATTAGAAAAATGCATAATTAATTTGCATGAAAATTAACCTTACGTTGGTATGATTAACAACATGCTCATAAGAATTTTTTCGCATCACCGTTGGGCAGAAACGAAAAATTTAACATAATTCATAACATGCAATTACAATTAACGTTGGACAAAGAGTAATAGCATGTGAAAATTAAACACAACTAAAATAAACATAATTTATAACATGCAATTACAATTAACGTTGGTCCAAAAGTAATAGCATGTAAAAATAAACATAACTCCCCAATTGAATTTCTCGTTGGTTTCATTCAATTACAGACAGAACATCAGGCAGCGGAAATGATAGCATAATATTTTCAGCAGCTTAAAGACATTATCCAGTAATATTTTCATGAGGGACATCAAATAATTATCAATTATACATGAGATATGAAATATATACTGGAAAAAAATATCATGTGCTGCTGGGCCGAAACCCAACAGCCAAAACAGTGCAGCCGGCCCATTAATCATGCGCGCGCGAGCTGCCCAAAATCCATGCGCGCAGGCCGAACCATGCGCGCGGCCCAGAAAACAAAACTGTGCATGCGGGGCTCAATAATTCACACACGCCCGCGCGGGCTGGAAATACGCGTGCGGCCTACAAGCATCCACACGCGCCGCACGGCCCAAAAAGCCCTCTCGCTCGCCCGTATAATGGCAACCGCCGGATCGAATCGGGCGGCCAACAGCGCACACGGCGGGGATAACACCCCCAAAACCTAACCCTAGCCCTCATTCGGTTGCCTCCATCCGAAAATCACGGGCGGGCGGCGCTAATGTTAGCGGCGGCACGGTGGCTCCCGAGCGGAGCGACGGCGCGCCGGGGACGGCAGCGGGCGGCGGCCCCAAAAGGAGCAGCGGCGGCGGCTCCCGGAGCAGAGCCGCGGCGCGTCACAGGAGTGACAGCGACGGCGCGTGGCGCCTGTAAGTCCCCCTTTTTTTGCTGATCTAAAAATTTCATTCGGATTTCCGCCGCCGATCTGATATTCATTTGGGTTTTAGGGTTTCGGGTGGGCTGGTTTTGGGATCCCATTAGGGTTGTTGCGAAAGTTGGATTCACCTCCTTCTAATTTCTAAAATCCGAGCCATAAACATAAAACTAAATCCAAGCCTCCAGATCCGAGTCCGGTTGAAGGCTCAATTAGGGTTCATGATAGGGTTCTAGGAAAACTAGCAGACTGCTCTGATACCAAATGTAGAACCTCAAACATTATGCACATCGCATAAACCGCTAGTCTAGCACTAGAACACCTAGGGTTTCATTAGATCGGGGAAACTTACGGTCAGCGATGAAGGCCATTGAGCTGAAGTCCACGTGCCTGCGCGATGCAGGTGTGAGGCGCTAGTCGGGGAGGCGTCGCAGTTCGGGAAGTCGCCGGCGATGTCCTGCAATGGCGGCGGCCTTCCCATTGCTGGCAGCGCACGGTAGATCGGTTGACTTAGGGTTTGTGCGGGGTTTTGACTCTCACGGGAACTGAACGGCGAGCCTTAACGTGAGAGGCCGGAGCCCCCTTTTATCTTGCGCTGCGCAATGGGGGACTGTAACCAAAGTTGGTTAGGCACCCCCGATCAGGGCACGTGAGAAACGGGTGAACGTGGTCATCACCCCACGTCTCCCTCTTTCAACCGTTTAGCCTAGATCAAAAATCCAACAGAGACTTCATCGATGTTCGTCGAACACCTTGTGGTCGCAACTTCATCGATACCCGTCCGACCACCTCAGGGTCGTGAATTCGTCGATGCATCATCCGACCACCTCTGTACTCGAGCACGGCGCTAATGGCCTTGATGGCCAGCATCGACCGTCGCGGCGGCCGCAAAGCGGAAGCTCTCAGCGTGGAAGCTCGGGTTTGACATCAGGCTGGTCTGCACGCTCTATGCGGTACTAATATCACATCCATGCATGCGTATTCGCTCCAATCTTGTGCATGGTTCATAATTTCGCCAAAATTTTGATGAAATTTTGAACATTTATATCTGTGTGGTAATACACAGCTGCAGTGTTATTGGCGCTGCGCTCATAGTTGCGGGGCTCTGGGGCAAGGGGAGGGAACTGCGCGCCGCCACGGCCGCGGCGGCGGATGGTGACGAGGAGATGAACGGCGCCGCGGTCGATCCGAACAAGGGCGTCCACGAGGCGAGCTTGCCGACGAGCCCCGCTGCCGATCAGCATCAAGTGGCGCCGGGTCCAGAAAGCAGCTTATGAGCTTAGCCCATTGTCTATCTGGACCGTCAGAGTGAGGACGGAACACACTTCAATTTGGACCACGGTCAACGGGAGGAATTGGCCTTCTAATCGCGCTCCAAATGCGCCGTCTTGTGGCAAGCTGATTTGGGCCACAGGGTAAATTAACTAATTAAGTTCGTATTGGCTTTTTACTTGTGGGTTGTGGCTTTTATTTGAAAAAGCTAGAAGTCAGTATGAATATTCGGTTTTTTGAAACGACTTCTTCACTTCTCTTACTCTTGTCTCTCTTCAGAGATAAGATAGGGGGTTATGGACGCATCATGCACCCTACTCCTCTCACTCCTATCTCGCATATGTATCTCTCTCACTTTCTCACCGCTCATCTTCTTCTTTTAAAAATCACTTCTTTCACTCACTACTATTTATTTTTCAGCTGAAAGCTATCAGCTGCAGTCAAAAACATCAACCACAACCAATATGAACCTGCACTGTCTTAGAGTGAAAATCAGGAGGGAAACACCGGTGGTGGAGTGCGAGTTCATGACTCCGCCCATGATTCCAAATCCTAACTATCCATACCTACACACATACAAGTGATCTAAATATAAAAGTGTGTGATCGTGCTTACGGAGTTCATAGATCTATCTAGATCTCCGCAGTTTTACGTGTATGCTAAGGGCTCACTTGCATGTACATGCATGTGGTAAGCGTGTGTGGTGGTTTGTATGCGTTTCTGCATCCATTGTTGCAAATCTAGGAAAAAAATAAAATGGGTAAAAGGCTCATATATGTGAAAGACCGAATATGGCAACAGTGGGTGTAAATGGTGTTGTTTAAAATTTCTCCCAAGTATTCAAGATTATATTCTCAAACACCTACAAGGGTGTAGAATATAGAATCTTCAGCTAAAAACCTAAATCAACTAGCTTAAGACACAAAACTTGGAATCTAACACATCCCAACGGTCTGACCGGCCTCCAAATGATAGTCTGACTGCTAGTATAAGGGTGGTCTGACCCCTGCTACAGTAAAATTACGTAAATAAATAGTGTTTTCAGCACGGTTTCAAAAACGAAAATCGAGAGAACTGTTAATCCGTAGATCTAAATGCTATGAAACTTTGCAAAACTCTACTCTATTATATCAAGAATCTATTTGAATAAATGACCATGAAAATCATGATCGAAGTTGTGACCTTTTTCAGTTTGTTGGAAGGTTACATCAAAACCGAGCCAAAACTCCAAACGGTGAATACAACTTGCTCGTAGGTAGATGATGGCTAAGATGGCTCTAGATGTGTTCTCACATCTCACAACAAGTTAGAACACCAAAGAATCCCAGCCAAAAACCCTCGGATCAAGAGATGGACCAAAGAGGCCAAAATCAAGCAAAACCGAGTTTTCTTATGAATCCTGCTATCAAGGTTTCTAGATGAGTGGATATGTATTCCCAAGTATTATCTCCATTTCTTACACGTCCTTGGCACAACAAGATCATAAGAAGAAAGGAAGAGAGATTAAAACCAACCAAGAATCAAGCACATCAATCAAAAACAAAGAGAGACTTAAGGGTTGTACAAAGACTGATGTATTGCTTACTTGAGAGGTTATATTTTACAGTCACTCCACCTTGAAGGACAAAAAGCACACAAAGTATTCACTCTCAAACCTTAACCCTAAACCTAGATATGAGAGCACAAGAGAAGGGTTAGATGGTTAACCTCACATGTCTCTATCCCAATCCCCTTTTATAGGTGGGCAACCAGCCACCTACACCATTTAATGGATCCTATCTACTATTACAATGGGAGAACCCGTTAACTCCATACACATGGGTTTTACTCTCACAAGATCACTTATGCACACTTTTCAAAGTGTATAAGTGTGCATCTGTTAAATCCTTAGCCTTATCCAATTAGCTCCATCTTGACCTAAACCGCTTTCCAATGCATCGCTCATGCGACACGGTTTTGATCCAAGATTTTGATCAAACTACCAAAATACCCCTCATTGACCTGGTCATCACCAACCACTACAAGCAATTAACATACTTATCATATGTAGGTGCACCACTAATTTGTCACGCGCCATCAAGTTTCTCTTGTCCACCGAACCACAGCTCACTTGGCCCGTGCAAGTCATATAGCGCCATTCCGCCATTCGAACTTGCCTTCAACATGTCCCACCTTTCTCGT
This sequence comes from Dendrocalamus latiflorus, assembly GCA_017311315.1. Taxonomy (NCBI): domain Eukaryota; kingdom Viridiplantae; phylum Streptophyta; class Magnoliopsida; order Poales; family Poaceae; genus Dendrocalamus; species Dendrocalamus latiflorus. The sequence goes on along the minus strand of CM029663.1, from coordinate 50,167,788 downwards.
GTCATACTTGAGCTCACCGTCTCACTCGGCATCCTTGATCGTTCTGGGTCTTAACTGCTCCATGTGCCTAGCCCCAATCATTGCCGTTGACCACAGTTGACTTCAAGCGACCCTGTATATCCAAAGACAAAGAAATCGTTTCTAGCCACAAGTTCTTCATAACTTGACCTACATTAGTCAAGACATGCACTATACAACCTTAATCCAATGACCCAGATAATCCAAACTCAATCATGACTCAATTCTCCAAACCCCTGTTTTTCTAAGAAGATCGAAAGTACCGCGTTTAACACGCCGGTACTTCCGCACGCTAAAAACCTCATCTAGAACTCTCTGGAAAAAAACGTACTGCTGCTTAGACCGGAACTATTGTTCGAGCGGAACTACCACGCTTACAACGTCGGTACTACCGCTCAACAGTATTACCGCATAAATACCCACGGTACTTTCAAATTTTCTGATACTTCCAGAAAACAATCCAAATTAAATGCACTCTTTGCAAAACCAATTCACTACTCTGTAAATCTTGCGATGGTTCATCACAACAGTATTCTAGACCTTTTCACATGATTCTTCAATATGACAGCAGTTCTCATCACAGTGTTCCAGTTTTTTCTCTCTTTTGAAGAAACAATTTTCCAGTTATTACAAGATTGCCTTATCACGTTGTCCCTTCTAGGTCTCTTGTCCAAACTACCAAAGGTATCATTAGATGGCAAGTTAATTTGCCTTGCTGTTGAACCATCAACGTAACTCACCTAGCTAGAACGACAAGAGGCAAAACCCAAAAGGAAAGGTTCTTCTTCAGTTTTATCACCACCACATCATACCCAACGTTCTTTGTCACTTCCCCAATCGTATTGCGCATTCGCTCTTTCACGTACGTCCTGTGCGTCTCTTCTTGTTGCAATATGCAGACGCCGTAGTTTGTTGCTTAAATGTGTGGAGGATGGACAAACAACTTTTGTCGTCTGATTGCCCAATCTTTTGGTTTGACGCTGATGACATATGTGGCGAGATGATGCTCCTGCTTGAACTGGCCGATCGCCTAAGGCTCAGCTCAGTTGGGTTAAAAAGCTATAGCTTATGGTTAAAAAAATACTGTAGCTGAAGGTGGATTATTTGGCGTAATTAAATTTAAAAAATTTAAAAATAGAAAAAATATGTTAGCTTATCTCGGACAACGCAAACGAATACAGGAAAAAAGAATTAGCAAAAAAGCTAAAAAAAGAAAAAATCAGAAAAAAAAAACAAAATTTATTAATAGTAAAAAAATAAGTAAGAAACTGAAGCTGAAACGAGCCAGACCTTAGTTGATTGGTGCGCAAACACGTCGCCGTGTCAGCATAATCTTGACATCCTTGCCAGAAATGTGCACGGCAATTCGGGCATTAACTCGGGGTGTTTTTGTCGTATGAAAGAAAAATATATACCGGTGATCTAACATTCTTCTTGTTCATAAAATGTCTGCAGATTTTTGCCACTCTTCACGCGTTCTGCTGCAACTTACTGGCGAATTTGAACAGTACTTTTGAGTCATTCAGATCCCTAGTATGCTTAGAGTTTGTGCAGAACCGAAAACTTAAAACAAAATTAATTAGGCTAGTCTCACTGGGGTTTCATGGAGTTTCATGGGCATTAAATACGCTGACATGGCACTGTATTGATGAAGAGAGAGATGATAAAAGTTTCATGGGAGTAGAGAGAGTTTCATAGGGATGAAACTCTTCTGCACTGTTCCCAAAATATGGGTGTGTTAGAAACTGGGACATGAAACCTTCACTAAGACTGGCCTTAGGGCAAGTACAAGGGTTGAGCCCGACACAAGCTCCTAAACACTCCACATCATCAAGAGACAACACTTAATGCAGGCAAGTACAAGGGTTGAGCCCGACACAAGCTCCTAAGCACTCCACATCATCAAGAAACGAGCAAGTCTTATAATACAGCCTTCAGCTGGCTGTATACTTACAGCCCACTTATCAGCCTACTCATATAGTAGTTACAGCCAGCTGAAGGCTGTATGATCTACCCATTCCTCTCACAAAGTTTCTTGGTTCTTGTGCTTCAGCTGGCTGTAAGCTTACAGCCCACCTCTCTTCTCTCTCCTCCTCTCTCTCCTCCACCTCAGCATACAGCCAGCTTACAGCCTCTTATAATACTTGCTCTTAGGAGCTCTTCCGCCTCGTTCCGCGGTAAGAGTCGATGTCTCACGAGGAGACGGTGTTTCTCTCTCCTCCATTCCTCTCTCATCCACATCAGCAAGGTTGCCTAGTTGACACTCCTATGGATCAGCTCTTAATTACCTTTGTATATGCCCTTAGGCCCGGGAGTACATGTACACTACGGGTTTCGTTCATTAATTGTCAGGCCAATGATGTAGTATAATAGTACCTACACGCGCACTGATTGTTCATTAATTGTCAAGCCAATGATGTAGTATAATAATTGTACATACCCGCACTGATTGTTTTCGACCAGGTTCTTTTAGATTTGAAGTTCTATAATAACTAGCTTTTAAACGGTACGTTTTTTAAGATAAGATTGATAGAAAAATTATAGTAAAAAGTGTATAAGTTCAGCTGTATCAGCCAAAATCACATACGACTATTTCTCTCTACATACTGTCTCTCACGAACAAACAGAATTCAAATATTTAAATCATAAACTATAAATCATTAGTTCAAAAGAATCTTCCCAATTTATCTCGAAGTTTCCAATCCTATGTCTGCCGTGGCTGACAGGCACAGGGATGGAATCGAATTGAATAGCCAGTTTCATGCGTGTTTCTCTCGTTGGCTGCGCGCGCGAGCGGAGGGGAGAGAGTAAAGGTGGCTGAGCTGGAGTGCATATCCACCGGTCTGGGCTCTGCTCTCCGTGGCGCTGCGTAGCCTGGGGTTGAGTGGTGTAACTGGCATCTCGTCCACGAAACACTGGGACTTTGCTTACACGGTTTTATGGGAGGAGCTCCTCTTCCTTTCTTCTGCCATGTTTTCTTGTGATTTCTTCTTCAGCGTTGATCGGTGCAGGCAGCAAGCAAGAAAATCGGAGCAGTCTATGCTGTTGTTATGGATTTGACCGATGTCTAAAAACCATGTACACGGTAGGGCTGATTGCATGCCAGGGCTGTCGGCGCTAGTTTTCAGTTGGACTTTTGTTTAGCAATTAGCAGTAACAAGTCTCTAGCATGCGCATTCTCAAAATTAGGAATGTCTAAGCCTCTCATGTTTTTATCAAAAGCATATTTGGTTAAACTATGTTTATGGCAATGTCTACCGAAAACCTTGTTTGTTAGGATAAAATAAAATCATGATAACAAAAATATGTTTCAATAAAACTTGCATTATAGGTTACAAAACCGCTCCAAATGTTCTTCAAAAACTTCACAAAAAATAAACTGTATAATACCTAACAGCTAGTTTTAGCCGGACAAACATTTTCACTAAATTCTATCCTAACCAAATAAAAACTTAAAATATGTATTGCTAAGACATAATAACATAAGTTATACAATAATTTTGGGAAAGCCAAATGAAAGTGGTCGACTTGTTTTATGTTTCCATTTTGACTCCACAACCAATGATATATCATTTTTGAGCGGCATATATATCAAAATTTTCCCAATTAAAAATAACTCATTCACATCTTGAATAAGGACTGGAGGCTAGTAGAGGAGAGATTCCAGAAAAAACTTGGTAGTTGGAAAGGTAAATTGGTGTCGGTGGGGGGCAGATTGGTTTTAATTAATTCGGTGTTATCGAGCCTCCCCATGTTCATGATGTCTTTTTTGCCAATTCCTAAAGGAGTTCGTAAAAAGCTAGATTACTATAGGTCCAGATTCTTTTGGCAAAGCGATGGGCTTAAAAAAAGGTATAGGCTGGCCAAATGGAGCATCCTGTGTAAACCAAAATGTTTGGGGGGTCTTGGAATTTTAAACTTAGAAGTGCAAAATAGTTGTCTTTTGAGTAAATGGCTTTTTAAGTTATTAAATGAAGAAGGACTTTGGCAAGACATGCTAAAGAAAAAATATTTGAAGAATAAGACCTTGTCTCAAGTGGTGAAACAGCCAGGTGACTCTCATTTCTGGACAGGAATCTTGGGGGTTAAAGAACAGTTCTTCGAGAGAGGAAAATTCAAAGTTAACAATGGTCAACAAACTAGATTTTGGGAGGATCTATGGTTAGGGAATAAAACTCTGATGCATAGGTTTCCTTCTCTTTATAGAATAGTGAGACGAAAGAATAATATTGTGTCACAAGTGCTAAGCACATTACCATTGAACGTTGCGTTTAGTCGTGCGTTGACTGGTGAGAATTTGACAAAGTGGTTCAACTTGGTTTCTCTAGTAATACCAGTTTTGTTGAGTGAAGGTGATGATGTTTTTATTTGGAATTTATGTAAGAATGGATCTTTTTCAGTTCAATCTTTTTACAAAGACATCATGAAAAAGGAGGGATTACCAAAGAAGAATATGTTTTGGAAGGTTAAGTTGCCTCTAAAAATCAAAATTTTCTTATGGTATTTAGAGAAGGGAGTCATTTTGACCAAGGATAATTTGGTTAAGAGAAATTGGAACGGATGCAATAAGTGTTGTTTCTGTAACTCCGAGGAGACTATTCAGCATTTGTTTTTTGATTGCCATGTGGCAAGATTCATATGGAATGCAATATTCATCATTTTCAACATTCAACCTCCATCTAGTGTAGCTAATTTGTTTGGTTCTTGGCTGGCGAGTTTCTCTTCAGGGCTAAGAAAACAGATTTTAATTGGCAGCACGGCTTTGTGTTGGGCAATTTGGTTAAGTAGAAATGATGCTGTATTCAAAGGGGCCGCTACTCACTCGTTGGTGCAGGTTATTTTCAGGGGGACATACTGGATCAGTCAATGGTCGCAACTATCTAAAGAGGAAGAGAGAGGTGTCCTAAAGGAGGGAACCCGAATGTTGGAGGCTATGGCAATGAAGTTCTTCAACAAGTTTGGGTGGTGCTTTAAAAATCGGATTAAATCCTGATTTTTAGGTCTTTGCGTTGTATGGAGTCTTAACGATCCGTATCACCGTGTGGTGGAACATGATGTAAGTGTCATGGATTTGTGCTAAGCGGCTATACTCATTCATTCGTGAATGTTGGAGGCCGGAATATTTATATTCCTTAATCTAAAAAAAACAAACAATAGAGATGTCTAATTCAATCCAGCTTTCAAAACGATCTTCTCTACCACTGAACAAGTTTAACAAGTTGGTACAGTAACGTTTAAATCTTGTTTTCGCTTATTGGTCAAGAAAACAAATTTTATTAAACACTACGTACTTTGGTTACGATATCAGGTCAAAGTTGGTCCATGAAAATTTAATTCTGAATTTTTTCGATGCAAGAATATTTTAAACTACTATATCTATTAGTCTGTCAACATGGTCTCTAATACACATATTTGATCATTACTTTTGAAAAGTATAGATAGATGTTAGTAAAAACATAATGATACGAAAGTAATTTGATGGCAGATATACTAATATTATTTACATGCATGTGGCAAATCTAAATACGTCTGTGTATACTAGCGATCAAAGCTATAAAAGTTTTGACATGACCGCACACATACTCTAAAACTGCATCTCTTTAGAAACGGAGGGAATATACGTTAATGTTGAGATGTTCTTTTCCTCCCTTTTTGGCGGGGGCCAAAAGAGGATTCACGTACGATGCTTCGGTTTCTACTTTGACCTGAGGTTGAAAGTCGATCACTCTAGGAAACAACTGCTGAACTGCTACTAATACAAGAGCGTGTAGATAACCTAGATAGCCGGTAAGTACGCTCTATCCCAAGTGAGTGGTTTCAACTAGAACCTTACGAAGTATTCCCATTTCATACACACACGCATATATACAGCATGAAACAAATATAGGCACTTGCAACGCCTTTTGAAATGGTTTCAGTTCGTCTCGCCATGGAACGACGATGGCTAAGTCTCCACTCCGTTAGGTTGAAAAGCTGTGGTTTATGGCTGAAATTGTACTGTAGTGGCTGAAATTTTACTGTGGCTGAAAGTGGCTTATATAGCGTAATTAAATTTAAAAATAGAAAAAAAATATGTTAGCTCATTACGGACAACGCAAACGAATACGGGAAAAAAAGAACCAGCAAAAAAACTAAAAATTCAGAAAAAACGAAATTTATAAATAATAAAAAATAAGTCAGAAACTGAAACTGAAATGGACGGGGCTAAAAGAATGACAGAAGACACGTACTCCGTACTGGCCTTCTGACACATCACACATGTATGGACACGGTCGGAGAACTGGACAAGGAACCGCTCAGGAAAGCAAATTTACAACGAAAGATATCATGCACAGAAAATGAAAGCGAACGAAATCTCTCTCTCCCCCCCCCCCCCCCCCTCCCCCACATGCAGTGTCCCCGAATCCTCTCTCTCTCTCTCTTATCTCATCAACGTATAGGTCCATCAATCGTGCAAATCTAACCACAGAACCCAATGTGGCGAAGAGCTATACTCAGTACATTGGATCAATGTAACACGTACGGTCCAAGTATAGATTGAGATAGCTCTATACACTAGCTAGTGTCATGTTTTTTTTAATATACAGCCAGACCATCGTGGTCTTACTATTTTTTCCTTAAAAAAGTGTAATGTTTTTTCTAGGCTCACAAATTTTTTTCAAAAAAAAGTTGTTTTACGCCGGAGATCGAACCCAAATCAAGAACTACACACATGCCTGCGAGGAAAAAAATTTTCTCTCGTCACAGTTTGCATGCATGAGTGCACGTATGTGAGAAGGGCCAGCTGCGGAAGAAAAACCTACCAGATCTTATCATCTTTAGACCCATATTAGACACTTCCAATCTTATGATACACAGCATACTAAATCAACCACCTCTTTGCATGGCCACAAGTCATGGTTTAAAAGGGATTCAAGCAAAGTTCTCCAGGTTGAGTCCAGTGACGGATCTAGAACAAAAATAACGCAAGGATCTTATACTCTATGTATATAATTATTAACGCATCCATCAATAATATAGTAGATAGTAATAAGTTATAAACTTTATTTCTTTGGACTCGCTATACTAAGCCAGCTGCTATACTGATCAAACCATACAAGGTAAAATATTCTCCTTTTCTTCCCAAACATTGTATATGAAAAGTCATATGTGTGAGATTGGCAAGGCCTATTATCCAAGTACTTTCTTTTTACCACATCTTTCTGATTGGGGGATAGTCATCTATTCTTTTTCTTCTCCCTGGATCAAATTAAATCTCTTCTTCCCAATTGATTTCTAGACTTTCTATATTCGTAGCATTTGCACTTGAATCTGATTCCTTTCTTTTTACAAATCTCTCTATGACTACAGACTACTTGCCATGGGGAGATGACAATTATTGAAAGTTAGAACACGTTGAATTAGATATGGAAACATATTGAAAAATTCTCTAATTCAATTGTTGCAAAAACCGAAACAGAGCATTCTAATATTAAAGCCCTGACCTACAAATATTTTAAAGATCATAGAATTGAAACACTAAAAATCTAAATTACAAAATTTAATACTTATTTTGGTTGGTTGATCGTTACTTCGTTAGCTATGAAGATCATTGAACATTTGAACTTCGAAATCAAGTAGCTAGGACAACACGACGAGTGGACGACCTCACTTATTACCGTGACCATCAACCATACTGCATATAGCAGACATACACCGAGATTTACTCCATTTGCATGTGCTCACAGTCAGAGTAACACAGCAAGAAATCTAACCATACCAGCAGCTTTGGCATCGGGTTTGTCGCCGTTGTAGACGAAAGGTTGCGTGTGTGGCATGCCGTGTGGGGAACACGAGAAGATAGGTAAGGCGTTGTCTGGATCTGGTGTTGGCTATTTGGTTGGCTTGGGCCTTGGATTGGTGTTGGCTTGGGACTGGTCGGCTGGTGTCCCACGCTCGATCGGTTTAAATAGCCTCTATTATTTTGTTTTCTCTCTACGGCCCAGTTAATATGATGTGTCGTTCCAACTTTAATTTACACTTTTTTTTGGAGTGTCTTACTTTGTCAATGTACTGCGTATTTTCTTTTCTTTTCTCTCTTGTTTGTCAACGTGTTTAAGTCTTGTTTCTTTTAGATAGATGTAGTTTTTGACATGTGGGGCACTAGTTTTTGACATGTGATGGCACATACGGTGTAAACTTAGACTCTAAGCAATAAAAATTAAAATCGGCCCGGGGGCCAGTGCCCCCAATTACCCTACGTGCATCTGCCCCTGGTTGGGCCCGTTCGTATTGGATTTTGCTAATGGGTTTTGGTTTATCCATACTGATAGAGAAACTCGTGTGCGATTTTGGCTGATATAAAAGAAGTCATTACAGTATGTACTACAATCTACTAGTAGTCCTATTTTTAAAAAAAATACTCTATTTAAAAGTTATATACCATAGAAAATCATTTATTATAAAAAACAGCTTTTAAAAACTAACATGAACTTGACAAGTCATCACCACCTTCTCAACCTTGTTTTGGTTTCTCTCCCTAGTCTCTCTCCACCACCTATATATATGCGCACATTCTCTCCCCTGTTCTGCACCTACACCACTAAACTTTCTAGTCAGTGATCACCTAGTGTGTGATCAATACTACATCTCCCACCTCCCGAAAACCCTCCTCTCTCTCTCTCAAGAACATTCTTGTACTACCGTCAATAAGGAGTTTGGAGAGAGGAAGAGAGAGGGGTGGCTATGGAGAGGGAGTGCCTGCCTACCGTCGCCATGGTGCTAGTGCAGTTAGGATTTGCCGGCATGAATGTGGTGTCCAAGCTGGCGTTGGACACCGGCATGAGCCCCTATGTGCTCATCGCCTACCGGAACCTCATCGCTGCCGCCTTCCTCGCCCCCATCGCCCTCTACTTAGAGAGGTACCTTCGTTTTGATGATCATTTGTGTATTATTTCTAGTGTTCATGTATTATGCATATTTCTTCATTTAGTTCATGATTAGAAAACAAGAACTTCCTTCAGAGACGGTTAATCCCGTCGATTTTTTTACTTTTTACAAAAACAGCTATTCGATAGGTTCTTCCTGGAAACAATCAGCCAGTGACCTCTCAATCTACTACAACAATGTTCACTTGCTAGTAGTAGATTCGTTTTCTCGTTCTGAACTGTTCTCTTGTTCGAGTTTGTTCCATACTTCCATATGATTAAGAGAAGTCATGCATTAAGTTGCCGCAATCACCATTTATTGCTATTAGGCATATATATATATAGCCCGGTGCCACGTTGAATTTACATCCCCAAGAAAGCTCAAGAATGGTATGATATTGAATGTGCACTAGTTATTGTTGTATACTCCAATCGCCTGTATCTCAAACACTCCAGCTAGTTGTTTCAAATTGCTTGAATCAACAAGTTACATAGTGGTTTAATCATTCGAACTACATGGATGCAGGGGCAGTGGGAAGGTGATCACCAAGAAAGTACTTCTCCAGATATTCTTTTCCTCCATTTTTGGGTACGTATATACCATTTTATGTCTTTAACAATTATTCCTTCTTCGTTAATCAGGGCATGACACTAACTTAGCTTGCATCAATGATATCCTAAATATAAAGAATGACCAAACAGCCAAAGTTGCATCATGCATGGTCAGTCAAGTAAAAAAATGTTACACATGGAAACGTCATATTTTTGCTCAAGTCCTTTTTCTGGGTGTCATGAAAGGAGCCAATTGCTTGGAACCCTGTAAGCTCACATGCATATTTGTGCACTACACAGGTTTACTCTTTTTCCAGGGAAAATGGACATGTTTACCAGTTAGCTTGCCGTTGTCACTCTAAAAAGTATACTAGTTCCATGACAACTGATTGCTCAGTGTGCTTTCACCGGTTGATAACCATACCCCACTAAAAGGATTGCAGCCAATTCAGATTAGCAGATTAAAAAATTGCTTTTCAGATGAAGAAGATGCTCGGAAATTTTATTTCCTCCCCCTTTTCTCTAGATTAAATATGATTAGCAACATTTTTCGGTACTGCTGTAGTATTACAAACACAGGAAAGCACGGTATAATATTGGTATGTTTTGGGAGAAGTTTTTGGGATGTGGCCAGCTCTGCGCCTCTGCCTCACTTCTTCCGTCCCAAGCTTGGCTAGCCAAACCTCTGTCGCGGTCACCCACAAAAATTGACAAACAAAATCAATTAAGACGTGATCGTTCGACCAAATCTTAGCTGAAATATCTACTCAAGCAGCAGTAAAAAATGTTAGTCTCGAGAGACAACCAAAATTTAGCGTGAAACATTTCGCAGTCTTAAACTAGAAAGCAGACATGTGTATCGTATGCCAGAATCAATGTAGAACAAGTCCAAATTAACGTGATTTAATTTGGTATGCACGTACAGTGCGACGCTGAGCCAGGTGCTCTACTTCGTGGGGCTCAAGACCACCACCCCGACCGTGGCGTGCGCGCTCACAAACATGCTCCCGGCGCTGACCTTCGTCATGGCCGCGGCGTTCAAGATGGAGACGGTGCGGCTCGCGACGCCCGCCGGGCAGGCCAAGGTGATCGGCACGGTGGTCTGCGTCGGCGGATCCATGATCATGCCCTTCTACAAGGGCCCGCTCCTCAGGGTCTGGGACTCCCCCATCCACTGGCGCATCGCCGAGCACACCTCCGCCGCGGCGGCCGCACCCGCCAGCGGCCACGCCGCCGTGGCCGGCGACGTCCTGGTCATCTTTAGCTGCGTCGCATGGGCCATCTGGTTCATCATCCAGGTATGCATCCTATATACGTACGTACGTATGCGTCGAGTTAGCTACCAATCTTGTACTTTATAGGTGTATAGCGAGCGAGTGATGATCGAATTTTTTTTCCTTCAGACCAAGATGTCGGAGAGGTTCTCGGCGCCGTACACGAGCACGACGATCATGTGCCTGATGGGCGGGGTGCAGTGCGCGGGTGTCAGCGCGGCCGTCGACCGGAGCCTCTCGGTGTGGAAGTTCGGATTCGACATCAGGCTATACACCGTGCTCTACATCGTAAGCTGATGGATCGTCGCAGCGACTCAACATGTAGACTTACTACGTGCAGTGTGCCTGAATTGACGATTCTGACAAGAATCAGCATGCGTATATGCAGGGGGTCGTTGGTTCAGGGATCGCGTTCGCGCTCATGTCGTGGTGCATCCAGGTGCGCGGCCCGTTGTACGTGTCCATGTTCAGCCCGCTGTTGCTCGTCGTCGTCGCCGTCGTCGGCTGGGCCATCCTCGGGGAGAAGATCCACGTAGGGAGGTACGTGCGGCCAGCCTGCGTGGCCTCTCCGTTCTGACCTTTCAGCTGTTAACTCTTGGCGGTTTGTCGTTGTGATCATTGCAGTGCTATTGGTTCTGCGCTCATCGTTGCCGGGCTGTACATGGTGCTGTGGGGCAAGGGGAGGGAGATGAGCAAACCTGCCGGTGATCTCGACGACGACGTGGAGGCCATGGGCCTGGAACTGAACGCGAAGGACGCAAGAAACGGCGACGCCGCTACCTTGCCGGTGTTCTGCACCACTCCGAAGCACGGAACGACCCGAAACGGCAGCGGCTGACGCGCGTACGAACTTCACAAGGGCATGGATTACGCTGCACAAGCCATTGTCATGGCCAGTTGCATGTGTGGGATTTTAAGAAAGCGACATCACACCCTCAAAGATAAAAAGAAAAGAAAAGTACGGGATAGATGGGGAAGTAAGGGATGGGAAGGAAGACGACGAAATGGTAGGCTTGATCAACGAAGAGGGCGTAAGGGTGTAGTTTTCGTGGTTTGCTAGACAGAATTAAGGGACGATGCTTGGTTCCCTTTTATCTCTTTTCGTTTTTTATGTGAAATGGAACGGACATTTGGGTCGTGCTACTCTGCTTCTTGTGATATGCTATGATTCGTGTTTGCTCCATTCTATTCGTAACGTACCTACCATGATGAGATTTTTGGAGAACAACGCCGGGGAAATTCCCAACGACTGTGTTCAGAACACAGAAATACCGGAGAAATAAACGAGGCCGAAAGCTTAACAATGCACATGAATCAATTGAACATTGCCAAATTTGGCTGAGTGAGTCCAGACTGGGCTAACTACTTCGGTGTTCTAAATTGAACTGAATAGCCCAGTCCAATCCAGTTCGGGCTGGAGTTAGCATTTGAGGCCCAACGATCGAGTTGGTCGTGGCCTAGTTGGACCTAGCTACTTCAGTCCAATGTGCCGGCCCGTCCTTACTGGCTGGACGGGCCCAGGTACTTGCATAACGCTGGGCCCATACGTGACCATACATGCCGCTATGGCCAGATGCACGAATGGATCTGGATAGTCTGACGTTAGAGAGCAACAGTGCCATAGTGACTAACTTCCCTTCTCAACGTAAGAGTATTCTCCTCCTACGTGAAACAGGTAGGCGATCTCGTAAGCGTTAAAAGGCATTGCATTCCAGCGCCGTGAGACTTCACGTCAAGCATTAATATATTTTTGCTTCTTTCTTCGCTTAAGTATCTGCTCTAAACGGTTTTGGCTTTTGTCTTCTTATTTCTTTTAAGTCAAAAGTCAACATCTAATTTAGGTTTTTTTTTTGCCTTTGCCTTCTTCTCTTTTTTCTTTTCATCTTTTTTCTTTTCATTGTATGTAAAGATATATAACTGTGTTTTTTTTATTTTTCTTTAATTGAAGGACTAAGAAAAAATTAATAGCCACTATATTATAATTTTAATAAAAAAATCAATAGCTACAGCTAGAGACCATAAGTTCCAACCGTTTGAAACCGCCTAAGTCTTCAACCAAATCTAATCTAACGTAGCTCCTAGCAAAAGAGAGTACGATATGTTGTCAAATGGAGTGCTTAGGTATTGGGGTGTTCGTGTGACTTGTGTTTCTGGTTTTTATTCAGGAAATCAAAAGATAATATAAACATATGGTTTCTTTACTTCTCTTGCTTTAGCTTTGCTCCGAAGATAAGGTAAGAGATCATAGACGGATTACACATCCTACTCCTCTTACTCTAATCTCACATACGTATCTCTCACTCATTTTTTCTACTGCTCACCTCCTACTTCTAAAAACCATTTTTTTAATCATTACCATTTGATTTCACCTAAAAACTATCAACTATAACTAAAAGTCATTATCCGCAACTAATACCAACACCCGTGTATACGCGCGGAGTGCTTGCATATATGCTTACGGAAATGCGAAAGTTACAAGTAGAAATATATACTAGTGATGTCTTGGTAGTGCAGCGTGAGAGAGATTGATGGACTAGTTTCACCATCTGATATTTTTTTCCATCTCCTTTTCGCCTTCTTTCTCTCTTTAGTCTTCACTTCCTTTTGCAAGAACAAAGCGGAATTCCTCTACGTTTTTCTTTCAACCTGCAAATGATTAAACAACAACTAGTTTGGCAACTAAGATGCACGCACCAACTGAAGAAGCACTACTTAGCTTTGGGCTAATTAAAGTGTTGTAATTTGCATTAATCGAGTTTATGTCAGCAGAGTACGAAAGAACTTTTGGACCGAATGAACACCACGTTCGATTTCGTATATATGCCTAGTGACAAAAGGAAGCAACCCAGTATTTATAGCCGAAGACAAATGCATGATATGGCGCACGTCAACTTTAATTACATGGTTGTATATAATTACATTTTTAAGAACTTTAGAGTTGATCTAATGCCTTAATTGAAAGGGTTAGAAATATTAGAGCTGGATCCATACATCGATCCCCGCGTAAACTGAGGAGCTAGCTAGGCTCAAACCAAACTTGAATTGAGCATACAAATATCATTTTAGTCTTTTTTTTAAAATTTAGCTTTCAAACGTTCATTTTTAAAAATAGTCTACTCCATAGACTTACCGTTTTCGGATGCTAAATTTGAAGAAAAAAAGGCAAAATGATATTTTCAAACTCATTCCACCAAATTCACACGCGATATAGCGCATTTTCTAACAAATTATCCTTTTATATTTCTTTGTGGATTTATGGTGCTAGAATTTCCTCAGCATATATGCCTACTCGAAAGCGTATCCTCTACTGAATAGTCCACTGCATTTAGTACTAGACAGACTTTCAAACAAAATTTAAGGTGTTATATTGACTTATTCCTAGTCTGTATAAAATCCCCAAATGTATGTGTTAGTCCCTTGAGAATTCTTTATTAAAGCCCACCCGTGTAACCTAATTCTAGAGAGGGAAAATATGTGGCTGCTGAGGGGTAGCTACCCACCCCCAAAAATTTGAGTTGAAATTTGACACTTTCTAACGTGGGAGTGGGGACTTTTGAGTTAGAAGTTACATATTTTGAGGTGAAAGCCTTCGAATTTGGAGTTAAAAGTCTTCGAAGTTGATACAAAGTTGAAAGGGAGGAGGAGGACACGAATCTTGAATCAAAAGCCAATGGTGAATGTCCCTTCTAGGAAATGCTTCAGGCTGGTTCCAAGATTTGTTTCAAATCGAGGGTATGCACGGGGTACATGTGAGAGACATGCATAGGACATGCACCCAAAACCAAAAGCGTTCAACTTAACTAGAAGATACACACAAGTGCGCACAAGTTCTTTTTTTTCTCTCTCTCTCTCTCGAGGAAGTGCGCACAAGTTCCTTATATATACCATGGTTCAAAACACATTGCCTTCAAAAAAAAAACAAGAAAAAAGATGCCCGGTCGTTTGATCCAGAGCAAGAGGGATCGATTCCATGTCAACTGATAAAGTAAGCACCTTGGTAGTAGTATACTAGTATACTCCCTGACCATCTAACCCCCGACGAGGCGACGACTAAACTAGGGTGGAAAAAAGTCGTTAGTGGGGCTCGATGGCTCGGTTCAAAATTATTTTAATTATACTTGTTAATTAGTTAAATATTAAAATGAGTTGATTTCAAATGAATTTGAATTTTACTCTAACTCGGCTCGGCTCGTTTCTAAAAATACTTTTAAATTATACGTAAAATGATATTAAATCAAACTATGTCAATTTTAGGAAAAGCTCGATAAGACGAGGAGTTGGCTCGATATCCACCCCTAGACTAAACCCTCAAATGACAAACCATACTAATCACAAAAGGGGGAAAGATTGGCATATTCTTTTAGACTGTGGTTAATAATTTTTTATTTATATTTTTTTTAAATAGTAACAGACGACGAAGACATTGGCGTGGATAGCATACACGATCTTAGACTTGAGAAGTCATTTGAAAAATTCGCTTGAAAAACCACCTATTTATTTCAGCTTTCGAAAAAGTTGAAGCCACTCAAAAGCCCAAAAGAGCACAACTATATTTGGACATAGCAGGGGTAGAATAGCCCAGCCTAAGCCCGGGATATGTTAGGGTTCAACTGGGCTTGAGATGTGAGACTTTGCGAGTTGGGCTAGACCATGGCCTCGGGTAGATGGCTCAAAGAAAACTGGGCTCGACACCGGCATGGCTTGGCCAGTTTTTTCTTTAGGTCCCTGTTAAAAAATGCTGTGGTTTTTGGTTCATTACGAGAAAAATTGAGGGAGTAAGGGATACTCGCGTTGAGAAGCCACTTCATTTAAAGTATATCTTACAGTGACCTCTACAAAACGACTTATAAAAACCGCCTTGAGAAGTTATTTCATTTAAAAAGCGGCTTTTAAAAGTCAAAATTGTTTGAAACAGTGTCTACAGCAAAGGGAAAAGCTAAACCTTACTTTTCCCATATTCTATCCTAGCCTAAGCATACCATCAGGTCAATTGGCCGAATTTGACTAAGGGAGGAGAACTAATTGCAGTGAAACACCTAGCACAAAAGACACGCAAGAGGTGTAGACAAGCACATGGAATCCAATCCATAAGACAATTTGATTCATGAAGCATCCGTGCAGTAAAGTTGTAATGCTGGAGGAATCACATACCTAAGGAACAGGCCGGGGGGCCGGGGAGTAGGCAAAATATTAATCCCTTAGTCAATTTACAAGGTGTCTTAACTAGGTTTTTTTTAATTTTGTTTCAAAACATAAGACGTGTATACGATAGATTTAATTCTAGTTTCTTTCTTTTATCCTTATTTATTTTATTACCTCCCCTAAGCAAATATGCATGATTGTCTACACAAATCACCATTTCTCATCTTTCCGAAGCACATGCATTCGCCGTTACACATTCACTATATAGACTTCGCCTAAAAAGATATCATGAAACTTTGAGTATAGATATAGTACCCATGGGGGGGCCGCGGCCGCACATATAGGTTCTTTTTTTTTAACTATATCTGATGACTTTTGATTGCTCTTTTTAAGAATACCGGGTGAGATGGATAAACTTAAGCATGACACAAAGAAGACAGAAAATATTGAAGGAAAATTCGAGCGATGGGTTGTACTATGTGGCATGGTCTGTCCAAGTGAGACATTGTCCAGTGGAACCAAAACGAGAGAGACTTACCGACGAGTAGCAAACCAATGGTGCACCTACATGTGGCAAGTATAGCGATTGCTTGCAATGGAAGGAGATGAACGGGCCAAAAAAGGGTATCTTGGTAGTTGACCAAAATACTATAAACTACATTGGAGCAAAACCGTATTGCTTGGGAGAGTGGTTTAGGTCAAGGAGAATCTGAGAAGATCAAGTTAGATCAAGAATAAGGATTTAGCAAATTCGGGTTTATATGCTTTGAAAAGTGTGCATAAATGTAGCGTGTGAGTTAAAACCTATGTGTATAGTTATCGGGTTTTCCCCATATTTGTTAAGTAGATAGTATTCACTAAGAATTAGATGGGGTTAGCTAGCTTATCTATTTAACGGGTTGTGATTGAGATTTGTAGTTAACCATCCTCTTTTAAGAGCAAGGGTTCATGAGTTCTAGGGTTAAAGTTTGAGATAGTTGGAGTGATGTGGTGTGTTGTATTGTTATCTAAGTGGAGTGGCTATAACACCTTCATCTTCAAGTAGCAATACATCAATCTTTGTTCATCTCCATGAATCTCTCTTGTACTGATTGATTTCCTCTTAGTTTGGTAAGTTTTTTCTCCTCTCTCTCCCCTTCTTAATCTTTTTGTGACAAGGATGTACAAGAGATAGATATGGCCTCTGGTGATCAATCTTCACCCATCTAGTCACTTAGTTGATAAATTCATGAAGAAACATAATTTTTGCTCTTTTTGGCCCCTCTGAATGATTTCTTGATCCAACTGTTTCTATCTTAATTTTTTTGGTGTTCTAACTTGCTGTAATATTTGAAAATATATTTAAAGCCATATTGGCTATCATTCACCCACAAGCAAATTATATTCACCGTTTTTTGTTTTTGACCTATTTTGGTGTAACCTTCTTTCAAATGAAAAAAGATCATAATTTTGGCAGTGATTTTCTTGATCATTGATTGAAATAGGTTTTTGATATTCTAGAGAATATGCATCCCAAATTTAAAGTGATTTGGAGATTTGGTTTGAGAGTTAGCTCAATTTTATGTTTTGACCTGGTTTGGGTGCAGCAGAGCTTTCCGAAGCAAAAGATCCCAATTCTTTCAGGTTCTTTCGAGATTTTTAGTTGGGATAGATTACTAAGGTCATGATCTAGACTTTGTTCAAGTTTTAAGTCTTTTGGATTTACGGATCAAAAGTTTTATAGATTTTTGTTTTTGAAATAGTGCTGGATTAACTATTCATGGGACTGAAAGTACTGTAGCACTTCAATTTTTAGAATTTTGTGTTCTTGATCTTCATATCTCTCATAGCTATTAGAGTAAACGATTGATGAATACTTAGAAAAAATTTGAAGACACTATTCATCTCTCTGTTGCTATATCAGTCCTACAGCATGTCTGCATGGCAAAAATCAGAGACTGTCAATGGCTGATTGACTGTAGTATACTCCATTAGACTATACCATTCCAGAAATAAGAGACCAATGTAACCACTAACGACATCACTAGCACGCCAAGATATTTTTCTCGATTTATTTTTAGACCTATTTTCGATTTATGCCCTTGTAAGTAAATTCGTTGTTATTTCAGCGGGTTTGCTGTTTTAAAACTGGCTGGTTTTTTTTAATTCTAAGTCGATTTTCTGAGCCTTTAATTTGGATTAGTTTTGAGATAGACATTTCAAAGGTTACTTATGCTTTCTGAAGTATAAGCCACATTTTTTAATCATCAATTCGATCAATCTAAAATCAGATAATCGATAGATAAAATCACTCTTTTTTTCTAACTTGATAGTACAGGGAGGTAATCATGTACGTCAAAATTCAGAACACTGCGTGTAATTAACCCTCCATTTGTTAATCGCGTTGATTAATAATCAACCAGATAATACTACAAATGAACTTGATCACTCATAAGAGCTACCATACGTAGTACAGTGTTCATCAGTACTGCTGCTGCAACCAGATATCCTCCAAGCTCCACCAATTGTCTCCGGATTCTCCCAATTCGACGTCCGGCAGCACGACAGAATCCGCGCCGTCGTCGCAGGCGCGAGCAAGAAGCTTCGACCAGCTCTCGTCGAACATGTCATCACTACTCATCGCGCTCGCGCTGCCGCCTTGCTCGTTGGCCATGACCACCTGGTTCGACGGGAACCGCGTGCCGAATGACACCGACGCCGATGATGACCCGGCCGTGCTCGACGTCGTCGTGGTGTCAGGTGAACCGCACATGTCGTTGTGGCCAACCAACGACTTGTTCGGCACAACACTCTGGTATGCGGATAGCGTCGACGAGGCCGCGAGTTGCGAGCTCGCCGAGGTTGCCGCGGCGGCCGCGGCGGGGGCCTGGATCCTCTCGAGGAGGCGCGGCATCCAGAGGTGCCTCATGATGTCCTGGAAGTGCTTGCTGTTGACGTCGCACTTGAGATGCTTGGCGTGCTTCTGCACCCTGGTCCTCCAGTAGTTCTTGATCTCGTTGTCCGTCCTCCCGGGCAGCTGCTGCGCGATCTTGGACCACCGGTTGCCCCACCGGAAGTGGAGCTCGAGGATGAGCAGCTGCTCCTGCGGGGTGAAGTCGCCGCGGCGGACGTCGGGGCGGAGGTAGTTGAGCCACCGGAGGCGGCAGCTCTTGCCGGTGCGCCTCAGCCCCGCCGCCCGCGCCAGCTCGTTCCACCGGCCGTCGCCGTGCGCCGCGATGTAGCCGGCGAGGAGCACGTCCTCCTCTACCGTCCACGGCCCCCTCCGGAGGTCCGCCTCGTCCTCACCCGCCGCCGCCCACCCACACGGTCCCATCCACGTCGTCTCCATTTGGATCGACACACGAAGGAATTGAAGTGAGCTAGCTAGAGCTGGGAGTATGTTACGAGTTGTTTGATGTGTGAATGTGACGAGTGGAGGAGGGGAGGCGGGAGGTTATATAGTGGGGGAAGACGTGTGGGGTGGACAAATGAGAATATGGGACTTGTGGCGCAGTGTCGCTGGTGTGCGCGTGTTGTCTGGATTGGATTGGTCTCTCCGCCGAGCTAATTAATAAATATGAATCCAAGGGCATGACAGCGTCCCGAGGTTTGAACGTTGACCTGATGCGCGACCTTTCTCCGGCTCTGCAACTCGCTGGATCGTCTTTGCCCGCTCCTTTTGTATTTTTTTTTGTGTCCTCTGGTTTCGGCTTTTTCGAATGGTTTTTTTGGAGTTGTTTCTTTGAATGAATTCTTGAGTTCAAAACCATATATATCATTCACGTTGATGTCTTTGTTGATAGACTTTGGGTCTCCTAGGGTTTAGATCTAGGGGGCTTCTTCTATCGCGTTTGGGTTCTTGAGTGCTACACTGAAAGGGAGAGAGGGGTACCAACCTTCCGACGTGGAGGAGGAGAGATTGGCCATCGCGGGTACGTCGGTGAAGCTCTGCGCACGGGCAGCGACGGTCGGGGAAGAGGATCGGCGTCTCCCTGGCGGCCGGCGTGTCCCGGGCGGCGGCGACTCCTGGCGGCGGCGATCTGGGAAGAAGCAGAGGAGCCGGTGGTCTTCCCGTCGCTACAGCACCCCCTCTTAGGTCGGATTAGGGTTTGTCGGTGGGTCTGGCGGCGGCACGGCGAACCTCGTCGTGTGTGCCGCCCCGGCCCCCACCTCTCTTTTATATGGCGCTGGCGACAGGGGCCCACCAGCCAAATGGGCTGGGCGCCCCCGATCAAGGCGCGGTCAAGGGGTGGCATTTGGCCGTTGGGCCAAATGCCTGAGATCATTCTAACATTCTCCCCCTTGATCTCAGTCTATACTTTATCTTTAATTACTTTTGCCTTTACACATTCCATCACAGATTAGTGCAAAGAACATGTCTCATCGTCACGGTCAATCGCCGATAGATTCAACAGCTACAATACACCTCTCTGTTCTGAAATAGTTACTTTAATCTTTTGGGCCATCTTTTAGTCCAGGAATCATAGGCTTTCCCTTAAACCCATGCCGGCTACATGTTCTCTGAACACGTTGGGTGGTAAGCCTTTAGTAAGCGGATCCGCTAACATCTTTGCGGTACTTATATGCTCTAGACTTATGATTTGATCCCGAACTTTATCTTTCACAACATAGTACTTTATGTCAATGTGTTTGGCAGCACCACTTGACTTATTGTTGTGGGCATACGTTACTGCGAGTTCATTATCGCAGTACAACTTAAGTGGTCTATTGATGTCGTCAACCACTTTTAAACCGGGTATGAACTTCTTTAGCCAGTTCACCTGCCCCGTAGCCTCATAACATGCTACAAACTCGGCATACATTGTGGACGATGTAGTGACAGTTTGTTTTGAGCTTTTCCACGATATAGCTCCTTTAGCGAGAGTGAACACATATCCGGATGTAGACTTTCTATCATCTCCCGCAAAATCAGAATCTGTATACCCCACTATATGGAGTGAATCTGATCTTCTGTATGTCATCATGAGGCCTTTTGTTCCTTGCAAATAACGCAAAACTTTCTTTATCAATTTCCAATGTTCTATTCCAGGATTGCTCTGGAATCTGCCGAGTAACCCGGTAACAAATGTTAAGTCAGGGCGTGTGCACACTTGAGCATACTGTAAGCTTCCGACAGCTGAAGCATATGGAACCGCTTTCATTTGATCGATCTCATACTGGTTCCTGGGGCATTGAAAATCCCCATATCTGTCGCCCTTGACTATAGGTGCAGGTGAAGGACTACATTTATGCATACCAAATTTCTTTAAGACTTTCTCTATGTATGCCTTTTGTGACAGTCCCAATACCCCTTTGTTTCTATCTCGGTGAATTTCGATCCCTAGAACGAATGAAGCTTCACCAAGATCTTTCATATCAAAGTTTGAGGACAAAAACTTCTTTGTTTCCAGTAGCAGACTGACATCACTACTAGCTAGTAGGATATCATCCACATACAGGATTAGGAAGATAAACTTCCCATCTTTAAACTTTGCATAAACACAGTTGTATTCTACATTCTCTTTAAACCCAAAATTTTCTTATTGTACTGTCAAACTTCAAGTACCACTGTCTTGAAGCTTGCTTTAACCCATATATTGATTTCTTTAGGCGGCAACCCATTCTTTCATTTCCTTCCACGACAAAACCTTTCGGTTGTGCCATGTAAACATTTTCCTCCAAGTCCCCATTAAGAAATGTCGTCTTTACATCCATCTGATGTAACTCTAAATCATAATGTGCTACTAATGCCATTATGATTCTGAAGGAATCTTTACATGAGACTGGAGAAAAGGTCTCATTGTAATCAATCCCTTCTCTTTGCGTAAATCCTTTTGCCACAAGTCGCGCTTTGTATCTTTCTACATTCCCTTGGGAGTCATACTTTGTCTTGTAGACCCATTTACAGCCTACTGTTTTGGCTCCTTTAGGAATAATTTCCAAGTCCCAGACTTTATTAGTCTTCATGGACCTCATCTCCTCTTCCATGGCCTCAAGCCATTTTGAGGAATTTTCGCTTCTCATGGCTTCTTCAAATGAGGTGGGATCATCCTCCATTTGAAATTCCTCTGTATGATAAATCTGATAATCATCAGAAATAGCTGATCTTCTTACTCTTTGAGACCTCCTCGGGGCCTCCTCATTTGGTACATCTTCTGTTTGAGGCTGCTGTTGCTCCCCCTCATCTGTGACAATAGGTTCTATATGATCCTGAAGAACAGGTTCTTCATTCTCATTCATTGTTGCCACGGGAGGAACAATAACAGGTGCTGGCACCACAGTGTCTTGCACCGTCGGTGCAGCGACAGCAGGTAGTGTGAAGAATGGATCTTGAATCATTGGAGTGGGTGCATACACCCGCTTCTCTTCAAGGTCAATCTCTCGAGCTACCATGCTCCCCCTCATCATTTCATCCTCTAAGAAGACAGCGTGTCTCGTTTCTACAAACTTTGTATATCTGTCTGGACAGTAGAAACGATAACCTTTTGACTTTTCAGGGTAGCCAATAAAATGGCAACTTACTGTTTTGGGATCAAGTTTCCCAAGGTTTGGGTTAAATACTTTAGCCTCAGCAGGACTCCCCCACACACGTAAGTGGTTTAGTGAGGGAACTTTTCCTGTCCACAACTCGTACGGTGTTTTGGGCACCGACTTACTAGGCACTCTGTTGAGAATATGAATTGCGGTTTTCAACGCCTCCATCCATAAACTCAATGGGAGTGTGGAGTAGCTCATCATACTTCGCACCATATCCATCAGGGTACGGTTGCGTCTTTCAGCTACTCCATTTTGCTGAGGTTCGCCCTGCATAGAATACTGGGCCACTATGCCATTTTCCTGTAAAAACCTTGCAAAAGGTCCAGGAACTTGTCCATATGGAGTATGTCGACCGTAGTACTCCCCCCCCACGATCAGATCGGACTATCTTAATCTTTAAATCGTGTTGGTTTTCAACTTCAGCCTTAAATATCTTGAATTTATCCAAGGCTTCATTTATTTCTTTGATTGGATAAATATATCCATAACGGGAGTAATCATCCGTGAATGTTATGAACGAGTCATATCCATCCAAACTTTTCACAGGAAAAGGACCACAAATGTCTGTGTGAACAATTTGTAGAACTCCTGTGCTTCTTTTAGCGTCTTTTTTAATTTTCTTTACATATTTTCCTTTAATGCATTCTCTGCATTGTTCTAAGTCTGAGAACTCTAATGGAGAAAGAATATCATTCTTAACTAGTCTTTCTATTCTCCCCCTCGAAATATGGCCTAAACGACAGTGCCATAATTTCGACGACTCATCTAGAGTTCTCTTTCGTTTTCTGTTCGCATTCACAGGCGAGGATATACGCTCATTCACATCACATACGAAATTCACATTTTCACGAAGTGACAACAAATAAAGCTCATTCTGTAAGATGGCAAGACCAACACATTCTTTATTAAACATTATTTCACACTTGCCATTTCCAAAATTACAATCATAACCATCTTTGTCCAAATTTGAAACACTAATCAAATTCCTCTGTAAAGAGGGTACTAAAAGGACATCTCTAAGTAAAAGAGTGGAGCCATTAGCTAATTCTAATGAAAGATCATCAACGGCTTCAACTTCAGCTTCGACTCCATTTGCAACTTTAATGCATCTTTCTTTTCTTTGCGTAGTCCTCGTCGAACGGAATCCCTGTAATGAATTAGCAACATGAGCAGTTGCTCCTGAGTCAATCCACCAAGTGGATTTCGAATATTTCACATACAGGCATTCATTAATAAAGGTAATAATGTTCTCACCTTTCTTTGCCATTATCATCTTTAAATAATCAGGACAGTTCTTCTTGTAGTGTCCCGTCTTCTTGCAGTGAAGACACTGATCTTTGTCTACAGCAAATTTATTCTGTTGAGGCTGATGTACAGAGGTTTTGCCCTTGTTCTTTGAGAAGGAGTTACTGTTGTAATTCTTTTTCTTGTTATCCTTCACATAGTTGATAGAACCACCATGTGAGGATTTGATTCTTTCCTCCTCTTGCACGCACATGGCTATGCACTTTTCCATGTCCCATTTCTCGGGTTGCATATTATAGTTGACAACAAAAGTGCCAAACTCTTTTGGCAAAGAAGCAAAAACCAAATGAATAAGGAACTCATCCTTGAGAGCCAAATCCATCGGTTTAAGTTTAGATGCCAAGTTGCTCATTCTAAGAATGTGCTCTCTTATGTTATTGCCACTGCCAGAATACCTTTCTGTTACCAGCTGCTTAATCAGCTGTGTAGCATAAGTCTTTGAAGAGCCAGTGAACTGACTCTTTATTTTATCAAGGTATTCAGTGACAGTGTCACACTCTGCAATTGAGCCCACAATCGCAGACTCAATTGTGTTCTTTATCACAGCCATACATTTCTTGTTGGCTGTGGTCCATTTCTTATGATCAAGGTCATAAGACATCTGTAAGGGAGCATGACCCCTCTGTCTTTTCTGCCATGCAGTATCATCCTCATTTTGTTCCCTCACTGGTGCCAAAGGCTCAGTGGGACGTGCTGTAGTGAGGACCCAGTCCACCTCAGCCAAGATAAACGCTAAGTCTATCCTTTTCTTCCACTCTCCATAATTATCACCTTTGAGAGTGGGGATCTCTCTGATACAACTCATCAAGTTGTATCCGCCTGAAAAATTTAGATCAATAAAGTGAGAACATAACAGGAAAATTATATGCCTTATTTCCAACGTTGGTCAAAAATATGACATACAATTTAAATCAATTTTATCTATACATTAAATCTACATCACCGTTGGGCAGAAATAGAAATAATGCATAAAAATCATCAATTAAAAAATTATAATATTTTTATTATCAACGTTGGTCAGAAAATAACAATATCATAATTATCTGGGATTTATCTCTATTTTTTTTCCAAAATTAAATTCTCCCGTTGGTTCGAATTTAATAATGAAAATCAATCAATATTAACTTTTACAGCGGAAACTGTAATTATTCTAAAATAATTCATTATACAGAAGCATTATACTGTACTCTTTTAATCTCTGGAAAAATTAACACGTTGGTGCAAAAATTTCCAGAAATATTGGTTCAATTTTCATTCAAATTCACTCATATTGCTTCTGTAAAACAATAAAACTCTTTTTCGGGATTTACTGTGCAAATTACCAAAATGGCCCACGGCGGCCCAACCGGCCACCGCGATCGCGGCCTCTTTCTCCCACGCGGGCCCAAAATCCCCCCTGGCCAACAGCCGGCCCAAAACACTGGCGCGGCCCATTCACGCGCGTGGGGCAACCGGCCGACTCATGGGCGCCGTCGGATCAGATCCCACGGCCGTGCGCGCGAGCGGCGGGGATTAGATCCCAAAAACCCTAAACCTAGGGCACATTCACCCTGTGTCCTCCCGAAAACCACGGACGGCGGGCGTGCGGCGAGGGGGGGCGGCCCGAAACGGCGCTGCAGGGGGCGGCGACAGCCCGCGCTCGGGAGGAGCGGCAAGGCGGCGACGGCGGCACGCAGCGCCCGCAAGGCGGCGGCGGCGGCCCCATCGGCCCCCAGCGGAGCTCGGCGGCCGGGCGCAGCACGGCGCACGGCGACGGCGGTCCGAAGCCGGAGGAGCGGCGCGGCGGGGCGGCGGCACAGGCGGCGGCCGGCGGCGGCCCCGTCCGACGCAAACACGGCAGCGGCGCCTACGGTAAGCCCCGATCCCGATCTGTCCTTTTCTTTTCTTTTATTGTTCTTTCTTTTCGATCCGGGGCTAGGGTTCGGGATTTGCTTTTCTTTTCCTTTTTCCCGTCTAGATCTACCCTTAGGATTGGCTCTGATACCATTGATAGACTTTGGGTCTCCTAGGGTTTAGATCTAGGGGGCTTCTTCTATCGCGTTTGGGTTCTTGAGTGCTACACTGAAAGGGAGAGAGGGGTACCAACCTTCCGACGTGGAGGAGGAGAGATTGGCCATCGCGGGTACGTCGGTGAAGCTCTGCGCACGGGCAGCGACGGTCGGGGAAGAGGATCGGCGTCTCCCTGGCGGCCGGCGTGTCCCGGGCGGCGGCGACTCCTGGCGGCGGCGATCTGGGAAGAAGCAGAGGAGCCGGTGGTCTTCCCGTCGCTACAGCACCCCCTCTTTGGTCGGATTAGGGTTTGTCAGTGGGTCTGGCGGCGGCACGGTGAACCTCATCGTGTGTGCCGCCCCGGCCCCCACCTCTCTTTTATATGGCGCTGGCGACAGGGGCCCACCAGCCAAATGGGCTGGGCGCCCCCGATCAGGGCGCGGTCAAGGGGTGGCATTTGGCTGTTGGGCCAAATGCCTGAGATCATTCTAACATTTGTCACCAGCTGCTATTTTGAAAAATGTAGATAAAAATTACTAGCCACAACTAAAAACTATCAACCGCAGCTCAACAAAACAGATCCTTTATCATAGGGAAAATTGCCTACAAGACACTGCAAATTGCCACCATTTACCAACGAACACTTAAAAAATATGGTTGCGCTAGAACACACTATAAAAAGATGTTATTTTGCTGCAGGACATCGAGAGCACTATTATATCATTTTTGGGCTAGAGGGGAGAGAGAAAACATGCGAATTATCAATTTTTCCCCAGAAGAGATAAAGCAAAACTTTGAACTCGCATTCCCCTTCCCCATTTCTTCCTAGTTCCTCTTCTCTCCCCCGTTTCTTTTGATGTTGTTGCTCCCTACCGAAGCTCCCTTATGGTGCCTCTTGTTGCCTCTTACAGTTGGCTTGGCTAACCAACGGGCCGTTTTGCCTTGAGTGACTTAGGGAAGGGGATAAATAGAAGAGGTGGAGGGAAGGCAGAGCCAAAACAAAATAGGCCAGCACAGAGTTGGGGCAAGCTCACAGGCGACCGAGGGTCCACGGTGGTGGTGAGGTGATCCCCAAAATGGGTTCCTGGGTGGAAAAAGATGCCATAGGGGGGCAGTGGCATGGACCATGGTGCACGAAGGAGGGCCGATGGTGGGAATCGGTGGCCAGTTGGTGCGGCGGTGTCGGAGGGGAAATGGATGCAAAATAAAGGGAACATAGGCACCAGGGAGCTAAGGAAGACTCACCAAGATTGTTGGAGGAGCCGGAGTAGCGACGAGGCTAGCGGCGACGGGAGCGTGAGGCGGTGGAGGGATGGTCACGGCATCGGCGATCTATAGTGCTTCAAGCTTCAATCAAAGGGTAGGAAAGAGATCAATGCCTACCACAAATGCTCAAGGCCAAAGAAATTGGTCCAATTCTCACCGAGGTACCATGGGCTGAAATGACCGGAGTTAGAGATGGAGGGTCCCTCCAGTGAGCTATGGCCGGTCATGATGCAATTCAATGGAGGGGGAGAGACAGCAGGATGTGGCGATCTCATTGATGTACTCGGTGGGGGCAAGCCCTGCGAGGCACATTCGGTGGAAGAGCTCGTTGGCCACGGACACCGGGGAGCTGAGGCGCAGGTGGGCCAAGATGAGAGCTCTGTAGGAGGCGGCGTCGCGAGCAGGCATTTAATCAAACACCTCTCGCGTGGCAGCAAGGCGGCCCGTGTAGAGGTACCTGCACATGACGGCATTTGCGAGGCACGTATCGGCGGTGAGAGCGAACGCATCGGACTTGGCTGCCAGCACGTGCGTAGCGTGTTTGCTTTATCTCTCCTAGGATAAAATTGATAATTCGCGTGCTTTCCCTCTCTCATCTAGCCCCAAAATGATATAATGGTGCCCTCACAAAATTACACCATTTTACAATGTGTTCTGACGTAACTATATTTTTTAGATGTCCACTGTTAAATGGTGACAATTTACAGTATCCTATAGCCAATTTTTCCTTCATCATATCCGCCCATGTCAAGACGAATCCTAAAGCCAAGGTTGCAGTGAAGAAGCGACTCGGCCTCCGCCTGCGGGCACAGCGGGGTGGCCTCACACCGTCGGGTGTAGGGGGGCCGCGGTGCAGGAGCGATGTGACATTGCGGGCACGGCGATCGCGCAGTGGTCCTGCGCACATGCTTGATGTTCGTCCTACACACGGCGCGGCGGTGCGGTGCAAACTATCGTCCAATGTGTCACCGGTGTCGATGCCGTCGCCGTCAGTGCGCCATGGACAACGTTCGGGTGTTTTGTACTGTTAAATTATGGGATGTGATTCTCACAACAATGTAGTTTGTATTTGTGTACAATCTATATACCCTTTTTTGCAATTTGCACATTAATACAGTGTGTAATTTTTGAGCTTTTTCGAAACCGTCTGAATTCATACGATTTTTGGAATGACTATACACCGTATTGTTTTGGGATAAAGTTTGCTACATACATGCACTATTGGACCCCAATGCAAAACAAAAATTCAAATTTCAAATGTTCAAAAATTTGCCCGTTTGACACCTGGAAAATGACATCAGTGTGTACCTGTTGTGGCTGCAGGCCAAACAGTAAATTAGGAGAGTAGTGGAGTGGCTGTGATGGATGAACAATGCCTGCCCTCTCTTCATGCTCAGGGCGCGCGCGCACACACACACATATCCCCATGAAGCATAATTACAATATTGTCCTTGCAGTTGTGTATCTCCCTAAAGGGCATACAAGTCATTACATAAATTACATTGGGCCCTACGATACCCCAAACAGGACGGATGGGTTCAGGTGGGGGCCACCCCTACTACAGTACCAAAGTTGTCAATTCCATTTCAAAGGCCATTCCCGGTTGGCCTCTTGGTATAGAATACGCTGGTACTAGTCTATTCCGGTGTACCATTTTGGATTTTAAAATTTTAATATAATAATATATATTTTAATATAATAATATATATTTACTCATAAGTATATATATGTAATTATATGTGCACATAATTTCACTTAAAATCTTACTTTAAATACATAACCATAGAATAAAAATAAGGAGTTGCTGTAATTATGCTTGGTACTAAAATAAATTGAACGATAAATCCTATAAATTTTTAATATCAGATACCCAAACATGACTAGTACCGGAATGCATAGCATGGATTGGTTTGGTATTGACCGTATCAAGATCTGTACAGGATAGAGAATCTTGCTCGAATATTTTGGTCATTCCGGCCGGAAAGGAATTGGTAAGTATGGCGCGTACTGTCCCTAATCATTCATTTCTCTCTCCAATCTTTTAATCACGATCTTTGGTTCATGCATCTTTTAAACTCCACCAGTTAGCACGAATCTTAAGGTGGTCTGGACGCTTAGATAAGGGTCACCGCGGCCCATATGGGCCGCTAGTAATTTCCGTGAAACTTTTAGTAGCAGCTATTTCATTCTAACGTGCGAAGGAGAAATAAGAAGTGTTTCTTAAAGTAATAGGACCTGAATGCAAACTCCAAACAAAACCTTTAAAATTAAACAAGCTTCAATGAAAGGTTAACAAAGTAATTAAGTAAAAAATTAATTTTCTTTATAAGAAAGGGTTACAGAAGCATGCCTCTGGTGAATCCAAGCGCAATGGAGATATGAACTCTTTCTCGCATAGCACCGGTAGGGAAATATAGATGATTTTTTCTACAAATCATATATGACTTTTCCTACAAAATTACTCCAAACTTGGATTTACTCGATCGGAAGGTTGGATTTGACAAGTGTATATCTCCAAATCTGTGGAGTTAAAAACAAACCTTAACAAACTAGGGCGTTGAAGATTACTAGGCTCGCTAGCTAGCGACTTGAGCTGAAGGGCACGAACCGTTGATATATTTAGATGTCTATTTTTATAAATCTAACTCTTTGCACAAATTCGATAACCGTGGCAAACGATTCATGTCGTCTGCGGTGCTATAATAGCTCGACAGTAAGTCGAAGACCCACCGAGCCACCAGACATCGGCATGTGCATGTAATAAATACATGTGATTAATTAGCGTTAGTTAATCATTATTAGCACTAACTAGTGTTATTTAATCATGATTAGCACTATTAAGCACTTTTTGCATAATTAGCACTAATTTATGCTCACTGTGTGGCGCCCGGCACACCTACCAAAATACTGTAGCTTGGCAGATGCTTGTCGAGCTCTCTTAGCTTGGTAAACATTTGTTGAACTTAGTAGGTCTACGAAAAAATCTAGATTTAGAAAACGGTGTCTGTAACTTACTATTTGTGTGAACAGTTCAGAGGTCAACCCTATAGTCTTCGGTCTTTGTTCGTCCGGTCAAACGCTGGCCTCCCCTCGTCAAGGGGCTGCGGTCGACGTGAAGACCCGCTGACGTAGCGCCGCAGCACCACGCCGGCCCCTCGTGCGGATACCAAATCACTCACTTAGTTAATTGTTAGTATATAATATCGTCTAGTCCTGGACCACCGAAAGCTAATTAGACGCGCATTAGAAAGCTAAGATCTTGGCCGTCCTTTTGTCGGATCTAATGGTTCCCAGTGGAGCTTGAATAGCAGTCGCGTTGCCGTACGCCACTAATGATTCGAACAGCTAGCAACCTGACTACACTTAATTCTTTGAACAGTGACAAGTTGGTCCTACAGCACGTGCTGCTACGCTAATGCCCTCTAAGCCGACCTAAGGTCCTAAGCTACACAGCTAGCACTGAACGATCTGTTGCTGGTCGGCCTACCACAATCACATGTTTCGTATATTGAACGGAAGACTTCTATGGCTGCTCATCCATTATACACATCACATTTACACAATTACACTACATATATACATGTATCATACATCATAGAGTATAGATATATATTTTTCCACTAAATACACACGTATGTGCACACACATGTGTCACCCAGGACCGATCTAAGAATTATATCCAAGCAGATAGTTCACACGAGCCGAACAAAGCTCGGTACTCTCCATTCTTTATACATTTGGTACAGGTGCATTGTGACTAGTCGGAAATACACATCATACATACTTTATACATTTTTTTGGTGAACTATATTTTATATATTTGGTTAAGGTGTATTTGGCCCTGATCAACTCGGCTTCGGCTTCTGGCTTATTTTTCACTATTCATAAGTTTCGTCTTTTTCTGAACTTTTAGCTTTTTGTTGAGCTTTTTTGCCGGTTCTTTTTTTCCCCGTATTTGTTTGTATTATACGTAATGGGCTAACATATTTTTATATTTTTAAATTTTTTTAAATTTAATTATGCTAAATAAGTCTCTGTCAGCTACAGTGCTTTTTTCAGCCAGCTATAGTGTTTTCAGCCATAAGCCATGAGCTTTTCAGCCGAACCGATCACCACCTTTGTCTGCAAAGTGATGTTTAGGTATAACCTGGAGCAAAGTAAACTAGAACCATTTGATTTAAAAGCAATGAACTAGGTTGATCCGAGACCCTTTGATCGACTTGACATATTCCAACGATCTTTCGCTTTCCATGAGGATGTTTGTGCTTCATCGGTGGGAAAACCACGAATGAGCAGTGGTGTTAGAGCATATACAATACAAGATGCTTATATATGAGTGTTTAAAGAGAGAGAATATAGCCACATCATCAAGCATTCATGTAAAAGTTATTTCCTCCAATGTAAGCATCTCTTACATAGATGCTTAGATGCTATATTATCTATTAATAGATATAGTTATACACATAAGCACCTACTAAGCATCGGTGCTTATTTAAGTATCGATGCTTCAAAATAAGCACCTTATCTATCCTATGTGGCAAGAAAAATCAGTTTTTTATTACTAAGCATCTCTCTAAGCGTCTGCATTGGACGTGCTCTTAGATGGTGCGAACTCGATGAATGGACGGTGGTTTTGGGATAACCCATGCTCAGAAGGGTTCAGTTGGTTATCACGATTATCTTTAAGAATTACCAAGCGTGAAGGTCATGTGATTAAATTATAAAAATTCACAAATAAACCTACTTGACGTGCAGTTAATGGAGATGGGCGCTCATTCTAGCTTAAAGCTTAAGCATTTTTTGGCACTGATTGAGGCTTTTTTAGCATTGTATCTGTTGTTAACTTTTAGCTAATTAAAATTAAAAAAATAAAAAATATATTATCTCATTACAGATAATTCAAAGCAATACAGAAAAAGGCAAAAAGCTTGAAAAAAACGAAATTAAAAAGTTAGAAGCTAAAAGCTGAAGTCCATTGAGCAGGGCAGAAAAACGGTTTAGGGTTAGGGTGTAGAACCTCTTATGCTAATCCAACCTAAAATGCTTAAACTCGTAGTATTTTCTCCGAGTTGATAGAAAAAATAAAGTTGAACTCTCCCAAAAGTCTCTATCTATGTATAAAATTTCACAGTAAAAATTATTCTATGTTAATATCAATAAAATGGAGAAAACTCAGGCAAACAATAAATCAAAAGGGAAAGGAAAAGAGAAAAAATAAAAATATTACTATTTACATAGAATTTAACTCTCTCTTTTTGTTTCTTCTAACACACCTTAAGCATGAAATTTAAATTGTAAAGGTTACTAAAAAGTCCATATACCACACCAGTTTTTCTGGAGTTTTTTTATACTGATGTGGTGCCTAAATTGAAGCACAGAATATACCTGCTGATATAGAAAAAGCATGGTATGACTGTATGGTGCCCAACGAGTGAATCATGCAGCCCAGCCACAGCACCCCACTTCTCCTTCAGTACTAGGCGCATTTGCTCAGCCCAGCCGGCCACAGCCCAGAATGCTAGGCGTTTGCTGCCTCCGCCGCTGAATTTTCCGGCCCAGCCACTCGCGCAGCGGTGGTGCCGCAGCCCACAAGACGACAAACCCCGCAACACTGCCAGCCCAGCCCTACTCCTTTGGACGACTGCGACAGCAACAATAGGTGACATGTGTACCTGCTGCGCTCTTTTATCGTAGAGGAGTAGTTTGAATCCAACAAATTACCCATGAGCATGGTAGCCATAAACCTGCTATGATATGGCACTACAATAGGACTGCGGCCCTACCTCAAGCAGGTGCAGGATGTCCAACTGCACCGGCCGCCGGATGCCCAACTGCACAGGCCGCCAAAAATTAGAGGCCCCTAAATTTTAACGTCACTACTAGTAACGTCCCTCGGTTGGGTTGAAAAATAGTGGTTTATATCTGAAATTGCACTGTAGCTGGCTGAAATTACACTGTAGTTGAAGGTGACTTATTTGGCGTAATTAAATTTAAAAAATTTAAAAATGAAAAAATATGTTAGCTCATCACGGATAGGGATGGCAATTGTGCCCGTTTGCCCGTGGATAAATACCATAATGGAGCCGGGTATAGGATGTATTTTCTACCCACGGGTATGAAAATGGGGGGAATTTTCTGCCCATCGGGTAAATGGGCACGGATACGGGTAAGCTCTACCCGTACCCGTCTTACCCATTTACCCACCATCTAACAAAAGATACAAAAACCTAACCCTAACCGTGCACGCCTCCACTCAACCTCCCAGCCGCTCCCTCGTCCCGAGTCTCCCGACTCCACTCAACCCCCAGCCGCCGCCCGCATTCCTCGAATTCCCCCTCGTCCAGATCCAGCCCTCGTCTCCTCCTTCCTCCCCTTGTCTCCTCCTTCCTCGCCGACTCCCTTCTCGCCGTCCTCTCCTCACCCTCGTCTCCTCCTTCCTCGCCGACTCCCGAGATCCAGCCGCCGCCCACCCGTCCTCGAGATCCCGCCGCCGCCCCCACCCGCCGAGATGCCGGATCCTCGAGAAGCGCCGCACGCTCCCTGTGTGGCAGCAAAAGGACGAGTTCCTCCGCGACAACCAGACCCTCATCCTCGTCGGAGAAACGGGAAGCGGCAAGACCACTCAGGTATGATATCTGCATCTATGCCCGTACATCTCCATGTATGCTTTGCTAGGGTTATTATGTAGTGTTCTTTTTTGTTGAGCTGTAGCATTAGGAGATGTTCTAGATGCTAACGACTTGGTTAGGTTTTGGTTGAGTTATTGTGTATGGTTGTGCATAGCTGAGACGAGGGTATGATTGTTGTGATGTGTCCTATTGCTCGATTTGTTCTGGGGATTGATTTGTGTTCTGTTGAATCAACAGATCCCCCAATTTGTGCTCGAGGCTGAATGCCTGGGTAACCGCCCTATGGTTGCCTGCACCCAGCCGCGGAGGGTTGCGGCTATGTCAGTCTCTTGGCGTGTTGCTGAGGAGATGGATGTTACTATCGGGAAGGAAGTTGGTTACAGTATCCGTTTTGAAGATTGCAGCAGCCACAAAACTATTCTCAAGTAAGCTTTTTGAGACTTGTGTTTCATGGAATAACATGATTAGCTGCACCATCCTTTTGGCAGATTGATATGGAGTGTATGCTTCTTTTCCTTTTTAGGTATTCTGATCTAATCATGTTGTGTTGAACACTATTGTTTCCTATCAGATATTTGACAGATGGTATGCTTCTGAGAGAAGCGAAGCAATGACAGACCCACTTTTAGAGAGGTACAAGGTGATTGTTCTTGATGAGGCTCATGAGCGAACATTGGCAACGGATGTTCTGTTTGGGCTTCTGAAGGAGGTTCTAAAGAATAGTCCTAATTTGAAGCTTGTTGTTATGAGTGCCACCCTTGAGGCAGAGAAATTTCAGGGTTACTTCTGTTACACGCGATGGCAGCGGAAAGACGAAGTAAACAAGATCAATCGCAGAGAGACACGAGATTTTAACGTGGAAAACCCTCCCAATGCGAGAGGGAAAAAACCACGGGCGCCAGCCAGCAAGCAATCTTCACTATTTCGGGTGAGGTTACAAACGCCGGGGATTACAACTCTAATCTCATCTCCCAAACGGCGGCTTACAGGAAATATATATAACAGGGAAACCCTAATTCGACTAGAATCCATACCGCGGGGGGGCTTCGCCCCCCCGCACCCCCCCAGGCGTCCCTGGGTGCACGGGCTTTGTACAATGGGCCGCTTCAGGACTCCGCTACGCTCCGTCCAGAAGCTGGCCTAATGATGTATAGAATTTGGATCACAAGTCAACAAACTCCACCTTGAGACAAATTCCTTCCTGTAGCATAAAACAATCCTTCACCCTGAACACAACAAAGAAAGAAATACTTTCGGCGCCACTCAGCCTCTTGGGCTAAGCTGTAATACCAACTAAGCTTGAGCAAAGCTCAAACTTAGCAACAGGAACTGGCTTTGTCAACATATCAGCAGGATTTTCATGAGTGCTAATCTTGCATACCTTTAGCTTACCCTTTGCAACAATATCTCTGACATAATTATATTTAATCTCAATGTGCTTTGTCTTCGCATGAAACATCTGATCTTTAGTGAGATAAATTGCGCTCTGGCTGTCACAAAACAGATTAATGCAAGAATCAACTCCAGCAAGCTCAGCAAACAAACCTTTCAGCCAAACTGACTCTTTACTTGCTTCACAAATAGCCATATATTCTGCTTCAGTGGTGGACAGTGCAACAACATCCTGCAAATGTGCCTTCCAGCTCACAGCACAACCTCCAATGGTAAATACATAACCTGTGAGCGACCTACGCTTATCCAAATCACCAGCATAATCTGAATCAACATAGCCAACAAGTTTCTTTCCAGTCCTGCCAAACTTCAAACAAGCATTTGATGTGCCTCGCATGTACCTGAAAATCCACTGAACGGCCTTCCAATGCTCTTTACCAGGATTAGCCATATATCTACTGACCATACTCATAGCATAAGATAAATCCGGACGAGAGCAAACCATGGCATACATCAAAGACCCAACAGCACTAGCATATGGAACTCTGGACATGTACTCAACCTCCTCATCAGTGCTAGGACATTGTGAAGCTGACAATTTAAAGTGAGGTGCAATGGGAGTACTAACAGGCTTTGAATCATGCATGTTGAAACGATGAAGTACTTTCTGAATATAATTTTGCTGACTAAGAAACAATAAACCAGAAGCACGGTCTCTAGTAATTTCCATACCTAGGATTTTCTTAGCAGCACCAAGATCCTTCATCTCAAATTCACTGCTCAACTGAGCCTTTAATGTAGTGATTTCTTTCTTGCTCTTGGCAGCAATCAGCATGTCATCCACATATAACAGCAAGTATATGGGTGATCCATCAACAAATTTAATGTAGACACAGCTATCATAATCAGATCTTTTAAAGTTATTTGATAACATAAATGAATCAAACTTCTTATACCACTGACGAGGAGACTGTTTCAAACCATATAAGGACTTCTTCAATTTGCAAACATGATCCTCCTTACCAGGCACTATGAACCCTTCTGGCTGGTCCATGTATATCTCCTCCTCAAGATCTCCATGCAAGAATGCTGTCTTCACATCTAGCTGCTCAAGCTCAAGATCACGCATAGCAACAATACTAAAGAATGTACGGATTGAGCTATGCTTCACAACTGGGGAGAACACATCATTGTAATCAACACCAGGAATCTGACTGAAACCTTTAGCTACTAACCTTGCCTTAAATCTTGGAGGCTCACTAGGAGATAGACCCTCCTTTCTCTTGAAGATCCATTTGCAACGCACGGTCTTCTTATTTTTAGGCAAGCACACCACGTCCCATGTGCCATTTTTCTCCAGGGACTGCATCTCTTCTTGCATAGCTGAGATCCACTTCTCATGATCTCCAGAAACAATGGCTTCAGTGTACGAAACCGGCTCATGAGTGTTCTCCACCTGTTCAGCACAACTAAGAGCATAATGAATCAAATTACACTCTTCAATTAACCTGGATCGAGGAGCACAACTCCTCTTTTCTCTGCGAAGTGCAATAGGCTGATCGTCTTGCTGCAAAACAGGAGATAAGTGCTGAACAGTATCAATAGTATCATCAATAAATTCATCTCCCTGATCATCCTCGTGCTCCACCTGCACGCTCATATTCTGCTGCTCATCATCGGATCTGTCTGGTACAATATCTATGGGTAAACTGTCATTAAACATCACAGATTCATTAAAAACAACACTTCTGCTCATGAAAGTCTTTCTTGTTTCAGGATTCCATAGCTTATATCCTTTTACTCCAGAACCATAACCAAGAAACAAACACTTAATAGCTCTAGGTTCCAATTTTCCATTATCAACATGAGCATAAGTAGTGCAACCAAAAACTCTCAGCTGTGAATAATCAGCAGATGTACCAGACCATACCTCAATGGGAGTTTTCTTGTTTAGTGGAATAGAAGGCGACCTGTTGATCAAATAGCATGCGGTGTTGGCGGCCTCTGCCCAAAAACGCTTGTTCATCTTTGCGTTGGACAGCATGCAACGAGCCTTCGATATGATGGTTCTGTTCATGCGCTCAGCCACACCATTCTGCTGCGGAGTGTACGGTATGGTGTGATGTCTCACAATGCCTTCCTTCCTGCAATAATCTTTAAACTCATACGAGCAAAATTCACCACCATTATCAGTACGAAGCAGCTTTACCTTTTTCTCAGTTTGCCTTTCTATCATTACTTTCCAATCTCTAAAAGCAGCAAATGTATCATCTTTACCTTTCAGAAAATAAGGCCACACTCTTCTAGAGTAATCATCAATGATAGTAAGCATATAATTTGCACCACCATACGAGGTCTTACGAGAAGGCCCCCACAAATCAGCATGTACATACTCAAGTATACCTTTGGAGCGATGTACCGAGGCATTGAACTTTACCCTCTTGTGCTTACCAAAAATGCAGTGCTCACAGAAGTTCATCTTACTCCGGCGACGGGCCTCCGCTACGCTCCGTCCAGAAGCTGGCCTAATGATGTATAGAATTTGGATCACAAGTCAACAACTTCAGTGGTGCACCATTGATGAAGGTGCCTGGGAGACTTCATCCCGTTGAGATCTTCTATACACAAGAACCAGAAAGGGACTATCTAGAAGCTGCTATTAGGATAGTTGTGCAGATACATATGTGTGAATCCAGTGGTGATATCCTTGTCTTCCTTACTGGAGAAGAGGAGATTGAGGACGCCTGTCGGAAAATTAATAAGGAAATTAATAACATGGGAGATCAGGTTGGCCCAGTTAAAGTTACGCTACCCCCAGCAATGCAGCAGAAGAGGGAGGTCCCCCTGGGAGGAAAATTGTTGTGTCCACAAACATCGCTGAAACATCCAAACAGAAGGTTTACAACCCGCTGATAAGGGTGGAATCCCTTCTGGTGTCACCGATTTCCAAGGCAAGTGCCCATCAGAGAGCTGGTCGTGCCGGAAGAACGCAGCCTGGGAAGTGCTTCAGGCTATACAATGTATACACGTATTTTTGTTGACCAACTTAGATTCAAATCTTTAGATAATTTGATTGAACATAGATATGTTGAGCGTAGCTTTGTGAAAGGGGCTTCCACCGAATATTGATGAAAAGTGCATGTAAGCAAACCAATCCATTTGTTTATGTGTGAGGAACTGTCAATTTGTATTTCCGCGGGTAAACGGGTATGCCCGCGGGAGACGGGTACCCGCGGGTAACGGGTAGGGTGAGGTTTTTCACCCGTCGTCTTTCGCGGGTATACCTGTGGGCGTAAATCGGAGCCACGGGTACGGGTATGGGCGAGCACTACCCGTACCCGCCGCACCCGATTGTCATCCCTAATCACGGACAACGCAAACAAATACAGGAAAAAAACCAGCAAAAAAGCTAAAAAAACCAAAAATTTAGAAAAAGACACAATTTATGAATAGTAAAAAGTAAGCCAGAAGTCATAAGTTCAAACCGAAATGAGCGGGGCGTTAGTCATTAGTCAATCTGGATGGGAGTGAATTAAGAAAGCCTCTTATTCTTCCTTGCTGTAAATACGAAGCTTTACTCTAATTAAGCACCGATCGATAGTTATAACGATAAAAAAAAGAATAGTGAAGCTAAATCTTCAGCGAATAATGAACTTGGTGTTTTTGAATTTTTTTAGTAGAAATAACTACAGTAAATTTGGTTAGCAAGAACTTACAATCAAATGAAATGCTTATTGATGTTGCTATTGAAAAAGTGCAGGGGCTGATTTCCTTTTTCAATCAATATACAAACACTGTTTTTTTTAATGCACTGGAAATACCAAACGAGATTGCACTTGAGATGGATATTGATCCAACGTTCCGTAGAAAGCGTGAAATTCGAAGAAAAGAAACATTTCAATGAGAACCCAGATGATGTGTCGATTGCTTCACAATCGCACATGAGTCATTTAGGGTTCACTAGTTTATGCCTATTGTTGATAAAGCTATTGCTTCATTTACGAGGAAATTTAGGCAATATTGAGGATATGAAAATACTGTTAATTTCTTGTTTACTTCCTATACATTGCAATATTAATTCTCAGTGAAACTTGTATTATAATTATAATATTCAATGATTTTTGGTAATTGTATTTCTCTTAGGTATAGGGTCTAATTTCTGGTTTAGCACATGACCCTCAATTTCTTAGGTACAACCTTGCTGCCATGCTGTGGAACCACGGCAGGACATGCTAGGTTGAGTATCGCTGCTTGCTTTTATGTGCGCGTCTGCAGGCCAGCTAATCCTATCAAGGTGCGATGCCACATCAGGAGCTGCTGCGCTTGGGCATCGCGGTAGAATCTGCTGCGATCGAGGCAACCTACTGCAGTCGGGTAGCACGGTAGGTGACAAACGTCGTCTGTCGTTGCTGCTGCTGTGGAGAAGGGGCTACTTTTACAATTCTATGCTAGAGAAGACTAGGGACTATTTGATATAGTTGTGGCTTATGGATTTTGGCTGAAATTTTTGAATTTTAGCTGTTTGCGATAGAGATTATGGGGAGAGATATATTCGTTTGCGATTTTGGATGGTACAGATGTTAGACTTTTAACATGTACTATAATTAACTTGTAAACACTATCTTAAAAAATAATCTATTTGAAAGTTAGGTACTATACCAAAAGTCAAAATCCGGTTTTAAAAACTATATCAAACAGGCCCTAGAATTGAAAAAAATTGCCACACTACCAAAATGGTGATGGCTTCTACGGATGGCCCCATCCCAGGGATGCATAACGAGTGCGCACGGACGGCAGCCCAGTCCGTGGCCACTATACATCCAAACCGGCTGCCCGAAACGAGGTCAATCCGTGCGAGGTGCGATGGCGCAGCACGGCACGCTCACACCGGTGTGAGGTGCATACGGTCGTTTTCGCGTGCAACTAGGGGCGGAATCAGGCTCAACTCAAGCCCTGGGCTAGGCCAGCTGGTTTTGGGTTGATATGAGTTTTCGTTCCTAACCTTTCACACCAAAATCATTATTCTCTTTGGATTTTAGTTTTTAGAACTTGGGCTATAATCCATCTAGTCCGAGCGCTGATTCTGCCACTGTCGTGCAACCTCTGTGCGCATGGTACCACGTTACGTACCGCGCCGTAGCTTAACTCGTTGTCACGGGGTACGTGT
This sequence comes from Dendrocalamus latiflorus, assembly GCA_017311315.1. Lineage (NCBI taxonomy): Eukaryota > Viridiplantae > Streptophyta > Magnoliopsida > Poales > Poaceae > Dendrocalamus > Dendrocalamus latiflorus. Next base: position 50,127,632 of record CM029663.1, on the reverse strand, counting down.
TTGAGAAATGCTCCGCGTACAGGCAGTAGTGCAGTATACCATGTCATATTGCCATCTAAGCCGGTCAGTATAGCGCCAAGAGACGTACCTACCATCAGAACGAGCAGTGTCAAGTGGCCATGCATACACGTGCACGAGCCCATGTAATCGCAGAGAATCAACCTGTATACATCAGGACGGACGGACGGACAGCTAGCGGTCGAGGAGGCGGTCGAGTCACACGATCAATAGGCGTAGACCGGTCCGCGCGGTGGGTTTTCAAAAAAGCCAAAAAGTGCACCGAGCGTGGGACGAGACGGCGAGCCACGGAGACCCTGCGTTTGCGCCTTGGCAACCGGCCGTGCGAAGCGACAAACGCCAGGACATGAAACAGTGGCGCTGTCACCTCGGCCTCAACCTCAAATAGTATACGGACGTGAGATGGCCAGCGGATTCTTCACGCGCGCACACACACGGCGCTCCGTCTTCCCAACATATCCTCGAGGAATTTCCCATGCCATGCCATGCCATCTCTGCTTTGGCACGATATCTTCAATAATCTGAGTCAGCTAACTATATATATATACTCATCAGCATATATCCTATATAGAGGAAAGAGAGTATGCAAAAAAAATCGAGCCAGCTCTTCCTTAAGCACTAGTCTATAATGCCAAACGAGGCAGCCTCTATAAATTCTGTGTGTGCATGTAATATCCTTATAGATAGTTCTTTAAAATGCTAGCTTTAGTGTGTACTATATAAATGATGTGGAAATCTTATAGTTAGTTGCTAGCTATAACCACTGGAGATGCCCTGCGACTTGCCCGAGCGTGCGTTTCGTCGGTCGCAGCACGCGCGTTGGAGCGAACTGTCGCGCGGTCGAAATTTGGAGTCGCACGCTCGGGCGGGGGGAGCCGCGGTCGGGCGGCCGAACGCGCGGCGGGGAACGGGGGTCGCGCGGTCGGCGCGCGATCGCGCGCTCGGGTTTTCGATCGCGCGGTGGACGGCGGGGTCGCGCGGTGGATCGGGCGACGTGGCGGCAGCTCGTAATCCCGCGCTCAGAAGGGGTCCAAAACCGGAAATTTTTTCGTTCGGGGGCCAAAACGGGAATTTTGTGTGCACAAGGGTCCAACAGTGTCCAAAAATCACAAAAAGAGTGGAAGAAAGCCTGCAGGTGATGTAATGATTTCCCAGGAGAAGATAGGTGAGACCTTTATTTCCCAACAACGGGGCCAGTGCCCTGATAAAGCTAACATGAGGAGCCAGTGTCTCGACAAAAGGCATACAGTATCCATGCAAACACGAGCACCTATCCTCGTGCTCACAAGATGGGCATTCTTTCGAAATGAGTTAAGCTTTTTTATAAGAGACGATATGTTTGTCCTAACTTCAGATCAAACTTAGTCCAACTGAAGGTATACGGCCAATTAATAATGCTTCTGGAGTCATGTTTGTCCTAGCTTCATCTCGTGAATTAGATATTGAATCCAAGCGAAACCGGCATTCATGGAGTTTATGTTGGGTTCAAAATGTTAAAGTGCAAAAAAAGACCCCAAAGTAATTAAGGTGAAGTCACTTAAAAGTGCTTAAGGATAAATGACATACATGTGGAAGCCATGAATTGAGTTGATTATTGGTGAAGGTCCAGCTAGATCAAAGGGGCCTTAATTAAGTGTTATTTCGAAAAGAAATGTGCACCCAAGTCCTATAGAATGTACATATATTTCATATAGCATGGAAATACAATACATATTTTTTTAGATAAAAGGGACAATTAGAGAGGTGAAGACAAGTTAACCATCGTAGAGTTAAATGAAAACCGAGCATGTTACAAAGATACGTAGGGGAAACCATGAAAGTTAACTTCATCTATGAACGAAGTCTTCTAATGTGCTGTGCACTAGACTAGGGGAAAACAATTTCTTCGGAAGAACATGTAAAAGAAAAGCTCAGGAGGGATAGAAGGAGGAAAGAGGCGTGAGTGTGGAGGATGCAGCCGAACTTTCGCAAGGAGAAATTTAAGTTTGGGCTAGCAAGAACGGAGGAGCTGAGAAGTGTGATGAGGAGATGTGCAAAATGGTAAGGTCTTGCAAGGTTAGGAAGAAGCCTTGCAAGGTCAAGAATGTTCTAGTACTCCAAAAGGAATAGCTAGTGAGAGACACGGCTTAACTGAAGACGGAGGAGAGACCATGAGAGATGGATGAAAAAGCTCAATCGGGATAGCACCATCCATGAACTAGGAAGGCTTCCAAATGCCAGCTTGAACCCGGAATTGAAAATGTGGAGCTTTGGTTCCACATATGCCCATATAGAAGCTGAATGCTGCTTGATCATCAAACCAACAAATCGTCTCCAACATGATGGCTATGCCTCCTCCTTTATGCTTGCAGGTGCAGGAACACAGCTGGGGACACAGAAATGTGGGGGAAAAAAAAGAAGGAATAAGGTAAAGCAACATAAGATAAGCATATATATTAATTTTACTCTTTAATTAGAGTAGCGTAAGAGCTTACATGTTTGTTGCCATTGTTACAAAATTCATGATCCTTGTCCTCCATTAGGCGTCAGGAAACTGAAACGAGACCAATTACAAGTTCATAATCACTGTTATGGCCCATAACTGATTTGTTTTCACCCCCCCAAAAAGAAAAGGAAATTAAGAGCGAAACAAAAAGAAAAAAAAGAGGACATTGGAATGCATCGGAGACCATGCATGATTGCAATATTTGGATGCTCAGAATGCAAGCAAACATTTTCTGAAGAAGAGGGGATGTGAAAGATAACACTAACATATAAAGAGGTGCCTCCAGAACAAGGATGCAGAAGCAAGCAAGCAGGAGGAGGAGGAGGGACAGATGCAAGAGAAACGGAGAGCAGTAGTTGACGTTGCTCAGTCGAGGAGGAAGCTCTTAGGTAGATAAAGGTCTCTTGTGTTCTTTTAGGATTTGAAGTTCCGGCAAGTGTAGCACTACCTTTTGTAGCTCTCCTCAATCCTAAGCTGCTTGTATGCTCTTCACACAGTCAGATGGACCGCAGCAGCACATGAGCGACTGCTTCTGTAATGTATGTATGCAACGAAATTGTTGAAGTTTGAATAGGTGGCTGTAACATCCCATTTTGGGCATGTAGAGTTGGTTTGTTTGAAAATTTCAAATTCGGTTTGAATTCAAATGTGCTACTCAAATTTTACTCAATTATCAAAATTTCAAAGGTTTGAATCTTCCTTAGGCTTGGCCCACCCATCCCCGCCTTTTCCTTTCTTGGGCTCAGTCTTTGGCCTCCGGCCCGGCCTAGAACGGCCCATGATGCCCAGGCGCGCCTAGACCGCGTCCAGCGCACATATGAGCCATGCCGCGAGCACCCACACGGTGCGCTACCTCGGCCTTTACCCATCGCTGTGCCAGTCCCGCGCCCTTCCCATTCCGGGATTCCCGGCTTTGCACTAGGGCTGCACCGCCCCATCCCCGTTGAAGCGTCGCCCCCTTTGTGCCCCAACGCTTGGCTGGCCTTTCCGTTCTCCCTGCTACGCCACTCCGTCAATGAAGCCCGAGCCATCCGTCACGCTCATCGCCTCTCACTGCAGCACCTTGCTTCGTGTGCCAGGTATTCTCTCAAGGATTCTGTGCACTACTCCCTTGCATGCTTACCCCGGTTCCCTGCCGATTTGCTACCATGACCGCCACAAGTCATCATGGCACCAATGATCACCGAGCTCTCTCCCCCTCTATAAAGTAGCACCTCCTGCTCCTTGCACCTCCATCCATCTCCTCTCACCACCAATCGAGCCCAATCGTCTCTGAGCCCCCTTCGTCCTCATCTTGACTAATTCGTCACCTATAGTGACCCCGGTGAACCATTACTTCTCCAGTCGATTGCGTGCACCTGGAGCATCACCAAAAGGTCACAAAGCAATCCCGATCCATGCTAGTGCTTCTCTTCTTCCCCGCTGAACTGCCCGCATCAGCCTCCTCTCCACTGCATCGGTCCATCGTCAATAGCCCTCTGCGCTCACCTTTGAGCTTCGTAGTCACTTCAGATGCATTCCCCATCATCCTTAGTTGCTCTCATAGCAATGAATTGGACTCTAATGCTCTGTGCCACCATGGTGCCATGCTCCAGTCACTGCTGCTGCTGAAGCTCATCGTTGATAGCCCTAAGCTTCAAATTAATCCGCGCCAACCCGCCCGAGGGTCCGCCTGGCGCCGAGAGTTCCATTTCAGGCCACGCTACCATCTGCCGAGGTCCCCATTGCCAGTGAAAAGCTCCACCATTCTCAATGGGGAAGAAACCCTATAGTGTTGTGGTTAAATTTTTAAACCCGCGATTAAGACTATCGTAATGATGGTAGTTAGTACGCTTTAACCCCTCACTGTCCCGTGGGCCATACCCACTTAACTATCCTTATGTCCATATGACAAATGGACCCCACAACCTTTTAAAAATCTTTTAAACTAGTTTCAAAAGTTAGAGCTCCTAACAAGTAGGCTTAAGTTACTGTTGGCATAGTAAATGGACCCCACCTATCAGTCCCTCATGCATTTCTTTGTTTCAAAAATAAATCATATTCAAATTAAATACCATGGGACCCCATTGTCAGTCTCAGTAAGGATTTTCAATAGGAAAGTAATTAAAAATTTAATAAAAACCTATGGGCCCCATGTCAGTGAGAGTAACCTCTCTCCTGTCTCTTTCTCTTGAATTAATTTTTATTTTAAACTTTAAATGACTCATTATCACTCATCTTAGCTCCAATTTAATGAAATATGGCTCCAAAATTTTCTAAATTCAAGATCTATCTAATGACACTGGTTTTGTTTAATTTGGAGTTTATTTGAATTTTTATTTGTATTTATTTGTTTCACTATCATGTGTGTATGTTTTTTGATGCAACCATCCGAGTAGAGTACGTGGACATGGAAGAGTCCCAGTTCGAGCAAACTCAAAGATTTCTAAGACCAATCCACTTGTGAGCTAGACGAGTTAATACTTTGATCATATTGATCCTATATTTTATGCAAATTTATATTCATTTAAATTATCAAATTGTATTCTATTATTCGTTATGCAAATATATGTTAAACTTAAGATAGATACATGTATACTTGATATTGTAATATTATTTATGTCATCCTTTGACCCCTGAATCACTTAATCCTTGTCACCCTATAAGTAATGGTAATTTTACTAGCAATAGTTGTACTTAAGCACCATGCTAACCTTACTTAAGTACCAAGGCATTAACTTGCCCTAGTCCTCATCTTTTAATTATGAAACTTGTTTGGGACAGTCATTGGAGGGAAATGACTAGTGTATTTGAGATAACTTAGTTTTGTGCTTCTCAAAACCCTGAAACTTTTTGTTACTGTATCTAGGCGGATGGTATGATGGTTGGTGCAGATATAGCATGAGAAATGGTGGTATATTATCCAAGTCTATGATTAATATCGGTTGCACACAAACCTTTCCCAGTCAATTGCCTATGGTGAGATGTGTCCTCCCCTCTTGCTTCCACTATGCTTCTGCATTTTATGTAATGTATCAATTGGCCTAGTCGGCTCTACTGTAAACTTGTTCTGATACGGTCTATTTGAACTCTGATGTTGTAATATTATTATGGTATGGTTTATGTCCTATATGAACTGATTCAGTGATGTATCTGTGAGCACTATCTGCTGATCTTGAGAATAGTGTAGTGGTATTCGCAGAGGATTCTGGATTGGCTAAATCCGGGTCTGATAGAGTTAGTATCAGAGCATACAACTATAGAAACATTAGTTACACTAGTCATGTCTAAGGACTTGAGGTTATTTTCAAAAGCTAAGAAAAGCTTTGGCAAAAATATAGTGTATTACTGCTTTTACTCATCACTTTTAGTTCCTTACTTACCTTCATTTTTTCTTATGTTTTATTGTATTATTGACTCTCTCTTTCCAAAATTGCATATGGCCGAATCATCTACTGAGGGCCCGTGGGACTTGTTCTCTCATGGCAAGGAGGAGGGTGAGTTGTGGACATCCTTTGCAAACTCATGCAGTACCTAAAGTATTGCCAGCGGCCTATTTTTCAAGGTCAAAAGACACAGATAATGGATCATGAGTCCTGTTCAATAGACGTGTTTCTCTACATGAGAGATGGGGAATTCAACTCCCACACCTTTAAAATAGAGCACCCTAGGATAGACTGCTCATACGCCATCCAAGATGCAGCATGTCTGGTAGTGACTCGCTTGTGTGAGATGGATGAGACCCTCCTGCTGAGATCACCGTTTTGCTTCTACCCATCTCTTCGGGAGGGGGAATGCTACCTGGTGATCTTTGACATCAAGGAGGATGACCTGAGATTGACACATCAGGTCTAACTCACCAGGTCCATGGTAGCCACTTTCGTCAGTGCCTTGGAGGAGATTGGCCAGCTTCGTATGATCCTCCCAACTTTAGGTGCAGCCACTCCTATTCCCGCTCCTCGTGCAACTACACCTCGTATGGTGGCTAGCGCCCCATGGAGTAGTGAGAATTAGTTTTAGGTTAGCTAGAGGTGTTTGCTAGGGTAGTCTTTCAGTTGCAAGTTGACGATGATATAACTAATCCTCAAATTATTATATATATGTAAATGATATGGTTATGTCATTATAAACCTTGAGTATATCTCTTATCTATGAGGGAGAGATTTCATAATATAGTCGTAAGCTCTTCTATAACTACCCTTTAGTCATAAGCTCATCTATGACAACTCCTTAGTCGTAAGTTTTTCTACGATAACCCCTTAGTCGTGAGCTCTTCTACGACAACTCCTTAGTCGCAAGCACTTCTATGATAACTACTCCTTGGTCGTAAACCTTTTCTATGACCACCTTACAGTCGTAAGATCTCTTATGACCATGACATAGTCGTAAGTTATCTTGTGACCACCTTGTGGTCATAGATCTCCCTACGACTAAGTCAAACTCTGATTGACCTATCTATAACAACCCATTGCATAATGGGCATGTCTGACAAGGCGGTTAGCAAGAGTATTTATTCTCTAAAATAAGTGCACATAACTTCACCCTGGCAGAACTCCTATCAAACAGTTATCATTCAAAACGTTAATGTATCTCTTGGTAAGGAGAAACTACCAACGCCATGCAACCTATATAAAGGTGGATGTCAGGGAAAAGAGGAGGGGGGATAGACCCAAGGAGGAGGGACAGACCCAAGGGAGAATAGAAGTAGAGCAAGGCTTTTTGCATTACCTTCTCCATTGCAATCATTTCATTGAGCAATATCCACACAGGAAGTATGGGTTGTTATTCTCACAACAGAAGGCCCGAACCTGTATAAAAATCCCTATGTCTTTTCTATGCATGATCGTAGCCAGGTCTTCAAGAGTTCCTTAGAACCCAAACAAATCATACATAAGATCGATACTAAAACATCGACAGTTGGTGTTGTCTGTGGGGAACATATTCGCCAAAACTTTGGTAATTCCTTGTCGGCAAGTTCTCTTCTTTTTGTTTTCCTCATGGCAGGAGAGTGGTATGAGGAGAACTTATTTGATCTAGCCGACTATGTAGATCTCGACATGGATGCTTGCTACAACAACAAGCAGACCATGCTTTCATCTAATGGTGAGGCTGTGTCTAGAGATCCATCACGAGATCCCAGAGATTGCACCATGGATAATGTTGAGGAGGGATTCTTATCCCCCACAACATTACGCTAATGGAGAAACTACTTTCACCAGAGGGTAAGGGTCAATCCGACCATACATAGAATTGCACCAAGGTGGGTTCGCAACATGAGGAGGGATTCACCTCCAAGTGTTATAGCACCTCACCAACCACTCAACCTGGGTCAACAAGCCCTGGAATATGTTACTATGGGAATCCATCAATGGCTAGTGGTCGTGACCCTTCAGTTATCCCCACAGAGAATGTGGGTAGGCTCCCTACGAGTCCGTCCGTACTCTCGCAGGGTTCAACTCCAGTCGGAGACGGTTATAACCCATAATTCCTCTTTCTAGTGAGGCATATTCCATGCCATAAGGCTCTGTCATTTGACGACTCCTCAAGCCAAGAAGCGTCTGAATCAAGTGGAGATCATGCTTGAGAGGTCTTCACCCTCCCCTTAGATACTAATCACTCTCTTGGAGGAAGGCCTGGCAGCGCTCTCTATTGTTTAGTACGACCCCTCATGATAATGGCGAGGAGACCTCCAGTGATGAGCTAGTTGAGTACTCTAATGAGTGCGGGAGAAATACTTGAAATAATCGCTCTCCTTTAAGGCGGCCTCAACCAGCCTCAGGTATTGAGGATCCTCAGACCATACGAAGGAGAAGATTGGCTGCCTAGAGGTTTTTGCCTGGACACATCCAGTGCTAATCTGAGGAAGCTCGAGAGCTTCAACGCATAAATGACTTGCTCAAAAATCCAAATCAAGAGCTTGCTTGAGCACCGAGCTATGACCACTTTGCTAAAGGGATCGTGTGAAGACTCTGAAGCATGGTGGCCAGACTCAAGCAACCTCGCCGACACAACATTGAGAGTCATGCAGGTGTGACTGCGTCTAGTCGTTCACAAACTTACCTCGAAATCGACATGATGACAGGTCATGTCATTCTCCAAATCATAACCCCACTAGGAGGAGAGTACTTTCAGCATCCCCAGATCAAAAAGCTTTCAGAGTTGATGATTGATCACCGCTTCAAGCAAGAAAGCTACAACAGTAGATGGAATACGAGGAGTATTACCCTCATATGGACGAGGCCTATTACAGGTCGGGTCCATCGACTGCCAGGTATCATTGAGTACAGTCGCTTGGAGATGCCAATCACCCTTTCCCTCAAAGGAGGCATCATGATCCTGTTATTGGGTGTCAACATTCACGCCAGAACTCCGAGCAGTATGCTGGCCGCCACTGTTTTCACTGGTAAATATGGAGGAGTTTGATAGGTCCTAAAACCCTATCGAATTCCTTCAGATCTACACAACCGTAGTTCAGGCAACAAGAGGAGGAGAGCATGTGATGGTAAACTACCTTCCAACTATGCTCAAGAGATTCGCTCGATCGTGGTTGTTGAATTAGCCACTAGAGTTAGTCTATTCATGGAAAAATCTCTGTGACCTTCTTCCGTCCAATTCCAGGGCACATACAACCACCATGGGAAGGAAGACGATCTTCACTAGATGAAGCAGAACAATAATGAAGCCCTATGGCAATTCATCAAATGTTTTTGTTAGGTTCATAATTCCATTCCAGAGGTTTCTAACGCTTCTGTCATTAGGGCATTTAAGTAGGGAGTCCACAATAAAAGGTTCACAGAAGGCATCGCCTTAAATCTTCTGACTACAATAACCGAGCTCTTCAAGATGGTTGATCGTTATGCGACTACTATTGGGGTAGTTGAGGGAGCAAAACTATCAACCAAGCTAATCGAAGTATCAAAGAGGTAGGGGAAGGTAGCAAAAGGAAGGAGAAGGACAAGAAATCTAAAAACAAAGCAAAATGTCAAAAGCCTTAAACCGAAAGTTCCAAAGAGGTCTTGGCCATGGGCAAAAAGAAGCCACAGAATCCCAAACCATACTTCGACCAGGGTAAGGCCAAAATCCCCATGCAGAAGGACGACAAGACAAGGTGGTGTCCCTTTCATAAAGTGGTGTCCCTTTCATAATAGGGAAGGACACAACCTTCGCAACTGCTGAGTTTTCCAACGAAAACTCGAGGACTACTACTCTGGCAAAGGACCACTCCCTACACTCGAAGAGTTAGGACAGATGAGTGGTCGAAAGCAGTCGGACGATGATGATGAGATGTTATTCTAGGATCCAAAGCACACCATCGAGCACATCTATGGAGGATCTTCGGCATACGAGTCAAAGCGACAATATAAGGCTATCAAAAGAGAGGTAAACTCTATTGACCCTCCTCTTGTCAATTATTTTCCTAAATGGTCGGAAGTCACAATATCCTTTGAGAAAAGTGACTTTCCGATTCCTTCAACTCGACTAGATCTGTTTTCAATCATGGTCGAGCCCACCATCAACAACGGTCGAGTGAATCAAGTGTTAATCGATGGTGGTAGTTCTTTAAATATTTTATTTGTAAGTGCTCTGGATGAGATGCAAGTTCCTCAGACTAGAATAAAGCATGTACGATACTCATTACATGGGATCATACCAGGGTCTTTGACCAAGCCAATTAGCCAAGTTTATCTTCCTGTTAAGTTTGGTTCCTTAGGCAATTTTAGGACAGAGAAAATCTCCTTTGATGTGATCGATTTCGATATAGCGTATAACACCATACTCAGACGACCAACTCTAGCATACTTCTACATAGTTGCTCACTATGTATATCAATGCCTTATGTCTTAAGATACCATGTCCTAAAGGAGTGGTCATAGTCCGCTGTGACAGAAAGATGGTGCTTACATGCGACCACAGGTCTCTCGAGATGGTCGGCCAGTTACCAACTCGAGAAGCAAGCAAGACGTAGCCTTCGACCAAGCACTCGATGCCTAAAGTTGCGCCAAAATCGAATGAGCAAGTCAAAGAAGTCCCTTTGAATCTAGAGGAGTCCTCGAAGACCATTCGCATCAGGGTTACTTCCGACCCTGCATAGGAAGACGCTCTCGTCACCTTCCTTCGGGCAAACGCAGATGTATTCACATGGTAATCATCCGACATTCCTGGGGTCCCCAGGGAGGTGATCGAGCACAGGCTAGCTCTACGGCTTGATAAAAACACGTAAAATATAAGTTACAGAAATTTGCACCTGATCGACAGGAGGATATTATGGGCCTGTTTGGCAGAGCTCCACCAACTCCAGATCCACCAAAAACAGCTCCACTCCACGAATTTTTACCCAAACGCTCCAGCTCCACGAAATCTGGATCCACCAAAATACTGAATCTAGCTCCAGATTCATGAAATCCATGGAGCACCTCAAGGGGTGCTCCACGAAACCTTGTTTCGTACCTACTCGTGGAGTTGGGTGGTAATTACCCACCTTTTGCCACTGGTTACACACCCCATCCCATACCACCATAAAACCCATGGGCAAAACAGGCCATTCCCACCAAAAACTCAGTTTCGTGGATCTGGAGCTGCTGTCCAAGCCAAACAGTTTTGTCTAGCTCCATGGTGGGATCCCAGATTCACGGTGGAGCTGTTTTTGGTGGATCTGCTGCTCCAGATTTATTTTTTCAGTGGTGGAGCTCTGCCAAACAGGCCCTATGTCTGAATTGGACAAGTTACTGAAAGCAGCCTTTATAATAGAGGTTAATTATTCAGAGAGGTTGGCTAACCCTGTAATGGTTAAGAAGTCTAACGGTAAGTGGTATATATGTATAGACTATACTGATCTTAATAAAGCTTGCCCAAAAGATGATTTTCCTCTTCCCCGTATCGATTAATTGTTTGACTCCACTGCTTGTTATAAAACATTAAGTTTTCTAAATGCATACTCTGGTTATCATCATATTAATATGTCTCTATAAGATGAAGATAAGACCGTGTTTATCACACTATTTGGAATATTTTGCTATGTCAAAATGCCATTTAGTTTGAAAAATGCTGGTCCAACATTTTAGCATTTGATGCAATTGATTTTTTCCTTCAACTAGGCTGAAATTTGGAAGCCTAATAACTTAATCACATTTCAGACCTATAGGAAACATTCGAAAACCTCAGAAAACACTGCTTAAAACTCAATCCTGAGAAGTGTGTATTCAGAGTTTCTTTGGGAAATTGCTCAGATTCCTTATTTTGGCAAGAGATATCAAGGCATATCCTGAAAAGATAAAGGCTATTGAGCAAATGCACCCTTTGACCACTAAGAAAGAAGTCTAGAAACTCACAAGGTGCATAGTGGCTTTAAATTATTTCATCGCACGACTGGGGGAAAAGGGATTTCCTTTCTTTAAATTTATAAGGAAGGACGGGGGATTCGAGTGGTCAAAAGAGGCTAACGATGCCTTCGAGGATGTCAAAAAATATCTTACGAGTGTTCCTTTTCTAGTTTCTCTGAAGCCAGAAGAGATACTTTTAATGTATCTAGCCGCCATGCCATAGGCAGTAAGCATAGTACTGGTCGCAGAGCGTGAAAATGTCCAACAACTAGTTTACTAAGTAAGCATAGTTTTACATGGGCCTAAGGAGCGCTACCCTCAAGTTCAAAAACTTTTATATGCTCTCCTCATGTCTTCAAGGAAAGTGAGGCATTATTTTCTGGCGCACAAAATTGTTGTGCCATTTAAGTTTCCCTTAGGACAAGTCCTCAAGAACAAAGAAGCAGTGGGACGCATGGCAAAATGGTTGTAGAACTTGGGGAGTTCGACCTCCATTACATGTCCTGAACAGCCATTAAATCCCAGATCTTGACAGACTTTGTCACTAAATGAGTAAATCCTGAATTTGTTCAGCATCCCCAGTACACTTCCCACGACTAGTGGACGATGTACTTTGACGGGTCACTTACACTTAGTGGCTCAGGGGCTAGGGTGGTCTTGAAATCTCCTACAAGAGAGACTTTAAAGTATGATGTTCAATTAAACTTTCCAGCCACTAATAACGTGGCTAAATATAAAGGTTTGTTGGCTGGCATACAAGCTGTGAAAGCGCTTAGGATTCATCGACTACTCATGAGAGGAGACTCTCAGCTAGTCGTGAATCAGGTCGAAAAAGAGTAGCAATGCTCTAGTATGACCATGTCTCAGTACTTGTTGGAAGTCAGAAAGCTTGAGAAGCATTTTTTTATTTGAGATATAATATATCCCTTGAGAGGGTAATTTTCTTGCTGACCAGTTGACTTGAATGGCTTCTTCCTGCTCACAAGTACCAACAGGAGTCTTCTTGGAGCAACTTTAGAAGCCGCCTCTGATCAAAACACCAAAAATAACTTCTAATGAGACAGCCTCTCTCGAGTACGAGGATACCTGGATGGAGCCCATCTACGAGTATATTCAGAAGGGTTCAGTACCCAACAACGATCTCGAAGAAGATCGTTTATCCTGCAAGGCCAAAATGTATACTTTGGTTGATATGGTACTCTATAAACGGAGTACTCAAGGCATTCTCATGCGATGCATATCACAGAAAGAAGGATCACAACTCCTTCATGACATACATAGGGGCATCTATGATGCACATGCTTCTTACAGAATGTTGATTGAAAAAGCCTTTCAACAAGGTTTTTACTAGCCAATAGCTCTTAATGATGCCAAAGAGCTAGTTAAGAAGTGTGTACAATGCTAGTTTTATAGCAGGCAAATACACCAACCAGTTTAGACTCTACAGACTATACCTTTATCTTGGTCTTTTGTGACCTAGAGTCTTGACATCCTAGGATTGTCCCCAAAAGTGCCAGGGGGCTTTGAATTCCTTTTTGTAGCTATTTATACATTCACAAAATGGATTAAAGCCGAACTTGTCATTGGGATAACAACAGAAGCTGCTGAAAGGTTCATGATGAAGAGTATGATTACTCAATTTGGGAAACCAAGTCAAATAATTACAGATAATGGTAAGCAAGGTTCCAAGTTATATTTTGCTTTTGTCATCCATCCTCAAAGCAATGGGGCAATCGAAAGAGAAAATGGCCAAATAATGCAAGGGATTAAAACTTGGATTTTCGACCAGCTTGTAAAGTGCTCGAGGGCTTGGGTACAAGAATTACCTTCAATATTAAGGACAATTCACATGACACCTAGTCAGGCAAAAGGTGAATCTCCATTCTTCCTAAATTTTAGGGCTGAATTATGCTTCTTCCAGAACTAAAGATTTGGTTGACAAGGGTCGATAATTTTGACAACTCCAACCAAGAACTACTGCGAGCGGATAACATTAACCTACTCAAATAGAAGAGGAATCAAGCCTTAATTTGTTCGGCGGTCTACCAATGATCCATGTGTAAATACTATGATCGTAAGATCCAATCTCGTAGCCTTGCTGTTGATGACTTGGTATTGAAGAAAATTCAATCCAAATCTAATTGGAACAAGCCAAATGGGAAGGTCCTTACACTGTGGTCGAAGTTACATGACCAGATTCAGTATGACTTGCCTTGGAAGACGGCTAGATTCATTCAAATCCTTGGAATATTGACCAATTGCATAAGTTCTATGTATAACCTTTTCTACTCTTTCAATAAAGTTTTTAGTTTGTTTAATCTTTATTGTCATATATGGAATAGAGCTTCTTTTATGTTTGTTTGTCCACCTCTGGTGCATTCAATATGTTCAAACCTGATCGGAGAAAGTAACATCACCTAGTTTAAGTCTCTCCTCTCTGCATGTTGTCCTGCTCACTAGAAGGAGCTTCCTGGTGTCGATTCATTCCTAACTTTGACCACCAGAATATGAAAACCAAAGTCGACAACAATAGTCAGATGAACCACTCTGATCTCTACATACCCTATTCTATACTATTTGAACTTTGAGTGTTTATCCTGTTATCGTTTATACTTTCGATTTGATTAACCCGATCGAAGAAAGGTAACATCACCTAGTCGAAGCCTTTCCTTTCTGCATTGGGTCCTACCCACTAGAAGGGACTTACTAGCATCGACTCGTTCCTAACTTTTGCTACTAGAATATGACAATTGAAGTTGACAACGATAGTTGAATGAACCACTCTGATCTTTACATACTCTATTATGTACTATTTGAACTTTGAGTGTTTGTCCTGTTATCGTTTATTCCTTCAATTTGATTAACCTGGTCGAAAAAATGTAAATCACCTAGTCAAAGCCTTTCCTTTTTACATGTGGTCCTATCCACTAGAAGGAACTTCCTAGCATCGACTTGTTCCTAACTTTTGCTACCAGAACATGACAATCGAAGATGGTAATGATAGTCGGATGAACTGCTCTAATCTCTACATACCTTATTTTGTACTATTTGCTTAGTTTATCCATAAAAACTAAGTAAATAGTCGGGGGTTAGGATAGAGTTATCAATATAACTTCAATTCCTAGTCGTAATTTAACTTTTTTCATTTCTTTTTTGTCTTACAAGTACTAACTACTCAACAAGATGAATTGCAGGGAAAGGAAGAAGATTTTCATTAACAAAAGGTTTGTTTTTGCCAAGTTTCCTATTACAGACTAATCTAATGAAGGAGAGTCAATCTGCATCTCCTCTGCGATCTTCTGACTAGGTAGCTCCATTTCTTCGACCAGGCGAGCTGCCTCTGCTTCAGAGTAGTCGAAGTCATAATCGATCGGCCGAAGGTTGAGGCTTTGGTTGCATGCCTTGAGTTTTGCCAATGCATAGCTTACGTCACTCTTAACAGCCTCTCGAATCGAGTCAGCTTGGTTGATCTTCAGAGTGGTTAAGAGCTTCTCTAAAGCTCTGACTTGTCATCTGATCTTACTCGCGTGAGTGGTCATGGTGTCCTCAGAAGGTTTGATCTTCTCAGCACCAAGCCCTCTGAGTAGATCATTTAGAAGAGAAACTCTGTCTCAAAGAATGGTCTTCATCGACTGCATCTCTTCTTAACTATGAGTCAAAATCTGAACGAGTTGCTTTATTTCGACTATAGCTTCTGCAAAGCAGAGTGAGACTTAGTTAGGAAAAATGCTTTATAAAATGACCAGTTAGTAAGGACTAGTCGAATGTAAAGACTTCCCTACCTTCTATCGAGACTCAAGCCTCTCGACGTCATCCTTATGCTGGTCTTCTAGTGATTTGATCCTCTAGCTTTTCTCTCTTTCGATATGAGTAAGCTCACCGATCACATTAGTGATCGACCTTAGTGCGAAGCTTACCCATTTCGACCTCTTTATCTACAAAAAGAAAAGAGTCAGAGAAAGACATATGAATAAACAGTCATAAGTTCAAAACTTACTGTTTATTTTATCTTGCAACTTATTGGTTGAAGATTTGGCCTTCAAAAGCTCGATCGTAAGATCATCGTTCTCCTTCTTTAACTTTTGAATCTCGACCTTCTCATTGTCGAGTACATTAGATAAGACCTTTTCGTCGCTCTTAGACCTGTAAAGGTTAAAGAAAGATATGAAGAATTGGACTAATGGTCGAAACAGAAAAAGACTACATATGCTAGTAGCTTACAAGTTCTTTGCTTGTTTTGCAGTTCAGCATTTTTCTACCTTAAGAGCATGAGTTGTCTATGGTATTCAACCACAGTGGCCATATCTTGTAGAGCTCTTTGAATAAAGGAAGATAATGAGAAGCAAAAAAGCCCATTATAAATGACTAAGCAATATATGCTTACGTTCATGCTTGTACGAGCAAATTTGGCGAGTACTCACTGGGAATCCTCTAGCCAATCGAGCTCTTTGACTTTGTTCCACCACACTTTCCCGAGGTGCTCGTCATCAAAGACATTCCCCTTGTTGGGAATATCATTGGGTGAGGAACTCGATCATGAGATCGACACGAGGAAGACCCCACTACGAAAGTAGGATTGAAATATTTAGAGAAGAAGTTAGGTTATTTTTCTTCTTCAATTGCACCTCCTTGGAGATGAGGAGGAGCCTCCTCAGTGCAGCGGTTGGAGGTATTTTCTCCTTCACGACCAGGTATTTCTGCCCCATCTTCAGCCGCTTTTGCTTCTGTCTCTTCGACCACCTCGGTGGTCATAGTCATTTCAGCTTCAGCAACAGTTCCCATCATCGTAGTGGTTGTTTTTTCGGCCACCTTCTCTACCATCTCTTTGACCATGGGCAGACTGGCAGGAGGCTTCTCAATAGAAGTATCCTCGGACGATGGAGGAGCTAAGCTGAAATCACAAAAAGAGAAGTAAGTTGGCATTTAAAAAGATGAAAGGGTAAGATGCTATCTTTATGCTTTCATTTTTTTCACCTTGCTGTTGTAGCTTTAATCTTGAATTTAGAAGAAACCTTTCGTAAGGAAAGTTTCTTCAATTTCTTCTCCACGACCACATCTAGTCGTTGAGAAACAGGGTCATCTCCGACCACGTTTGGTCGTAGATCCTGAGCAAATGCTATTGCTCCTTGTTCTTCTTACCCCTGCTGGTGGTCAAGACCAATTCTGACCACCTGAAGGGCAGCTTCCTTTTCAATCATAGGTTCTACTTTGTAGTAGTTTCCTTCATAAAAGATACAAGACTCTTTCAGTTTTCCTTTTTGAGTTGCTTAACAAAGCCATGAGAAACACCAACTAAGGAAGTTTTGTCATAATAATAGGGTACCTTGATCTTAGGAGCTTGTTGCTCTAGTACGACTACCCCTATTTCCTCTGTAGCAGTCATACCTGTAATGAACTGCTCGAAAGGGCTAGTCGGTGCAGCATGAGGAAGAGTAGCACTTGAGCTCCCACTTTGCTTGTCGACAGTTTTCATTAGTCGATACCTCTTGGCTAGAGGAGCTTTGGCTTTCTCCGCCTCTTTTCTGATAACCATCAGTTTGACCTCTTGGTCATCTTGATGGTTTTCTATGGCAGCTTTCTGCAACAGGGAAGAATGTTAAATACTCGTTGCTTACGACTATGAAGTCCTAAAGATGAGATCGAACTTCAATTACCTTTTGGTTTTCTTCTTTTTCTATGGTAGATACATCCACTAAATTGCGAAGAGTCTCCACATTAAGTATTAGAGCCTTCTCACAGATAGCTTTCACTCAGGCATCTCTCCCCCAGTGGAAGATCTGCATAGACAAATAAATATGGTCGGTAAATAGAACTTGAAATTCATAATCTAACCAAGAAAACGAGTCTAATTGTTACCTACCATCCTCGTAGACTCTAGTCGTATACTTGGCCCCTGAGTACACCCACATAGGATATGCTCATTTTTTTAGGGGGCTGATAGACGAGTTGTGAAATCCTTTACCACATGCCAACCGGTAAACCCCTTTTTCCTTAGTTCCTTGATGGCTTGGATGTAGGGGGCAATTTGAGTAAGGCCTTTGGGGACCGAGTTCTAGAATAATTTCTCTCTACAACCTTCCCCGCAAAGGAAAGACTACCTTCGTTGGTTATCTCCCAGTAAAACCACTTTTCTTCCAGTTCGGCCATGAGGACCAAGTAAACATCTAGATATATTCTTCTGTCTCACCATCATGAAGCTTGAGACCACAACTCCTGACAACCCCGTCTTGTCTGCTCATTTCGTAGTAGCACCGAAAGAGCTCTAGATCTGGAGGAATCTCCAGATAGGCTTCGCACAGGTACATGAACACACTTAACATGGTGATTGAATTGGAAACTAGGTTCACCAATTCCACACAAAAGTGCTCGAGTATGACTATAAAATGGGGTGAGTAGGAAGTTGAAGTCCGCACTCACAGTAGGCTTGGAAAACTAAGATTTGGCCGATCTCCCCCGATGGCCAATGTTGTCTGG
Source organism: Dendrocalamus latiflorus (assembly GCA_017311315.1). NCBI lineage: Eukaryota > Viridiplantae > Streptophyta > Magnoliopsida > Poales > Poaceae > Dendrocalamus > Dendrocalamus latiflorus. The sequence continues at coordinate 50,109,356 of CM029663.1, read as the reverse complement.
CAGCTTCAATCCACTTCACATGTTGCTTTGAAGGGATCTTCTTAGCTTTGACCAAAGCTTTCATCTTTGTGACGTCCATCTCCGACACCGACCAATTGGAAGAAGACTTCATCATTTTTCTTAAGCAGTTAGTTTGGATTGGAAGAAATTGGGGGAAGAAGGCTTGGTCGGCGATAGAAAACTCGAGGGAGATTGGAGCAAAAGGGGAAAGTAAGAAGCCCAAAATATTATCCCATGGTAAGTTTTTATAACTGTTTGGCTCAGTTACCAATCTCGGGAACCCAACGGTTGTTACCTCTTCGGAATTGTGCCAAACGAACAAATCGACGAGAGTCAATTGGAGATTAAAAATTCCTCTGTTTGAAGCCAGCATGTCTTTACAACTCAAGCAAAATTACCTTTTTGACCAAGTTTACTTCTGGTTAAATTAGATCGGAAAGACTCTGCTTTGATCTTCGTTCGTCTACGACCACTCTTTCTCAAGTAAGTTATTTTCACTTGAAGTTGGGGGCTAGATGATGATGATATAATTAATCCTTAAATTATTATTTATCTGTAAATGATATGGTTACGTCATTATACACCCTAAGTATACCCCTTATCTATGAGGGAAAGATTTCACAAGGTAGTCATAAGTTGTTCTACGATTGCCCTTTAGTCGTAAACTCTTCTACAACAACTCCTTAGTCGTAAGTTCTTCTATGATAACCTCTTAGTCGTAAACTCTTCTATGATAACTCCTTAGTTGTAAGCTCTTCTACGACAACCACTCCTTGGTTGTAAGCCATCCCTATGACCACCTTATAGTCGTAAGATCTCCTATGACCATGACATAGTTGTAAGTTATCCTGTGACCACCTTGTAGTTGTAGATCCCCCTACGACTAAGTCAAACTCCGACTGACTTGTCTACGACAACCTATTGCATTGTGCGTCTGTCTGACAAGGCGGTTAGCATAAGTATTTATTTTCTGGAATAAGTGCACATAACTTCACACTGGCAGAAACCGTCACACGATGAGTGAGGTTTCACGTCTCTAATAACTTTTGTTGGATGGTTATCATTCGAAATGTTAAGGCTTATCTTGGCAAGGAGAAACTGTCGCCGCCATGCAAGCTATATAAAGGTGGACATTAGTGAGAAGAGGAGGGGGGACAGACCCAAGGGAGAATAGAAGTAGAGTAAGGCTTTTCGTATTACTTTCTCCATTGTAATTATTTCATTGAGCAATATTCACATAGGAAGTAGGGTTATTATTCTTGCAGCAAAAGGCTCGAACCTATATAAAAATCTCTGTGTCTTTTCTCTGCGTGATCGTAGCTTGGTCTTCAAGAGTTCCCCAGAACCCAAACAAATCATACATAAGATCGATACTAAAACATCGACACAATCACTTTTCCTTTTCCTAGTTTTTTCCTTTCTATACCCAGTCCAGTAGACGTTGTGGTCTATACCTTAGTGTCATGGCTTAGCATGACCTATGTGCTATGTACTAGTAGTTGTGTAACACTTAGCCCTTTATTATTAATTATTGCAGCCGTCTTAGGTGTTGTATTGAATTTTATTGTCCCTTTTACTTGGTTGGTTCTTCTGTTGTACTCTTTGAGGGCTAGTAAACCCTCATATATATTCTTTTGTTCTTAACCCAGGTTATTCTCTCAGATGGCCTCCAAAAGAGCCATCACCCAAGGACGTGGAATCACTACCCGCTGAGCTACAGGTGCCGTAGGCCGAGGAAGAGCACGTGGCTGCTACCCCGCCCCTCCCCACCCCCCAACCATCCACCGACCATAGCTCAAGTCATAACCCAACAGACACATATTCTTCAAGCAATGCTCTCTAGTCAGCAGGCAGGAGCAGCAAGCCGCAATCAAAGCTCGCTGACTTTCTGCGTACCCACCCCTTAACCTTCTCAAGTGCCAATGAGCCCTTGGAAGCAGACGATTGGCTCCATGACATCAACAAGAAGCTCCGACTCACCCACTGTGTGGAGGAGAACAACGTGGATTTCGCGACCCATCAACTTAAAGGATCTGCCGCTGCACAGTGGAAAAACTACTTAGCTGCCTGAGGAGGAGAAAGCCCAGTGGCGATAGAGTCTGAGGAAGAGGAAGCACCAGAGGCTGAAAGGTAGCAGGTGCAAGGACAAGGGCAAACGCTTCTACGAACTAGACACCCTTGTAGTTTTATGGATAACATTTAGCAACTTATAACGTATAGCGCAAACGCTTGTTAGATGCTCCATATGTGAAGTAGCACTATGAGCAGCTCATATGCACCTGCAGACCTGCTAAAGCATCACGGTGGCATAGCCGCTAAGCTGTATATCAAGGCCGCTCAGCCACATAAGCGCTCTAATATGGGGTGACCACTTGCTAAACGCTAATCGCTATTTTATAAAATTGATTGTGAGATCAGACAGGTTGAGTCATCATCCTAAGCACTTTTTCTTTTTATCAGTGTATGTTCTCTTGTTTAGTTTGTCTTGTTGTTAAGATATGAAAAAATAAGTTTGGAGGAGAAATTATTAATTTCTCTTATTTGGTTTTTACCTGTGATGCAGAGAAAGATGTTTGAGTTTTTTTTTAAAAAAATTTTTTTTTTAAAAAAAAACTAAAAGCTGTTTTGAGTTTTGCTCACAAGCATCGTCTTGGTCTTTGGAAGCCCCAAGCAGAACCTACTAAAGTGCAATGAAATTGGTTTGTTCTCGAAGTATGCCAACCATGTGTGAGCCTTTGAACAGTTGAACAATCTGAATAATGAATGATCTGGCCATGCTTTCTAGCAGCCTTTTGATGGAATATGAAAACGTTAACTACTTGTCACATGCTTTTAGTCCTTTGTTTTTTTTCACTTGTGTAAAACAGCAAAAACCTACCAATAACAGGCCCTCTTGATGGTTTTGTTATCCTTTTATTATTTGTGTTTTTCTATTCCCTTCTCCTTTTTAGCTTCTGGGTTGTAGAATTTGTCCCCAAAATTCTCCTGAAATTTGCCATGTTGAGTTTCGTGAAAGCATAATCACTTATGTTGCTGCAGAATCATTCAGATCATATGACTTGGTTTGCCGCATTCATTGCTAATCGTAAGTTCATGTACAAATTACACGATCATGTTTTATGTGAACTTTCTATGCATACAACCTGATAAAATGGTTCGTTTTGTCAGAATGTTGTTATGGATGCAAAGATTTTTTTTCCTTAAGCATTTCATGCATGGTGGTGATCGGTTCGGCTGAAAAGCTCATGGCTTATAGCTGAAAACACTGTAGCTGGCTGAAAAAAACACTGTAGCTGACAGAGGCTTATTTAGCATAATTAAATTTAAAAAAATTTAAAAATATAAAAAATATGTTAGTCCATTACGTATAATACAAACAAATACGGGAAAAAAAAGAACCGGCAAAAAAGCTCAACATAAAGCCAAAAGTTCAGAAAAAAACTAAACTTATGAATAGTGAAAAATAAGCCAGAAGCCAGAGCCAAGTTGATCAGGATAACGCCCACAATTAGGGTAAGCATCTGCTACAGAAATAAAGAAAACAGTACTATACATTGGTAAATGGTGCTTTGTTATTTTCGTTTCACTACAAAGCTGACTCAAACGAAGGGTGGATGTTCGACTTGCGAAGGATTTACAATGCACGTTCCTCTTATTATATTTTTGATGAAGTTTTTGTTTCTGATAATCTCATAAAAATTTTCTTGATTTTTTTTCATATTGATCTGGTACTCAAAACAAAGCGGTTTGCGTGTTGGCACCTGAATCAGAATCATGGTTCGCAGTGGATATGTCCTAGCATAGTGAATTCTGTACTACAACTAGTGGCAACTGTACGTTATCAGAACTATGTAACAAAGCAATCTACTTGTGCACTGAGTGAGAAAACCTCCAACAGAGTGGATATGCAATTGGAACATGACTTCCAAAAGAGTAGATATGCAACTGGAGGATACAGTAACAGTTGGGATTCCTAGCGCCCAGAGAATCGCATACGCAAAACCTCCCCCGCACACTGCAAATGCATTGATTCGAGTACTAGTAACAGTCAACTGAAAATTTTCGCCTCTCCACACAGCACCAAAAAGAACACAATAAGCAGCATGCGTATGGCGTCCGTATTTGGCACTAGATATCGACTTGAAAAACATACTGTAGATTAGGCTAAGACTCTATTCATATTAACTTCTACTTCTAGTTTCTATAAAATAGAGTCAATATAGCCAATATAAACATCCCAACTTCTATAAATTATTTTTATCAGTCACTACTATTCATCAACTACTACTTTTCGTTTTCATATATTGTAATATATTTTGTATTTAAACATATCACAATTCCGTCGTCACTACAGTTATGTCCATTAGTCAACACTAGTAGTTTAGAATCAGCGGAGCGCTAGAAACCCAAGATCACAGCAACTCAACATGTTCTTTGTGGCCGTGACTTATATATTTCGACTAAAATTTTAAATTTTGGTTGTTCATAACAATGATTACGGAGAGATACTCGCACGTAATTTTAGCTGATACAAATGATAAATTTTCAATATGTACTATAATTAACTTGTAGACCCGTCTTGAAAAATATTTTGTTTGAAAGCTAAGTATTGTAGCAAAAGACAAAAACCAGTTTCAAAAGCCTCGTAAGACATGCCCATAATTTACAGCAGATGACACCAAAAAGGCCAGGGCAGTAATTACGGTACTCATTCTTTAGAGCAAGTCCAATAATGGTCTTATAGCCAAGCTAGTCAGCATTTTTGCTGATGTGGAGGAGAGAAGAGAGGAGAGAGATGAGAGCTTGGCTCTCATGCAAGCAACAAGCTGGGCACGGGAGCCTATGCAGTGGTGGGCTCAGATAATAAATGTATGTGAGGAGGAATAGGAAAGAGAATGTGAAACATGGTACCACATAATAATAAAAAACCTTTTGTAGATAAATAGAAGACAAATTATTGTATAATTTGGCTCTTATAACTTGACTTATAGCCAAACACTTGGCTCTATTATTGGACTTGCTCTTAACCCTCCTAGCTTCACCATGGATCTCCAGCCTCATCGCCATTCCCGTGTTGCTGCACAAGCATAAAAAGGTCACCTCATGCACAAGCATAAAAAAACCAACAGACATGACACAACATACTTCAGGTTACCAAACCTGCATCACCTTAAAAGGCAATACATATATTATATGCTTTACAATTTTCATGAGTATATCAAACATAATTCTTTCTTTTGCGAAGATATCAGAACATAATTCAGACGAGGCAAACATATAAAATGGATGATATCATAGGGAAGTTGTCACACTTAGGAGCTGTAGAAGAACTGTGAGGGCTGACAGCCGTGTTGTTCTTCTTGTAGAACTGGATGGAGATCAGACCACCATGTGTCCCGACCGATGATATAGGTGGTCCATGGAAGAAGTTTATGCTCACCCCGTGCCTTGAGAAAACCCCTGTAGAATGAACGGCAATGAGTTTTAGGCAGTCCTGTTCTGAGCATCATCACTCAGATTGGATGTAGTCTAATGACTTACAGTGCTTCATTTCATCAGCAAGCCTGTTGATTGAGAAATGGTAAATAACAGACGTTGAAGTTAGACCGCACATCAAGAAAACACGTGAACGCAATTTTCTTGTGGTAAATAAGAAATACAACCATGCATTTACTAGCTACATCTGGATACATGTAAAAAGGTAAGGAAGACAAGCAAAAAAGTAAAACTGACAGATCCTATCATAGCATCTGAACAACACATGACACGCATTATACTTGATCAGATATTAAGTGAACTATTAAATAGGTGCATTCTCAATAAAAACAAAGAAGACAGAATATGGAATAATGAAACACAGCAAAGCTGAATTACAGGCCATCAGAGTAAGCATTATTTTTTCCCAACTCAACTCAATATATGCATATGCTACAATTCTGTCTTAACAACGGCTATTTGGAAAAACAAAGAGTTGCTGTCTCCAATCATAGTTTTCACAAGAAACAGTCATCTGCTTAAGGAATTACTCACCTACAGTTGCAGTAAAATCTAGCATTAGGTAGATGACAATTAACTGGGAAATTTCGACTTGACAAGGGGGGTCTTGAAAGCAAAATAGGTGCTTTACTAGTTTACTGCTATCCACTAGTGAACAAGAATTTGTAGGTGCATACAACATGATCTCCTAGTTAACTAGTTAGTATACCTTGCCAAAGTATGACGAAGCAGAAGACAATGGTAATAATCAAAGCTACCATGTTGCCAATTGAGGATGCTGGTTTGGAAGTCTTCATATTCTTCAAAACCTTCATCCGCTCAACCCTTGCCCTTTTTAACTTTGCGAGCTCAGACAGTTCATTAATGAGTTTCTGATCAGCAGCATCTAACGGTGAAGTAATAGGTGGCCTTGGAGGTCGTGGCGGCTTCTTGGGCCGTTTTTTCCTTTCCTTGTCTCCTGCTGAATTATCCAAAAGCCCCACCTTCATCTCCCATTCAGACGTCCTATCCTCTCCATTTTTAGCAGCACAATCTTGAGAGAGTGAAGAGCAGCAAGGCATGTAGTAGTCATCCTTCAAGGCTATAAGATCATTCCATGAGCCATTCAGTATTGTTCTTGCCTGTTCAGGTGTCAAATTAACACCAGTCCCATTATTGTGCTCTCTGATTAGCAAGTAGTTGCCTTTCTCCAGATCATCCAACACATCCTGGTCATGCGTTTCCATGGACTCCATCATCGGGACCATAGGAAAAATCTCTAAATCATGAAGAGAAAAAAAAAACCGTCCTCCTTCCCAATTAGAAATCAAGAATCAAATGCCCCCACTCTTCAGCAACCACAGGAAACAGCTTCAGGACAACTGCCTACCTGCACAACAATGTCAGGCTACAGGTTAGGCAAGTCGGTTAGCAATCCATATCGAGCAGAGCAGTTCGCCAGTCATAAAATAAAAAAGTATGCAAGGACCAAACGAGGGGAACAAACTCACTTCTCACAAATAACCAACCAGATAACCTTTCGAATTCCTAACAGAACCGAAACAATAGGAGCATATGGCACGCGAGATAAGCACTAGATTTCACTAAATGAAGGCAGCACAAAAAGGGAGGAATGTTCTTAGTGGCATCAGCAGTTCATGAGAAAATTGCTATAATGGGACTACAAACAACGTGTTTCGCTATAATAGACCTTCTAACGTTGACATCGCTAAAATGACACCCGAAACATTGGCTTCTCGTAATACATGACATTTGGCTAATGTTTCGAAATACCCGAACATTGGAATTAAAAGAGCCAAATGTCATGTATTACGAGAAGCCAATGTTTCGGGTGTCATTTTAGTGATGTCAACGTTAGAAGTCCCATTATAGCGAAACACGTTATTTGGAGTCCCATTATAGCAATTTTCTCGCAGTTCATAATGGTAAAATACCGAACATAGGGGAAAGCAAGAAAGGAAAGGAGAACTAGGAGAGTAACACACAAAAGTATTCCAACCTTATCAAGAAACCACTCACACAGTCACACTTAACAAGATTGCCAAACTATACTCTCAAATCAAGCCGAAAAGAAACAAACTTGCATAAAGGTTTCATAAATTTGTCCCCTTCAAAAACGACTTCTACTTTTCACTGAACAGAAAATGTACCTAAATGGTGGCAGTAACAAGTAACTGAGCAACCAAGGAAATTTCGACTTTCACCTAAATAGCTTAAATAATATAAATTTATGACCATTTCAACCGTTGTGACCAATGGCAAATGACAAGAGGATCCCACTACCGTCAAGTTAAGCTACAATCCAAGCGCACCGTTTCCGATAATCCCAAAGCATTTCCCAGATATGAACTATGCTAAAAATGCCAACTTCTGCAATAAATTAGCCGCCGAAAGAGACAAACCGAAATCCACAAGGCACACAGACAAACAAATTTGCACACAAGCTTCACAGAGCTGATGAGGAAAGGGAATACTACAAAAGAAAATTATCATCTTTTGCACTAGATAAGCTAACTTGATCTACCAAAAAAAGAGAAAATGTAAATCCAACCTTTTACCTATATAAAACCGCATCTTTCTAAAATTCCAAGCACTTTATGTCGAAATCAGACTCCAAAGCAATCAAACTCGGAGAGAATCCCAAATCTCCTCTCTCCTAATCAAAATGCACACTACGCATCAGAAAGAAACCCAGCCGAAACAAATGAAACAATACGAGAACAATCGAGAGAGAAAAGCCTAAATACCAACATAACTGAAAACCAAGAACCTGCGGTTGGCTACCCATGAAGCGAAGATCCCCCAAAATCAGAACCAATAATCAAGAACTTCCTCACATACACAAATCCCGATCCAACAACTCGTCCCTCTCTCTCTCTCTCTCTCTCTCTCTCTCTCTCGAGCGCGGATTTGGTCGGGGTTAGGGATTGGTGACAAAGGATGAAGTAGGGTTGGGAGAAATCCAGATTTGGCTCGGAGAACACGAATCCCCTCTAACTCCAGTCCACTCTCCACTGAGAATTAGGGTTTCATCATTGTGTACTCTCTCTCCAGGCTCCAGCAGACGCTACCATTGGATTTTTTTTTAAAGTACAACAGGACGTACACATCCCATGTGGGCGTGTCCAATTTAGAGTTTTTTTAAAAAATAATCTATTGTTTACTCGAAAATACAGAAATATATCTGTTTTATGTTTTTTTTAGAAATAGCCTCCAGTCGTTTAACCATTGGGCGGCTGGAGCCTATCGCGCAATGACAGAGTGACAGGCAAGTAGTAGCCCTATCGCTGGGCGATAAGTACGTGGTCGAACCGACGTAGTTGACACAACGTGGTTGAAACAATGTGATCGACTAGCGTGGTCGAAGAAACATGATAGATATATCGTGGTCAAAGACTAGTGAGTGGTCAAAACATCATACATCATGGTTGAAAATCATACAACGTGGTCGAAACATCATACAGCGTGATCGAAGACTAGTGAGTGGTCGAAGTGAACAATGTAGTCGAAACATCATACATTGTGGTCAAAACATCATACAACATAGTCGAAACATCATACAACGTGGTCGAAACATCATACATCGTGGTCAAAGACTAGTGAGTGATCGAAGTAAATAACGTAGTTGAAGAACTATCGCCGAACAGTTGGGCGACAGTCCCTATCGTCCAACCGTTAAGCGATTGACATGTGTCGCTCAGTCTTTGGGCGAGAGGGACTAGTCGCCCAACAGTTGGGCGGTTGGAGACTATTTCTGTAAAAAAAAATTAAAACGCAAGTATATTTCTGGATTTTCGAATAAAAAGGGATTATTTTAAAAAAAAATTCGTCCAATTTGCACGTCTTACAAAGGGACCACTGAAAAATTAATTGTACTCAAACGTACACATCCACTTTTTTTCCAAATTTTAATTGTCTAACATCCATTTTTATAAAAATGATTCTCCTCGAACTCCAAAGACATGATGTAAGATTAAGGAGATCAATTAAAGGGGTGAATAAACGGATTAAAAATTCTTTCCTCAATTATCAATTATTTCTATTTGGCTAAAACCAAATATATAATGTGGAAAATTAACTCAATTTGCTTTAACACAAATAAAGCCTAAATCAATAAGTTCACCTAAGTGCACCAATAATCTAATTCTACGTCAAGATTTGTAATCTTAGAATGATAAGCAATAAATTTAATTATATGAATGTAAATTACTTGAATGATTGAGCATAAGATAACAAACCACAAATGACACGGTTTCTTTTTACGATGGTGTTCGGAGACTTGCCGGTCTCTCATAGTCCACGATGAAATAAGCCCAAATGAATTAGACCAACTCCACAAATTAAGCCAACTACCTCAATTCCACTAGTGGTAGCTCTTTTCTGCTTCGGGTAGGTGTAACATCTTGATTTTCAAAGTCTTTTTGAAACTTTTAAAATAAAAATAACCATTTGGATTTTTTCTGAAATTAATTAAAGCTTAAATTGAAATTTTATGAATTAAAAGGATTTAAATTGACTAAACTAAAATTTAGTATTTGCTAAAAGTATTTTTATTTGGGTTCCTTGAGTCTCAAGGATTTTTCTAGATTTTTCTGAGATTTGTTCCGCAATTATTTGCTATTTTCTAGAGCTCAATTGAATTTCTAGCAATTTCTGGAATTAGAAAACCTATTTAAAATTTTCTGAAGGCCTTGGGCCGAATCCTTAGCTGGCCCATCTAGAGCTCATGCCACGCGTCTTGCATCCGACATCGCGCTTGACCGTTGGATGAGAGACATGTGTCGGCCATCCATGCGCACTCCTTCGCCTACATCGTATCTTGGCTGTTATGCTCTCCCCGTGCGACCGACAGATGGGGCCCACCTATCAAGCCATCGTCTCTGGACGGGACTCCATCACCGTGTCCATTCGGGACACCGTAGCGTTGCACTTCGCTGTGTCCACCTTGGACACCTCAGCATCCGTGTATAAAAGCCGCGCCACCCCCTCGATCTTCGCATCCCGTAGCTACTCACTCTCACTGTGCCTCACCGTCATCCTCATCAAGCTCAGGTGTTGGAGTTCGTTTACGTTGTCGCTTTCGTCTTCAACGCCGATGAGGTCGTCATCTTCCCCGTTCGTCATCCCCGTCAGTCAGTAGTCCACCGCCGCTCATCGAGCCACCCTCGCCCCCGGTGAGTCCACCGCCGAGCCAGTCTTTCCTCTTTGTCCCATGCCACCGTCTCATCGGCCAGTCCCCTCCGTTCGCCGTGCCATGCGTCACCTCGGTTCGTGCACCATCCATGTCACACAGCACCTGCGTCGGTCGACGTTTCGAATCCTCCATGGAACAAGTCTACCGTGTGTTGTATCACTAACTCATGGGGCCCACAAGTCAGCCACACTATTCTATGAACACGTAGACTAGTCTTTCCATGCACCCGTAGACTAGTCTTTCCATGCACCGAGTCTATAGCACAGTAGAAGTTCCAATTTTCAGCCTTTTTCTTTAGACTAGATTTTCCAAGAGCCCGTTCTCCTTCGTCCTAACTCCAATTAACCTGATTGTTTTCTCTAAATTCATCTAAAATTGAGCAATACTTTTAGTTCTAGTTTTAAAGTTTTTGACGTTAATTTGGATTTTATTTGTACTTCGTTCTGTTTTCTCTATCGTTAGATAACGTCTTTCAAGGAGCAAATACTACTACAAAAAGGGTCATCATAGACGGCTCGGAACCGTCACCACAGATGGTTTTCCGAACTATCTGAATTTATGGGTCAGTGATAATCGGAGGTTATCACAGACGGTTTGTGAGCCGTCTGTGATAATCAGAACTCAGACGGTTTTGTTGGATCGAAATCGGCAACAGAGGGGGGGTGAATGTTGCTTATTCAAAGTTCCCCCTAAGTACCCAATTAAAAAGTTCTTCTACGATAGCAACAAGTGCTATGAAGAAAAAGAATTAGGCTCACTAGAGACTCAGAAACTCAGAAGGAGAAAACCAGGAAATACCTCCTAAAACAAAGCATCAAGAAAACTCATCAATAATCGAGCATCAGCTGCAAAAGCCACCTGGCCGGTCTGACCGCCTGCACACCGCCGGTCTGACCGGCCGGGTTCGGTCAAAACGCCTGCAAAGAGCCGGTCAGACCGGGCTTCGGGATTGAGCGCAAAAAGGGCAGATTTTCAAACAGTCAATTCTGAAAATTCCACACTGCAGACCAAATGAAGAGCTTTGACTATTTCTCTAAGGCCAAATGAAATGGACTCTAATTCAAATAGCAAGAGCAACCAAAGAACTGAGGCATTCAACCAAAAAGGGATGGGAATCAAGATTTGGGTAAAATCTGAAAAATGAAATGGAATTGAGTCCAAATCTCAGATTTCTTGCAATTTATCCATCCTAAGCTCAAGAGCTTTTGCAACTCACTTAGCACTGTTCTCAAGACTTAACAACCCAAATTTTATGCCATCTTGAGAAGGGAAAAATAAGATTTATGAATCCCCTGTCTCCAAAACCCTAGAATAGGAAACTACAGAGGAGACATGACGAGGACTAGAGAAATCACAGAAACCAACCAACCTTGATTTGCTCTTAAAAATGGAATGATCAAAGGGCCTTGAGACTTTTCCCTTCACAGACCATCTCTTTTGAGGATTCTTGATCAAGAACCAAAATCAAAACAAGGAGAAGGGAGGAAGAACAGAGAAAACAGTCAACGAGAAAGACATGGCTCATATCACAGAAAGACAATCCAAAGCACAAAATCTCTCAAATGGATATTGATACTGAGACATGAATGCTTACAAGGGATTGTTTTATAGCCATCTCAAGAACACATACTCAAAAACCAAAAACCCCATACATGATTAAGAGACTGGAACACACGAGCACAGGAGACAGGCTCATAACCTGCTGCACTTTCCTCACCTACTCCATACCAACTAAAGCCTAAAGCAAAACAACCACTCCAAAGGTCATTTGACTAAAAGCAAAACCCTAAACCATCTCACAAGCACACAATGCACCTGGACACACCTCTCCTATTTATAGCCTTCGCTTAACGGGTTTCTCCCTCGCATTGCCCGCTAATCAAAGACCCAAACCGCTTCCTCATGCAACTTTGCGCTTTTACCGAAACGCCCCTGTCGTAGGGGTGGCCCCCACCTAAACCTAGCAGGCCTGGTAGGAGGTTATAAGGCCCAGAATAGGCCATGTGTAATGACATAAGTGCCCCCAGAGGGGATAACCAGATGTAAGGGTATAACTGTAAAATCACTCCTCATATGTATATATATGAATACAGGCCATGGGGAGGGGGCAAACCATTATACTCATCTCCATCACTCTCCACTACCATCTCTCTCTCTCTGTTTGGCCTGTAGCCACAACAGTTGGCGCCGTCCGTGGGGAGGATAAGGACAAGCCTGAAGACCGAAGAAGGATGGCACCGAAAAAAGTTTCATCAGCGGCGGCGAAGGAAAAGAAGACGGCTGGGTCGGAGCGGCGCGTGAATACCAGGGCTTCGGCATCGGCCGCCGAAGGAGCTGGCGGCGGCGCAGGCGCAGCGGTCGTGGGCGTCGATGCTGGCACTACACCGACCGACCCCGCCAGCGCCGCTACAACGACATCCAACCCCGTCGCTGGCACTACAACGACAGCCCCCGCCACCCTCGCCGGTAGCGCGGATCAGACGGCCGGGGGTAGCCGCAACAAAGCATCCGGCGGGTCCGGAGATCGTGAGGCGATGGTCCCTGCACCGACCCGTCCGCTGGGTGTTCCGGTGGCCCCGACAGCACCTGCGGTGGAAAGCGCCCTACTAGCAGCCCTCAACGCGTTCCAGCGGGAACTAGGGGACCTTCGCGGAGCCGTCCGAGATATACAAGAGGCTCGGAGCCAGCAGGCCGCGCCAGTAATCGCGCCCGAGCCCACGCCGGAGAGGGCGGACAGCCGCGAAGCCCCCACATCTAGCCGCGTGCCGCTGCGACGCGTAGATCCGGAGTCCCCGCTTTCGGCGGGGCTGCAGCAGGCGGCGTGGCCCGAAGACTTCAAGTTCCCTAGCATCGTCGACCCGTACAAAGGCGACACGGATCCCCGCGAGTTCGTGCGCGTGTACGAAACCGCGATCGAGGCCGCGGAAGGAGACGACACCACGAAGGCGAAGGGACTCCCCCTCGCGCTGCAAGGAGTGGCGCTCTCTTGGTTTTTTACCATAGAGCCGGGCTCCATCTACGCGTGGGAGCAGCTCCGCGACCGCCTTCACAACAACTTCCAGGGAAACTATGTCGAGCGAGTCGACGTGGACCAACTCTTCGCTATGAAGCAAAAGCCCTCGGAGAAGCTCCGGGACTACTTCAAGCGCTTCGCCAAGATTCGATGCCAAGTGAAAGACGTTAATGAAACCATTGTCGTTAATGCAGCCATACAGGGCCTTCGTCCGGGCCCGATGGCCGAGTACAATGCGCGAAAGCCGATCAAGACGGTGGCGAAGCTCTTCGACAAAATGGAGGAGTACGCCAGGGCGGAAGAAGATGCTCGCCGAAGGCGAGGAGACGACTCCGACGCCAACCAGATCGGTGGCTCGACAAAAACCGAAAATCCATCACAGGACGGCCCCTCGAGGGGCAAACACAAGCCGGAGTCGTCTAAAGACGCGCCCGAACGCGGGGAAGCCCCGCACAAGGAGCCGTCCAATGGGCCTAAGCGCGGCCACCAGAAGTCGCGCCGAGGCTGGGTCGTCCTCGACATCGAAGGCGCTTTCGAAGAAAGCGCTTTCGCTGGTCGTGGCGGTCGGGGCGCCGAGGTCGAGGACGCGGCCGTGGCCGCGATGATAAAAGCCGTGGAGATTACGACGACCAGCACCAGGGACTGTGGTGCGAAGTCCACGGCCGAGGCACCCACGACACACGCTCGTGTGTCTCCATCGCGGCGCTCCGCCAAAGCGCCGCTAGGGACAGGAACCCGGAGACGCGTCCGCCTGCGGTGGCCCACGTCCAGTTCCCGTACGAGGCCCCCACGCAGGTACAGGCGCAAGGGATGCAGCCTCAGGAAGGCCCCCTACGGATCCAAGCTCACGTACAGCAGCCTCGGGAGGGCCTCCTGTCGCTGCAGGCCCCAGAGGCAACCCACCGCAGGGTCATTAACGTCATATCCGGAGGCTCTGCGCTGGAATTCGCCTCAGCACGGCAGCAGAAGGCCTATGCGCGAAGACTACATCACGTGGTGGCATACCCAGCGCAAGCACCGCCGGACTGGGCGCAGCATGAAGTTACATTCACACCCGACGACGCCCAAGGCGTGGACTTCCCTCATCAGGACCCCCTGGTCATCCGGGTCACTATCGCGGGATGCGACGTGGGGCGTGCCTTGGTGGACGGCGGTAGCTCCACGAATGTAGTGTTTGCGGCAGCCTTCGACCAGATGGGGATCCCTCGAAGCCGCCTAGGGCCCTCGGGAATCCCACTGCAGGGCTTCGGGGACAGCCCCTGCGAGCGCTGGGCCAAATAGTTCTTCAAGTCTCGTTCGGCCAAGATGACAATGTGCGGGCCGAAGATGCCACCTTCGACGTGGTCGACCTTCCGTACCCCTACAACGCCATACTAGGCCGCCCGATCCTCAACTCCTTCGGCGCGGTACCACATCATGGCTATCTATGCATGAAGATCCCGGGTCCCCGGACCATCATCACCGTCCGAGGCGACCAGGATATGGCCCGGCGCATTGAGCCAGGTACCAGGTATCCGCGTCGCGAAGCCCAGTGGCGCCCTTAGAGCTGGCGTCACAGCGCGGGGGTCCGCGGGGCCGTTCAGAGGCGCCTTGGCGGGCCCTGCAGATGTCTAGCGACTAGAGGCTTCGGCCGCACCAAGGACAAACGGTTAGTATATCCACCCCTTGTAATTGCTTACCCGCGCAAACGGGGATATAATGAAGATCGTCGTTTGTCGCCAATCTTTCTTCATCACGCGCACGTACGCGGCGGAGGCGCGCGCAGGCTTGGCCAGCGCGCGCGTTCCCGCAGTATAAACAAAGACGCACGTTCGCGTGTGCACTCGCCGTAGACAGGGGTACGGGACTGAGTATAAATCGAAGTCGCACGTTCGTGTGTGCACTTGCCGTAGCCAAAGGTGACGGCCCTGAGTATAAACAAAGACGCACGTTCGCGTGTGCACTCGCCGTAGCCAGGGGTACGAGACTGAGTATAAATCGAAGTCGCACGTTCGCGTGTGCACTCGCCGTAGCCAAAGGTGACGGGCCTGAGTATAAACAAAGACGCACGTTCGCGTGTGCACTCGCCGTAGCCAGGGGTACGGGACTGAGTATAAATCGAAGTCGCACGTTCGCGTGTGCACTCGCCGTAGCCAAAGGTGACGGGCCTGAGTATAAACAAAGACGCACGTTCGCGTGTGCACTCGCCGTAGCCAGAGGTACGGGACTGAGTATAAATCGAAGTCGCACGTTCGCGTGTACACTCGCCGTAGCCAAAGGTGACGGGCCTGAGTATAAACAAAGACGCACGTTCGCGTGTGCACTCGCCGTAGCCAGGGTACGAGACTGAGTATAAATCGAAGTCGCACGTCCGCGTGTGCACTCGCCGTAGCCAAGGGTGACGGGCCTGAGTATAAACAAAAGACGTGTGAGGGGACGCCCTTGCACGCAATCTCCGGAGTATAAATAAGACGCGGATGTTCTCCCTGCGCACTCTACGGAGTCTAAACAAGACGCGAACTCCGCGCATGCCAGGGACCTCGTCCCTGTGCATACTCTGCGGAGTATAAATAGGACGTGGATGTTGACCCCACGCACTCTCCGGAGTATAAATAAGACGCGGATCCCTGTGCACTCTACGGAGTCTAAACAAGACGCGAACTCCGCGCATGCCAGGGACCTCGTCCCTGTGCATACTCTGCGGAGTATAAATAGGACGTGGATGTTGACCCCACGTACTCTACGGAGTATAAATAAAACTACGGAGGCCCCCCACGCGTCTCGCAACGCGGGCGGAGGACACGAATATTAATCGCAGCGGAGCAAGGTTTACCCTCACGTACTGCGGGAGGTGAGCACAGCGCGCGTAGCCGAAGACACAGCACGCCAGAGGCTATCCCCGCCATGACGAGCAAGAGGAACGGAACGTGCGCGCACTTCCACCCTCGCCCGCGCCAGTCTACGGACTATAAAAAGGCGAAGTGCCGAGGTCCGCCTCCGCACCCGCCAGTCTACGGACTATAAAAAGGCGAAGCGTCGAGGTCAGCCTCCGCACCCGCCAGTCTACGGACTATAAAAAGGCGAAGTGCCGAGGTCCGCCTCCGCACCTGCCAGTCTACGGACTATAAAAAGGCGAAGCGTCGAGGTCCGCCTCCGCACCCGCCAGTCTACGGACTATAAAAAGGCGAAGTGTCGAGGTCCGTCTCCGCACCCGCCAGTCTACGGACTATAAAAAGGCGAAGCGTCGAGGTCCGCCTCCGCACACGCCAGTCTACGGACTATAAAAAGGTCAAGTGCCGAGGTCCGCCTCCGCACCCGCCAGTCTACGGACTATAAAAAGGCGAAGCGTCGAGGTCCGTCTCCGCACCCGCCAGTCTACGGACTATAAAAAGGCGAAGCGTCGAGGTCCGCCTCCGCACACGCCAGTCTACGGACTATAAAAGGCGACGCGTCGAGGTCCGCCTCCGCGCCCGCCCGTCTACGGACTGTAAAAAGGTGAGGCGCCAAGCACTGCCCCCGCAAGTGCCGTTCTGAGGAACGCTTGCGCAACTACTTCACCAACAGGGCGCGTCGAGCGCGGAGATCCCGTCCCCGCGCAGCATGTGGCGTACCGGTGAACCCGAAGTGGCATCAACACACAACGCATATCCTAAAATGCCAGAAAATCTGCATACCGGAAAAATCACACAAGTACAAAGGTCCGGCAACATCCTTGCCACTCTAAGCCGCTATCCCGCGGGCTCGTCCTTAACACGCGCTAAAGCTGGGGCCTCGCTCGAAGAAGGTCGACCTGCCCAAAAGTTCAACAACTCCTCGGCCCTTTGCCAGCGTCGAAGGCGCCGCCGGGTCGCAAGGCCAGACGCGAGCGGTCGCCCCCAGCAAGGAAGCTGCCTGGGATGAAGGCAAGTAATTAGTTCGTGAAGCAAGCATGCACTTTATTCATTCAATTAAGAGGTAGACGTTACAACGCACGCCCACACCTAGCCGCGTTGGCGCCGCACCTGTGAGCCTTCGGCATCTCCGGAGGCCTCGGCGCCACCCTCGTCGCGCCGCGGGACTTCGTCTAGAAATTGGCCAAGGCTCCCCTCCCCATGAAGGGACTTCCGAAGCTCGACTTGCACGGTGGCTATCCCGACGTAGTCCCAGATCCGCTCGTAGAAGAATTTGACGGGGTGGCGAACGGCATGGATTTCACCGGACATCACTCCGGCCCCGCCGGGCATCTCCAGTTGAGGGTTCTCCAGCCCGGCGATGTGCGTGCAACCACGGTGCCGAAGGAGGGCGCACGTCAGGCACGTAGCCACATAGGCGCAATGGTCGCCAAAGTTCGTCGCAGCCCCGCGCGCAACGTCGGCGGCATCATGGATCCAGCGAAGGGCCCGCAGCAACTCCTCCGGGCCGAAGGCGTGATCCGGCACCGCACCCACAAGTCTTTGGAGGTGGACTTCCAGCATTTGCAGGGAGTCCCACGCAAGGACCAAAGCCTCGCCAAGCGTCTGGTTGTGCTCTGCTAAAGTCGAGGCAAGCTCGCCCTTTTCCTTCTCCAGCAAGGCGACTTGCTGCAGAAGGCCGTCCCGCTCCGCCGTGAACTTTATCCGTGCCACCCCGGTGGCCGACTCCCGCACCGACGCGGCAACCCCCTCGGCGTGTGCCTTCGCCTCGGCGCACTCCGCCTCAAGCTGGCAGACTCGGGCATCCTGGGCGGACCGAACCCCAGCGGCCTCGTGCAATTGCTCCTCGGCGGCCTGCAGCCTATCTTCCAGCGCCCTTTGCGCATGAACGTAAGCCGTCTGCAGGGCCTGCCCCAGCACCAGGGTCTGTAGGGCAAAAAGCGATTCAGCAAGCGCAGCATGGTCAGGGTGTTATCATATAACTATGTACTTACCCGCACCCCCGACACCTCGAAGCCGTCCCTCAGACGGTCCACCCCGTACGTGGGTAGCGCCTGCTGCCTGACGCTGGCGGCCGCGTCATCCACAATGCCACGCCATACCCTCAGTGTCTCCGGCGGGGGGACGAAGTCCGCGGGGCCGGAGCGCGGAACGCTCGTGCCAACAGCGCCGGAACCCTCGCGTTCCGGCAAAGGCTCCTCCTCCGGGATAAGCGACGCTGCAGGCAAAAGTGCGTGTGAGCACACCACAAGAAGCAACAAAAACGTTCCAGGATAACCCATGCCAATTTACCCTCGGTGGCAGCCGGCGGAGTTTGGGAGCCTTCCCCCTAGTCCCAGGAACTGGAACAGGGCGCAAGCCCCTTCCGGAGGTACGGTTCCCCAAGGAACAGAGGCTTCCGCGTTTACCGTCGCCGCAGATCGCTCCGGCAAGGTGGACGGCGTGGTCCGAGGCGTAGGAGGAACACGCGCCGTAGGGACCTCGGCAGGGGTGTCGGAGTCCCACAAACTCCCGACGCCCGTCACCACAGTGGACCCCCTCGACGTTTGGTGGAGCCACGGCCGCAGGCATGGCCGTTTGGCCGGAATGGGGGGCAGCGCCCCCGTCTCAGCAACCACCGGGGGAACAGGTCCCAAAGAGGAGGCCGGAGGCTGCGCCTTCGGCGTCGTGGCGACCACGACCGAAGGTTGCCTCTCCGGCATCGTGGCGGCCACGACCGAAGATTGCCTTTCCGGCATCACGGCGGCCATGGCCGAAGGCTGCGTCTCCGGCGTCGAGACGACCGTCACCGAAGGTTGCGCCTCCGACGTCGTAGCCGCCACAACCGGGCGCCCCACTTCAACACTGTCGGCCGGCTCGGGTCCCGTCTCGACGACCGCAAGGGGATGCGAGACTTCCTCCCTCTGGCGGGCCGTCGTGAGCCCGTCGTCCGGGACGCCCCCGGAGGACGCTTCGCCCCCGGCGTCCCCAGCCTCCAAGCCGGAGTCGGCATATCTCGCCGAATCCGACTCCGCGTCGGCCGCGCCGGGGGCAGCAGCAGGCGCGGCTGCGATGCCAAGAACGACAGGCGCTCCGCCTCGGCCCCTTTTGCGAGACGGCGCCTTCGTCTTCGCAGCACCAGCGTCTTGAGGTTGCAAAGACAGACAAGGGCGGTCCGGCACGGTAAGGCCCAAGGCCTCGCACACACGATTTATCCGCCCCAGCCCCGCCGACGAAGTTGCGAACGAGCGCTGCTCGTGTTCCCTGCTGGTATACGGCCCGAGGAACACGCGCATGAGTCGCTCCGCGTCATCCAAGCTAATCTCTAAATTAAAGCAGAAGAAAAAGGGGGGTGAATACATGACACGCTACGCGCGGACAACAGGAGCGAGGCGGTCGGCACTTACGAGAGTTGGGGGGCGCCGGCAGTACACAGACCGACGGCTCAACATTGTCGTCTCGACGACTCTCAACGGCAAGGCGCCAGCCGCTCGCAAGCGGCGCCACGCCGTACATCACGAACTCTTTGGCGAGGTCACGCATATTGAAGCGGGCCGCCAAGCCCACGAGTCGTCGGGCCAGTCGCCTGTCTTCGTCGTCCAGTGTCCGGCCGGGCGAAGTCTTGAACGCGATCGGCCGCCCCGTACACTCGAGGCCGCTCCCGCTCTCTACATGGTGGTAGAACCACCGCTTCATCCACTGGGACTCCCACTTCCCGCGAGTCGAATTCGCGGGGAAAAGCTTGGTGCAGGACGGCCGGAGAAGGAAGCTAACACTGCCAAAATTCGATAGTGTCCCGCCCTTCCGGTCATTGGGCTGGCACCGTGCCTCGTGCAGATAGGCAAACAAAGAAGAGCTGGGCCAGCACGCTCCCGAACGCAAAGCCCAACTGTATACGGCAAGCCGGGCCACGGCGTTTGGAGTCAGCTGCGCCAGTTCCAGTCCGAAGGTCCGTAGCACGTCGCCCACAATAGCCGCCGCCGGGACGCGGAGCCCT
This sequence comes from Dendrocalamus latiflorus, assembly GCA_017311315.1. Taxonomy (NCBI): domain Eukaryota; kingdom Viridiplantae; phylum Streptophyta; class Magnoliopsida; order Poales; family Poaceae; genus Dendrocalamus; species Dendrocalamus latiflorus. The sequence goes on along the minus strand of CM029663.1, from coordinate 50,088,807 downwards.
GCATCCAAGAAGGCGACGAAAACGATCGCCTCAGACGGGTCGGGGTGCGGCTCGGTCTCGTCGGGGGCGGGCAGTCGTACCGCCTGGCGATCGGAAAGCTTCCCCTCGTGCAGCAGTCGCTGGATGGCCTTCTCGGTCACAAGCGAAGGGCCCAACTCGCCGGAGAACGAGCCTTCCTTCTCCGTCGCCAGCCACCACTTGTCTGCCGCCGCCGGGTCGCGCTCGCTCAGCGAGTACTTCACCACCAGCGGCGACGGTCGACGACGAATGCTAGAGCCACCAACCGCCTGGCCGCGCTTACCACCGGAGGCCATCGCTTACCACAAAGAGATTGAAGCGGTGAAAATATCGCGAAAGTGTAGAGGGCGGAGCAGACAGGAAAGAAGGCGTAAAGGTGCGGGGACGCTGTTACGGGGGGGCTATTTCAAGCCACCTCACCCATGCCGCTGCTACCAAAGCGTCGCAACGATCCGCGTACCAGATGCAACCGCAGCAGTGCAAAGGTCTGCCCCGCACGATTCCCCGTAACCAAAGACGAGGCGTCATGGCAATACACGCCACACGCGACCGCAGAACCAAGGACCGTCAGCGCAAGCGGTCACGATCACGCAATCCCTGACCCACCGCGGCGCTCCAGTTACAAGCCGCCGCGTGCCCTAACCACGTGAACGTACACGGCACGACGCAGCAACCCGCCTTTTGGCAGGCTAGGCGTCGATACGGTCCCAGCCGCTATTAAAGGCGCTCTACCGAACTGAAAGGGACAAACTCCAATTTCGCCTCCGGCTCCATCAAGCGCGCGCATCTACTTCGAGCTAGGCGCCAGCCTCCGCTGCCACCCGTTCGATGGGTAGGGGATGGAGCGCGCGCGCGTCTACTTCGACTTGGCACCAGCCTCCGCCGCCACCCGTTCGAAGGGTAGGGGACGGAGCGCGCGCGCGTCTACTTCGACTAGGCGCCAGCCTCCGCCGCCACCCGTTCGAAGGGTAGGGGACGGAGCGCGCGCGTCTACTTCGGCTAGGCGCCAGCTCCGCTGCCACCAGCTCGAAGGGTAGGGGACGGAGCGCGCGCGCGTCTACTTCGACTAGGCGCCAGCCTCCGCCACCACCCGTTCGAAGCGTAGGGGACGGAGCGCGCGCGCGTCTACTTCGACTAGGCACCAGCCTTCGCTGCCACCCGTTCGAAGGGTAGGGGACGGAGCGCGCGCGCGTCTACTTCGACTAGGCGCCAGCCTCCGCCGCCACCCGTTCGAAGCGTATGAGACAGAGCGCGCGCGCGTCTACTTCGACCAGCCGCCAGCCTCCGCCGCCACCCGTTCGAAGGGTAGGGGACGGAGCGCGCGCGTCTACTTCGACCAGGCGCCAGCCTCCGCCGCCACCCGTTCAAAGCGTAGGGGACGGAGCGCGCGCGCGTCTACTTCGACTAGGCGCCAGCCTCCGCCGCCACCCGTTCGAAGGGTAGGGGACGGAGCGCGCGCGCGCGTCTACTTCGACTAGGCACCAGCCTCCGCCGCCACCCGTTCGAAGGGTAGGGGACGGAGCGCGCGCGTCTACTTCGGCTAGGCGCTAGCCTCCGCAGTCTCCCGTTCGAAGCGTAGGGGACGGAGCGTGCGCGCGTCTACTTCGACTAGGCGCCAGCCTCCGCTGCCACCCGTTCGAAGGGTAGGGGACGGAGCGCGCGCGCGTCTACTTCGACTAGGCGCCAGCCTCCGCCGCCACCCGTTCGAAGCGTAGGGGACGGAGCGCGCGCGCGTGTCTACTTCTACCAGGCGCCAGCCTCCGCCGCCACCCGTTCGAAGCGTAGGGGACGGAGCGCGCGCGCGTGTCTACTTCGACCAGGCGCCAGCCTCCACCGCCACCTGTTCGAAGGGTAGGAAATAGAGCGCGCGCGCGTCTACTTCGACCAAGCGCCAGCCTCCGCCGCCACCCGGTCGAAGCGTAGGGGACGGAGTGCGCGCGCCTACTTCGGCTAGGCGCCAGCTCCGCTGCCACCCGCTCGAAGGGTAGGGGACGGAGCGCGCGCGTCTACTTCGGCTAGGCGTCTGCTCCGCTGCCACCCGCTCGAAGGGTAGGGGACGGAGCGCGCGTGTCTACTTCGGTTAGGCGTCAGCTCCGCTGCCACCCGCTCGAAGGGTAGGGGACAGCGCGCGCGCGTCTACTTCGGCTAGGCGTCAGCTCCGCTGCCACCCGCTCGAAGGGTAGGGGACGGCGCGCGCGCGTCTACTTCGGCTAGGCGTCAGCTCCGCTGCCACCCGTTCGAAGGGTAGGGGACGGAGCGCGCGCGTCTACTTCGGCTAGGCGCCAGCTCCGCTGCCACCCGTTCGAAGGGTAGGGGACGGAGCGCGTGCGCCTACTTCGGCGGGACGCCGCAAGGGCGGGGGTCTTGTCCCGCAAAGTCTGCCTCGTTCTCCTTAATAGGCTACCTACAGTGCATCAATATAAAAGGTAATGCGGGCGGGCTCCATCAGGAACACCGACTGTAGGTAGGCTTGTTAAGAAGAACAGGGCAAACCTTGCTGTCGCCTGCAGAAGCGCGGTGCGAGGGCAGGAAGCGCGGCTGGCTGTCGATAACTGGCGCTGCCCAAGCTCCCAAGAAAAATGGACCTCCTTCTGTGCATCAACATTCCCCAAGCCGCTCAGCGTCACCCAGGAATGTTGATGCACGGCAGGGGCCCATTTTAAGGGTGCAGATTCTATCACAATATATGCAGGAACAACGCCGCACCAGCGCCATATATATACCCCATCAGCAGGGGAGCCAACCGGCGGAAGTCCAATCGGCAGAAGTCCAATTGCCGGGAGTCCGCCATCACATTAATGGTCACGACGCCTCAAGGCCCGCACTGCGCCAAGCACGCTTCACCACGTGGACGGCCGAAAGAGCGAGCGTCGCAGCACGTCCCTTGTCACTTAAGGCTCACGCAGCGGCTCAGGGGCCCGCTACGCTTACCTGTGCCAGTGCAACGCCCCCGGCGTGCGTCTACTTCGGCTAGGGCCACCTCCGCCGCCGCCCATTTGAAGGGTGGGGGACGGAGCGCGCGCGTCTGCTTCGGCTACAGCGCAGCCCCGGCTCAAGTTTGGAAAAGTTCACAGGCCGCGGGGACGGAGGGGGCCAAAGGACTCGGCGACATGGCTTCGGCCCCGTGAAGCCCTTCACCATGAGAGGCTCCTGTCGTAGGGGTGGCCCCCACCTAAACCCAGCAGGCCTGGTAGGAGGTTATAAGGCCCAGAATAGGCCATGTGTAATGACATAAGTGCCCCCAGAGGGGATAACCAGATGTAAGGGTATAACTGTAAAAGCACTCCTCATGTGTATATATATGAATACAGGCCATGGGGAGGGGGCAAGCCATTATACTCATCTCCATCACTCTCCACTACCATCTCTCTCTCTGTTTGGCCTGTAGCCACAACAGCCCCTCCTGCACCTTCCGAGAAGCTTCCGCATTCCTTGTAGTACAAGCCTTGCAACCACCTCGAGCCCTCGCCGTCTTTAGCACACCTCGGCCGTTCTAACCTCGGCACCATTTGTGCCTAGTTCGGTCCTCCGTGCCTCGCCACGACTCCGCCTCGATGTCCTGCAGCCATCACCGACAAGAAACACATCACATAGCACCGCTCGACACAAGTAAACCTCATTAGCATCAACAAATCGTACTTAAGCATGAAATGGCCCAAAAGCTCAAACAGGAAGAAGAATACACCTCAAGTCCGACTAACCAACCCCGACTGAGCCAAATGCCATCATGGCACGAAACGCACAAACCAAACTCAAAATTTCCAGAATACTTGTCAATTACTCATCACAAGCATGTAGTCACATCCACATGGTCTCTCAGGTTTGTAACTAGAACCGTCTGTGAAGAACACTATCACAGACGGCTCGAATCAAAAATTGTTTGTGATACTCACATTGCAGACGGTTCTAGCTACCAACCATCTATAATGGATGAGTATCACAGATGGTCGGTAGCTAGATCCATCTGTGATATTTTTTCATCATGGATGGTTGGTAGATAGAACTGTTTGTGATGTGCTAGTATCACAGACAGTTTTTGGTTTAAGCTGTCTGTGATAATCCTTCACAGACGGTTTATATCACAAAATCGTCTGTGATAGTTCATTCTATACCTAATTTTTTCTTTTTTTTGGCTAGCCTTAGGAAATGTTAACTATGCCATTTGAAAACAAGTAAATATAGTAAGAAACATAGTACACATTCCATTTTTATTAAGATTAGAGCCTACCATTATAATATCTCAAAACAACAAGCAGGTTATCCATTTAGCTAACACAACAAGAATAGAGAAAAAGCAAAGATCCTCTATGCATAGGCCTTCTCGCCACTGATGCAGTGCACGAGCTGGATGTCTTTGACGCCCACCATCGTCGGCGTTGATTGAGTGTCGCCTTGGTAGTTAGTTGCTTCTGCGGTGTCTAGCCTCCCGTAGACTTGTGCGTTGTCTACTTTGTGCGGGCTATTATGGTGAGGGTCAAGGAGGAGGAGAACGGCTAGGAGGCTAGGATTGGGTGATTATTTATAGGGGAGGAAGAGGCGGGAGTGCGAAAATTTTTGGCGGGGGGACGGAGAGGTGGAGCTACGATCTGTGGGGTGAGGGTTGGTGGATATCTATTGGCTAGGATTGGGTTGGGGAGGATCGATGGGCCTAGCAGTCAAATTATCACATACGGTTCTACATAAAAACCATCTGTGATACTTTCTATCACAGACGGTTGGTAGCTAAACCATCTATGATGAATGAATATCACAAACGGTTCTATATACCAACCGTCTGTGAATTAGAGCACAAAGTTTTATATACCAGTGAAATATAAACAACTAGTCTCAAAAGATAAAATAGCAAAGTTTTGTATGGCTTATATATACTCATTTGAAAGGTTTCGATGAGATCTACAACTTTTCAGTTGAAGCAAAATCCAAATTCTGAAGGGAAGACCAAGAAAAGGGCAAAAAATAGAAACCAAAAACTTGTAACGCAAATTTAGGACTAGAGATATCCATTTTGAGGTCTTACAGGGCGACTAGCACAAGTGGGTCATTTTTTGGATCAGGCTTGTCGTTAGCTTTCCAACGAGTACAAAAATGTCGAAAACGGACACTGTATGCAAAAGTTATGCCAGTTTTACTAAAGATGTCTCGGAACGGAATCCTACTCGGACTCAGGCTTGAGATTATGAAATTTTGGAGGATTGTGAGGTGGGAAATATATCACAGACGGTTTTTAATACAAACCATCTATGATAACTTTATTATCATAGATGGTTTTTAATACAAACTGCCTTTGAAGTATCACAGATGGTTCTTGATAAAAACCGTCTGTGATGTCTGTCATTATCATAGACGATTCTTATCTAGAACTGTCTGTGATACTTCACTGACGGTTTGTATTAAAAACCGTCTGTGAAAATACCACGGACGGTTATTCGTATGAACTGTCTGTGATACTTGCAGCGCAGACAATTCTTAGGAACCATCTGTGATGTAAGCGTCCAGTTTAGCCTCTTTTATAGTAGTAAAAAGCAGGAACCAAAGATAAAGAAATTGGTAACATAGTAAGGCCAAGATAAGTCATGTCTTTTGATCATATTGAACCTAGTTTTCAAATCTATTATGTATTATTTTATTTTAAATTATCATGCATCGCTATTTTATTATAAAATCTTTGTATTGGTAGTTAATGATATATTTGATTATTCCCTCCTATGATAATTTGAATACCATGATTCCATTGTTACCATCGGATGGGTATTTGTCTAGTAATACAATATTAGTATACCACTTGGATTATACATCTAGTATAGTTAGCCATGCTTTTAGTTATGTTGGGCTAATCATCACATGTGATCAATTAATCAATTTTGACTTAACGAGATATTGAATCATTGTGGTTAGCCACAAATATAAAAGTTGTGTACCATGGAATGGTTAGTGTCATTGGTTGTGGTTATACAAAATAGTTTTCACTTGGGCGAATGATCGTGCAGTGAAGGGAGTGCAATAGCACATTGGGATGTAGATGTTTCGCTTGGGTAATATCTAAAGACTTAATTTTGTGCACTATTGATTTGAACCTTATCGTATAACCACATGTCCAGCATGGGATGGACCTGGCAGAATAATTTGTGATGTTTCAATTTTGGTTCCATCATTTGGATGATTGCGGTTTGGCTGTAGCCATGGATCCACATTAAGGGAGCATGCAGAACTAGGTTAAGATTGAGCTTTGTAAAGGTCTTGTCATGAGCTCTCTGCCGCACACCAAAGGAGGTGTGTTTATCACGTGGCCATATGAGATTATCCTGTCTTATAGGTAAAGTTGTGTAACCTCTGTAGAGTATAAAACTGTTTAAATAGCCGTGTCTCCGGTCATGGACAATGCTCAATGATTTCACATGAGGGGTAGGTTTTTCATAAAATCTTAGTTGTGTTGAGAGTAAGTTGTTCGAGAAGTGAATGGTTAGTTCGCTTGTGGTTCATACAATCCTTTGATTCATTAATTATTTACATACGTCCTTTCCAAAAATTGTGTTTTCAATCTATTTATTGTATTTACTTTAAATTATTACTTTATGTAAAATAACCATTCAGTCATCCTTTGGTAACACTTGCATACTATATTGCATCATTGTTACAAAATACTTGCTGAGTACTCTATGTACTCACAGCTACATCCATATTTGCTCAGTTGCTGAAGAAGAGCCGGATCAGACAGAGGAATTTCAAGGAGGTTTCTTCGACGACTTCGCAGATTAGGACTTCACTTCCTAGTTGATTGCTTGTGGGCATGTCGAATGGCCTTGGTGTTTATCTTTCATTTTCCGCTGCAAATTTCTTAAGCCTTTTAGGCTATTATCTGTAAGCTTGGCCACAAGGTCGCAACTCTGATAATTAATAATATTTGAGTCTTTTCTTAGAAAATCATGATATGGTTGATATTTTATCTATGCTTATACTATGTGCACCAGCGTGATCCTAGACTAGTGCAGAATACACAGGAGAGTCTGGATTTGCTGATTTGAGTCTCTACCATAGGTGAGCTCCAACCTTCACACTTCGTCCGGTCTTCTCATAATCTTCTTTGAGAAGATCATTACGCACGACGCCTCTAACACCATCAAGGAGTCAGAAACCTCCAAGAGTAATAAGTCAAGCCCTTTGCTTGACTCTCACCACATGCAATGAATACACAAGCTCAAGTAGATACGAAATCCACCTCTAGATGCAACACATGCAATCTAAAGCCTTCCTCCTTGCTCACAAGGCACAACACATGCACAATTAAGAGTAGGACATCACACTAGCTCCAAGGAATGAAAATGGAGTGCCAAAAGTCTTACCCAACCAGTCACAAAAGTGTATTTATACCCCACACCTCGAAACTAGCCGTTAGGTACATAAAACAGAATTTTTGGAAGTACCACCAGCTTAAGACTGGTACTTCCGCTCCCCTCAGTAATAGTCAGAAAACTAACTATTATTTGTGAATCCGGTAGTTCCAACACATAAATTTCGGTACTACCAACCAAATTCTGGTACTATCGATCATCGAAAGTACTGCTACACTCGTGCAGAACAAGTGATTCACCGAACGAGAAGACTCACATGAAGGTGTCTTTCTGGAAAAAAAACGTACCGCTACACAAGCCAGTTGTTTCGTAATTTGAAAGTACCGCTCACACAGAGCTGGCAGTTCCGCTCATTGTTCAGACTGCTCACACAGAGTCGTTCGGACTGCTCACACAGAGCTAAAACTATCGATTGTAGACAACACTGGTCCTCGACCATGTTGAATGGTTCAACCACTCAGATCTTTGACCACGTTGTTTGGTTTGACCACGCTGGTCTCCGACTACGTTGGTTTTGACCACTCAGATCTTCAACCACCACGTCGATCTTCAACCACGTTGTTTAAATCACATCAGTTTGACCATGTTGGTTTCGACCACATAGGTCACGACCACGCTGGTTTTGATAACACAGATCACGATCATGTCAGTTCCGACCACGCTGGTTCAACCACACTGGTTTCGATCACACGATCTCGATCACGTTGGTTTTTACCATGATGGTTTTGATCATATAGATCTCAACGATGTCGGTTCCGACCACACTAGTTTTGATCACGCTAGTTTCGATCACATAGATCTCGACCACGTCGGTTCCGACCACACTGGTTTCTGACCACATTGATCTTTGACCATGTTGGTTCGACCACTCTGGTCTTCGACCACATAGATCTTCGTCCACCTTGGTTCAACCTAATTGGTCTCCAACCACTTTAGCTCGACCACTTTGGTCTTAGACCACACAGGTCTTCGACCACATTGGTTCTCGACCACATAGGTCTTCTGACTACCAACAAACGCGGTAGTTCCATGATTACAACGTTGCTAATTCCGTTCGGCGGTAGTACCTTAGAATACACTGCGGTGGTTTTGATTTTCCTAAGAAGTGCAGATACTTCAACAGATTTTGCAAAACACATTTGCAAACTATACTATCATGAATATAAGAATCAAGCATGATTCCCAACAAGTTGCAAAATATATTTTCACACTTTTAGAATCATGACATAAGAATTAAATATGAGTTTCAACCATTTGTAAAACACATATACAAATATAAACCTCGTACTACAAGGAGTAGGAAACATAAACCTCAAACACTTGCAAAACACATTCACAATGTATAATCCCATGTTACAAAGATTTAACATATGAGCCATAACTATTTGTAAAACACATTCGCAAATATAAGCATTATGCTGTGGAGAGCTAGTGCAAGTGAGGTTGAGCTATCAACACATCATGAGACTCAAACTACTAGAGATGACCTCTCTTAATAGTACAACAATCTATACTAACAATTCGGTCTTCTAACCAAACACCAAGATAGGTAAAAGACTAGGAACACATTCTTAGCCCTAACTAGTCATACCTTTGCCTTGAGTATCCTCTTGAAACTTGATGTCACACATGTTCACTTCAAGTCTAGATCCTTAGCTTAATATGCATCAACATATGATGCACTCTTTATTTGAACTCCATTAACACATGATGAGTCTTCACTTGACTTAATGATCAACTCATGATCATCAACTCTTGGACATGCATCAACTCATAATGCATCCTTCACTTGACTTGATGATCTTCAACACTTGAAATTATCCCAAGTCATCCTCATTTGTGGAATCTAACCTATTCATCCAACTCATGAAAAAATGTTAGTCCACAAATTAATTGTTATTAATTACTAAGACTTCACTATTAATTCATAATGAAGGGATTATATTTAATAATCTTTCCTTTTTAGTAACTAATGACAATCTCAACAAATAATGAGATAAAAGATTTATTTGCGAGTATACAATATGTACACAACACTTTTATACTCTAGGATAACCTTTCAACAAAAAGGTTACTCATCTAGTTGTCATGAATCATCCAACAATTAACACATAATGGAGGAACTAGATGACAACCAGATTATCAGTATATATGAATTACACAAAGCTATATATACTCACTCAAGGGATATGTTTCAAAGTAAAGATCTTTAATGTGTGAAAAAGAGAAATATGGATCAGTACTAATGAAACCACAAAATATAGAGTCAACTCCCCCTAAATGTGTGCATACAAGAATGTATCATAAAAACAAATGTACATATTCAAGTTAGACTATTGATTGAGTTCAATCTATATTTTGGATTCGAGGAATACATTAAGATATAAGAATATGATGTAGAATGCATACATCCATGATTTTTACCTCTTCATCCAAATGAGACTTTACCTCTTCATCCAAATGAGACTTAAGCAATTATCATAATCAATAGACACGTTAGTCTTACAATTTTATTTGTTATTAATTGCATCCAAATGAGACTAGGTAATATCATAAATTTAACAAACGAATTAGTCTCATATTTATATTTATCATTATCACTAAAACCAACCTAATGGAGCTTGAACTTACACATGGCATATGTCATTTGCCGCGCTGCCCCAGCTCAATAGGAGATGAATCAAGTGGCAAGGCGAGTTGGTGTGGGAGGCGATGGATAGGCACGACAGCAGATGGGCCCGACCGACTATCGAGCTAGCAGTGCTCGGTAGTAGCCTGCCGAGCTGCCCCTGCTCAGTAGGCGCTGTCGAGCACTGCTAGGTCGGCGGTAGGCTAGCCAAGGCAGTGGGAAGGGTAGGGGTGGCAAAAAAAATATTAGTTCAGTTTAAAATTGCTTCAATTATACTTGTTGATTTGTGTTTTGCTCTAGCTTAGCTCGTTATCTTGCTTCTAAAAATACTTTAAACTATATGTAAAGTAATATTAAATAAAATTGTGCCAGTTTCGAGAAACAGTCGATAAGATAAGAAGGTGCTCTGTTACAACACCGGCTCAGAAGCGCTACGTGGTAAATTTAGTATTTTTGGAACTAGGTGAGTACCCATGCAAACTAGTTAAACACGTGCTTTGATACATATTAAGAAATTCTATTATGTTTTGTTCGTGTGTACGTAGACATTTTTAACGGGGGTTCAGAGGGGCAGATGAACCACCACCACAAACTCCATGTGTTAAGTAGTAAAGATACATTGTTGCAAATAATTGTCATAATAGACCACGTAGGCCAACAAAGTAGTTTGTAATGAATGTGCGAATTATATGGCGCGACCACGTAGGCCAACAAAGTAGTTTGTAATGAATGTGCGAATTATATGGCGCGTGGGGTTTAGTTAGATGTGTATGTTTGCCTCACTACTCATACGATACAAGTGGCAACATATATGAATCATCAACCCTAACTACAGCTATGATACATGTGCGCCTTTTGAAAGCTATGGTTCCAGTCTATCGTCATACACATTTGGGTCCATCCGTGCCTTTCCTTGCTCTCTTTGTGAGCTTTAGCCCTCACGACCCAGGCCTAATACTCGGCTTCTACAACTTATGTAGGTTTGTCCTAGTTGGAGATAACTTGGCGTTCAGCGGGGGCTTCAGGGACCACCGGCGCATTACCCTTGCCCTTTCCACTATCATCTGTGGTGTATGGTTTCCAACATGTGAATCTCTCAGGTGCCACCAGGTAGTTGAGCATGTATTTTTGCTTGATGAATGCTATGTCATACATATTCGGACCATCTATCCATTGGAAGAAGTAACAACGCTCTGTAGTTTGCCGGTATGGATGAAGTGGGTTAGAGATGTAAGAAATAGAATATGCAATATGAAATAGCAAATACGTGTTTACAAGAACTTCGGCGCACGTGTAGTGCACTTGGGCCGTGGTTGCTGGGTGTGCGGACTGAACGATATGTGCTGGATTGCCACAGTTGAACCGTGGCCATGGAAAACTCCGGTGGCACGGGTGCATCCTTGCAAGAATTATCAGGTATGATCCCTTCTTCTTGGCCACCCACTTTCGCTTGCGAAGCATCTCTCTATAGTTTGACATTCCTACCAGCGGCGTAGTGACGTCCTATATCTCTTCTCTCTTCTCCCTCTCCTCTTCACCTATTTTTGAGATCAGCTCGATTGGAGTCTTAGGTCTGGTCATGGGGGCTGGCTAGATTTTATAGGCGGTTGGTGCACACTGTTCAAGAATAAAGCATGAATGCATTGTCATTTTGCTGGAAAAAGCTGGTGTGCATTGTCAATTAACTAGAAAAGCTAGTTCGTGTTGTCCACTCACTGCGAAAAAACTGATACGTGTTATCAAGTCATTAGAAAAGCTAGTGTGTGCAATCCTTTGGCTACAAAAAACTAGTACGTATTATCAAATCAATGCAAAAGCTAGTGCATACTGTCCACTTACTGCGAAAAGCTAGTACATATTGTCAAATAATTGGGAGAGTTGGTGCATGATGTTTGCTAACTGCAAAAAACCTGGTACATATTGTCAAATCACTTTGAAAGCTGGTGAATGTTGTTCACTCGTTGCGAAAAGCTGGTACATGTTGTCAAATCACCAAGTGAATAAGAAAAACAAAAAATAAACCATAAGGCCTAAGATGGCTACATTTATAATATTTTGGTCAAGTTGTACATGGCACTTAGGCTGTGCTCTATCATATGGATACAATATATTACATATTACACATCTAGTTTTTAGTACATGAGTGAACTGGAGCAAGGGCGGGAGCAACTTTAGCTGGCTGAGCTGGAGTGGGAGCGGGAGCGGGAGCGACTGCGGCCTCGGCTGGTTTTGCTATTGTTGACGATGATCGGCGAGCTGGGCCGCCGCACACTCTTACACGTGGTGCTCCTTAGCGTGGTCCTCCGGTGAGTGGCGGAGTCAGAGCTGGGTTGGTGGGGATGATGGGGGGTTCGGCGGGTGCTGGAGCATAGACCATTGTTGCTACAATAGCATTCATGGATTCAAAAAATGATTAAAGGAAAACAAAATTAGGGAAAAAGGGGTGAGTTCGATTCCATCTCATGATCGAGTTGGTCATAGAAGGGGAAGTGGGCTGGGCATTATAAGGAGAAGAGGGAGAGTTGGGGGAGGCCTCTCCAACCCTAGCCGCCACCCTCCACCCTATGCAGCTACCACCCATGTGCCTGCTGCACTTTTGCCCTGTCGTGCCAGCCTCGTTGTGCCTACCACATGCTTGCCACCAGCTACTGTGGCACGTCGGCCAGGAGGGAAGGAGAGGAAAGAAGGAGGAGGAGAAGGAGGAAGAAGAGGGGAAAGAGGAGGGAAGGAGAATTCCGTGTGCATGCCGGTTTCCGTTGTCCTGACGAATCTTCAGGTTGTAAGTATAACATCCTAGACCTTGTGCCCTGTTTTAGGCCATGGTATATTGGTTTGAGGTTGTGCTAGCTCTAGTTAGGAAGGAAGTGTAGTGTTAGAGATGAGTTATGGGTACCATTGTTTGTTAGAGTTTGTTGTTCAGTTTTGTGGGAGATTTTAGGATAGCTATGTGATGTTTCACAACTTTGGAATAATACAAAAGTTGTATAAAATTATTTAAGGTTTCCATAAAGTGCAAGAACATGGAGTTTGGTTGGGAGGTTTAGGAGTTATGGCTTCGAGAAGACTGCTATCCAGAAATTGGTCACTAATGGATGCTGTCATGGTAGAATTGTATTAATGAAAAGATATATGGAAATTAGGTAGTTGTAATTTGATATGAATATTTGGTGATATGTGTTAATACTATTTACTATTTTATTATGTGCTTATTGAGTCGTTGACTCACCCTTGCTTATGTTATTTTTAAGTGAACGTTGGAGGCGGTATGCATGGGGGAAAAATAGCTCATAATCAGTTCATGCACTAGCGTTGCTTCACTTATCACATTAGACAATAATCATTCATCATTAGTGCTTTGGTTTATGCAAACTCTTGCTTTTGGTTAATAAGTTCCTTTAAAATATAGAGCTATTAGTTTAGTTGCAATAAAATAAAGTATCATTGCTTAGTCTCAATAATTGGATTATCTTTGTTATTGTTATTGCTTCAATTAAATGTTAAAGTTTGTTCCATTAAATATCATCATGTTTATGCTTAATTTAATATTTTGTGAAAGTTTGGTTATTGTATTGATGTTAGTAGTTTGCGAAAGATGGTTTAATTTGGGAAGGGATGGAGTTGGTAGTGACATTCTGGACACATGTCGAGCCAGGGTATTACAAAGCTTTAGGAAAAACTGCCTCCCTATCCTTCCTATACCTTTCCTCAAGTTCATCCCCTCCTTCCTTTATTCAAGCCAGATCTCACTGCCCTTCATGCCATTCCCAGTGATCTTCGCTCTCTTATGAGCGCAACCGCCATGCCTGAGCATCGTCAGCCCACATCTGGACTGCTCCATTGAACTACTGCTGCCCTCGCTCCGCCATCCCTATGAGGAGGACCCAAGGAGAAGGGTGGGGATTTGCTCACTTGACTCGCCTACTCCCAGCGCATGCTGGTGCCGCTTCTCCGGGTGCAGCCACTGCTGATTCAACGCGTCTCTTGTCACACTGCTAGTAGTTGTGGCATTTGTGATCCACTGAGGCTGACAAGGCCACCCGGACAGTGACGCAGATGTGGGATTGCATCTAAACTTTCCATTTTGTCTATTTGCAGATCAAGTGTGTGGTATTAGTTGTTCCAATTGCTAATCTTGACAACTGGGAATGAAATTTTTAGAATTGTTGTATTCGCAACCTACACACATGGGTTTCTGGCTGTCATTTTGTTCTGAGAGTTTCCAATTAGATAGTAGTGTTTGGTTATCTTTGAATCTATTTTAGCATTGTTTTGGTGAACAACTTTGTAACCTCTCTTTTGCATGCCAGATGCTTGATTGGTTCGTGTCATGCTATTTTCCTCATGTTAGTAGATCCATTTAAGTGTAATTTGTTCAAACTGGTGAGATGTTGTAACACCCCAACAAGCAATAGTACAGTCAGTTCACAAACATCCATCACATGCCATGACTAATCAAGAATACTGCTATCAGAAATGTAAATGCAATACATGACCCAGACCACATCCTATTGTGCACCAGAGAGTTTGTCAAGTTTAATTTAATTATTTGGCCTAAATCAAGTTTTAGTAATTAACCAACCTAATCTTTTTTAATACACAATCCTACATCAAATTTTAGTTGTTTAGGCTAGCCTAGGTTACCAATTTATCCACCACAGACCTAACGCCTGCTCTGATACCAATTATAATAGCCCAACCCAACCTCTGACCCTAAAGTGCTACCACTACTCTGCTTTATATCCATTGCTACTAAATTTTGGTAGCATCTCCTCTAGTTATATCTCAACGAAGCGGTAAACAACATATAATTGACAATAAGCATTAAACAATTATATTATAAACAAGACTTACTGACCAAAGTAAGAACAAATAATTCACAACTAAAATTTGGGTCACTCACGCCCAAGGACGCTCGAGAACTCCTAGAACCATGATCTGGGAGCGATCTTAGCATGCAAATAGAACATTACTGAGGAATTATACAATATCATAAAAAAACTCCCTAACATTCATCATCATATATGAGGGTTCTATTGAACAAGTTCCAAATTGACAAGCTACTACACAACATCAACACTAAGATAAAGGTGATGCTCTAGATCATTCTTCTTGTTAGGTGTGATGCAGAGGTGCTACTCCCATCCCCAATGCATGTTGCCTCATATGTCACCTAAAATAGTAAAAATGTAAGCGTAAGTCCAAGACTCAGCAAGCACATAATAGAACAATAAACACTACCGTAAGCATAAGCATGAACCTAACCATATTATTTCCCACATGTTTCAACATAATCATAAACTTAAACATAATTATATCATTCTCCACGTGTCCCAATATAATCATATCATCATTCCCATGTCTCATCATCATCTCTTTCCATCAGTGCAATACAAAACTACTCTATATGCTCATTTACTCATCACATTGTATATACCGGTATAGCCAAGTGAACACCTATCGATGTTCACCTATCATAATCCCATCCTTGTTGGCACGGGATCTCTCCACTCCCGTGGAGGCCGACTAAAGTAGGTTATACTTATTCACCCACGGTGGATCTCTTTCTGATAATATGAGAGTGTACATGATGCAAATGCATATGTCCATTGTCATAAATATATTCGATCATTATCATCATTAATAGGTAATTATTATTATTTACCATGTTCCATCATCCCTATCATCATCAGATAAGCAATATCATATACTATAAGCATCACATATTCGATAACATCTATCGTCTACTACTCTACGTTTGCCTTTTAACCAAGCAGAGCAGAGCGACGTGTGCATGGCACCAAACCAGAACCTCCATCTAAATAAGCATCATCCAAACTTAGTACACCATAGTAATACATGCATACATATGAATGACATCGTTCCTATGTGCATACCAGACACACAAAACTCTTGAACCGGACGCCTTCCCACTGTCTCGGTGCTTGCAAATCCATAACTTTCAATCTTGAAATGTAAACATAGCAAATGATATAAGTTTTGGAATATATACAAACTTACTCATGTAATCCTTGTTATCACAAGTTAAAGATTATGTCATCTAAACCCCTGATTTTAGCTCTAAAAGCTGTGTTGTCCCATACCGAGCAGCAGCCATCTCGGAAGCCTAACTTCCAAACCATTCCACCAAATTCATCTTTCCAACATTCTATAGAAAGCTAATAAAATTAGCTACTAGTTTCTAGTATATCATATTATCCCCTTTATATACCTAAAACCTTTGTAGAGGGTACAACACATGGAATCCACCTACTAGCTGTGTTCTAACCATTCCATACGCATCCATATTGCTAATCCCCTCTTTGATCTCTACACAGCTCAATAAACAAGCAAGGGAAAAGGAATTTGAGGCATTACTCTAGCCATGAATAGCTAGATTAGGGCACCTTCTTCTGATCCTCTCCTTGACCAGATCTGGCGGATCTGGTGCCTGTTCGCCCTTCCCTGTTCTCCCTTCTCATTTCTTCTCTTCTTCTCTTCTTTTCTTCTTTTTCCCCTTCTCTTCTTCACTTGGCCAAGTCTTCTTTCTTCATTCTCCTTCTTTTCTTCCTCCTCCCGATTGACTCCTTTTCTTCCCCTCTCTCCTTTCCTCCCTTTCCTCTCTCCTCTCGCGGTAGACTTGGCTGGATGGTGACAACGCCGGTGAATTATGGTGAGTGGCGCCCGGCCGGGCGGCCAGAGCAGGGGCATGACACAGGGGAGCGGCGTCGGTGCGACTCGGATTGGCACAATGCGGCGGCATGATTGGCAACAGCTAGGAGGGCCAGCAGAGGAAAGAGACAGACAAGGGTGGTGGTCAGCTTGGCACAAGCAACGCATGTCAGCAGCAGGGTAGAGGCACGGCCAGGGGAGGGAGTACATGGGAGCAGCTAAGCGAGTGCACGAGGGAGACGATAAAGTAGGCAGGGAAGCTAGCTTCCCCATCTAGCTTCCCCACATAGGGTGGGTTGCCTGGTTAGGCTGGGCCGAAGCCAATTTGGCCCATTTCCCCCTCCCCTCTTCTCTTGTTTTTGGTATATTATAGATGCCCTTTAGCGACTTCCAAAGGAGGAGTTGTAGTTAACAATTTTCTACCTGCCTACTCTTATGGTGATCTTGCCGCAATAGAGTAACTCATCAATCAGGTATGCTCGATGTAAGGTGAACTTGTGTTCGCTATTCAAAAATATATGCATGATGTTAGGTTGTTGAATGAAGGGGCTAAATAGCACTGAAAACCTATAGGAACAAAACTTGGGAACTGCCTGAAGGTGACTAATCCACTTTTGAATAAAATGATAGCCAAAACCCCCTGTGAATATATTACTTCAATAGTTTTTCACTTCATGAAGTTTTTGTACAGGTTCGTATTATTTCACTATTTGATGATCTAGAGAATAACTTTGGTAAGAAGTGCATGAATTGTTTTTATGCAATTATTGTGTCACACACTAGCATGCTACAAGGTAAATCCAATATACTCTGTGACTCATACAAAAATATATGGGCACTAATTAAATAATGGCTATATTTTGCAAGGAATTTTCATCCTGGTGTTTCGTTGACTCTAGCGAGAGCCCAGAAGCTGCTTGGTGTGGCGTATGTGACATGTTCGATGAGTTTTTTTTCTCTACTTTGATGCTAAACTTTGTCTTACTTCTCTCTATTTTGTTGTCTGATAGTAGCTTTTCTAACAAATGCATGCAATGGTTCTTGGTGCATTGTATCAACTAAGTGCAGACTAAATGTTGTCTTTAAAAATTGCAGTGTTCTCTTATGCTTTCCTCTGATGTGATAATTTTTGAATTTTTGATCCCCTTTGTTGATGCCCAGATAACTAGAAAATGGGAATTGTTGGAATGATCAAGCATGAATTAAGATGGCTCGTGCCAAGTAGGTTATTGGTGTTGACAAGAATGCCAGATAATAGGTTATTCAGAAAACCTTTCACAAATATGTTTTGAAGTTTTTTGAAAAAACAATCTGATTTAGTTTCAATTATTGTAGATCCACAACATTTGCCCTTCTCTAAAATATGATGTTCACAGGTTTCCTTGTCATCCTAACAAAAATAAAGGCAAGGGTGTGGACGAATAAATTGAGCAAAATATTAATAGTTGTAAGTAGCCCAGCTTTAGTCCACAAAAAGATTTGATATGGCTATCTCTATTCATTTTCCATTTACTAATGCTATATGAGATAATGCTTCATTTGGAATTGCACCCTCAAATGCTTTTAATGTGTGCTAAGAAGAACACACCAGTCATTTGCGGCAATTAGTTAACTTTATGACATTGAGATAAAAAAATTTATTTTGACATTATTATCACTGTTATGATTGTTTTGATAATATCCATATGATGTGAGTGATCAATCACAAATGGCAACATTCTATGTTATCACAACTCTATGAGAACTTATTGTAACTAGCAGCATGAGCGCGGCGTCACGCCGCGCTAGCTACCGTGTAGACTGAAATGAAAGAGAGGACAATTCGCAGAAAAGTTTTTTCAAAAAAAATCGAGGACATACACGTAATTTCAAGAAAATCAAAGGTCTTTTTCGTAAAAAACTGAGGACCTATAAGGGCCTATATATAACAAAAAAGGACCTGTACGTAATTTTTTTAAAAACCGCAGGGTGCTATCCTGCAAAGGATACAAAATTTCGGTGAAGTGGAGGGGTGTTTTCAGAAAAAAAAAACCTGGCAGGGACCTTTTCGCGAGAACCGAGGACCTTTACGCGATTTCCAAAAACTCAGGGGGCTTTTCGCAAAAATGATGACGTGGCGCGGGGAGGAGCCGGGAATCCCCCGGGCGTAATCTACCCTACTCTATAATACACCAAAATTTTCTTTACTAAATCCACCCCCTCAACCACCCCCACAGTCATGCCAAATCTAAGTCCACCCAGATTTGTGTACCAAAGTAATCCAACTCCATACAAATGAATGGCTTAGATCTCTCCTGAAGCCTTATTCTCTTACTCATTGAAGATCCTAAGGTCAAAATCATTTGGATCATGCACATCATTGAACCGGTACCCACCCCGCGCATGCACACGCCCTCGACGGCCGACGCTGCCTCCCCAGTCCCCACGTCTCTCCCCCGCTCCACCTCCCCACGTCTCTCCCCCGCACGCCAAACCCTCGCGCGCCCGCCGCCTCTCCCCATCCCCTCGCCCGCCTCCTCCGCTCCGTTCTCCGCCTCCCCCGCGCCTCCTCCGCTCCCTCCGCCTCCCCCTCCTCCTTCGCGCCTCCCCTCCCTCTGCCTCCCCCATCCTCCCCCGCGCCTCCCCCCATCCTCCCCCATCTCCGCCTCCCCCGCGCCTCCGCTCCCGCCGCTCCCCCGTTCTCCGCGCCGCCTCCTCCCCTCCCTCATCCGCCGCTCCGCCCTTCTCCCCGCGATTACCGCTCCTCCCCCCGTTCTCCGCGCCGCCTCCTCCCCTCCCTCCTCCGCCGCTCCGCCCTCGCCTACTCCCCCCCATCCCGCGCCACCGCCGCCTCCTCCTCCTCCCCCCACTCCCGCCAGGCGCCGAATATCTTTCTCTTCTTCCTCCGAAGCATTGGGACTCCGGCGAGCGAAACGGGTAAACCACAAACGCGCCGACCAAAACCCTAGGCGCGGGGACCCATGGCGACCTTCACCACCGCCGCCGCAGCGCTGGCGTCGCTGACGTCGTGGCGTCCCGCCGCCTTCATCGCGCGCTCGGCGAGCCCCTCGCTGTGGACGCCGCTTCGCTCCCCATCGCCGGCCGTGGGGCTCCGGCGAGCAGACGCGTCTCCTCGTCGGGGAAGCACGCTCCTGGTGAGCCCGTCGCGAACTCCATTCGATCACTCGTTGATTCCCCTTACTCAACGCAGCATTTGGTTACTTAGAATTAGCTCATGGAATGGGACGCACCGTGCACGAATTTTATTTAGTAAATTGGTCTAGATGGTAGAATAGTCGCTTTGAGATGTAAACCTGGAGCTATGAATTACACCGTAGCATTTCGTCTACTGTATTAAAGTTCCAATTCAGTCTTACTGAGAGCAAATTGGGTCTACCAACACATATTTTGTTCTTCTAGGCCCCGCAGATATTGTTAACTACTTAACTTGATGTATGTCATAAACATCAGTAGCTAGGATGTTTTTTTTGCTAATCACCCAAAATGCTTGTTGCAATTCTATTAGATGGTATCTGCCCTTAAACCCTGAATTTGTTAATGACGAAAGGGTTAGGATTCTTTCCTGAATGTCATTATATGTATTTGTAGCTGTTTTGTCATATATTGATTAACTACAGAATATGGTCAAGCTCGTATTTTCAATTTTTTAGTGTCCTTATGTTTGTAGATAGTCTCCTGCTGACACTATCATAAATGTAAATTTTTTTATGTTAACAACACTTAATGCTATTTTTTTGTTTCAATATTTGTTTATTTCTGTTACTTATGTTCTATATTATTTCCACCTTTTTTGGATAGGTTGAAGCAAAGAAGCAAACATTTTCTTCATTTGATGAGTTACTGGAGAAGTCTGAAAAGCCTTTACTCGTTGACTTCTATGCAACTTGGTATGTGACTAGAAGTAGTGAAGCTCGTGATCTCAAATGTCTTAATGGGTTTTATTAGTGCTCAACTAGATGTATGTTCTCTCCATTACCACTGGGCTAAACTTTATGGAGCCAAGTTCAGTGGAGGTATGTCCTGTTTCTGTCCTGAAAGTGCCAACAACGGACTGGCCTTGTGTTCATCTTCTAAATAAATTTCATGCAACATATCAGTGCTCTATACTAGTTTTTGCACTTCTCTCCTTTAGTGTTCATCATGTGGACTTTTAAAGTGCTATTGTGTTATTTTTGCTTTTAATAATCCAAAAATGATTAACATGTAAATATCTGAAGTGAACATTACTAATTTCGATGCTTTTGGGTTACATGGTCAATTTGTTCATATACTTGTGATAAAGATGTGCATTTTTTCCCTTCTTCTCTACCCCTCTATAATACACCAAATTTTTTTTACTAAATCCTTCTGCTACGGAAACCATATCAGTTTATTTGATTTGTTTAGTTCATTACATAGGATATTTGTCTCTACATGGAATGTTGGAGGAAACACACCTACAGCTGAGCTGAATCTGGATGACTTCCTTCCTGCTGATGACCATTCAGATATTTATGTTTTAGGGTAGGTATTTGACCCATCTATTCTTCGCAGTTTTGGAATCTAACCCTGTCAATGTTAAAAGAATGTACATTATACAACCTACATATTTTCCATACGTTATATTCCTCTTATTCATATATTTATATTCAATGTATGATAAGAATAGATGGTAGGTTATTTTTTGTTTCTTAGTGGTCTTAGGATTTTACTGGCATTTAATCTTTGTCAAAATGTGCTATATTTTTCCTTGGAGTTTATTTGGCTTGTGAACAGAGGACATCATCTCGTCTCTTCTTTACTTTTAATCATCACACAGTTTTCAGGAAATTGTCCCTCTCAATGCCGGGAATGTGCTTGTGTTAGAAGACAATGAACCAGCTGCAAGATGGCTTGCTCTTATAAACCGCATGCTAAACCGACCAGTTGACAGTGATGCTGATATCTTCCAGCACAAGCCATCTCAGTCCCTTGATTCAACGTCGTCTCAATCTTCATCAAACCTTGATGCTTCGTTCTCCAACCACTCAAAAACAGCTAGCAGTTCTGCAATCTTCCAGAAGTCCTCCTTAAAATCTATCAGGAAGCCTTACATGCCAACACAGAGAAAACAACTCAAACTCTGCAACTGCCCAGTTGAAATGACCAGGAAATCCTACAAGGATGCTTGCTTTGGATGCCCACAAGCATACACTAATGAGACGGACTCTTCTGAAGAAGATGAAGTGGATGATAAATTGAATGATGATTATGGCTATATGGTTGATGGAATGACTTCTGGTGCTTCTGCCTCCAGGGATCACCTAAAATATAACCTCATATCTTGCAAACGAATGGTTGGTATTTTTGTTACAGTCTGGGCAAAGAAAGAACTGGTGCAGCATATTGGCCATGTGAGGACATCTTGTGTAGGTCGTGGAATAATGGGCTATCTTGGAAACAAGGTCAGAACCAAAATAAATTATATAAGTATTGCCCTTTCAAATATGAAAATTGTAGCCCATCCTAAATTTCGGATGGAACTGCAGATGCCAAATAAAATGTTACGATGATCATGCAGACATTAACAAGTAAACTATTTTAGTCTGAAATATTAAAGGGGCCACTTTGTAATACTGATGTATAGACTGTGTTTACGATATCTTTCTCATATAAAGTTCTTTATCAACATTCAAAATTTGTCTACAACTACAGAAAGAATTACTCGACATACTCCAACACTATCTTGCAAAAAACTAACTCTGAAGAACCCTATGCAGTAGATCCCTTATCCTTTGAGTGATGCACTTACTTTTGGCTTCAGGGTTGTATATCAGTGAGCATGACACTGCACCAGACAAGCTTTTGTTTCATCTGCAGCCATTTGGCTTCAGGTGAGAAAGAAGGCGATGAGTTGAGGCGCAATTTAGATGTTTTAGAGATACTGAGGGTCACACAGTTTCCAAGGATTTGCAGAAGAGCTGGGCGAAGAATCCCTGAGAAAATTCTTGACCATGAGTAAGGAAGTCATGCTACAATTATTTTTAAGTTTTTATTTGTTGTCAAATGCTGTTCTCTGATTCTCGTGTTGCTTCTTTTAGTCGGGTGATATGGTTGGGGGATCTGAACTACCGTATTTCCTTGAGCTATGAAGATACCAAGAAACTTCTGACCGAAAATAACTGGGATGCTCTTTTTGAAAAGGATCAGGTAAAGTCCTCAAAAGATGGCACTTCTTTTTGCTACTTGGTTGAGGGCAGCTGAATTGTTCCCTAGAAGGAACTAAAGTGATGGAATGGGAGAAGACAAACTTTGGAGAACTTTCCCTGTGTATTTTGTGTTTTAGTTATATCATGCTGCAATTTGGTTAACATTTTATGCGTATATTTTTTTCAGCTTAACATTGAGCGCAACTCTGGAAGGGTGTTCAAGGGTTGGAGTGAGGAGAAGATATATTTTGCTCCCACATACAAGTACTCCTGTAACTCAGATTCTTATGCTGGTGAGACTGCGACATCAAAGAAAAAGAGGAGGACCCCAGCCTGGTATTTACCACGTTCAAACTAATTAGTTTTATGGTATAATGGACTCCCATTTTAGCAGGTCCCAACCTTGTATAGTAACATTTAACTATGAGGTATCCACACACCTGTGTACAACTTCAATAATCTGGCAGTCCAATCTTTGTGTACCAGAAGAAGAGACATTGGGGATTTGGATGGACCTGAAGAAAAGGAAAGAGCACAAGCGCGGACAAAGGAAATTATATCTGCGTTGTGATGCAACGTCATCCTGTAACCATTGGGGTTTAGGAGAATTCCTTAGGCAGGCGTAGAACACCATGATGAGTGATGCCTCACATCAAAGTGTTGTGCTATTTGCTCATCTAGCTGAGAGCATTCGTTTGTGTACGGCTATTTGCATACTGGCTTCCGCCATTTCTTTTTCTCCGGCATCTTGCACAGGCCCTCACCAAATCTATTCTATTTGACGGCTTCATGTAATCATCTGTTTTGAAGTAATTGAAAGTTCGTTGGTTCTTAAAAAAAAAAGGAGGAAAGAAAAGATGGCGATGCAGTCTGTATTGTCCGGTTGGCGTCGCTGCTCTCTGCTACTGCCCTGCCCTCATCCGCTGCCGCACCCTTCTCCACCGCTGCTCCTTCAAACCACCCTCTCTCTTCAACGCTGCTGCCACCTCGTCAATGGCTTCTTCACCGTCGACTACAACCCGGGTGACCTTTATCAGTCCAATGATGAGGACGGCTCTGGGAGGGTGTACCGCCGCGATGCAGCGTGCACCGCCACTATGGGCATCCTCTCCAGGAAGCTGCCCAGGGACGGCAAGGATGAAGACGAGATGTCCGTGCTTGTGTCCGTCGACGGCATCGTGTGCGCGCACCGTTGTAAGGAAGTGAACGTGGTCAAAAGAGTGTTTTGACTATGGGGAACAGTTATCGCCAGCATCACTGCGTGCAATCACGGTCGTAGGCGATCATGAGAGGTCGTAAAGGTTCTAGGCAAAGTCGTAAGACTTCCAACATTCTAATCCTCGCATACGACTTCTAAACAAGATCACGTTCAAAGCTTCTGTGTGGTCGAAGCTCCTTCCGACTACACACGATGTGGTCGATGTCGTGACAACGTGCTCGATAACCCTTACGACCATGTTCAATGCTTCTTCAATGTGGTCGAACATCTCTTCCAGCACGTTCAAAATTCCTTCAACGTGGTCGAATACCTCCACAACCACGATCAACTTGCTTTGCTGCAGTCGTATGTCTGTCGATCACTCTCAAACTTCCTCCGCCGTTGTCGTATCATCTCCCGACCACGTCTTCTTCAGGTTTTCCGTGGTCGAACGCCTTACGACGACGTCTACTGCTACTTTGCCGTGGTCATAAGCCCCTTCGACATTCAGTGCTTCTTCAACGTGGTCGAACGCCTCTTCGATGATGTTGAAACTTCGTTCAACGTGGTGGTCGGTAACAACCACGTTACGACCACGCTGTGCATGTTCGGTTTCGACCACGTTGATAGTGGTTGGTAACGACCACGTTGTGCGATCATGTTGAGAGCGAAGCCAGACCTGAGAGCAAAGCCGCGCGACACCATCCGCTCAGTAAGAGCGTCTCGCGCACATGCATCAGCCAGAGCGATCGTACGGAACGGGGAAACGATGGCGTGAGCATGTTGTACATAAGTTTTAGGTTTGTTTACAAATGTTATCTTGTTTTGTATTTTACCGTAGCGTTAGCACGGGCATACTACTAGTATATATAGTATATTTGCTAATGGTGGTGCTTCTTTAGGTCCATGATATTTCTCATCCATTGCTCAAGCGGTTTAGCATGAAGAATGTTCCATATGTTATTGGTAAAGTTGTTAATGGTGAAGAGTACTTTATGGATGATTGTTATTTAAGTACGACCTCAGCGCTTCTATGGAAGAACCAAAGACTTGGAGTGCTTTGAGAAGAAAAATAAGGGCACGTTCGTATTGGGTTCGGCTTCTACTTAGAGAAGGCAAAGCCAATACGAACGCCCTAACTTCTATAAGCCATTTCTATCAGCCACTATTATTTATTAGCCACTACTTTGTGCTTTCACATATTGTAACACACTTTGTATTTTATCATGTCATACTTTTGTAAGTCGCATGGCGGTCTAAATGTTGTAGTGCCTTTCATTGCACCGTCTTTCTTATATAATGCACTCAGCAAAAGGCCAAAAGTCATAAGCCAATACGAACGCCCCACTTTTATCAGCTACTATTGTTCATCACCCATAGCCAAAGGCCATTAGCAAAAGCCAATACGAATGGCTCTAAGAAGATGGCATCGTGCAAAGCTAATAAAAAGACTTACCAGACGAGCCAACTAGAGAAAAAAAAACAAAATTCTTCTTGCAACTTTCATGTTCCAACATTGAGGAAATCTTTGGAGAGAAAATTCGGTATGTATCTTTAGAGAGAAGATTCTGTGTATCTTTGGAGAGGAGATTATATGACAACATTACATAGGTTCTAACTATAGTATGTTTGTCATGCAGTTTTTAAGCTTTGATGTTTCAGAGAAGTCACATCTTCTATCAGGGAAGTCATATCTTCTATAGTTCTTCGCTATTATTCTAGGTTAAATTGTTTACAAAAAATTGCTTTGTTGGATCAATCTACTCCGTATATTGACATTCAGTGTGTCTTTCTCTAACAATACACTGAGGGTGATACATTCTACTGCTTTAAGGTGCTCATTTCACCAAACTTTTATTAGTATCAGTTTGAATTTAACTATATTGATTTCGATTTAAGTTTGTCATACTACATTCGCAAAGAGTTCGATGAGCAGTTAGCTAGATGGCAATTGTCCTTAACTTTTTAAGATGCGTGATTGGAACTTGACAGCAATTCTAAGCTGGGGCAAGGCTGTCTACCACAATCCCAACAGGATACAATTTGGCCACAAGCCACAAGATGCAACAGCAACAATGATGGCTGGTGGTAGTATGGGTCGCAGCAGTGTAGACAAGGGCACAATATAGGCTAAGCATGGTAGTAGAGGCACAATGCAGGCCGGGGTGGAGCTTGTCAAGTGCAACGATGGAGTCAAGGGCATGCCGCGGGTAGAGACTGGTGACAATGGCTCGACGTGCTAGGGAAATGTTATTTTTCTAACTTGTAGCAACGTACAAACATTTAACTAGTTAGAGGTAATGGGACAGTACCGTGACATGTTAAAAAAATATGGCTTTGTTGTTGTTAACTTTGATGGGTATATGTGATGCGGATATACACATGCTTAGCATTTTTCGGTTACATATATTATTTTACTGGAAAGAATTATTGATCTGTATTAAATATTATCAAGTGAACTTTAATTTTATTGGGTCTTTAATTATTATACTTAGAGATACATAACTACTACTCTTTTATTTAATTGTATACAGATCTATACTCGATCTGTATAAGGCTAAAGTGAAGATGCTTTTAGAAGAACTTTTGGCTGATCTGGTTGATCAAATCTTATATTTGGATGCAAATTCTTTGAATTTATTTTAATAATCTATTTTTTATTTTAAATTTCAGTAATATACCTACATTTTTTTTTGCAGTTTTGACCATTTGTCGCTCAACGGTGGAGCAACACTTGGACTAGTCGCTCAACCCATTAGCGACATTAATGCATGCATGCGACTAGCACAAAGCATGCACATGCATGCATGTGCCATATATCATAGGTTCAGACCTACTGCATGCATGCATGCGACTAACTCATGAGGCGCACACACACAGCATGCATGCATTGATGTCGCTGTTGGGTTGAGTGACTAGTCTAGGTGTTGCTCCATCATTGAGTGACTAGGACTAGTTGCTCAACATCGCTCAACTGGTGGGTGACTTGGATGCTTGTCGCTCAACCATTGGGTGATAAGCCCAAGTTGCTCAATGATAGAGCGACAGATGATTAAAACTATATAAAAATAAAATAAATGTATATTACTGTAATTTAGAATAAAAATAGATTATTTTGAAAAAAAACTCTAGATTCTCTACCCTTCATAAATGATCAAATCCCCATGTAATGCAATGAAATCTGGTCCAACTAGTCCAACATCTCCCGTGATTGAAGCAAGCTCAAAGGACGTCATGGATGAACAGAGCAGATGCTGTGTTGTTCGGTCACGTCAAAGGGAGAAGGATTTGGTCCATACGACTGTGTTATGGAGAAGGCCAACCCAGCGGCAAGGAAGTCCAAGCTTGATCCAAGGCTTTGCGTCAATGTCTGGCCGAGCCATCAATTCGGCCATGTGTTTCAGCCACATGTTTTGTTTTAGCTTTATGAGTCCAAACAGATTTGACTTTGGTCTAGAGATTTGAGTTGGATTGGTCACCGAAACTGACCGAACAGAACTTTCAGAGGGATTGAGATAATGGATTGAAAAGTTTTGCTTATTTTCTTCATGATGGCTAGACCATCAATTGAGGGAATTAGGAGTTGCAGAAATCGAGCTCGTTCAACCTTTTCGCTAAAAATTAGGAGCACAATAAGGCTTCGCTTAGTAGTCATGAAATCCAGCGCGTGTGTTTTCGCAAATTAAAGAATGTCCGTTTTTGCATTAATAATGGAGTATCATTACGATTCAAAAGACTATATATGAGTATCTTGATCCTACGTCGAGAAGATCGGATGATCCCGTATCAAAATGGAGTTGGGTAGCTAGATTGAATGAAATGTTAGAAGTAGTTGGTTGATTATTCCATCTGTTGTGCTTGCTACTATAACAGGTAACGACCATCTACTTGTTCCTCATGATTACATACTTTCCATTCGTCGACCAGTATGGACGAGTCAGATGCTGAGAACCAGAACGGATGAATATGCGTGTTGGGCCGTTGGCTCATGCCATATGGATTATTTTAGACACTTCAGCTGTTGATTACTTGATTGTTCCTTGCGTACTATAGTACATGAAAGGAAAATAATCACATTCTACCTCGTCGCATTCTCTCTTATGGTGTACTATAGGTCCGGTTCTTTTCAGTTTCTAAAAACTGTTTTTCGGATTTTCTACAATAACTAGCTTTTAAACGGAGTATTTTTTAAAGATATTACTGACTTCATTTATATCAGCAAAAACCGCACGTGAGTTTCTGTTACTCTGTAATCTCTCGTGCAAACAGCCTAAAAATCACAAGCCGCAGCCAAAAAGAACAGACCCTATACTATGTCCTGGGCAATTGGAAATTGAAATAGGTGCCTCAGAATCGGTCACCCATGATGCCTCACGTCTAATTAGTTAGATCACAATGGATAACCCACTGAAGGGATACACCTGCTGCCCGCTGGCCAACAGGGTCGGTCCCCTAGCCATCTAGACGCTAATCTGTGTGATTAACGGTTTGGACTAGGCAAGTTAGTTTGCTAGTAGTACATGGTTTAGTTCTTCATTGTACCGTGCACCAGACAGACGACCACTGGCCTGCAGATCTATTTGTAGCAAAGGATCAAGACACCGTTCACCATGAGGTCCGTACCGAGCGGTTGGTAACAAGGATCCACCATTCATGTTGGTTTATCTAATCTTAACGACTCACATCAAGGCAGGCTCACAAACTACAAGGCATCTAATATCAATTTACGAGTTAACGATGGTACACTACTTCAATATGTAATCGGTTGATCTAATATCAATTTACGAGCTAGTGATACTATCCTTCAGCCAATAAGCTCAATTAAGTGCATACTTCAGGGCATCTTTTGGGGCGGGCGGCGCGGGGGGCACAAACGGCCCGAACGCTATTACAGACACTCGAAGGGTGTTTTCAAGTGTCACAAAGCATCAAGTTTATTTTCTAGAATTTTCAACAGTGGCACCATAGCTCTGCCCTATCTGGGCATGGAAAAATAAACAACATGCTGTACACAGTACTATCGTACAACATTTTGAGTGACTACATGCCCAACGTTGGCATCAAAATTTGCAGTCGGTAATGCTACAAAATATTAACTGCCAGACTTCCTTTCATCTGCAAACCCCCGAGAAGAAAAGGAACAGCTATTTTTCTACTACCGACGTGCTCAACCTGTCAGTACTCATTTTTCAACGCCTAATCTGAAGCTAATTTGTGTTTCACGCTCTCTTTCTCAATATTGTCTTCCGTGGCTCCTTTTTGCTCGGCACGGCCCCTGAACCTAGGGAAGTCATTCCTACAGCGCTTTCGTACAAGTCCTTTAACCTGCGGGCATCAAAATATCATATAAAATAGTCCCTACAATCGTAATTACCTATGTTTTCACAAAGAAGACTGCCGTGATAGAGCAACAACAAACCTTGGCATACTGATCACCAGTAAAATAACAGAGACTCCAACAATAAGAGGGAAAACTGGGGCTGGCGTCAGTTCCTGCACGAAATAGAAAAACAAGATATCCTAAACAGCCAGCTTAGGAACACGTTCAAGATTCTGGTACAGGAAAGATGTCCCACGGCAAAGTGAATTATTGAGCTTCTGGTTCATTTGTTACTAGGATGCATGGAGAACAAAGATTTGTTGGGCCGATTAAACAAGGATCTCAATATTTTCTAATGGCTGCAAGCAGGTCATTTCTATAGTTTTCATCTCAGATTTCCCAGTTTGAGAATGGAAACAAATTAGAGTCAACAGAAATGTATTGCAGTGCTGATGCAAGTGTGTGAGAGAAGTTACCTGTTTGTGACGGCATTCTTCAGTTTTATATTTAAGAGGACCAACATGAATCTGAGGTTGCTTTTCCAGGTCAACTTCAACCAACTCTGACTCAAATCTATGGGTCTGTGATGGAAGGCCAGACCGAAGCTGAACAAGGTGCTTGCCTTTGGGCAAATTTCGTACTTCGAAGTAGTAGGAAAGAGGAACAGGGAGTACAGATTCTATTCTAGAAGGGTCAACTGCTGATCTAATTTCAACAGATAGATGCGGCTGCAACATATCAATGCCATCTCCTTCCACGTGACCACTCAAAATTGTTACTTCTGGCCATTCAAAAACCACAAAATCAATACCAGAAATGTCCTCCTGACCGACCTGATAATACAAATTATTGTTAAGCACAAACAATATAGAAACACAAGCAGTGCCTCCTTCATTAACGGTGTCGAGATTGCAGTATGCAAATGTTGTGTGCAAACATTAATAATAAATTGTAAATAGGTTACACTTACGTCAACCGACACATATTCTGGCGAAGCACGCTCAACTGCTGCCAACCTGTGATTATCTTTTGCAACTACTCTTATTGAGTAAGTTGAGCCAGGGACAAGTCCTCTAAGACGAAACCTACCAAAAGGATCAGTAGTAGTTTCCTCATAATAACCCCTGGATTCAGATCTCGCTTCAACAAAAACACCCTCCTTTGGTTGGCCAGTTAGCAGTGTTACAGACCCCATGGCACTACATTGAGATGCTGGTTGAGTTAGTATAATAAGATTAGCTGCAATTAAGATTTAGTAATGCATATTGTTGTCAGTAGACAAGGACCAGATTATAATTGATTAATTCAGAATGTCACAAGCACACAAGCGTCATGTGAGCAACATACAACAAAACAATAAAAACCTGTAAAAAGGTTAGATAAGGTGTTTACTATTTAGTAACAAATATCCACTGTTCTAAATCAAGACCACTCGAGTCTCATAAGCATTAGTGGTAGGTCCACTGCTCCACTTCAGCACTCAATACACTTGTGTGCTGCCCATGTAGTGAATGTAGCGGTCACATTTCCCAGAATGACATCGATCGTATGATTCATAGCTCATTCATGCCATTTTGTGCACATATAGGCATATAGCTAAATTTGAGTGCTTAGAGCTTTCTTCTTTTGTTGTTTTAATGCATACTCTTTCTCAAAATATAAGACCCTGTTTCTGGCAGTATCAAAATTGAACTTCGAACATTGATTTCTCTTAAAATATAATACAGTAAATAAAAATTTATTATCATGTGAAGGTACATTCAAATACAAATCTTAACAGTCCCATTTTTGTTTCATTACACCTATGTATTGTTGGACTAATTGTTGGTCAATTTATATAATTTGACTTCCAAAATGCATGGCACCTTCAAACGAAGGGAGTATATCACTTATATTTCACATATATATGTTTTTTATAATAGTTAATGGTGAGGCTACTGCTCACATACAGCTTACCACTATTTAGAACACTGCGTATATCAGCTTTAGATAGCAAGAACTGACCCTCCTATGGATCAGTAATGGCGCATAATTAATACACAATGGATTCCAAAAAAGTTCTGTTGTGAATTTAAGATATGGGCATGAACTTTCTGCAAAGCGGAATAAGGTTGTTTCTGTCCATACAAAGAAAGACATATAGGAGCAATAAAGAACACAAAAACCAAAATTCATATGTAAACAAAAACAATGAAACATACCTGTAGGCAACACGGGTTGCACGGAATTCAACCTCTCTAGACTCTCCAGAATTGAGATCAATAGCAACTGCTGATGGAGCAAATTTATATTCCTACAGC
The DNA here is from genome assembly GCA_017311315.1 of Dendrocalamus latiflorus. Classification (NCBI taxonomy): domain Eukaryota; kingdom Viridiplantae; phylum Streptophyta; class Magnoliopsida; order Poales; family Poaceae; genus Dendrocalamus; species Dendrocalamus latiflorus. Next base: position 50,057,157 of record CM029663.1, on the reverse strand, counting down.
AGATAAACCAAACCAGTAAGGGCTCTCCAACCAAGAAACTTGAATATGATGCCACAATTTAAGTTACATTTTGTAGCCTAGATTGCATAACTAGTGCACCTCCACCTTTATATGCACCACATTATGGCTTTTAAAAATTCTAAAAAATAAGTTCAAGCATGAAGTGGGCATGTCTACCGGGTGACAAAGGGCCATGCTCAATCTATATCAGGAAGACCCAAAAGAAAAGATAAATCCACAACTGCCAGCAATTTTTGAAATTTATTATCTTTTTTTCTTTGCAAACTGTCTTTTTGTATCTCCTCCAGTTTAATCTTAAAAATTGTAAACCACTTCTCTCCCTATTCCTTGAGTTTTTAAAGAAATTTTGGCAAGTCAGTTCAGAGGGGCTTGGATATTAGCCCTCCTGAGCTATTCTTCAAGTCATTCAAAAGTGAACTTCAATCCATATTTTGTATAGTACAAATGGAAACTTCAATTAGGAGTGAATAAAATATGACATCAAATAAACAGTGTGAAATAGCCATTGATATAATTAGATTCACTATTCCAAAGTATCATCTGATGTCAAGATTTTTTTGTTTATTTACAAGAGGCATGGTACAAACTGCAAAGCAGAGAGAGAGAGAGAGAGAGAGAGAGAGAGAATAGCAATGAAGCACCTTAAGAAGAGGCCGTAGATAGAAACTTCCAGGAAATAAGTTGTCAAAGCTGAAAGTGCCACCAGAACCACTAACTGAGTTATTTCTGTAGCCTTCTTCGCCACTCAAAGACAATAATACTGACGGTAACAGCTCTTCATCTTTTTCACCATAAATCCGCACTAATATCTGACCAAGCTTCTGACAAGCAAAGGTGTACGGGCCAGTTTGCTTGAGATGATAGCCAGCCTGCATGAAGGTAAAACATGATATTGTCATGAAACCACCAAGAAGATAGCCGAATGGCGTCGGCATAGAACGAGAGGGAGAGAGACTAGATATTTAGGCGAGGAAGACTATGATAATTCTCTGATTGATTACAATAGCATGCGGTAGCCCTCTTATATAGACGGCTCCCCCTAACAGATGGAATCTAATCCCAATTATATCTCTAACAGATATAGTAACTAATATCATATCTCTAACTATATCTCTAATACAAGGAAACCAATCTCTAACTCAAATAGAAACCAATCTCTAATTCCTAATAATAACCCGACTAGGCCTTGGGCCCCCAAGGCCTACACCTCTGACAGATATCAAATAGGATACTCAACAAAACACATGTTTGGTGATTGCTGATTTCAAAGGTCTCCACTTCCCAGTTATGGTTAACATGTAACTCATACAGACTATCACCATAAGCAGAAGAACACCATTGCACATTTGTTACAACAAGAAAATTTTCAGATAAGACACTCAACTGAAAATAATATAACAGCGCACTATTGATAATTGAATGAATTAGGGCAGAGAACCATTTCTGACTAAGCAGTTCACCAAAATATGCAATAACTAATCTACCAGAAAGTAGAAAGGTAAATAAAAATAATCAGGCACTCAACATAGACCTCAGTTGTCACTTTTTTCTTGTTAAAAAACAAAAGAGGAATGAGAAATCAGTTTGTATCACTAGCAAAAACAAAAAGAGAGCTCAGAAATCACATTTGGTTAGTCTAATGTGGTAAGGTGAATAAAAACATGCATCTGAGCTCAGAATAGCTGCTATTTAGAGCATCTTCTACACCAGCATACCCACTGCAGCCCAGCACCAGTTGCTATTTGCCAGACAGAACAGGAGTTTTTGTTCTTCCAGCGAGTGGTGCTCACTGCTCACGTACCAACCAATACACGGTAGTACCGTACACAACTGCAGCATTGACCAGTAACTCTAGAATCTAGCACCTTGTGATATGTAACAAGGGAATGGTATAATTAATAACATAAATATATGCTCACAAAATAATACAAACCTTTGAAGCTTCGACTTTATATCCTATATCATCATACAAGGGACCTGCAAAGAATGATCCATCAGAAATTGTCTTTGTCTCTGTGGCTACATCCCCTTTCTTCAGAGGTGTGTACTTGCTATTCCCTGCTGCTAGAATCTTGATGTCAACGTCATAAGTTGCAGGTGACACTGATCCTTCAAGGTATAGACCCGTTTTAGCAGTGATTGAAGGAACAGTATCTTGGCATCCGTTCACAGACACCGAAAACTGCAGTTTAAATATTAAGAATGTATTACAACAATGGTTTCATCGGTCATGTAAGAAGTGTTAATCAACCATCACTCACCTGCTGCCTTGATGGATAAAATAGGATCTTTTTCCTTCTAGTGCTGCAAAAGATGGTGAATCATGTATTAAATAGAAGTATAATGATAAAATACTCATAATTGTTCCTTGCAAAAAAATGCTAATAATTGTTGGCCGAGCAAAGGAAACCGTCCATAAAAAAAGTAAACAAGATTTGGTGGTAGGACAAATTTCTAGATGGTAAATTTAGAACCATAAGAAATTCTGAACAGGACATGAGTTCTACTAGTGGAAAACCAAAAGTGCTATGGATAAACACCATACCTAGAATCACGAGGGACAAAAATGAAGTCCTCCCTGAGATCAGCCCAAATGGAGTACTCAAAGGCAGCAATGCCATTTTGATGTCTCTTTCCAAGAACAGGTGTGGTAAAGAGATTTTCAATGAAACTCCCATCACTCTTAAAGGTACCAACAACAATATCTTCAGATAAATCAACTTCTTCCTGAAGGGAGCTGGTGTCCACATGGATTTCACCTCTTAGAAGATACTTCTTTGCGCTGATATGAACCGGCTAAAAGGGAAAACTTTTAGCATTAGGGTGCCAAACTGAACCTTGCATGGATAAATATAAGAACAAAGTAGCAAGCAGCTAACCATTGGATTCTGTGTATCAAACACTACAGACGAGCTCCCAAAGGAAATGCAAGAATTGATTAAATGAAGCTCATGTTGCCCAGGAGTTTCTATGCAAATCCTTTGTGACCCTTTCTGTGCAGGATGAAAAGTGGATTATGTTAACCAAAGGTTCTATTAATTCAAATATATTGTAGATTTATTTAGTCCCAGGGATGGACCTTTATCAACAAGTCAAGTTTAGAAGAGTCTGGTTGATGGATGTATGCTTCAGTGTCATGAGTTGAGACTAGCTCTATCCAGTAGCCCTTTTGTACAAATACAACGTCTGTCACATCATCAGTACCAACATCTATATCCAAGGTATTTTGGCCCCAGCACCAATCATCAGAGGTCTTGGATGAAGAATGCTTCACCTGGAAGAAAAGCGTATCCACAAATAGTTAAGACTTGAGACAGAATAGTAAATAATTCAATGACAGTGACCAGCATACAAGGTTTTACCTCTAGACGATATTTTCCAGGAAATACTTTTGTGAACACAAAATTAACATTATCTTGCTCCAAAGTAGTTGTCCTCTTTTCCTGCTCAATTCCCCCAGCTAAGCTAACAAGCGAGAGCAGAATATTTTGGTTGCATTGCTCTTTGCACATGACCTTACCATGAACATTGACTTGTGACTGTTGACAAAGAGATAACACTCAGATATTATTCTCAATCCACAAAGCATCTATCAAACTTGATGGACGTTACATAATCTAACAAAAAAAATCAGAAGACACATCGTTAAAAGTAGTACTCTTGTGTACCTGAGAGAACTCTACATCAAGCAATGGGCTGTTGACATTGACATCAATAGATCCTGGTGAAAACATAAGACTGGAAGAACCCTCAGAATCTACAGGTAATGCAGATAACCGGTATTCACCAGCAAGAACCTGCAAAGTGCAACAAATAAAGCGGGATTAATTATGATGCCATATAAACATTATATGAATACACTCAATACAGCAGTGCTGGAGCTAGCATCTCGGGCCAGTTCATATGCTAAGACCAGACCAAATTTCACAAGGATATCACCAACCGTTCAAACTGGAAGATTCTATGTAAAAATCCCTAATCACACGTAGAACACAAAGGTAACATCTCACTATCCTTATTATTAGAAAAAGCTTAGTATGACATTCCACTTTGCCTTATTTTTGTTCAACCCATAAGCATGGAAGATAGGATCAACATTCCACTTTGCCTTATTTTTGTTCAACCCATAAACATGGAAGATAGGATCACATCTAAAAATTCTGAAGTGTGTTATACATGTTTAAATTGCAACACATAGTGCAGTAATACAATATTAATATAAAATGTAGTCAAAGACAAAGGAGTATTAAGATAGCTTTCACAAGAAAACAAAAATAGCCACATTAGCAGAGAGTATAAGATAGGTTTCACAAAGAAAATAAAAAATAACCACATACCTCAAAGCAAAATTTTCCATTCTCGCTCACCATTTTCCTCTCTGGCTTTACGTTTTCAGGCCCATGTGTTAAAGTCACCTAACATCCCCATCAAAATTGTAAGGATAAAGCTTTTTGTGTGATCTCAATGAAACAAAATACCAGGTCAAGATATTACCATTGCTTTGGAATTTGGTGTTACTGTTCGAATAACACCACATACATCGTATCGAACTGATTTGATATCATCAATGCTGGCCATGTTTGGTAAAATCTAATGGAAAAGATGATATTTAGCCAAAAAGAGAAGTTGAGGTGTTTGAGCTGAAGATTTAATGATTTAAGAGGTTCCCTCAAGCAAACTCTATGTTACCATGAAATTCTCCAAGTGGTTGAACTTATAATGGTCCTTCTTGGCAACTATAGTATACTTCTTGGATGTAACCTACAGAAGGGCAGCACAAAATACAATTTATCCCAAGATGGAAATTGCAAGTTAAACTCAAATGTCATATTTAGACAGTGCACAAACTATGAGAAAGCATAAGAGCCCTTTTTTATGAATTTGAGCAATTAAGTACTTGCAAAAACAAAATTATGAACCTTTTTCATTCCAATGATCTTCGTGTCTTAGTTCCAAGTCATTTTATGACAAGAACTGAACAGTGGAAAGGTACAGCTATAGATAGGTAGCTCCATTCTATGTACACGACATATTCCGCCAATATTACATTGTAGAACATATACTAATCGTATGCATCATCGAGAATCCTAAACAATATACTAATCATATGCATTGAGTAAAGTTTGCTTATTCAGCCAAATAACAAACCCCTCAGGCCCTCAGTGAATAGGTCCACAGGCACTGACCAAAGGTATGATGCATCGAAAAAAGCATAACTAACTGGGAAATAAAGTCAAGACAGAGATGGAGTATAGAAGCTGAGAGGGGATTACAAAAGCAATGAGGAGCATAAGTTACTCGTAAATGAATTGATGTGAAATGTGGACATGAACACATAGAACATAAACTAGTTACTAGTAAACTCTTTTGCTCTCCTCAACATAGTGAGGTTACTAGCACTGTTCATTGATCAAATTCTGTTAAAAGTTGTCCAGTTGAAGATTTACTAAGAACCAAAAAAAAGGAAGTTGACCAAACTCAATGTTCGCTTCAGTGTCATTGTCATGTAGAGAAAGCTCCCTAATGGAACTGTGCTAGATTGGAGCTTTATTTGGAGTATAGACCTAAAATGGAAAAAAAGAAGGGGGCAACATAAATCTGGTGATTTGCTTACTAATAGGAGTTTTGGCCTTTCGGGTTCCAGTACCACATTTGGTTCTGCCTTCTACCAAGAAATCTCATTTCTTAATTGTTTTCCTTGCCTAATTGCTAGTATATATTTGTGATTTGTGAATCTTTTGGAAAGTGAGAATTTGTGCCTGAATGGAGTAGGGCTAATTACTGCAAATCTGCAGTACAAATTAGCTTCTAGTTTTGTTGTCAAGAGCAAAACATAAGAGGCACTTCAATTTGGGGCATCTCATATAATTTTCTACGTAGCATATGTGGGTTCTAATACTCCATTTCGCAGTTTCTAAGAAAAAAAGGATCCTCTGATCATGGTTGTCACGGTGACCTTGGCGACCATGGCGCCCACAGCACCTAAGGGGTGCCAGAACATCTAGTCATCCAGGCGGGCGCCTAGTCGTCCTCTAGGCGATGCTAGGTGAGCTAAGGCCATGAAGCAAACCAAAGTACCAGACTTGATTTCTCCGTAGCAGCAGAGGGGGAAGTAGAGAAGCAGAGGGAGGGAGGCGACAGGAAAGAGGCGACGCTGCGGCTTGCAGGAGCACGAGAGGGAGGCGGTGCGACGGAAGCGCGGGAGAGAGGGAGGGGCGGCGGGCGCTGCCAGAGAGTGGGGGGGAGGGAGGCGGTGCAGCCGGAGCACGAGATGGAGGGAGGAGCCAAGGAGGGAGTGGAGGTCGGAGAGGAGAGGGCGTAACTAGTGGCTGGGAGCTTGCGCGGTGGGGCAGAGGGGCGGCGACGGCTAGTCGGCAGCTAGGGTTCGGGGCGTTCGGCAGTTGGCACTTCGGCTCTGGCTTCGGGCCTTATGCTCTTCGGACTCGACAAGGCGCCCACCTAGACCAACGTCGTGGACGCCTCATCAACGCCGTGGATGCCTCAGTGACCTGGGTGCCCGCCTAGCTGGCCAAGGCGAGGCACTTCTCCCCAACGTCTCCTCCGTGGCGCCAGGATGCCAAGGCGACACCGTGACAAGCATGCCTCTGATGGCACACATTCTGACCTTTTAGTCTCTAAATTGGGAGTTCATCCTTTTCTGTTCTCTAGTCATTTTTTTTAGAACACGCAAGAGAATTGCATGTCATTTCATTAAGTGAGGTGGCAAAAGATACAATTTGTTAAAGTATATATTTGTACTAGTGGTCCATTGTATATGGTAGACAGGCCCATGTAGCCCATGTATGGGTGTGTATATAAACTCCTCATGATCAATAGAGAATGTTGAGGGTTCCATTTCATAACATGGTATCAAAGCCTAGGGCTAGTGTTAGGGACTGACCTAGTCCGGCCACCGCCATCCTCGCCATCGTTGGCAAGCCTCCAGCAAGCCGTCACTAGCATGCTACCTCTCTCTCCCTCTCCTGTGGTTCACTTTCCCTCCCTCTGATTTGTCGTCACCGTCGCCTGGCTGCCACCTCCGACTCTGCTTCGTCCCTAATCACCTGAATCTGGCTCGGATCCGTCGTCGTCGCTGCCGCCTCCGGCTTTGCTTCATCGCCCAATGCCCGGATCCGACCTTCCATCGTGTGAATGATTGGACTTGCTTCACATCTCATCGAGGATCGCTCGCCACTTCATGAGATTGATCCTATAGGAGCTCGTGCTTGGCAGGTTGTAGACGATCGTGATAGGTGTACTAGCATAAGTGTATCCAGATTTGAGCATCTTTCGTCGATATGTCCTCTGCCAAGGATGTGGGAGTACTTGCAGCAATGATATCAATAGACCGGTGAGGCACTTCATTTCTCACTTGAACAGTGTCTCACTGACCGACAGCAGCAGGACATGTCTATCAAGTACTATAGTGCATTCAGTAGTATATCTAGACAGTTGGCATCTATGACTCCCAGGCCTTGTGTTGGGTGTTCTGCTAGGGAGCGTTATGAGCAGCAATGTCTCATGTTTGCTTTTGTGATGCGTCTTCAATCTAAGTTTGAGCCTGCTCATTATTTGCTACTTGGAAGGACCTCTTCCCACCATGACGAAGGTGTTTGCTACACTGCTTGCTAAGGAGACTCGACTTCGCTCATTGTCTACTTCTATGAGTCTCACCCACACTGTCTTGGCAGCTCCTCATCAGCATGGTCCAGTGGTTGCTCCACCTCCCATAGCTACAGCTTCATTTGTTGAGATTGCCTACTCCCACTGATTGAGGACTGGATATAGTACTGATCGCTATGTCGTACTCCATCCTGAGTTACTAGCCGCCTATCAAGCCAAGCATGCTGCTAGGAGAGCTCATCGGACCTCTGGTTCTTCTACTGGTGCTCACACGATTGATGCTGCAGTTATCTCTACTACCAGTACTTCAGGATCAGTTTCAGCTCAGTCCTTGTTGGGATATCCTAGTGTGCCTACTGCATCACAGTCAAGTACTTAGGTTGTGGATTCAGGTGCCTCTTTTCATATAACATCTGATTGTACACAGCCGGTAACATGTAAGCCTAACATAGAGGGTGTTTGTGTTCAAAGAGTTGATGGCACCTCCTATCTGGTTACTCATTAGGGCACTCTCTATTCCTCAGTTTACTATTCCTGATGTCTCTTGTTCCTCGGTTATCTATGAATCTCATGTCTGCTGGTCAGCTTACCAGTATGAACTACTTTGTTGGTTTTGATGATTCTTCATGTTTTGTGCAGGATCATCAAACCAAGGCTCTCGTTGGTACTAGTTGTCACCACAGAGGAGCTCAGGGCCTCTATGTGTTGGATAATATGAGTCTTCCTTCACCATCCTCTTCCATTCCAATTGGATCTGCTGCCGGACTTGCGGCTACTACTTCCTCCACTACCTTCTATCAGTGGCACCATTGTTTGGGTCATCTGTGGCTCGCATTTATCTACTTTAGTAGGTCAGGGTGTCCTTGGTAGGGTCTCTGTAGATACTGATATGCACTGTACGGGTTGTAGGCTTGGCGAAGCTCTTCCGGTATGTCTAGGTCGAATCGTCCTTTTGATCTTATTTATTCTGATGTCTGGGGACCAGCTCCTTTTGCTTCTAAGGGTGGTCAACATTACTATGTCATTTTCATTGATAATCGTGCTCGTTATACATAGATCTATTTCATAAGGCATCGCTCTCAGCTATTGTCTATCTATCAATCCTTTGCTCACATGGTCTGCTCGTACCCTCTCTATTGCTTGCTTCCTTTGTTCCTTCCCATTTTTGGGCTAAGGCCATGTGCACTATTGTATATCTCAACCTTCAGCCTTCCTCTCGTCTTGAGGGGAAGTGTCATGGAGAGGTCTTGTTTGGTTTTCCCCCTGGTTATGACCATCTCCGTGTTTTTAGTTGCACCTGCTATGTTCTTCTCCCACCACCTGAGCGCACTAAGCTGACTCCTCAATCCGTTGAGTGTGCCTTCCTTGGATATAGTCTTGAGCATAAGGGATATCGGTGCTATGGTCCCTCTGCTCGTCGTATTCACATCTCTCGTGATGTCACATTTGTCGAGGATTGACCTTTCTTTCACTCTACCACCACTTCATCCTCCTCTCTCACATACTCTCTTTTTTCTACCTTCCTCCTATCCTTCTCCAACTACAAAGTCGCCTCCTATACCTGCACCTTCCACCAGTATCCACTATAGTCATCGATCCCAGCCACCGGCTGTTACTTCTGTTCCTACCCCTTCTAACACTTCGACTAGTGCCACCAAAGTTCTTGTTGATGATCCACAGCCAGTTGCAACGAGGTAGGCTTATCAGGAGGCAGCAGCTGTTCCTAAGTGGCAATCAGCTATGTCTAAGGAGCTTGCAGCGTTAGAGCACACTGGGACCTAGGAGCTTGTTCCCTACCTTCTCGGGTTGTACCTATCACTTGCAAGTGGTTTAATAAGGTCAAGATCAAGTCTGATGGTTCAGTAGAGCGCTATAAGGCACGTCGGGTTGCTCGTGGCTTTCAGTAAACTTAGGGTTGTGATTATGATGAGGCATTTGCTCCCGTGGCTCATATGACTACTGTTCGGACCTTGGTTGTCGTTGCTACGATTCCTTCCTGGACTATCTCACAAATGGATATTAAGAATACTTTCCTTCATGATGATCTTTATGAGGTATACATGCAGCCACCTCCTGGTGTGGAGGCTCCACCAAGTATGTCGAGCGACTTCATCGTGCACTTTATGGTCTCAAGCAAGCCCCCTTGTGCTTGGTTTGAGTGGTTCAGTTCTATGATTTGTGCTGTTGGCTTCAGTCCTACTGACAATGATCCCACTTTGTTCATTCACATGTCTGAGCGTGGATGCACTCCTCTTGCTATATGTGGATGACATGCTGATTATAGGGGATGACATGGAGTATATTGCTTTTGTGAAAGAGACTCGGTGAGCAGTTTATGATGTCTGATTGGGCCACTTAGCTATTTCCTGGGGATTGAGATTACCTCCACAGCTGTTGGTTATTTTCTTTCTCAACATTGTTATATATTGAAGATCTCATTACTCGGTCAGGTCTCACTAATACCAGGGCAGCCACTACCAAGGTTGTCACGGCGCTCCGGCAAGTCGAGGCGAGGCCGAGGCGCCTGGACGCCTAATCGACTAGGCGCCCGCCATGGCGACAGTTAGACGATAGTAGTTAGACGATATAATAGCATAAATTATCAAAATAACTATGTCTTAGAAGGTCTAAATCAGAAAAAATCTATCGAAATAGGGGTCTATTTGTAATTTTTAGGGGTCTATTCGTAATTTTTCAGGAACTGTAAGGACTAAATCACAAAAGACCAAAAAAATCTTATAACCTAACTACCGGCCCGAGCCTGGCATGTAACCCGTTTCCCCCAAACCCACACGCCGACACGCGCCGCCTCCTCTCCGCCGCCTCGCCTCCGCCGTCGCCTCCTCCCCTCCCGCTGCCTCGCCTCCTCTCCATGGCTGCCTCCTCCTCCCCTCCCACCGCCTCGCCTCCTCTCTACCTCCTCCCCTCCCGCCACCTAGCCTCCGGCCTCCTCTCGCCGCCGCCGCCTCCTCTCCGCCGCTGCTGCCTCCTACCTACCGCTTCTTCCTCCCCGCCAACGCCGTCTGCCTCCTCTGCCGGATCCGGGCGGTGTAGTCCAGATCCGGCGACGGCAAGGCTCGAGGACGGCGGAGATGGAGCCCAGCACGGGGGTCGGCGTGATGCGGCTCGGGAAGAGCACCGGATGAGGCAGCGACAGCACGGGAAGAGGCGGCCGGCTCAAGATCTGAGCCGGCGGCGGCCATATCTACGCGAGAAGGGCTAGAGGGGGCTGGATTCGGCCTGGAGGTGGCCGCCTAGCTCCTCAGCCCTAGGCGACGAGCCTTGGCGTCGCCCTCCGGCCGCCAGGACGACTTGGCGTCGCCTAGGCGTCGCCTAGGCGACGCCGTGACAACCATGGCCACTACTCCCATAGAGCTGCATGCTCTACTTTGTTCCACAAATGGCACTCCTCTTGATGATCCCTCCAGGTATAGCCACATTATTGGCAGTGTTGTCTATTTTATTGTCATCAGACCAGATATTGCTCATGTTGTTCACAGTCTTAGCAAGTTTGCTAGTGCTCCTACATCAGTTCACTATGGTCATCTGCTTCGTGTGTTGCGCTAACTGAGGGGCACTATAGCTCGATGTCTGTTCTATTCATCTTTGAGACATTGAGTCAACTTCAATTTCATGCTTACACTGACTCCACTTGGGCAAGTGATCCTGTTGAACGGCGGTCTATCACTAGTTATTGCATCTTTTTGGGTCCTCTCTTGTTGCATGGAAGTCCAAGAGACAGACAGCAGTCTCTCATTCTAGTGCTGAGGAGCGTCGTGCTCTTGCCACTACCACTGCAGAGATTATCTGGCTTTGTTGGCTGCTGGCTGATCTTGGTGTGCCTTGTGATGCTCCTACGCCTCTCCTGTGTGACAACACTGGAGTCATTCAGATAGCCAATGATCTTGTAAACCATGAGCTGACTAAGTATATTGGTGTTGATGCCTCATTTACACACATTGTCAGGGCAACACCATTCTCCTTCGATGTGTGCCTTCAGAACTTCAGGTATCATATTTCTTCACCAAGGCACAAAATTGCGAGTATTGTCGTCTTCATTTACTCAAACTGAATGTGTCTGACCCACCTTGAGTTTGAAATGGAGTGTTAAAGTATATATTTGTAATATAGAGCTAGCGTGGTCCATTGTATACCGTAGATACTAGATAGACCCATATGGCCCATGTAGCCTATGTATGGGTGTGTATATAAACTCCTCATGATCAATAGAGAAGGTTGAGGGTTCCATTTCATAACACAATCAACCAGGCGAGAAATAGTAGGAACACCTACATCTCGCTCCCAGCCAAAGAAACACGACCGAAACACGGCACTAGAGACTAAAGACTACAAAACGTTAAAGAGTTAATCACCAATAACCAACTAAACAACCTGGACTCCGACATGCTATCCTTAAATATTATCACCGTCATGCAACCAGCTAGCTTCTCCCACAACCAACTTGAATGAATAAGAAACAAAGTCATCAAATGAGATTTTTTTTTACACATATAAAACCATGCTGCACACTGGTATACAAATAAAGGTATAATTAAGATGAAAAGAAACTTCCAAGATCAACATATGTGCAAGCAAATAATTTGATCAAATAACAGTACCTGATCAAGTCTGTAATACCCAAGATTGTCTGTTACAGCTCTCAACTGACCATCAACTATAACATTGGCACCTTCCACACCAGCACCATAACCATCAACGACACGCCCGCCAACAGAAAACCCAGTAACCTAGTAAGATATATGTGAGGAATTGCTAGTCGGTTAGTGGACATCAGGCGCACATATCAGGAGGAAACAAAGAGACCTACTGAAATTAGATGTGAGAACATTAGACACAAACAAAAAAAGAACGTATCAGAACTCAAATGATTAAGCAGCTGAAAGTTCTCAAGTCTACGTTAAGCTATCACATAATCCAATATGTGCGCCCAGCCAACCTTGCAACAGTTTTGACTGCTTGGATCATGTATCTCCACTTCTCATTTATATCTGTCATTCAGAAAGCATGCAGGCTAATCCAATTGGTGGTTAACTTCAAGTTGCATTTACCCAGTGTTAAATGATAGGTAGTCCTTTTGTCTGTCATCCTCAAGTAATATAGCTTTGATTATAACTTCACAGTCCACACTATGAGATGTATAGCAACTTCAAGAATTACCTGGAACTTTTGGGGGATTGTCATATGACTATGCTCAACTGAAACAGGCAGTGAAGGAGGTGAGACATCAAAAACAGTGTTTTCCCCTTTGTAGTATGGCAACAGCTCATAGCTACCTGCAAAATTATAGTAAATAATGAACATTTGTGTTTACACTAAAATAAAACATGAAATGGTTTGGCACAAAGATCACCTCACCCTCACAAGCATGCAACACATACGAAAAATATAGATTTGGAATGGAATTGCCATAGTAATCACAAGTCAAGTAAGTTTAGCACCCCAATGATACTTGTCGCATTCAAAGAATTACAAAAAAACCAAGGTAGTTTAAATATTTTATATGGGGGGAATACTGTGCAGTTCTCATATAGGTTCCATTATATACAGACCTGGCAAGAGCAGAAAGACTTCCGATGGATAACAGTAAACAGCTAAAATAAAGAATTTACCATCAATGCTGTGTGAGGGCAAGCAGTGCATGAATGAGATAACTATTAGTTAGATGAACTATTTGTAAAACTACTGTTGACGTGCTCAAAGATATCATAAGAGATTAAGAGGACGTGTCAAAAGAAAACCTCCGCAGCATGTTAAACAATGGAATTCCATGCACCAGTTATGTTGCACTATGATAAAGGTTTGACAGGTTGAATAAGTTACCAACGTGGCAACGTACCACAAGGTATTGATCGAAATGTGAACTTCCCATCAGCACCAGATACTGCATGGCAAAGAGCACCTTCCCTGGGTGCATCACTAAAACCTTGTGGACAAGGCACCTCAGTTACGTCATTTGAATGTAAATACAGGTGAACTCCCAAGATTGGATTTCCCTAGCACAGAAAATGCATAAAATATGTTAATCTACAAATTCAGTGAACAAATAGATCAAAATTCCAAAGTGGCCAGTTCGATCATATGCATGTAGCGTTAGTTATCATCAATATACAGAACCATTCGGTTCCTTCAGTACCTGTGCAACTACAGAGCCATAAATATTGTATCCAGATACAAAGAAAACGTCATCTACAACAGCATTTCCAAATCGCAAGTCCACCTACATAAAAATGCATGCACCATTGTAAGACAATACAATTACCGTCAAAACATCTAATGGCAGATGAGCATAGATGAAATGCTAACCTCTGATGAACCTCTCATCTCAATTTCATATTCAGGATGAGAAGCATGCAATTTGTAGCGCCCTGGACAAGAGTGAGGAATAACATAAATAAATAAATAAACCAAAGGTGCTAACTACGGAAAACATAACAAGGAAATGCATGTCAGCAGAGGCGTAAAAGAGGAAAAACAAGATACACAGGGCTAATATTTGTAAATGGGGGCAATAAGAACTTTGCCCCACATCTTCCATTAATGAGAAAGTGACATTTGGGCTGAGCTGACTGCCTGTGTTGCAAACAAGGCCAATCTAGAACGCTAAGTTGGAAATGTGGTATGTGGATAGAGGAAACAGTTCCCTCCAATAGGTTTGCCCTCTAAATGCCTTCTTGGCAGGTGGATCATATATAAAAGGAAGAAAAAGGTGCATGAGACATTCGGGACACAGCTGGAACAACTATGCTGACAAATGTGGTTCGCTTGTTAGTAAATTGAATTGTGTTCTGGTGGTACAGATGGCTCCACTGGAACACCAAGGGGGGGAAGTGATCTCTGGCTTCTGCAGATTGACATAACCACGCGCGCAAGCAAGCGAGAGAGAGAACAGGTATGGCTTGCCAACACTAGATTCTACACAATTATTTGCCACTTGAACAGCCAGCTCAAGGTCATGTTATTCCTGTCAGACGCCACATGTCCACATAATGTTAGAGACCTAGCACAAATTTTACAGATGATCTAATTGGTAAAAATGAAATGATGGAGACCTTATTGAACAATCTACACGAATAGGGGGCATGTCATGAATAACAGTAAATTACTCATTCTAATATTTATAATGGAGTTTGTAAACAAAAAGGAAAGATATATTAATAGCTACGAATGAAATCACATCATGTAAATCCTTTATAGGGTAGCTCCTAACAGCAAGAGTAAGAGACGGACACATAGGAAATGAACAACACTACTCACATCAAACTTTGTATCTACATTTAAGCTATGGTTTTCTATACATGAAGCATGGCAATTAGTAAGCAACGCAAACCTGGAATTATGTTCTCAAACGAATATTCTCCTGTTGATAATGTTAAAGCAAATGCAACTAGCTCATCTGAGTCTGACAACAGCTCAACTTTCACACCAGAAGGTCCTCCATCTTTTGAGCAGCTCTTACCACCAACAGCTCCCACTACTTTACCAGATATCATAAACCTGCATGGTGAGTCACAGTTGAAACTTAAATGTCATAATTGTTCACACAAAGAAAAAACATAAGAAAACAAAACTAAATGGTCAAAGCAACAGACCCAGTGAACTGAAAATTTATATCCGCATTTCCATTACATCCATTTTGATCGATGACAACAGGAACCTGAACACAACAAAAGAAGGTTGAACCAAGCACATAATTAAGACAAAAGGAATGAATAAACAGATTAAGTCAGACATGAACTTACAGTTTCAGGCTTCCATGACCATCCCTTGGGCCCCTTAACTCTGACCATGAATGAACCCTGTGGAGAGAAACAACAAACAAAAATAAAACAGGTAAGGGTCCGAAAATTGTTTTGGTGGCAAATTGGCAATAGTCAGAACATTGTAATATTGTATACAACATAAGCTTACCTAATTCAATTTAATACTTGCTTGTTTCCACTTGTACACAAGTTATATATTAAAAAATGGAGAACACTCATAAATGACAAAACCCAAAAACTAAAAGCAAACAACTGCCACAAGCCCACAAGGATACCTTGTCATAGACTGGGATAAAATAGTAGCCATTAGGAGCACATTGAGTGCTTTCCTTAACCAAACCATCAACGGTGCACAGCTCAACCTGATTCAAAAAGTTAAGAGGGAATCAATTTGTGCATAACAGATAACATAAATACAATTTAGCACCTAGGAATGACACTTTTCGATATTTGGGATCGATAATACAGTGGGACGGCGAGATTGATGAAGACGTGAGCCATGGCATAAGAGCACGGTGCGTGAAATGGCGCCAAACATCAAGTATCTTGTTTGATAACAAAGTTCCTCAAAAGTTAAAGGGTAAGTTCTATAGGACAGCGATCAGACATGCGATGCTATATGGAGCAGAATGCTATGCGACTAAAAGACAACATGTACAGAAGATGAGTTTAGTAGAGATGAGGATGCTGCGGTGGATCTATGATCACACAAAGCGGGATCGAATCCATTATGATGATATATGTGATAAGGAGAGAGTAGCACCAATTGTAGAGAAGCTTGTTTAACATTGCTTGAGATGATTTGGTCATCTCCAACAGAAGCCTTCTGAGACACCGGTACGTAGTGGAATTTTAAGACGTACCGAAAACATAAGAGGCAGAGACCGACCAAGACTGGCGTAGTAGGAAACAGTTAAAAGAGATTTAAGAAATTAGAATGTATCCAAAGAATTGGCTTTGGATAGAAATGCATGGAAGTTATCGATCCACGTATCGGAATCATGATATAAGGTTTAGGAACGATTTTTTAGGCTCTCGGTTCAGATGGCAAGAAGTAGGTCTTAGCCTCTTAGGGTTTTAGCTTTGTAGGTTTTATTACAAAGCTCTCTTTTTTTGACCTTGCAGAGGTTTCATTGCTAGCCTACCCTAACTTGTTTGGGATAAAAGGCTTTATTGTTGTTGTAATAGTAGATAACATAAATACAAAAGCATGAATAGAATATATGTAGCCGCGAAAAGTAGCCCTCCATTAATAATCATGTACTCCAGATGTAGCACTACTCTCTATGGTTTGCATAGGTCACTATAGGGGAGATATGAGATTTTCCCATTGATGCATTGTTATATATCTATAGGAGCAAAGAAAGTTGAGCTTAAGCTTAGCCAAGGTGACACAAGATTGCTTATGTTTGCGTTCATAAAATCCTTGGGATAATGGGATGAAAATTAGCTCAAAGAGAACGAATGTCAAAGACTGTGAAGTACATAAACCCACCATGATGGTTACAACTGAACCTGTCAATAATGAGCAGCAATTGTTCACAGAATTTCTAACAACTCCAGCATTTTTTTACTCCCACCAAGCTTTCAAATACATGAAACTAAAACAAAATCTGCATTCATTTTCATCTATCCAACGCATAATCGGATCGTCAGACCACTCAACTCAACCTGAGCAAAATCTGCGTCCATCATTCACCAAAGCTACACGAGACAACAAATTACGATGTACACACATGGTCTCAGTTCTCAAAACATTAGCAGCATAACATATTTTCCTCTGACCGTAATTCTCCATGATCCAGATTTCCCAACGAGATGAAAGTAAGCCTTCTACATGTTTTGGACCCACCACAAGTAAAACTTCTATAATCAATTTGATAGAAATCAGTAGCAATTAGCGAGATTGTACAAAGCAACGAGCAATTTCAAAATATAAGCACTTCGATCAAGTAGCAGCAGCCACTCGAACCAGTGGCATCTCGCGACCAGGAAATCGTCAGCTCTCCACGAGGTCTCAGTTGAAGTGAACTACCTCAAGCAGCAACAACTACGACTACCGAACCATGCATGAACAATTCGCGAAGGATCAATCAGCAAAAGCAGCATCAACAAGGAGAGCGCAGCCATAATTCGCGATACGAATCAACGAGCGCAGCGCGGGAGGGCACGGAATCGCATACCGTGATGCCGGAGTAGTCGAGCTTGGAGTCCGACGCCTTCCTCGACTTGGCCAAGCCCGAGCTCGACTGCACCCACAGCCCAACACAAAATCGCATCAAAAACCAAACCAAAGAGAAACTGAAGCGTACGGAGCAGCGGCGAGGGGAGACCTGGACGAAGCCGCCGCATCCCTGGATCTCGTCGGAGGCAGATGCGGCAGCGGAGAAAGCGGCGAGGAAGAGGAGGAGGAGGGGGAGGCGGGGATCCATAGATCGGATCTAGTGTGCGCCGAGCATGCCAGGGAGACCACGAGTTCGAGATGTGCGGGGGGAGGTGTAGCAGTGGAGTTGGGACATCTGATGATCTGCTAGTTTTTTTAGATTAAGTTTTTTAATTGAAAGGATTGCGCGCACACCACACGTATGTGTATATGGACGCTATGGTGAAACACATAGATCTAGACAGAGATTGCTTTTTTAAATTTATTTAATATCTCACGGAGCACTGGTATACGCTTTCACACCTAATGCGCAACGCATGTATAAAAGTGAGAACCCGCGTCCAACTTGAGATTCGAATACGGACGGACCAAACACTCCACAGCAATAGTAGCTAACTGAATTACCCTTAGTTTAGGGTATGTTTTTTTGGACTGTGAATTTTGGCTTATGGTTTTTAGATTCTGACTATTTGCGAGAGATAGTACGAAGAGAGAAACAATCACATGTAATTTTGGCCGGTATAGCTTAACTCTAAATATTGTCTACTATAAGTCTATAACCAACTTATAGATCCCACCTTAAAAAGACATACCATTTAAAAACTAGTTACTGTAATAAAAAGTGATAAGCCAAAGTCAAATCGGGTCAAACCCATCTACCTAGGACTTGTTCATATTGACTTTTACTTTTGGCTTCTATTTCCATAATAGAAACTAATACAGACGCTTTAGTTTCTATAAGTTGTTTCTATCGACCACTACTTTTCGTTTTCACATATTGTAATGTACTTTATATTTTATTATATTACAATTCTGTAAGTCGCATAACAGTCTGAATGATATAGTGTCTTTCGTTGCAATGTCTTTCTTACATAATGCACTACTATTAATTAGACATTACTATTTTATCAGCTACTTCTATCAGCCACTACTATTCATCAGCGTAGCTAAAAGCTATCAGCAAAAACTAATGGCTGGGTTCGAACTAGCCTATCCCTAGCTTATGCTCGTATTGTTTACAGTAATTAGCTTTTAAACGGTATATTTTTTAAGGCATGGTCAATAAGAAGATTATAGTAAAAAGTGTACTGAATTCAGGTGTACCGGTCAAAATCATATATAACCATTTTTATGTGCATACTACCTATCACAAACAGTCAGAATTTAAATATTTAAATCATAAATCATAAACTATTAGTCAAAAAAACTCATCTATTAGAATTTTGCCCTATAGTTAGAAGAGAGGCTTGGGCTTGGAACTTTGTGGGCTTTATGGGTCTGGGGAGCTGTGACCTGGCTTGAGGATAGGAATAGGCCGGCGGCCGGCCCATCTATTCTAGGCTGGCATAATCCGCATTGTGATTTGAAAGGGCTTAATTTGTTGAAAACTATAATAAAATGTGCACGTTGTCGCGAAAACTTTGCTTTTCTTTCAAGTTTCCTATGGAAAATTTGCGTTATTAATTGTGGGAATAATTTTTTTATGTGTGAGAGAAAAGCTCTGCAGAGGGAAGGTACGACTATTCATTAGAAGTCTACCGTAAGATTTTAGGTTGTATGATTATTGAGTGCCTCTTCTTCCGCGTAGTTTTTGTTTGTCGGATCTAATTCGAACGGGAGGAAGAAAATGGAGCGACGTGGGCTCTTTTGTGTCTTCTTTTATCTTATACTCCGACTCATCCATTCTTTTTTTACTTGATTTTCTAAAATTCGTGCCATCAAATTTTCTAAAGTATAATCACCAATATATTTAAAACTATTTAGATTGATTATACGAAAATTATATCATTAGATAATATTATAATTTTATTAATATGTCTTAGTGTAAAGTTACAAAAGTAGCGGTCAAAGTCGCATCTTAAAAATTATGAAAAGTCAAAAACATTAGGTAAAAAAAGAGTGAGTACTTAACTTATGTAGATAAGACAAGATTAAAAAAAGTCATTGCCATGTTGACATACCGTGCTCAATCTATGGCCCTGTTTCAAATAGTTGTGACTGTTAGCTTTTGGTTTTGATTTTTCACTAAAATAATACTATAGCGATTGTTAGCTTTTTCTGATATATTTAATTAAAGAAAAGAAATAAAATAAAATAAAAACAATTATTTCTCCACGATAATGCAAAGGAAAAAGATAAAGATAAAAAACCGTGTTAAGAAATCAACGTGTTCCAAACAGTTTTTAACGTCTAAAAATCAGAAGCTATCACTATTTGGAATGGGCCTATAGTAATGGTAATATCCACATCATCAAGAATACATCATTTTCAGGATCCATCAAATATATTAATCACAAGATGACACGATAATAATCATTGAGTACGAGGACACATATTAAAGAGAACAGTATATGTAACTCTTTATTAAGGGCCCCTTCTTTTCTACTTCTGGCTTATGGTTTATGCTACAGTAACTAGTTTTTAAAATGGTGTGTTTTTTCAAAGCGGTGTCAACAGGAAGATTGTAGTAAAAAGTGTATTGAATTTAGCTGTACTGGTCAAAATCACATGTGACTATTTTTCTTTCCGTACTGCATCTCACGAACAGCCATAATTTAAAAATTGAAGTCATAAGCCACAGTCTAAAAGAACCCATCCCTAGATTGATTTAGACTATGTTCTAAACATCGATGACTCTTGTTTTCTAATTTTCAAAAGCCACAAGCCATTTGGAATATGTTGGCTTCTTAACATAGTTTTTTTTCTCTTTCCCCTTTTTTTCTTTGCATTATCCTTGGAGATATAAGAGTGTTTTTTTCTTCATTTCCTTTAATTGAATACCGCAAAAAAGCTAACAATTGTTATAGTACCATTTCAGGAAAAAGTCACAACAAAAAGCCAAAAAACATAGTACTTGAGAACAAGGCCTTAATATGTAGGCAAAGACTAGGGAGACCTTGGGTATATGCATTTATCTTAGGCTTCGTTCTATGTTGCGATGCCTTTTCAAAAGCACTTATATAATTCTTTTTTGAAATGCCATAGTGATACGGGGTGTCTGATTTTCTCAACGTAGGATTATTGATAACTTAGATCTGTACAACCTGACGAGCGATAGCGCCAACCACTGTCTTGATTACAGCAACCTGTGACATTTGAATTCACCCAACTACACACCTCGATCACCAAAACATGTCATACAAACCACAAGCTCCTCATGTCATCAATTCTTGCGTGTCACTTGGGACTACCTGCGCAGCATGTCTTTCAAGTGCCATAACTTTTTGTAGAACACTTCAAATCACGTGTTGTTTTATCCATTAGAAGTAAACTTGATAAGCTTTCCAAATATGCATTTTGCACACATTGGAACCTTCTAGTTTTCTATATGTATCATCTTCAACTTGTGGACAGCAACCTCACATTGTTCCCTCTCAGCTTCCAAGTCAACAATGGTTTCAAACCTGAGTTGACATGGTATATATGCATTAGATATTAACCAACTCTTAATATTATCATGTGTTGATTCATTAGGAAAGAAACTTACCTGATACTTTTTTATTCGGCATAGTAACTCCTTCCAGTAAATCAATGCCTTGAACATGAAGTGTAAAGCATCTTGAACTTGAAAATGCGAAGTATATTTATGTCCGCATCATATAGTTAGTTGAAATCATCTTTTTTTAGTTATAATAGCAAAATCTTAACACAATTAGTTAAGATTCTAACTAACTATATTCTACAACGCAGCAACGGTAGCACAACAACCGCAAACTAACTCTTAATCTTTTTTAAAGCTGAGTGAAAAAAAAGCATAGAAATGCACCATCACCCCAAATATAACCTGCCGTACGTTAGATAGCAATTCAACGGTCTCAAATGCCCCTCCATAATCTATATCTCACCACAAACCTCTAGGATGTTTCTAGAACAAAGCTCCATAACGAGGGAAAGAAACAAATAATATTACATTGGTAACGACTCGGTCTTGAAACAATTGAAGCAAAAGGAGATACTTGAAAAACGGTAAACAAATGATCAATACAACTTTCAAATACGTACATCAATCAATCGATCAATAGTCTTAGTCGAAAATATTGACCGGCTGTAAACAATTGCAGCAAAAGGAGATACTTGAAAACGGTAAACAAATGATCAGTACAACTTTCAAATACGTACATCAATCAATCAATAGTCCTAGTCGAAAATATTGGCCGGCTGTAGTTGCTCTTATTTAAGATTTCAGAGCATGTACAACCTGGGCAGGGCTAGCTAAGCCTAAGCCCTAGGCTAGACTAGTCACTTTTGGACCAATTCTTAGATTAACTTTTTTATGATTTTTTAATAGTTGTATATGGGTTTTGGTTGTCA
Organism: Dendrocalamus latiflorus; assembly: GCA_017311315.1. Taxonomy (NCBI): domain Eukaryota; kingdom Viridiplantae; phylum Streptophyta; class Magnoliopsida; order Poales; family Poaceae; genus Dendrocalamus; species Dendrocalamus latiflorus. The sequence goes on along the minus strand of CM029663.1, from coordinate 50,035,038 downwards.
TGCCTTATGCTACAGCCCAGGTAGCTCGAGGTCTAGTTCTGCCACTATGTACAATGGTTCCAGCTAGATTGCCTATAGCCTATACTATCTCAGATTTGTGTTTACCTAGAGGGGGGAGAGAGAGAGGAAGTCGACAATGCAACACACGGCTTTAACGTGCAGACCAAGGCACAAGAAGACGATTTCGATGTCGTATGGATCTCGTCTACAACCCACACGAGTTTGTAGGCCTGGCTATTGGGAAAACCGTTCTACCGATGATGATGACCAGGACAATAGCCACCGAGATGACAATTGGGATGGTGGCAGCGACCACTACAGTTGGCGAAGAAAGCAGCATCGAGTAGAGCCTGACCGTGTCCCGTCGGGCGCAAGCCGATGCAGGCTAGCCAAATCTACCTAATGCGGCTTAGCCGGCGGTCAAATACGACGAAGTGGCAGGTGTAGGAGAGGCCTGTATAGTGGGACCCGTTGAGGGGAGCCTGACTTATAGGCTTACATTGGGTGGAAGGAGGCCAAATTTAGCTGCAACAAAGAAGAGAGTTGGAGGAGGCAGCAAATAGGGAGGAGAGGGGTGGAGGAGGGAGGGCAGCAGCAGTAAGAGAGAAGAGGTGTGAGGCGGCTGAGGCATTCTTGCATCGAAGAAAAACGAAGAAAGTGTAGGGTATGGGAGGTGGAGTCCGCAATAGAATTTCTGGGGTATTTTTCTAGTGAAAAAATGGTGTGGAGATGTAGGTTCCATCTCTAATGCATGTGTGTTGTAACGGTTGTCTCTAGTATGATTGGTAGATGATGTGGTATACTATTGTACATGCTATTAGTATATATTCTATAAAATATTGAAGAGCTTTTCAATTACAAAGGTGGATACACAGGCAGGTACCCACACTAGCAAAACATATACACCATACGGCGAGATTGCCTTCTAGCACGAACATGGATGCTTTGTTGCTTTTTGATATGGCGAGAAGCACAATATTACGTTCTCTCATCATCCGATCAAGATCAAAAGGTTCAGACCAAATACACTAATACTTAATGCAGGTATCCCTACAGTTTTAGACTTAGTACTTGCAGTTATAACTTATAAGCAGCAATAGCTGCAGTGCTCAATCCAAGCAATCGATTTCCATGAATCGGGGTACCTTAAAAATACACGAACAGGTTCTTGTAGAAACTTTCTTCCTGTTACTCTATCAATTCCGTGTAAATTTTATTTGGATGCATCTATAGAAAATTCGACCATTTTTTGGAATAAAATTAATCAGATTTTAGAACCATTGGATAGAGATCCAATGATCTAGATTCACCCTTAAATCCTATAACCCTAACTCTTCCTCTCTCCCCCATCCACTCCACACTCCGCCGCCTCCCTCCACAGCTGCCTGCGCCCTATCCTCGCCTCGACCACCGGCCCTCTGCCACCCCCCACCGTCAGCTTGCCCTTCTTTGTAGTCTCCGGTGGCTCGCCATCACCGGATCCGCCTCCCCCTTCCCCCGCCTCCTCCTCCCCCACCTCCTCCTCTTTCCCCATAGCCACCATCTCCATCTCCGGCTAGATCTGGTGTCGAAGCCCCTGCCCCGCCCTTCTTCCCCGTATCCAGCGGCTGACGCCACCGGATCCGCCAACGCTGCCCTCCGCAACCTAATGACTACATGACATGTCACACCCACCGCCTACCCCACCCACCGTCCTCCTCTCGCCTGTGGTCGAGGCGGCGCCACTGCCGCCTCGTCGCCCCGCCACCTCCGCCTCCCACCGCCTATCCATCGCCGCCCCGTCCTCCCTCTAAGTTCGGGGGGCTTGGGTGAACCTAACCCTAACGATGAACCCTAACTCTAATGATGAACCCGAGCCCTAATCCCATGGGGCAACGGCGCGTGAAGACGACGGCGTCGCTAGAGAGGAGGAAGATGTTGACCTGCAAAAATGATGCACAAATCTCCATGAAGATCGAAAGGTCAGAAATTAGACTGATTTTGCCCCTCAAAAATATTCGAGTGTGGTATAGCACTTCCGATTTTATTTTGTCTAGTCAAATCAATTTCACTTGGATATCCATGGACATAGAGTAGTAGAAGTAAGACCGCGAAACCCAAAGTACAAAACAAATGACTCCCACTGGATTTTATCTTTTGAATTTCAGTAGAGTAGTACCTATGTACTATCCACGAAGTATCACATGAGCTTTCCACTTTATAAAGAGAGTAAATTGCACTTTGCATCGGGTAACTTGTCGGTTATTTTACTTTACACTAAGATTAATTCATATTTTCACTTTGCACCAGGATGATCCAAATAAAATTTTATTTTGCACTAACCAATCAATTTCAGTCTCAAACAAGACCATCAAATTGAATGAACAAAGCAATCAAAATTGTATATACCGACTTATGATTATATAAAGTCAGTTTGCGCCAAATAAAGTTAGGCTAGTGCAAAGTGAAATTTTATTTGGTCCACCCTAGTACAAAGTAAAAGTATAGGTTAACTCTATTACAAAGTGAAACAAGCGATAAGTTATCCGATGCAAAATGCAATCTACTTTTAGAAGAAAAGCATTGCACCAGCAAGTCCGAAAATGTGTATCTTCTGCTTTCCAAATCTTGGTACCATCGGCTTCCCTCTTTTCATATGGATTCTAGGTTAGGATCCCCTGGGGTCTATTTTCCCAAAATACGGGGAAAAAAAGGGTTTTGTGTATCGCTCCATAGAGCTCGTATCAAGTAGAATTTTAGGGTTTCGTAATGTCATTGTCATTCTTTCGGTCTACCACTTGAAACATAATAATATGCACCATAGTGTCTTCCCTGTTTGCAAGATTTTCGAACGGGCCCTCAGAATTTTCCCACGTTCTACGCAGGACCATTAATTTTTTTTCATAGCCTGGGGGATCATCGGACGAGCACTAACCTAACAACTTTCACGACAAACCACGGCCGTCGGACGAACTCGCAAACCAAGGCCTCCCCTCGGACGAATCAGCGCCCTCCAAGGCCCAAGATCGACGGGCACGGGACGCACGATGTGACACCACTCCGCTGCCGAACATCACCCGCAACCATTTCCTCTCTACCCCGGCGGATCAACCGGCCGGTCACATTTCGGACGCAGATGTGTCACGCACGGCGTGTCGCGTCAGACGCCGCCTCCACCAATGACCAACGTTGCTTCACTGATCCCACAGGCAGCCTTGCAGCGAGTGGAGATCACCACCGCCGAGGAACAACGCATCAATCAGTCGAGACCAAGAAAAGGGACAGCTCCAGTGTGTCTTTGTCGGAGATCCTTAAGAGCAAGTACAATAATGTGACTAGGTCGTCTTTAGTGAAATCTACGTCAACATAATCCTAAGTGAAAGAGAGAGAAAAAAGGAGAGAGAGGCAAGCTGCCCCTCATGCAAGAGGTGACCTCTAGCACATTATACGAGGAGTTACGGGCAGTTTGGAGGCGATGCTAGTTCTTAGAGCAAGTACAATAATGCTGACTAGGTCGCCTCTGATATATTTATGCAAGTATTAAATGTTTGAGTGCTTTAGTAGAGGTAACCTCTACTCAACTTATTGTATTGGCTACCTCCACCATGAGCCACTTGTACTCTTTTTGCTTATTTGGCTAGTCCTAGAGGTGGCAGCCACCTTTTCTATTAAACTTGCTCTAAGAGAGACAGCGAACCTTTTTCGAAAAGGAAAAACATAAAGTTTATATAAAAAAACTATGCATACCATATTTTGGCAGGCAGAAAACTGCGTATTCCAATTTGCATTTCGCGGAACTACTCTATTTTACCATGACGTTCAATAAGCTCCCGCACATACGACGAAATTTGATATGTGTAACCAACCTGTAAGCATAGTTGGCATGTGGGACTCACCTATCAACGGCCAAAATATGTGTAGGTTTGTGAAAATGTGTAATTTCTGATAGTTTTGAATCTTTGATAATAACACATGTAATTTTGTGCAAATTTATTCAAAAATAACAAAAGCAAATTCCAACTGATTATTTAATATACATACAATAGATTAAAAGTCACCCAAATTAATCTTGGGGGGCGTGTCTATATCAAGGCCAAATTAGCCATCACCTAGGTGCAATCGTGCAAGCTATTATTTTCTCTTGTTTTTTTGCACCAATTCAGCGTAAAATTTCAAAACAAATTGTAAATGTAGTTCTTAAACGATACCTCCATTAAAATTTCACGTTCAAATCCAATTTGTGTTAAGAGGAACAAAGAAATGGAAAGCCCTAATGATGTGGGGTGCCCGATCTTTACAACGTAGGATCGATGATGATGACTTGGATTTGTGTAACCCGACAAATTGATGGCGCTAACCACTATTAGAATAGCAATCTGCGACAAAAGAATTCGCCCAATCATATACTCGTGATTCCCATCGACACAACCAATAAGTAGACGTATCGCTGCTCCTACGAACCACAAGGAAGCACAAGAATAACGGAAGATATTCTTAAGAAAATCGTCCAATTCCCAAAGGCAGAGCGTTGCAAAAACCAGAGAATAAGCAATATTAGCTATTTTAAAAATAACGTGGCCTAACCCAAAGATTACATATTACAAGGCTTATATAGCCCTGGCAAAGTCCATAGGACCCTCTAATCGTGTACAACTCAATCTTTTATCGTATTAGACTCAAACTCCTACAAAAAGGAAACTAAAATCAATAGCCATCACTTTGTTTTGGTTGTAGCAGTTGATCTCAGATGAATATGAAGATAAGTCCTCTTTCGGTACGTAGTGCTTGAAATAAGCTTTCTAATAAGTCCAATATCACCTCAATCGGACTTGTATGTGAAAGTTATTGCCTTTTAATCACAAGGAATCTCTTCGGATCTGCGCTGAAACAGTCAGGTATGTCATTACGACCATGTTGATGAATGTTACGACCACGTTGAGGTTGATTTTGACTACGACCATACCCTCTTTACGACCACACCTCCTCTGCTGATGTCAGCTTCGACCACTTGTACAACCACAAGTAGCAGTTGTAACCTACGTAGTCATTCGAGTTTCAAAGAGGATCGGACGATCCGGCTAGTTGAAGCCGTTCAGATTGGTCCAAATGTTCCGATGCAATCGATTAGTTCGGAATGAGTATGCCATCGTAGAAGTCGTAGTTCTAGCGGTGCAGTGGTCGTAAGTCGTAGGCGGTGACGTGGTCGAAGATGTAGTTGATGAAGTCGTGGTCATAGGCATCTTGGTCATAAATACTGTGGTCGTAGATGTTGTGGTCGGACGGTGCAGATAGCACCGGAGCGTTCAGACTGGTCCAAACATTCCGAAGCTGATCCGACAGCCCAAAGACGATCGAACGGTGTCGACTACGTCCATAGTCATTAGCGTGATCCAGAAGTCGTCTTTGATGCCGATTGGAGTCGATCGAATGGCCGGAGGGAATTTTGTGAGCTCGAGTGGTCATGGGACCAATCCGACTTGGCAGAAAAGGCTCAGACATGTCTTTCCCTACTTGTTCCCCATGTGTGTATCCTCCATTAGCTTTTCCTCTATGGTTTCAACCCCAAAAGCTTCACAATGTTCGAACTTGAGAATGCACAAGATACACATATGAGGTAGTAACCAATTCTCACGTAAGTTAAAACCAAATGCAATTAGGAGCGAATTCAACTGTTAATTAATCTTTTTATCTCATGCTCGTGTAATCAGTCTAGTTGGCAGCTCAGGAGAAGAAGGTATCATCGGGATGTCGTCATCACCTAACATAATAGAGGATAACGGAAAGTCGAAAAATAAAATTTACTATTTACAAAAAACTTTTTTCCTCATAAATTATTTCACATGTCTAGCACTTTTTATCGATCATTAGTACTTGAGACAACCAATTTTGAGTCCTCTTTTTCAGAAAGAAAACTATCTGTAACTCACTAAGACCAGCATTTCTGAAAGAGCTAGCCCACCTCCATAGCCCACCTCCACCTACCCATGCACCCACATCCCAAGCCATGTCGGACGTAGGATTTGATCTCAACACCAACAAAGGAGACCAATAACGTTGTCATCGTGGCCTTTGGTTTGGTTCGGTGCATACGTTCGACTAGTGTGAGAGCCTGAGACGGGACAAACGCGACGAATGTAAAAACTGACCTAGAATTTTTAATAGACGTTCATCGTACCCTTAGAAAACCACTAAGATGTTTGACCTGAGACTGTTAGAAATAAGTTTATGTTTCATATGAGTCATGATCAATATGTCACTATGTCATATAGCCGCATAAAAACTATAAAATCACACTTACATTCAAAACAGAGAATTAGGTATTTAACTCGCAATTATGACACCAATTACCACACAATCACATTTACACTCATAACCAAACAACCAGAATAATTAAAGAAGACACATCAGAGCACTTCCAATGCAGTGACATCAGCAATGTCTATAGAGTGCCATATAGAATTGAATGTGAGGAGAAAGAGAAATTAAAGAAGAGAGAGAGGATAACAATGTCTAATGCAAGACATTCTTTCCACTTCTGCCCTTCCCACCAGGGGTGCAAACGGGTCGGATTCAGACGGATATTGTTGTTACCATATCCTAACCCATATTTTTTCTCTAGATTCGGACCAATCGGATTCGGTACAAATTGGATTCGGTGCCGGATCGGTCGGGATTAACCCGTTTGGACCCCTACTTGTTTGTAAGGAATGTATGCAGTACAAGCAAATGGAGTAGGAGGACGTACTGTCAAGAACTTAATGTTACTACTTAATAGCTGATGTGGAAAATTTTATTTTACCATTGCAAAAGAAAATGAAACGTTAAATAGTAGCACTAACCTGAAATCAAACTTGAAGACGTATCGGATTCGGACGGATATTGCTGTTACCATATCCTAACCCATATTTTTTCTCCGGATTCGGTACCAATCGGATTCTGTACCAATCGGATTCGGTGCCGGATCGGTCGGGATTAACCCGACCCGTTTGCACCCCTACTTCCCACTACTCATCTCTTGAAAGACAAAGAGGCAGGCTAGAAGGGAAAAGAAGTAAAGAGACAACCACCTTGTCCCTTTCCTTCTTCTCCTGCCATTACTTCCCAAATTCCCTGCAGTAGAAAGATGCCGACCATCAATGTAACATCCCAAAAATTTGAGTTTGAAAATGTGAAGCTTTTTGAATTACTTTTGCAATATATTCTATTTGAATTTGGATTTTACGATGTTTTCCTGAATTTGGTGGAGGTTTCAAAATTTAAGAACTCATAAAAGACAAAGGCGGATATTAGTAATGCCATAAAAGAAAATGTGCAAATAATGAAAACTCAAGATTATAAATTCGAATCTGGAAAGATGATCCATAAAAGAAAGGGAGACACTTGAATTAAAACACAAAATCTCATATTGAAAATAAAGGCATAAATAGCAATAAAAAGTGAATGAATAAAATACAAGCACATGTACATATATATATATATATGTGTGTGTGTGTGTGTGTACATATATAAATTGTGCAAGAAAGAGTTTAGCAACAGGAAATAAAAATGTGCAAAATTAAATATGCTAGAAAATAGCAATATATGAAATTATATGTATATACATCCATGGGGGCGCATAAAAAAATAGGAGAAATGCAGCCGGCCGGCCCAACTCTCCCATTTCCTCCCTCTGCCCGCTGGGCCCCGCTCCCGAGCGCCCCCGCCTGCTCCTTCTTCTCTCCCCCGTGCGCTCGCGCCTCCTCTGCTGTGCCCAGCTTCTCACCTCCCCGTGGCCTCCATGCAACCGCGCCGCCCACCGATTTCTCCTCGCCGCCCCCAGTTTTCACCGCGCTGCCCACCGTTTCCATAAGCCCCCGTGACCATAAGACCCTCCCGCGCCACACCCTTTCCTCCCTGCTCATTCTTCCGCTCAGTGCCGTAAGCCGCCCGCCGGCGCCTCCACGCCGTTCCCGGCCACTCCGGCGAGCTCCGGCAAAATTAGCTGCGCCAACTAGCATCCCCACTCCCCATCAACACTATCGCCGAACCAATTTGAGATTTGTGCGCCGACGCTCGCCGCATTGGCATTTTTCCCCAACATTGGCCGCCGCCGCCATTACCGCCGCCCACACCTCCTCGGAGCGCCTCGGTCCGATTCGTCGCGAGGGGAGCACCGCCTCGGTCCCTTGAAGCTTACCCCACGGCCGCCGGAGCTTCTCCTTTGCCCCAGCTCGCCGGCGCCGTGCGCCTCCGCCGCCTGATCCCGCTTCGCGCCGCCAGCCGACCCCGGACCTCCTCCGGTCCAGTAAACCGCACAGTGAGCTTTCCACTACCTCCTATGTGCTCGTGCACGCACCAATTTGCTGCCTCCTCCCCGCTGGCGCCGCCGCCCCTCTCCACCCGCCTCCGGCCGCTTGCGCCCACGCCGGCCAGCCCCGACACCACCCCGGCCCCGGTTGACTCCACCAGTATCTTCACCATCCGCGGGGGAACTCGTTTCGCTGGTCCCTGGAGCCTCCCCGGCCGGCCCTCGCCGGCGGCATCGCCATTGGCCAAGCGCCCGTGCCTCTTTTGTTTTCGGCCACTTAATTAAACTGATTCCCACTTTAGTCGCGTAGTACCAGAGGCCAGATGGCTACCCGAGCGCGTTTAGCATTCAGCATATTCCCCAATTCCAGGGTTCGATCCCAGTCGGCTGTAATTTCTTTCCATCTTTTTATCTTGATTTTTGCAGCCCATATTAATTAGTAAAAATCAGAGGAAAATTAGAAAACAATTTAGAGAAGTAATAAAAAGTAATTAGGATGTGAATGAGATTATTTAATATTTAAATATGGGATTAGTTCATATATGATTAATTAATATGGTTTGAGCAATAATCTAAAAGACTACCAATAATTATAATTAAAATCTATGCCCCATATTCGACATGCCTCCATTACATAAAATTTTAGCCGTAGGTTTTGCTAGTTAGCAGATATTGAAATACAACCTTGTAAAGCAAGCCTTGCTAGACAGATACATTTATATTAAAGCTAGTAACAACTAAAATGAGGAGCCTTACTAAGTAAATGTATATATACATATATAAACATCTATACGTATATGTAAATAAGCGGTTAGAGAAATGTGGATAGCATGTATGCAACCCATTAGCAATTATGTTAGTACAATTTTTATACACCTTAGACCCTATTGAAAATATAAACCCTATCATTAGCATACTGCCAACCATGAAATCTTAAATAGTAGCTAAAGTAGGAGCAAGCTAATAATAGTGCCATTAATTAAGTCTTGACACTAGCTTTGGTACATAATAAAATTAAGTACAATGGTATATAGAGCAAGCTGGGACTCGTACCAATGGATCCTAATTTGAATTAAACTTAAACTAGCGATAAATAAAGATACATAAAATATGATAATGAGATTATTAAAGATTTATAGAATAAGTACAGATCTCATCCATCAGTCCATGTTGCCTTTAATTACCATAAACTAAGTTGCAAGGAATACATACCCAGCCAGACTCGTACTTCGATACATAGGTCTAACCTAACTCATGGAACTTCCTTGATAAATACAAAAATAATAAAAAGAGATGATTAATAAAGAGGGATCAAGTTATCATGTTTTACCACCGACTTTGCTTCAAACCACCCAAATCACCCATTAACTCAAAATAAAACTAAAATGAGTTTATTCGGATTTATTTGGATCTTTTGAGTTATTTGCTTTTATTTGGATTCAGTCGTTTGCCGCGTAATTAGAAATCGGAAGTCGTGAAGATTCAATAGATCAAGCGAGATCAAGCTCGAAGTGAAGATAAACGCCAAAAACTCAAGAGAAAGCATCGTGTGAGATCAAGACCGCGGTAAACCGCCCCAGGCCAGTCAATACTTTGATCATGTTGAACCTACATTTTCTGCAAATTATTTTAGTTTAAATTATCAAATTGCATGCTATTATGTTATATGCAAATACATGTTAATTTAAGATTCTAGTTACATGCCTATCGTTTGCCTTGAATAATATTACACCTCCTTTGGAATATTTGAATGTGTGAACCTTGTCGCCCTAGCAAAATTATAATAGTAACATTTCGAAAATAAGTTTCTAAATATATGCCATGCTTAGTATTGTTTAGATACTCATGGGCGCGAGAGCGCCCAAGCATCACTTTTAGTCCTGAGAAAAATTGGTTGGGCAGTCATGGTGGTAATGACTGGTGTATGTTGGATATGACTATTTATACTCCCAAAAACCTCGAATTGCTTATTTATCTGGGCGGATGGTTCGGGGGTATGGTGCAGGTGTGCACGAGAGTGTGGTTTGTGGTAGAACCGTCCAGATATCACTAAGGACTGAATCTTGTCATGTCAACCCGTGTAAAACAGTACAACCACAAGTCTGTAAAATACAACTTGGCTTAGTAGATTTACCGGACCCTGAAAGTCATCCTTCCAGGAGGAGGTGTGGGATAGTGCAAGCGGCAGTCTATGTGACGGCTTGAATGGGACACTCGCGGGGGGTGAAGTTCTGCTGTGGCGGGCTAGCAGGGGACGTAGCCAGCTGCTAGACGTTCAGAAGGAGAACATCCCGCACAACGTATGGGACCCACCGCAAGTGGGAGCGACCCATAGGGTGAAATGATGGAAGGGGCGAGGTACTTAGAAAAGTCACTGTGATGGTCTGCTCAACCACATGACTAAGGAATCGTGTGGGGCAACGAGTTGATTGTCTCTTGTGGTGAAAGTGTACAAACTCTGCAGAGTTAAAACTATTCGAATAGCCGTGCCCACGGTCAAGGGCGGACATGGGAACTTAACCAGATATAGTTCTATTTCAAAATGCTTTATGAATGGGAATGAAAAAGTGGAAGGGCAGTGGGAAGCCCTGATTTGAGTTGTCCTGGGTGTCGTCCCAGTGGTAAGTTAAGCGGCTATAACGCTGAAAGATGTTATATGGTGTGATGCCATATGTATGGAAAAATTATGGTGATATAAGGCATATGGTGTGATGCCATATGTATGGAAAATCATGTTAGTATTCCTTGAACATTATGATTTGTTCCAAAGCTGCTAGGTCTTAGGAAATTTTATGTATTGTATTTCAAATAGTGGCATTTCTATTATTAAATAATGGTAGTGATGCTACTAAAAGCGATTTTTGGCAAATAAAATAACCCGAGCCTTTCCTTTGTTAAGCCATGCATACTATTTATTTGCATTCTGTGTATTGGCTCGCGGAGCACGGGGTCGGAGTGCTCACGCTCGCTTTTGCGATAAAATTTAGAATCAGGAATCAAATCACCTCGCCTCAGCAACAAGATTGGACAAGCTGGCAGAGAAGATGAAGATGTCAAGGGCTAGGTCGCGCACCTCCAGTTGGCTGCCTGTGGGCATGTCCTGAAGGTCCCACTTGCGTGCTTCGTTCTTCCGCTGCTGCAATTTCATGATTTCGGCCTAATCGGCCCATGAGTAAGTCTACTATTATATTTACGCTTCCGCATGATATGTATTTTGATATTCATTTCTGTAACTGTGAGCACTATCTATTGATCCAGGGAATAGTGCAATGAAATCATAGAGGATTCCGGATTGTAAAATCTGGGTCTGACAATCAATTTCTTTTTCTAACTTTTACCTCTCAACAAGCAATCACTAGCAATATAATTTACTCATTACCTTAAATCCATTGAGTAGGGAGATAGTGTATAGTAATAACTCAAGCATTTACTCCTTGTATGTGATGTCACTTCCTAAATTATCATAAAATGATAGCAATGGATAAATAAATTGCAATGGTTGCATGGCATAATAAATCCATCTCTTTCATAGTAGATAATTGAGTAGCAATTGATTCAAGGATATACATGCATTCTGGTATGAAAACTAAGATAAATCCATACTAGAATAAACACACGAATGGCTACATCTCACAATATGAATATGAATCAAAGAAACATGAAACATGCTACTGGATCTGGAATCTAACACATAGCTTATCAGTAACCACAACAATAAATGGGGTAAATTGCTTGATCAACTCATTTGCACAGTTCTAGCCTTCAGTATGTACACATAAATTTAGAACTTCACACATGAATCCATCTACATGTAAATCTACTGTGCATCAACACTAGCTACACCAAGAATCCAAGTACTTGCATTATGTTATTGATTTGTTTGTTGAAGGATTAATCCAAGAAAGGGAGTAGAGTGGCACTTATCTTGCAACCATGCATGAGTAGAATGGGGGTAGAAGTCGATAGTTGTAGGAGTTCACCAAAGTCATGGACTTAGTGGCCATCCTTGTCCTGGGCAGCCACTGTGCTCTAGTGCGGTGTGATGCCATGTTGGAGGTGGCATTTGTGTAGCCATGTCATCAGTGTTGGAGGTGTCATCGGTGTGGCTACGAGGTCCATGGGTTGGCGTGGAATGGGGGCGGCATCGGCCCCTTGCAAGGCCATGATAGCTAAAGGGGTGGCATCGGCACAGCCATAGGCCACGAATGTCGTATGGCATCAATGGTCAGAGAGGTTGGGTGTGGCCGACGGGGCAGAGGGGAGGAAGGAACCGGTGAAGAACGGCACAAGTGCTCGTTGATGTTATCGACGATAGTGGTGAAGCCACTGGTGCTGATAGAGGTGACCCTACCGGGCTAGGGATTCCATGGCGTGGGAGTTGGAGAGGGAACCAATGTAGGTCGTTAGTAGGGAAGGTCAGGGAAGGAGATAGAAGACCTAAGAGATCATGTGGGAAGGTCATGGTCAAGCAATGATGAACAATTGTCACCAATGTGCAAGTTGATTTTGGAGGATTGCAAAGGTTTTTGCAAAATTCTAGTTTTTCTGGTCTCTGGCAGTCTGATCGCTGGGTCCATGATGGTCTGGCCACAGCGTGGCCAGTTAGACCAACCTGGGTGGTGGTCTGACCGAGGCTAATATGACTAGTCAGGGTGGTGGTAGTGCCGTCTGTGGTATGACCGGGGCATAGTTGGCTGTATGTATTTTCCAGAGAGGGTGTTTTTTTGTGTTAAGCTAGAACGGTATAACCAGCCAGGGTCACAGTATGATCGGGGTAAGCAGAGTGGTCTAACCAGCCTCACATTGGCAGTTAGGCCAGCTAGAATCTGATCGGTTCTAAATTTTTGGGAATTTGAGAAATTTTATCAAATTTGTGAATAACTTATACCTAAAAATGTTTTTTTGGTCTTTGGATGTGAAGGAAAGCTTAGAGATAACTATGGTCAACAATGGATAACCGGGACTACATCAAGGTCGATCGAGGTCCAAGCGATCAAGGTGGTCGTGTGAGATGGTTGGGCTTAAGCATGGTGCATGGCAAAGTAAAGGGATGCAGTTGAAGGAAGGTTCGAGTAACGAGTTGGATCAAGTTGGCTTCATCGGTTCAAGTGAGGCATGGTCCGGTGAAAGCCGGAACGGGAAAGATTTGGCGATGGAAGGGAAGCCATTGATCAACCTACACGTGATGTGTATGGTGGCTTGCATGACAAGATGAAGACAGAGTTAAGAGAAGGTGCCTGGATGTTTCGTCGGGAGTATTTTGGAAAAATGTCCAAAATCGGACTTGAAACCTACTCCAAAACCACGGCATCGGGAGACGCAACGGAAGTGGTTTAGGGTTAGGCTAGGGTCATGTGTGTTGTGTGGATCAATCCCTAGATTGTTAGTAGATTGATCTTTTAAGTGCTTTGGAAACATGCGAGTGAGTGTAAAACTTAATGTTAGTGGAGTTGACGGGTTTCTCTAATCCTTAGTTGGTCTAGACCCAGAAGGCTAGCTAGGTTAAAAAGGAAGCAAGGAGATTTTCTAGGCTTAGGCTAGTTTTCATCTCCTCATAGTGTGAGTACAAGTAAGATTTGTGAAGAGTCCATTATAAACAAGCAAGCTCTAAGAATTATTTATCTTTATGCAATAGATAAGTTGTTACAATCTTTATGCTCTTGTCTATCTTTGCATGAGTTCTTGTTCTTGTCTTTGGTGATTTGGTTCTTTTCGTACTTCTCTTCTTCATGTTATGATCCATGATGAGTAAGAGATACCAGTAGATCCTTGAGACCAATCTATGCCCATCTAGATCACTCTATTGCAAAAATTAAGATCTTGCCTGGTTCTTGACTTAGCCTGACGTATATTTATGATTTTATGATCGTGGCCTTTCTATCTCAAACTTGTGACTGGATTACCTTGCTAAGACATGTGAGAGATGATCTGAAAATTCTCGTGATTTGTATCCTCACAAGAAAGAAGTAATTTAGTTTTTAGGGTTTTGTGTATTTCATGTGACCTGGAAGCAATTGTTTCGAATTGGATGGGTTTAAGTCTAAGAACCTTATGTTTCTTGATTTGATTTGGTTCCTGATATCCTTGCTAAGGTCCATATCAAATTTGGTAGAAATTGGACTTGATTTGGTCAAGATTATCAAATTTGGTTTTTGTCCTGAGGAGTTTTTCACCTGGGATCAAGGGAGCGGTCAGACTACCCTCTGTCTGATGGTTAGACAGGCCTACATTCAGATTGACATGTCACCAGCAGTTAGACAAGTGTGCCACCAGCAGTTAGACTAGCCAAGGTGCCAACCCTCAGGTTTTGCACCGTTTTGATCATAGATCTCAATAGGCTTTGTGTAGGTGTAATATGATCCTAGTGACTTCCATAGTTGTTGGAGTATAGATTTAGGATACTTGGGGAAATTGGAAAAGGCTTTCACAATCATTCACCCCCTCTAATTGCCAGCATCGGTCCAACAAGATTGGAGATGTCACCGGCGTAGGAGGAGACCGTATGATCTGGTGGATCGATGTGGCTGTGGTAGGCGCATCAATGACATGAGTGAAGGGGTGGGTGAGCAAGTGAAGGGGTCGCTGGAGGGGATGAAGATGGGAGACAAGGAGACTACCAACAGCTAGGAAGGCCGCCACAGGCAGCAACCCCTGGGACAGTGAGAGGGAGAGAGAGGCGGCAGTGTGGAATGGAACAGAGAGAGAGAGAGAGAGTGAAGGGGGTAGACAATATTAGGGTTAGGGTTGGGTGGTCGACAGCGGGTTAGGCCAAATAGGCTGACCGGCTGGGTTGAACCAGGCTTAGGGTTTTCTTTTCATTTCTTCCTTTTTTCTTTTGGTTCTTATGGTTTACTTATTTATTCATTCTATTTTATTTTTACATCCCAAATTAATTCAACATAAAATAAATAAACAACAGAGACAAAAGGAAATATTTACCTTTAAAACCCTATCAAATTAGGAAGAATTGAACGACATGCATAATTATGGCTTGCATCATATTTAGAAAATGCTTTAGTCTTAAATTGGAAATCTTTGTTAGGATTTGATCCCGAGGGTAGCCTAGGACATATAGGACTCATTTCTAATATGAGAGTGTTGGTATGAGTGGGTCCTGATCTTTCGGTGGATGATAATTCGGTTGGTAGAGAATGACATTGACGACGATGCTACTTGACTGAAACGACCAAATCCATCCTGTAATCGCTACACCACACCCTTATTGTTATTAACCTCACCAAGAACAATGGTTGACCAGATTACGAAGATCAATTCCTATAAGCGATCGAAGAACAGGTAAGAATTCAAGTAAAGAGCAATATAAAATTGCTAGATATAAAAGCTGCACAAGGATAGTTGAGGTTCTATAACATAAATTTGTTGGTCTAATCAGCACAAGAGACACGTGGAGTTTGCACACAAGGGGCTAAACTGATCTAAACAAAACTTGAGGAAGAAGCAAATGCCTAGGGCTATTTATAAGAGAAAGAGGGGCAAGGGGCAGCGGCCAGGGAGGTAGGCACGCAACCCTAGGAGGTACAAGGCCCATAGGCCCAAGTGGAGGTGATGCAACACCTTTTGATTTGGCTTCAGAATTAGCCCCAACTTGTTTTTGATGATTGCGGCACGCTCAGAAAGAATTGGAGGTAGGGCTAGATCTTTTGGAAAGAAAATGAGATAAGCTTTTTATGTTGTACTCATACACCTCAAACAAAGTCCGTATATGAATCCTATGCATGTTTGAAATCAGTGTTGTCTCTCGATGTCGAATTGGATTCCAGAATGTATCCAACTTAAACTCTGGCTTTGACTTGGACAAAAGTGACGTGATGACCATAAGAAAGAGTTGGGAAAGACTTCGACTTAGTCTTGATGTGCAGGTTGGCTTCCCTTTGGGTGGACCTCAACCACGAGCGCGTAGTGTTGATGCATTCCTCCTTGTATATCTGCACAAATATACATTTTCATCATTAGGTAGCATCATATTCTCATTTAAAATAAATTGAAGCTGAAGAAATGAATTCACCTTTTGTTCAATCTTGGGAGCTATAGTTGTATGCGTTTGTGGCATGGTCACATCATCCTCCCCTTCTTGATACAAAACCGTCCTTGGTTTTAACAGATGTGTAGTCTTATTTATGATATAATTTTGATCATAAATCTCAGTACATGACAAAGGATGCAACAAACTCTCATTATGTAATATCATAAATTCTTTATCAAATGAAATAAAACCTCTTTGAAATGAGTGTATCTAATTAGAAGTATTCTCACTGATGGTGTTGAAACTATGTATTTATGTGTCTCGTTCCGCTCCCCTTCTTTAGAAAATAGGGTATTTGATTCTAAAATAGGTAGAAATGAGTTCACCTTAATGTTAATCTTCTTGGAAAAAGATTTAGTTCTTCTAGTAAGCTCATGTTGTTTTAAAGAAGATGGATTGCAAATAACATATAGAACAACTTCGCCAATGATGTCCTGATCACAAGTTGGTCTCTTGATCATGTTTTTTAAATTAATTTTTGTGGGTTGTGGGTTGTTTTAAAATATCACATAATTAACAACTTCAAATTAAATTTATTTTAATAAACAATAAAAATATGTCAAGTGGATCAGTTAAATCCACTAGGTGATGATGAAGCTAGACAAGGGAGATCCAGTGGTATTACTATAACCGGGGTATGGTTATGGAATTTGACAAGGATATAACAATTCTCAAATTATTATTTATTTGTAAATGGTATTATGACGTCATCATACACCTTAAGTATACCTATTATATATAAGGGAGAGATTTTATAAGGTAGTTATAAGCTCTTCTACGACCACTCCTTTGTCAGATTTCACAAGGTAGTCGTCAGCTCTTCTACTACCACTCCTTAGTCGTAAGCTATTCTATGACCACTCCTTAGTCATAAGCTCTTCTATAACCACTGCTTAGTCGTAAGTTATCCTGCAACCACCTTGTGGTCGTAGTTTCTCCTACGACTAAGCCAAACTTTGATTGACCTGCATATGACAACCCATTGCATCGTGGGCCAGTCTGACAAGGTGGTTAGTATGTGCATTTATTCTTTGCAATAAATGTGCATAACTTCTCTCTGATAGAAACTGCCGCTCGATGAGTGAGATACCACGTCTCTAATAACTCCCTTCGGATGGTTATCATTCGAAGCGTTAAGGCGTCTCTTGGCAAGAAAAACTGCTATCGACTTGCAAGCTATATAAAGGTAGATGTTAGGGAGGAGAGGGGAGGATCGAAGTAAGAATAGAAGTAGAGAAAGATATTCCACATTACTTTCTCAGTTGTAATCAATTCATTGAGCAATAGCCACACAGGAGTAGGGTTGTATTCTCCTAGGAAATTACCAAACCTATATAAAAATCCCTGTGTCTTTTCTTTGTGTGATCATAGCTAGGTATTCAAGAGTTCCCCCAAACCCAAATAAATCATATGTAAGATCGATATTAAAACATCGACAACTAGTGCTGTCCGTGGGGAACATCTTCGCCAAAACTCTGGTAATCTCTTATCAGCAAGTTCTCTTCTTTCTGATGTCCTTATGACAGGAGAGTGGAACAAGGAAAATTGGTTTGACCTAGACGACTACGAAGATCTCAACATGGATGCATGCTACGACAATGAGCAGACCATGCTTTCATCCAATGGTGTGGCTGTCTCTAGAGATCCATCACGAGATCTCAAAAATTGCACCATGGATAAGGTTGAGGCGGGATCCTTATCCCCACAATATTATGCTCAGTGGAGGACCCAATTTCCTTCGAGGGCATGGGTCAATCCGACCACAAATAGAATTGCACAAAGGCGGGTCTGCAACACGAGGAGAGATTCACCTCCAAGATTCAAGTACCTCACCGACCGTTCGATCTGGGTCAGCAAGCCCTAGAATCTATCATCTTGAGAATCCATCAACATCTGGTAGTCATGACCCTTCAGTTGTCCCCACTGAGAATGTGAGTGGGCTCCCTTCGAGTCCGTCCATACTCTCGTAGGGTTCAACTCTGGTCGGAGACGGTTATAACCTAGAGTTCCCATTTCTAGAGAGGCCTATTCCCTACTGTGAGGCTCTATCGTTTGATGACTCCTCAAGCCAGGAGGTGTCTAACGCGAGTCAAGATCATGTTCGGGAGGTTTTTGCCCTCCCCTCAGATACTAATCACTCTCTCAGAGGAAGGCATGACAGTGCTCTACGCCGCTCACACACTACGACCCCTCGTAGCGATGGAAAGGAGACCTCCAGTGATAAGCCAGGTGAGTACTCTGATAAGCATAGGAGAAATCCTTGAAATAATTGCTCTCCTTTAACGCAGCCTCAACCAGCTTCAAACATTGAGGATCCTAAGACCATATGAAGGAGAAGATTGGCTGCCCAGAGATTTTTGCCTGGACGCATCTAGTACCAATCTGAGGAAGCTCGAGAGCTTCAACGCATAAATGACTTGCTCACAAATCCAAATCAAGAGCTTACTAGAGTACTGGGCTACGACCACTCGCTGAAGGGATCCCGTGAAGACTCTGAAGCATGATGGCTAGACTCAAGTGACCTCGTCGACACAACTCTGGGAGCCAAGCAGGTGCGACTGCGTCTAGTCATTCGTAAAACTCACCTCGTGAAAATTGACATGATGACAGGTCACGCCATTCTCCAAATCATAACTCTAGTCGGAGGAGAGTACTTCGAGCATCCTAGATCAGAAAGATTTTGGAGTTGATGATTGATCACCGCTTTGAGTAAGAAATCTACAAAGGCAGATGGAATATGAGGAGTATTACCCTCATATGGATGAGATGAGACCTATTACAGTTTGGGTCTATTGACTGCCGGGCATCGTCGAGTATGGTGTCAATCATCCTTTCCTACAAAGGAGGTGTCATGATCTTGTTACCAGATGTCGGGCATTCACGCCTGAACTCTGACCAATACGCTGGCCACCGCGGTTTCGACTAGTAAACATGGAAAAGTTTGATGGGTCCCAAAATCCCATTGAATTCCTCAAAATTTACACGACTGTAGTTTAAACAGCAGGGGAAGGAGAGCACATCATGGCAAACTACCTTCCGACTATGCTCGAAGGATCTGCGTGATCATGGTTATTTAATCAACCACTAGAGTCGATCCATTCAAGGCAACATCTCTGTGACCTTCTGGCCAATTTACAGGGCACATACAACTGCCTGGAATGAAGACGACCTACCCATATGAGGTAGAATAGCAACAAAACCCTATGACTATTCATCAGACATTTCAGTCAGGTTCGTAATTCTATTCTGGAGGTTTCTGACACTTCTGTCATCCAGGCATTTAAGTAGGGAGTCCACAATAGAAGGTTCACAAAAGATATCACCTTAAATCCTTTGACTACAATCACCAAGCTCTTTGAGATGGGTGATCGTTATGCAACTGCTGCTAAAGTAGTTGAGTGGAGCAAAACCATCGACCAAGTCAATTGAAGTACCAAAGAGGTAGGTGAGGGTAGCAAAAGGAAGAAGAAGGTCAAGAAATCCAAGAACAAGACAAAATGTCAGAAGCCTCAAGCTAGAAGTTCTAAGGAGGTCTTGGCCGTGGGTGATACAAAGCCACAGAACCCAAAACAATACCTCGATTGGAGCAAGGGCAAAATCCCCGTGCAGACAGACAACAAGCCTAGGTGGTGTCCTCTACATAAAAAGGGAGGACACGACCTTCGTAACTACCAAGTTTTCTATTAAAAACTCAACGACTACTACTCATGCAAAGGACCACTCCCTATACTCAAACAGTAAGGACAAATGAGTGGCTGTAAGCAATTGGACAATAATGAGGAGATGCTATTT
Source organism: Dendrocalamus latiflorus (assembly GCA_017311315.1). Taxonomy (NCBI): domain Eukaryota; kingdom Viridiplantae; phylum Streptophyta; class Magnoliopsida; order Poales; family Poaceae; genus Dendrocalamus; species Dendrocalamus latiflorus. Next base: position 50,014,936 of record CM029663.1, on the reverse strand, counting down.
CAGGATCTAAAGTACACCATTGAGCACATCTATGGAGGATCTTCGGCATACAAGTTGAAATGACAGTATAAAGCTATCGAACGAGAGGTAAACTCTATTGACCCTCCCGTGTCAATTATCTTTCTAAATGGTTGGAAGTCACAATCTTCTTTGAGAAAAGTGACTATCCAATCCCTTCAACTCGACCAGGTCAATTTCGATTATCGTCGAGCCCACCGTCAACAACTATCGAGCAAATCAAGTGTTGGTCGATGGTGGTAGTTCTTTAAATATTTTATTTGTAAGTGCCCTGGATGAGATGCATGTCCCACAAACCAGAATAAAGCTTGTATGATACTCATTTCATGGGATCGTACCAGGGTCTTCGGTAAGCCAATTAGGTTCTCTAGGCAATTTCAGGACAGAGAAAATCTCCTTTGATGTGGTAAATTTTGACACGGCGTATAATGCCATACTCGAATGACCAACTCTGGCACATTTCATGATTTTTGCTTACTATGCATACCAATGTCTGAAGATGCTAGGTCCCAAAGGAGTAATCACAGTCCACAATGATAAAAACATGGCATTTATATGCGATCACAAGTACCTCAAGATGGTCGGTGAGTTACCAACTCGAGAAGCCTTTGACCAAGCACTCAAAGCCTAAAGCTGCGCCGAAGCCAAACGAGTAAGTCAAAGAGGTCCCTCTGAATCCAGAGGAGCCTTTGAAGACCATCGCATTAGGGTTACTTCCGACCTTGTATAGAAAGACGCCCTCACCACGTTCCTCCGGGCAAATGCAGATGTATTCGCGTGGCAACCATCCGACATGCCCGGGGTCCTCAGGGAGGTGATCGAGCAAAGGCTTGATCTATGGCTTGACAAGAAGCCTGTAAAACAAAAATTATGGACATTTGCACCTGATCAACGGGAGGCTATTAGGTCTGATTGGACAAGCTACTAAAAATAGGTTTTATAAGAAAGGTTAATCACTCAGAGTGGTTGGTCAACCCTATACTAGATAAGAAGTCTAACGTTAAGTGGCATATGTGTATAAACTATATTGACCTTAATAAAGCTTATCTAAGAGATTATTTCCCTCTTTCCTGTGTCGATCAATTGGTTGACTCTACTGCTAGTTGTGAAATATTAAGTTTTCTAGATGCATACTCTGGTTATCATTAGATTATTATGTCTCTAGAAGATGAAGAGAAGACCATGTTTATTACATCATTTGGAATATTTTGCTATGCCAAAATAACATTTGGTTTGAAAATGTTGGTCCGACTTTTCAATGTTTAATGCAATTGACTTTTTTTCCTGTAATTAGGCTGAAATTTCAAAGCCTATGTTGATGATCTGGTCATAAAAAGCATCAGATGACTTAATCAAATTTTAGACCTACAATTAACTTTCATCAACATTAGAAAACACCGCTTGAAACTCAATCCTAAAAAGTGTGTGTTTGGAGTTTCTTCGGGAAAATTTCTAGGATTCTTTGTTTTGGCAAGAGGTATCGAAGCAAATCTTGAAAAGATAAAGGCTATTGAGCAAATGCGCTCTCCAACCACTAAGAAAGAAGCCTAGAAACTCATAGGGTGCATAGCGGCATTAAGTCATTTCATCACACATCTGGAGGAAAAAGGATTTCCTTTCTTTAATTTTCTAAGGAAGCATGAGGGATTCGATGGTCAAAGAAGGCTAACGACGCCTTCAAGAATGTCAAGAGGTACATCATGAGTGCTCTAGTTCTAGTTTCTTCGAAACCAGGTGAGACGCTCTTAATATACTTAGCTGCCACTTCACAGGCAGTATGCGCAATACTAGTTGTAGAGTGCGAGTACATCTAATGACCAGTCTACTACGTAAGCAAAGTTTTACATGGGCCTAAGGAGTGCTACCCTCAGGTTCAAAAACTTTTATATGCTCTCCTCATGTCTTCAAGGTAACGAAGACATTCTTTATAAGCGCACAAAATTGTTGTGCCATTTGAGTTTCCCTTATGAGAGGTCCTCCAGAATAGGGAAGTAGTGGGACGCATGGCAAAATGGCCGGTCAAACTTGGGGACTTCGACCCCCATTTTGTGTCCCGAACGGTCATTAAATCCCAGATCTTGGCAGACTTTGCTGCCGAATGGATAAATCATAAACCTGTTCAGGATCGCCAGTACACTTCCCACGACTAGTAGATGATGTACTTTGTTGAGTCACTTACGCTTAGTGGCTCAAGGGCTAGGGTGGTCCTAGAATCTCTCACAGAAAAGACCTTAAAGTATGCAGTTCAGTTAAACTTTCTAACTACTAATAATGTGGCTGAATACGAAGGTTTGTTGGCTGGCATACGAACCGTGAAAGTGCTCGGAATTTGTCGACTACTCGTGAGACGAGACACTCAACTATTCGTGAATCAGGTCAGAAAAGAGTACCAATGCTCTAATTTGACCATGTCTCAGTACTTGTTGGAAGTCAGAAAGCTTAAAAAGCATGTTTTTAGTTTTGAGATACAATATATCCCTTGAAAGGATATTTTCTCATTGACCAGTTGGCTCGACTTGCTTCTTTCCAATAACAAGTACCAACAGGAGTCTTCTTAGAGCAACTCTAGAAGCCATGTCTGGTTGAAACACTAGAAACAACTCCTAATGAGACATCATTTCTCGAGTACGAGGATACCTGGATGGAATCCATCTACGAGTATATTCAGAAGGGTTCAGTACCTGACGACTATCTTGAAGTAGATCATTTATCCTACAAGACCAAAATGTATACTTTGGTCGATGGGGGTACTCTATAAATGGAGTGCTCAAGGGGTTCTCATACGATGCATATCGCAGAAAGAAGGATTACAACTCCTTCACAACATATATTGGGGCATCTGTGGAGCGCACGCTTCTTATAGAACGCTGGTCGCAAAAGCCTTTTGTCTAGGTTTTACTGGCCAACAGACCTTAATGACGCCAAAGAGTTGGTTAAAAATGTGTACAATGTCAGTTTCGTAGCAGGCAAATACACCAACCAGCTCAGGCTCTACAGACTATACCTTTATCTTGGCCTTTTCACCTGGAGTCTTGACATTGTAGGATCGTTCCCAAAACCACCAAGGGCTTTGAATTCCTTTTTGTTGCTATTAATATCTTCACAAAATGGATTGAAGCCGAACCAGTCACTGGGATAACAACGAAAGTCACTAAAAGGTTCATGATAAAGAGTGTGATTACTCGATATGGGGTACCAAGTCGAATAATTACAGATAACGGTAAGCAATTTCTCGAGTGCAAAGTTTCAACAATTTTGTGTGGAATTGGTTACCATGTTATGTTTTGCCTCCGTCGTCCATCCTCAAAGCAATGGGGCAGTTGAAAGAGTGAATAGCCAAATAATGCAAATAATTAAAGCTCGGGTCCTCGACCAGCTCGTAAAGCGCTTGGGGGTTTGGGTACAAGAATTACCTTCAATATTATGGGCAATTCGCACAAGTCTAAGTCAGGCAACAGGTGAAATTCCATTCTTCCTAGTTTTTGGGGTCGAAGCCATGGTTCCTCCAGAACTAAAGATTCAGTCGACAAGAGTCGTGAGGTTCGACAACTCCAACCGAGAGCACATTTAAATTTTTCAATAAAGTTTTTAGTTTGTTCAATCTTTATTTTCATAAGTTGAGTAGAGCTTCTTTTATGTTTGTTCGACCATTTCTGGCACATTCAATATGTTCAAACTGATCGAAGAAGGAAACATCCCTGGTCAAAGTCTCTCCTCTCTACACATGGTCTTGCCCACTAGGAAGACTGTTTCCAACTCATGCTATCAGCCCAAAACTATTGCATTAACTAAAAAAAGTTGAATGGATTTAAAAGGAGGAACTTTGAGTGTTTGTCCAGTTATCGTTTATACATTAGATTTGATTAACCTAGTCGAAAAAGGTAACATCACCTAGTCAAAATCTTTCCTTTTTGCATATGGTTCTGCCCACTAGAAAGAACTTCTTAGCGTCGACTCGTTTCTAACTTTTGCTACCAGAACATGACAATTGAACTCGACAACAATAGTTGGATGAACTGCTCTGATCTCTACATACCCTATTATGTACTATTTGCTTAGTTTATTCATATAAACTAAGTAAATAGGTGGGGGATAGGATAAAATTATTAACTTTGACTCTTAATCATAATTTCACTTTCCTTCATTTCTTTTTTGGTCTTACGAGTACTAACTACTCAACAAGATGAATTGCAGGAAAAGGAAGATTAACTTCTCTTTACAAGTTCCTTATTACAAGTTACTCTAACATAGGAGATCAAATTTTACGTCGTTTCCATGACCATCTGGCTGACTGATGCTACTTCTACTCTTTGACCTCCTCTGGTTGAAGGATGAGATCTCCTACGACGATCTTTGGTCGTAAGTCTTAAGCAAAGGTTGCTGCTCCTTAAACTTTCTGCCCCCTGATGGTTGAAACCTGTTTCAATCACTTGAGGAGCAATGTCGCTTGGAATTATAAAATTTCTCTATTCAAAATCGGCAAGTCTTTACAACTCAAACAAAATTACCTTTTGGACCAAATTCACTTCTGGTCGAATTAAATCAAAAAGGCTTTTTTATCTTCATTCGTCTATGACTTCTCTTTCTCAAGTAAGTTACTTTCACATAAAATTAGAGGGCTAGATGACGAGGATATAACATTTCTCAAATTATTATTTTTCTGTAAATGATATTATTACGTCATTATACACCATGAGTATACCCCTTATTTATAAGCAAGAAATTTTACAAGGTAGTCGTAAGCTCTTCTACGATCGCTCCTTAGTCGTAAGCTCTTCTACGATCACTTCTTAGTCGTAAACTCTTCTATGACCACTCTTTAGTCGTAAGTTATCCTGCGACCACATTGTGATCGTAGTTTCTCCTATGACTAAGCTAAACTTCGACTGACCTATCTACGACAACCCATTGCATCGTGGGCCTGTCTGATGAGGCGGTTAGCACGTGCATTTATTCTCTGGAATGAAGGCATATAACTTCTCCATAATATAAATCACTGCATGATAAGTAAGATATCACATCTATAATAACTCCCATAGAACGGTTATCATTTGAAGCGTTAAGGCATCTCTTGGCAAAGAAAAACTGTCGTCGCCTTGCAAGCTATATAAAGGTGGATGTTAGGGAGGAGAGGGGGAGGACCGAAGGAAGAATAGAAGTAGAGCAAGACATTCCGCATTATTTTCTCATTTGTAATCAATTCATTAAGCAATAGCCATATAGGAGTAAGGTTGGTATTCTCCTAGGAGAAGGCCTGAACCTGTATAAAAATCTCTATGCATTTTCTCTGTGTGATCGTAGCCAGGTCTTCAAGAGCTCCCCCGAATCCAAATAAATCATACGTAAGATCGATATTAAAACATCGATAGAATTATTTAATGGGTAGATTAACTCGGGGTAAGTTAAAATAAAAACAACCTGGGCAATGTTGCGTTTTGGAAGCTAGGGTTCCTCTGCATAGGGATAGTACATAAGGACATAACCAACTAGTGGTTACTTCAAAAGTGGCACAGACTGTACTGACCATAGACCTAGAATGGGACAGGCTAAACCGAGTAACTAGCCAAGTAGTTGCCTCTGCATGGGTGAAATTGTGGTTGTTCCCGGGTAGGGGTAGCCCCCCTAGGGTGAGAAATTACCGTGTATGTATCTCTGCCTATGTGTCTTTTGTGAGGCTGGGTGGACAATAGAGGATAGAGTACGAGCTGGCTAAAGGTTATGTTTCCTTGGCTTAGTTGTGTGCCAAAGGTAGCGCATGGGACAAATTAAACTAAGTGATGCTATGGACAAAATAGTGCACCTCTGATTAGAGTAAAATATGATATCACTCATTACTTTCGGGTTTGGAGTGAGTCATGTGGGTTTTCCTCTAACACAGGTCGTAAGATCCCAGTCGCTCTACTGCCAGTAGATTTTAAGATTAAAATATGGCTTTTGCAATAAATGGGAAATGGTATTTTATTTCTGTGTTATTTTGGATATCAAATTACTTTCGTGAAGAACGACATGGTGGCTGGGAATATATATCGTTGCATGCGTCACATTTCTACAGCTTATTGAGTACACTTCTTTGTTGTTTTCAAACATGGTGATATATGCTAACACTGATGAGACAGAAATTGATACTCATGTTGATGTGGAACCTTATATTGATGCTACTGTGGAGGGTTATGATTACAGGGAAGCCAATGACCAAGACCTCGAGGAGTAGATGGCCATCAGGAGTGAGGCTTAAAAGATTTAAAATAATTAGGTGAATAGTGCAGTATCACCGTAGCCTGATATAAGAAATTACACTATATGTGTCATATGAATAAAGCACCGTGTACTAATCGGTAAAAGTTTCTACTTGTGTATGCTACTGTTTTTTAAGCTGATCATGTCGCTTCTTTATTAAGCGACGATTTCCGTTACGTTTAGTCAAACGTAACGGAGACGTCACAACGGGCGATGATATCTTTCCTGAACCTGACCGGCCGGCCCGTGGCGTACGTCGATCACGGCGCGCGTTGCATGCGACGGTACACTGTTCGTTACCCGGCAGTGCTTGCCGTGCACGTCCGGTCGGTGGGTGACAACGGGAGCTGGGAGCCTGGGCCCCCCATGAGGTGGGTGGGGGGCCGCGTGCGACGCTCGATCGGCTCGGTGCCAGGTGAGGTGCCGTCGTGTCGCATTCCGCTCCACGGTGGTGAGCCGTTCCACTCCCATCATCGGTCATCCCATGCTTCCGGTGCTAGCAGAGTTAGCAGCTGATCTCCATCATAGGAAAAGCAATTCATCTCCCCATCAAATTGTATCTGAAATCGATTAGAAAATAGTAGGATTGTATGAATACATAGCTACATGTCTCCTGAATTCATTTTCAGCGACCGCCGGAATCGCCAGGTAGAACGAATACATATCTCCTGGATCAGTGAACCACTTGAATGGGCAGGTAAGTTGAAACCGGTTTGGTTCCGGGTTTTTTAGCCCTATCTCCCAGGCTTTGATCATAACTTCCCTGCGAAATATGTTTATTATTACTTCAAGTTGGACTTAGAACATCAAGACTTAAAAAAACTTAGCCTCTTAGAAACACACCCACTAAAAAATGGGCCTGTTTAAATTTGAACGAGGATGGCTGTTGCGAGATGGTTTCTATGATTTGGTGGCTGATGTATGGCATTTAGAAACCAAAGGATTATCAGCCATAGAGAAATGGCAAAATAAAATAAGATCTCTCAGGCAATTCTTAAGAGGGTGGGCCAAAAATATAGCTGGCCACAATAAAAAAGAAAAGAAACAGCTAGTCTCGATGATAGATGAGCTAGATAAAAAAGGCGGAAAATAATGTGCTCTCACACCAGGAAATAAATTTGAAATGCTACCTCAATGAACGATTAGTTCATTTACTAAGGGAAGAAGAATTGAAATGGTATGAGAGAGCTAAAACAAAAGACCTTCTGGAAGGTGATAATAACACAAAATATTTCCATTTGGTTGCTAATGGAAAACACAGGAAGCAACGAATCTTCAAATTAGAATAAGAAGATGGAGTAATAGTAGGTGATGCTGAATTAAAAGCATATATCACAAATTACTACAAGGGGCTTTTTGGACTACCAGAGGAAAATAATTTTAGTATGGTGGAAAACCAAAACCAAGATATCACCCAGGTTACAGAAGAAGAAAATAATATCCTCGTCTCCCCGTTTACGGAGAAGGAGATAAAGGAGGCAATGTTCCAAATGGAACACAATAAATCGCCAGGACCTGATGGGTTCCCAGCAGAGTTTTATCAAGTGTTTTGGGACATTATCAAAAGTGACCTTATGGCACTCTTCAATGACTTCTATGAAGAGCGCCTACCCTTGCATAGCCTCAATTTTGGAGTAATAAAACTTCTCCCAAAAATAAAGGAGGCAACAAAGATACAACAATATAGACCCATTTGTTTGCTCAATGTGAGCTTTAAGATTTTTACCAAAGTAGCCACAAATAGACTCATGGGAGTGGCTAGAAATGTGGTAAGACCGTCTCAAACAGCTTTTATGCCAGGTCGAAATATCATGGAAGGGGTTGTGGTTTTACATGAAACTATCCATGAACTACACAGCAAAAAGCTGGATGGGGTGATCCTTAGGATAGACTTTGAAAAGGCCTATGATAAGGTAAACTGGTCTTTTCTCCAGCAAACCCTTCGTATGAAGGGTTTTAGCCATAAATGGTGCAGGTGGATTGAAAAGTATGTATCGGGAGGAAGTGTAGGCATCAAGATAAATGATGATATAGGACACTACTTCCAAACACAAAAAGGCCTTAGGCAAGGAGATCCTTTGTCACCTATACTTTTCAATATCGTAGCTGACATGCTCTCGATATTAATTAAGAGGGCAAAGGATGATGGTCAAATTAAAGGAGTCATTCCTCACCTTGTGGATGATGGTTTGTCTATCTTGCAATATGCAGATGATACAGTCCTTTTTATGGACCATGATTTTGAGCAGGCTAAGAATATGAAGTTACTGATCTGTGTTTTTGAACAATTAACAGGTCTAAAAATTAACTTCCACAAAAGCGAGATTTTTTGTTTTGGAGAGGCCAAACAGTACGAACAAGATTATACTAACCTGTTCGGCTGTGATATAGGCATGTTCCCTTTTAGGTACTTAAGAATCCCGATGCAACACCGAAAACTACGAAATTTGGAGTGGGGTGCTATAGAAGAAAGATTTAAATGGAAACTAAGTACTTGGAAGGCTAAGCATTTATCCTATGGGGGTAGACTGGTGTTGTCGAATTCAGTTCTAAGTGGCCTACCTATGTTCATGATGTCTTTCTTTGAAATCCCAAAAGGTGTTCTTAAAAGACTGAATTTATATCGGTCAAGATTTTTTTGGCAAGACAATAATGATAAACAAAAGTATCACCTCGCCAAATGGAACATCCTTTGTCGTCCAAAAGATCAAGGCGGGTTGGGAATACCTGACCTTTGGATCAAAAATAAATGTCTTCTAAGCAAATGGCTATTTAAATTGTTGAATGAAGATGGAACTTGGCAAACCTTACTCAGAAATAAATATTTGAGCTCAAAATGCCTTACTCAGGTTCAATCTAAACCTGGGAACTCGTAGTTTTGGAAAGGTTTGCTAAGGGTCAGGGAGGATTTTCTGGGATGTGGGTCTTTCAAAATAAGAGATGGCTCGCAAACCAGATTTTGGGAAGACACATGGGTAGGCTCTTCACCCCTAAAAGAGCAATTTCCCGGTCTGTACAACATAGCCAATTATCCTCATGTAACTGTGGAGACGGTTATGAATCAAGTGCCTATTAATGTCTCTTTTCTCAGAGCTTTGACTGAGGATAAATTGGTGGCTTGGCTTAACCTAGTAGCTAAAATAGCCAATGTTCAACTTTCAAATGAGAGGGATGTTTTTAACTGGGATCTACATAATCATGGTCAATTCTCTGTACGGTCAATGTATGCGTACTTGATAAACCAGGATACCCTTTTCACTAATAAATTCATTTGGAAATTGAAGCTCCCTCTTAAGATAAAAATCTTCCTTTGGTACATCCAAAGAGGGGTTATCTTAACAAAGGACAATCTAGCTAAGAGGAACTGGACTGGTAGCCAAAAGTGTTGTTTCTGTAATCGCAATGAAACAATAAAGCACCTTTTTTTATTGCTGCCATGCTAAAACTATTTGGAATATTGTTCATATTGCTACTGGGTTAACCCCACCTAGATCTATTACTCACATGCTTGGAGGCTGGCTCACGGGCACTGGGAGAGAGGATAAAAAACAGATTTTTGTGGGGGCTGCTGCTATTATTTGGGAAATTTGGTGTACTCGTAATGACATTGTTTTTGAGAAAAAACAAAATATTTCTTTTATGCAGGCTATTTTCAGAGGAGCATATTGGTTGCGGTTCTGGGCGCTGCTGCAGCGTGAAGATAAAAGGGAGACATTTCGATTGGCAAGCAAAGCTTTGGAGGTTATCTCTTTAGATGTGTTTGCCAAGAATGGATGGCAAAGTAATAATAGACTTTGCATATGAGTTTCTCCTATTTGAGTACACTCTTTTTATTTATTTTGGTCAGCAAATAAGCTGACAACATTGTAAGACTTGGCTGTGTGCGGTTGCAGAGGCCGGAATTTTTCCATTTTCTAAAAAAAATGGGCCTGTCCTCGTGGCAAAAGCTCATCGGTTTTCACATGAAAACTAGCCAGGTAGGGTTAGTTTTTGTTTACTACTTTTTTAGACATCATTTTAGAATGAGTGTAACTAATTTTTTAAAGAGTAAAATACACAACAGGTACAAAACTTTATTATAAGATGAGTGCAAGTATATCACATAACTGTAAATTTGCTTATTTATATCACTGATTTTATTTAGATGATGCAATGTGGTAGAAAAGAGAAGCTTAGGATCGTGTGGTTCATGCATGCGATTGCCCCTGGGCAGAGGCCCTGGTTGTTTTTGTAACAATTTCTCACAGAACAAGATCACTTTTTTGGATAATTGCTCACAAAATAAGATCACTTCTAATCAATATTTTTAGCAAAGACTGGCTGTGTTGTAAACAACTATGTATCTTGGCTAGGTGTAGCTTTTGAGTTCATTGTATCAGTGCTTCTGAGCGATTGTAATATGAGTTTGTCTGATTATTGAAATAGCTAGCTTTTCTCAAAAAGTTGTAGCGAGAAGAATTTCCAATGGAATTACCAATCCCTCAATTGATTCTAGTGGAGTTTCGACGGTATTTTATTGTCCCTCAATTGATTCCCCCAACACCACCGTCGCCCCAACGCCCTCTCCACCCACAACTGCTGCCCCTCGTGCCATCTCCCCCCTGTCCTCTCCCCTACAACCGTTGCCCCCTGTGTCTCTCCACCTTGCATGTCTTCCCTCCAAGCGCCACAACTCACCGTATGTGGGCGGTGCTGCTCCTGGTGATTGAAGTACCAGCGCCACCATCTGTGCACGCTAGCGAGATCATCAGACCCTTCTCCAGATGGTATGCTCGAAATGTCGTCATATTTTCATGAGAATATGATATGGTTTGGGCTTAACTAACAGAGATGATAAAACACAATGGCCTCTTTGCAATTTTTCATATGCCAATTGCCAAGCCTAATGCACACAATCTTAAGACACAGTGAAAGCACAGCTAGCATCATATCAATATCAAATGTGCCACCATATCTCGTTTTATACCTCGAGAGTGGCCTTACAGAATCGTATTGTACGGGCGTTGCAACCATACGATACTACAGTTTCCATCTTGACGGCAGGAGGAACATTGCTGAGTCTTGTCGGTATTTTTGTTCTGTGAACTAGCTAAATGGCCCCGTAGGCCGTACTCCGTGGAACGGGAGCCGCACGCGTGCTTCTTCTTCGAGACGCCGTGCACACAGCTACTAGCTAGTGGTTTGTCACGATTGGGTATTTGGGTCGTGAGCCACACGATGTCACGGCCGGTGAGGCTGCACGCGCGGCTACGAGTGGCCAGCGGTTCCAAGCATGCACTCGCTTGGAGCCCCGGCCGTCCCGTCTCGCTGCACGGCCTGGGGTTTCCCGTGACGTGCTCTTCCGGTCGCTGCTCACCGGAGTACCTGCATCACTGGAGGGAATAACATTGAGGCATCCCCTGGTCCACGTATCGAGGGGTTCGGTTTCCGTGCTCTGCTAGTGGTGGAGTACTTCGCCGTAGCCATCACGTACTTCCATCCATCTCGCTCTGCTTCTCACGAGGTCGTCCCACTCCTACCTGGATGTTGAAGAATATTGTGATGTGTTACACTAGCTGGTAGCTCTATGTTGAAGCTATTAGTTAGTCCACTATGATACAGGGGCTCGGCGAGTCAAAACACTTTCCAGGTTTACTACGTTGGATTCCCCCCTAGGCCCTAAACAAGCAACGATCTGCTTCAAAAGTTTTTGATTCCGCTGAAAAAAAACTAGTGTACATATTCTATATCGTCAGAAGCAATGTACGTATTTATAGTTTTATGTCTCATGTACTTTTCTTGCTAGGTTACTCGCTGTGAACGATGCCTTCGATTGTCGTGTAGTTGGGTTGATTCAATTTAGAGGCAGCGTTTGGATCGCCGAATTGAGCCCTCAGTTGGGGATTTGGAATCAAAACTAGAGGTTGTTTTGATGCAACTTCGAACCCGGAATTGGAAATCTGCTCAACTCCGCTAAATTAGTGGGCAGCTAAAGGGGTGGACCAAATTAGATCTCAACCCCCTTTGAATCCCATGGAATACAAACCTTCTCGCAATCCTTCCACTTGAGTAAACAAGAGGTTCCTCCCCTTCCTTTCTCATCTTCGATAACCACTTCAGTGAGGTCTAGTGGCCGCACATGTGATTCTCCAACGATCAACAACTTCAAGAGCCACATGTGCACCTTCTTCCTCACAACCACTGTCGCAATGTCTTCTTCCTCTACACCGTTGTCACCGCATCTTCTTCTTCATCGTCATCGGCTCCTTCACTACTTCCTTGTTGCCGTCGTTGGAAGCCATCGACATTGTGGCATGGCCATTGTCTAGATCTAGAGCCATTGTGTCCATATTTAGCTTCACCGTCGCGCCTTCTTCCTCAACACCGGCACTTCCACTACTTCATTGTTGCCAGCACTGCCATTGCTTCTTCTTCATCATCACCAGTGCCACCATGACATCTTCTTCCTCGTCACTAGTGCCGGTGGCAAGCTCTCCATCGTATTCTCAGACTCCACACTACTACAGAAAACCGTATTACAGACGGTTCAGAAACGTCATCACAGACGGTTATCTGAATCGTCTGAATTTATGGGTCAGTGATAATAGAAAGTTATCACAGACGGTTAACAACCGTCTGTGATAGGTGATAATCACAGATGGTTTTTAAATAAATATTTAAAAACCGTCTATGATTATCACCTATCACATATGGTTTTTAGGTAAAAACCGTCTGTGATATTGATATATCACAGACGGTTGTTACTTACAAATTTAAAAACCATATGTGGTTATTACATATCACAGACGGTTTTTAGTTAAAAACCGCCTGTGATATTGATATATCACAGACGGTTGTTACTTACAAACCGTCTGTGATTATCACCTATCACAAACGGTTTTACTTACAAACTGTCTGTGATATTTACACTACAGACGGTTTGAAAACCGTCTGTGATAACCTTCTATTATCACTGACCCATATATATTACTCACATATATAGAGCCAGCGACCTGCCTCTGCCTCTGCATATTTGTGCTCTAGTGCATCCCACAACTCTGTGGCGGACTTGTAGTCCATGTACACATCATAGAGCTGATCTGCCAGAACAGTCAGAATGCAGCCAAGAGCAGTATTGTTCGTAGTTTCAAACTACATGTACTGCTCAATCTTAAATGGATACTGCGGGTGGATAACCCACCACAGCACCAAAGACATGAGCCAAAACTTGACTCTAGTCTACCATCTATGAAAGTTCTGACCAGAAAACCTCTCAGGTTTGAAGTACTAGCCATTGATGTATTGCAACAAAATTCACAATAAGGTTTCTGGATTGTTACAAATGTAGGCAATATTTTAATTCCAAATTTTACTAGGAGACAAACACAATAAACTAATGATGCAAAGCTTACTACTAACAGCAGGCTACTCATCATATTGTTCAGAAAATACTCAAGAAAATACAGTAACAAAGTCGAACGTGCTCGCGAACAACTTACTTTTTCGCCTGGTGAAGAACAGGAAGCCGCGCAGGCTTGACGCAGTGCAGAACGTAGATGATGCAGTGCAGTGAGCGGTCGCGCAGATGCGCTGCCCAGAAACCTTATGCCGCCCCGTGTAGGTACTCTCTGCGGCAACGGTTCGGAGATAGCCGCTCTCCCTCCTTCCAGGTGCACGCCGGGAAAAAAGGTCGACGAGGTTCAGACGGTACAGCACAACAGCACAAGAGCAGAAAGTAGAGGAAGTATGAAGGTGCAAAATTCTCTCTCTCTTTTTCTGGACGTCTCTAGGCCCTTTTAAGGGTGCTGCAGTTACTACTCACTAGTAACTGCTGCGTTTTAAACAGAATTATGCACTAACGCCACAGACTCTCAGGCCTTGTAGGTGCATGGGGACCCGGTCTAGGAACACAGCTTGGACTGGGTCCAGGAAAGCGCATTTGGACCCGCGCTTGGATCCACGATGCGAACCAGGTCTGGGGGTGAGCGAATGATCCCAGTGTGCGTTACACCCTAAAGGCACTTGGTTAGCTCTTCGACTAAGGAGTCGGCTTGAGCCTCCTATTCGCTTCGTAGCATCTCATCCAGTCCCCATAGATGGTGCCAAGTATCGTCGATATGAGACTGGACGGTAAACTTATAAGCATCTCCAGTCGGATTCTAAAACTACTGAGGATGCGGAGGGGCTCAAACGAGATACACCCCACAAATGACCAAGTGTATTCAGTATGCATGTCTAGTGTTACAAGAATGACATCCCCCTCCTCACTTACAAGGGGACCTATTTATAGAGCGGGGGGAGGAGATGAGTGAAGTTACAAGTTTACCCTCAGAGTCTAGCTTACTCCTAAGGGTATTTTCATCCTTCTCGCCATGTGGGTCCCGCCGCATCCGAGAGACTCTGGGACAGGTCCCCAGACCTTGCTCGAGGTTGCTCCCAGACTTCGTCCGAGGTTGGCCTTCGGACTCTGCCTGAGGTTGGTCTCTACGGTCGGACTCCAAACTCTGCCCGAGGTTGGCCTCTAGACTTCGTCATAGGTTGGCCTCTGGACCTCGTCCGGGGTGGCACGGACCCCGCCCGCAAGGAGGGGGACTCCGGACTTCATCCAGGGTGAACTTCGGATTTTGGTCATGGTTTGTCTTTGGGCTCCGTTTTGGTTTTTTTGACCTCGTTTGGGGTGATGCGGACTCCATCCAGGGTTAGCACATGGACCTTATCTGGGATAAATTTTCTGATGCATGTCATCAGGTCGAAGTTATCGTGGACCCGAGCTAACATGAAGACCCTCCCTCAGCAGTTGGACCACTCATATGTGGGCTCATTGTGAGTTTCTCCGTTTCTTAACGGACTTCATTACAACACCTAAAGTCACTGATTTGATAGTACCGCAGATCTTAAATTTTCTTTCCAGGAACAAACTGTTCTTTCAGAAGAGGAATCATTTAAAGTTTGACGGACAGGCTTGATTATTTTGTTAGCAACAACCTTTGTTGGAGGGAGCCCCAGCAACTCCCCCAGGCTCAATCATGCTGACCCATCCCCTCTGCTTACTGCTTCTCCCCGAGGAAAAGCAAACAATAGAAGCAAGCGCGTTATTGTCGCTTCTTCACATGCAATGCAAGAGCGTGTGTTTCTGGTTTTGGGTGCTTGCAAATTCCAAGGCCTCCTTGAGACCTTGAGGACATAAACCGCCTCCGAAGTCTGAATCCATGTGCATAACAAACGAAGAAACGCAACCTCTGCTCACTCACCTTGATGAACGTGAGGAGGTTGAGAGCCTGTTTGATATGGTTGTAGTTTATGATTTTTAGTTGAAAATTTTGAATTTTAGTTGTTTACGATAGAGATTACAGAGAGAGATACTTGCTTGTAATTTTAGTTGATACAGACGTTGGACTTTTAACGTGTACTATAATTAACTTGTAGACCTCATCTTAAAAAAATACTCCGTTTAAAAGTTAGGTACTGTAGTAAAAATTTAAAACCGCTTTTAAAAACCATAAAGAACAGGACCAAAGAGTTGAGACCTTCGTGCTCTCGATCCCAAATGCCAAGGACCATGGAGCAAAAAATTGCAAGGACACCCACAAGAAATGAAACAAAAGTGGCGAAATTGTCATTTGTTTTGCTGCTTTGTGACATCAGTATGAAACACCGTGACGTCAAAAGTACTCGTAGTTTTTTTGGAACAAACAAATGAAGAATTTCAGGATGATCTCCTTGGCAAAATCCTTGACGGAAATTCGAACTTGCTAGTCCCTAACAATAATGAGCAATTTTTAATTTTTAGCCATGAAACAATCAATGTTTAGTACATACTCGTAATTTTAGTTCACCTTTTATCAAACCTTTCTTGTCTGTCTCCACATCTCTTTGAAGGTGTTTGTCTCTTCACATTGTTGCATGCGACTCCAACCAACCTCAAATGATCATAGTCATCCGCCAGCACTACACTTATCGTCTTTCGATCAAAAGGGATGTGACCCAATAGAAAAGGACAAAAAAAAATACTGAACCAGTGAGTAATGTATGTAATGCTGGATCTAAAGAAAATTTTTCTCCCAATATCAGATTGGAGTAATAAAATGACTGAACCAGTGAGTAATAACATGAAACCTGCAAATTTCCTTTCAAAAAATAAAAATAAAAAATCCAGCATTACATACTGCAGCAAGTGCACACAGCCGTACAAGAACTGAACACATTTCTCATCAAACAAAGGTATTGTAAGTTACTCTTGAATACTATTTATCATAATAGAGGCTGGTGTTTACATGGACCAAAAGACTTCTCTTAACAAAGATTACGTATTTACAGGGACCAAAAGACTTCTCTGTACGGACAACTAAAGCTTAACAGAGTACTTATTTGCATGGACTGGAAGACTTCTCTTCACTGGAATATCTGCACATGTACATCCTTTTAAGCAAAATAGTACTGACTTTTGAACATCACATTGACCAAAAACATCTTTGTTACATAAAAATATTTATTAACATAGATGAAGAAAAGCAAAAATACTAGCTACAAGGATACAATAATAATCAATTTATTATTTATTTATAAATAGTATTATTGTGTCGTTCTACTCCTTAAATATACTCCTTATACTTGTAAGTGAGAGACCTAACTATTCGGTCGTGAACCTTTCCACGACCACTCTATAGTTGAGAGCCTTTCTACGACTGCTTTATGATCGTAAGTCTTTCTACGAGCATGACATAGTCGTAAGCCGTTCTATGACCACCTTGTGGTCGGAACTCTTCTACAGTTAGCCTGACTTCGACCAGTTTGTCTATGACAACTGCTACATTGCACGTCTGTCTGATAAGGTAGTTAACATCTGCAGTTGTTCTCTGGAATAACCGCTCGTAACTTCTTCTTGCCTTTAACGATAACCGCCTGGCAGCGAGGAGGTATCACATCACTGACAGTAACATCTGTCAGATAGTTTATCGTCTGATACATTGAGACGTCTCCTGGCATGGAGTAACCGCCACCTCTTTGTATGCTATATAAAGGCTGAAGTCAGGGAGAAAGGAAAAAAGAGAAGCAACACAAGCAACAGGAGAAAGGATCGTAAGACATCCAACATTACTCTTTCTCTTGATTGTAATCTGTGCAATCAATATAGTCACACAGGAGTAAGGTTGTTATTTTCTCCGGAGAAAACCCGAACCTGTATAAAATTGCTGTGTCTTTCTCTGTATAGTCAAGTGCTCGAGAGATTTCTTGAATCAAATAATCATACGTAAGATCGATATTAGAACACTGATACTAGCTCCTTCGTTTATCTGCCTACATACTCCTGTACCAAATTGAGCTCACACTTCAATTGCGTTGTAAGTCAGCCCTCTCTCTCTAACCCATCTTTGTTAACATGAGGAATCTTAAAGTTGTTGCCTCCCCCAGCTTTCATAGCCTTTGTCATGACGAGCTGCAATGTTGCAAATATCCGATTTGACGTTATTGGTGAATATTCTTTGAAGGCTTCTTCAACAGAGGTAACAAGTTCAGGCACTGTCGTAGCAGCCTTCTTTTATCGATGGATTGAATAGATGAAAAGAAACCCAAATCAAGGATATTGAAATCCGGCGAATTCGGTGGTTGACAAATTATCTGAATATTGAATCCCTCTCGCCGTGCTACTTCATGAAATAAAGGATTATCTGGGTCGATGTGACTGCGGGCATTATCTTGTTGAATGACAAGTTCATGTAAGCAGCAAGTACTACGCAATGGAGCTGGAAATCACAGCAAAATGGCACTCAAAACCGTTAGGTGGCCAAGGACGTCGCAGTCTGCGCTGACAAGAAGGCCCCTGCAAGAACCATCACAAGCACCGCCAGTCTTACGGGCTCGCTACCAAAGCTCTGGTAAGGTCTGAGATCGGGCAGAGCCGCAGAAGCGATGGAGTGAAGCGGAGCATGACCGCAGACGAGGCGGGTGCACAAGGTGGACATTGGATACATGGGTTTGCATAGGATTGAACGATGAAATGGAAACTAGAATAATTTTAGATGGCTCAACAACATGTAACATTTCCATATACTAAACCCTAAAGAGCACAATACACGTACAAATATATAGGATCGGATAGGCAACAGAGGGGGTGAATGGTGCCTTTTGATTTCTTCTAAGTATTTACTTATCTCCTTTCTTCGATAGCTACAAAGCTATGAAGATTAGTGTTGAAATCCTACTTGAAATCCGAAGAAACAGAGTGGAACACAACTAGATAGCAGGAAAAACAACGTGGTCGAAATTCGACTATCAGTTGGAAGTTCAACGTGGTCAGAAATCAACTACCAAACGAAAATCTCCGTAGTTGAAAACTAACAGTACTTCGAAAACTAGTGTAGTCGAAAGTTCAACATGATCAAAAATAGATTACCAAACTAAAATCACTGTAGTCAAAAACTGACTATAAATTTAGGTCTTCTTTTTATGTTTGTACTGGACGCCAAACTTTGTTAGATATTTTAGAAAAGTTATATAGCCAAGAGGGATGCCCTCTATATCAATGGGACATCATATTTTTTTTCAGATTATTAATATACGTTGATTCTAGGGTTTGAGCATCGTTAGTGCAAGCAGGCGCTACGCCTGTCCTGATGTGACGCCAACGTATCACAGGACATGTTCTCTCCTTCCGCATTGACTTGGGCAAGACAACCGCAGAGAGCAGGTTATCTCCTCCCCTTGCCCGGCCACTAGCGATGTTTATGTGCCTTTATTTCCTCGTGTCCCTATCAGTGTCCTAACGCTCTATATATCTGTGCAGATCAGGAATTCAATGTTTGGGTTCCGGTAGTACCACCGAGCAGCGGTAGCGGCAGCAGCTTACTCATTTCAATTTCAACCTGTGACTTCTAGTTCACTATTTTTTAATTTTATCCTTTTTTTGATTTTTTTGTTTTCTTGCCTTTATTATATTCTTTATATTGTCTGTGATAGGCTAACATGGTTTTTATTTTAAAAATTTTTAAATTTAATTACATAAAAAAGCTACTAGTAGCTACAATGTAAAATAAGCCAGCTAAATGCAAAAAAAGCCATAAACCAATTTATTTTAGCCAAACTGTGCGCCCCCATTTAAAACGGTTTTTGACTATTGACAAACGGGTTTTAACGTGCCTTTTTTCTTTCTTTTTTCTTTGCATTGTCAACGAGTTATTTTATTTTGTCTCTTTTTATTTTCCTTTAATTAAGTGTCTCAGCTAAAATTAAACCGTCGCCACAGTATTATTCTAATAAAAAACTATCAACCAAATTAAATATGGCCTTAGGGCATATATAATAGGGTGACATAAGCTATCTATAAGATGTGTCATATAGTAATTTTACTGAGGTGGATAAAAAAGAAAGAGAAGAGAGAAGGAGGTTGACTGTAATTCTATAGACGGTTGAAACGTGAGAAAATAATCTGTTACAGACGGCCGAAACATGAGAAAATAATCTGTTATAGACGACATCAATGTTGTCTATATTTTATAGACAATCTATAATAGACAACTTACAAACAACCTATTATAAAAGATATCTTTAATGTTATCTATATATAATATAAAATAATACTATAGACAATAACTATATGTACTACTATGCACGTCCTTAGCGGGAAGGAAGTGTGATGGAATTGGTTTGTCAGGACAGGATGCTTAAAATTGCTTGCATAGCTTGAATGAACAGGACCAAATAAAGGCAGCGATGGAATCGCTAGCAGTAGTTTTATCGATCGGGACACTGCATGTGATTGGTAGTAGTGTAACCTTCTTAGTGATGTGATAATGATATCCACCTACTGAAATTTAATCTTGAATGTCAGTCTCAGATATAAGTGACTTAAGACCCCATTTGGAACGTCTCAATTTCGTTGGGTTCCCGCAAAAAAAAATTATGTTTTTTTTCCAAAATTGTAACGAAATCCTACAAAATTTCTGCACGTAATTTGGAATTATAGGGTAAAAAATCTACCAATGGAAATGCATCACCTTCATTATTTTCCGGCAAAGATTGTGTGCAATTCCATTATGTTTACTAAATTTTACATAAAATTTTACGCCTCTGTAACATTGGTTTGTTATTACTAGTTAGTATTACCACAAGGATTTCTCTAAAAAAGAAGTATCACCACAAGTTGAGAAATAGTGAAAGCAAGCGCATGTGAATAACACCGAATTTTGGTGGTGATTATTTGGGCTTTTTTGGTAGCTTATGGCTGAAAACACTGTAGCTGACAGAGGCTTATTAAGCATAATTAAATTTTAAAAATTTTAAAAAATATAAAAAATATGTTAACCCATTACGTATAATACAAATAAATACAGGAAAAAAAGAATCGGCAAAAAAGCTAAAAAAACCAAAAATTCAAACACAAACAAAATTTATAAATAATATAAAATAAATCATAAATTAGAAGCCGCCGAAACGATCACAGCCACCCCCAACCCCAACAATCTCTTCCACCTTGAGTCCTTGAGCATCTGCAGCTCCACCAAACCCCATGACACACCTCCCTATCACATCCACACACCCCAATAAACTCCCCACTCCCCATCATTTTCAGTTAGACAAACAAATCCCCCCTCCAACCGAGCAATGGTGTGAGAGAGAGGGGCGTAGGAGTACTCATCAGATACTCCTTCCTTTCCTCACACATTCCCATGCACCCATGCACACAGTCCATAGATGCTGTTTAGCAGTACTACTGCTACGTGGTGTCACTCGAGTACCCTTCCAGGCCCTGTTGTTTTAGATCACAGCGGATAAACTTTAGCTATAATTAATATTTTTATCTGAGTTTATTTAGCTAAATTTACTTTAAAAAATCACGCCATTTATTTCGATTTTGTCAAAAGCCATTCGAGAAAAAACAAAAGGACATGACCGTGGTAGTGCATTGCTGTGTTGGTTGAGGGTGGGGGGTGAGGGTAGTAGCAGTGAGCTAGCTGCAAACCTTCGACATGCATTGAGAGGCCCCTATCTTTTCCTGTCCATCTCTGAGTGATGGATTGATGTGTGATGCCTCACAAGCCGAGCCATCTCCTTTGTGGCAAATCTCATCAGCAACAGGGACCTCTGGTGTGACTACTTGTTGCAATTTTCCTTTTTTTCTCGCTCTCCATATCTTTGCTGCTGTCTTCTTCTGCAGTTCTTCTGACATATAGTGGGAGGGAGGGAGGGAGGGAGAGAGAAAGAGAGAGCTAGAGGCAGAGCTTGAGAGAGCGAGAGAGATGGAGAGGAGGAGGAAGGCAATGTGGTTGTACCCGAAGGTGGTTGGCTTCAACCCTCCTGAGAGATGGGGGCACTCTGCTTGCTTCTTCGAAGGAGTTGTCTACGTCTTTGGGGTATGTATCCTTTGCTAGTTCAGTCGTTCGTTTCATGTTCTTCATCATATCTTCTGCTAGTTCTTCATTTGCCTCTCCCATCCTTAGGAAATTTGCATGTTGCTACTAGTTTTTCTTTGAGCTGTGGAACTCTGGGATAGTTGCTCAGCACTTCGAAGCCTATCGATGCTGTTCTTTTTTGTTAGATTAGAGTTAACATGAAGAGACTGTATGTTCTGACATTTTTTGGGGGTTCTTTGGGTGAGAAAGAAGTGTCTTTTTTTGGTGTCAATCTTCAGGGGTTGTATTTGGTCCTGTTGCAGCTCCCCTGTGATCTAGCAAAATGTTTTGCAGCTTTCCACCTTAAGGAGACCGTGAGAAGTCTGGCCTTGCTGTAATATTCCTTCAGGATGAAAAGTAGCAGGAAAAGAAAGTAGCTTTGCCTTTTCACGAATTACTGTCATCAGTTTGTCACCACCTGCAAACAGCATGTTAGTAGGTTTTTGACACTTCAAATCTCCCAGCAAAAACCTTTTTCCTTCACATACAAACACGACACCATTTCTTGGAACGAGTTTTTCGCAAGATTTATTAGCCACGCATTCCGTAGACCTCTGGAATTAGGTTAGTGGCAAATGTACTGCCAAAAGGGCAGTCGTCCTAGAAAAACATACGAAAAAGAAAGAGCAGGGCCTTTTCGCTGTTCTTTCTCTTTCTTCCATCTTTTGGACCACCCCTGTCTTTGTTTCTTGATATGCTGTGGTGTGTGCGTTCACGCAAAGGAAATCATAATCGTGGTACTGCACCGACCGAAAGACCGTCCTTTTGTTAACGATGGTCTCCAAGCACTTCAATTTTCACCGCTCACATCCTTCGGTTAATCACTAGCAAAACTAAATATAAATAAATTGCGTTACATGGTTTTCTTAGCTCACAATCTGCTTCTCTGATGATTACCTTTCCTTTTTGAGGCCACTTCCCTGATGATTACTTCTCTGTAGTAGTAGTAGTAGTAGTGTTTTGCTGCGACAAAGTTGCAACATCCTTTGGTTAATCCAATTTGCCATTCTCCGTGAAGGGATGCTGTGGTGGCCTGCATTTCAGCGACGTGCTGACCCTCAACCTGGAGACCATGGTGTGGAGCTCCCTCGTCACGACCGGCCAGAGGCCCGGGACCCGGGACAGCCACGGCACGGCGCTGATCGGCCACCGGATGATGGTGTTCGGGGGAACGAACGGCTCCAAGAAGGTGAACGACCTCCACGTGCTGGACCTGAGGACCAAGGAGTGGAGCAGGCCCCTCTGCAAGGGGAGCCCGCCCTCGCCGCGGGAGAGCCACACGGTCACGGTGGCCGGCGACGACCGGCTGGTGGTCTTCGGCGGGAGCGGGGAAGGGGAGGGCAACTACCTGAACGACGTGCACGTGCTGGACGTGGGCACCATGACGTGGACGTCGCCGGAGGTCAAGGGCGACGTCCCCGCTCCGAGGGATAGCCACGGCGCCGTCGCTGTCGGCAACAGGCTGTTCGTCTACGGGGGAGACTGCGGCGATCGCTACCACGGCGAGGTGGATGTGCTCGACATGGGCAGCATGGCTTGGTCAAGGGTAAGCGTCATGTCCTTGTCATGTGTAGTAGGCTGAAATGTGATGGATGCCGATGTTCTCGGTGTAGATCGTCATTACGTTTTCAATTTCGGTACCAACTTGCTGGATTGGATATTGTAAATTTATACGAGCTTACTAGTTCCTGATGCAGACTTCTTTGCTCTCTGTGTAGTACGATAGTGACATAATTTTGAACATGTATATGTTGTCAGTCATTTGGTTGGGTTATTACTACACGAGCCAGGATTACTTTTAGGTAATAATTTGCATTGTGCAAAATGTTGACTGACTCATCTATGCTATCATTACTAAAGACACTTATCTAACCCTTGCATGATTAGACTGAAAAATGTGACAAGAAAAATGGCACTTTTTTCCCCAAGTAGCGGCAGGAGAACTGCTGCCATTATAGTAACTGACGGCAATTTGCTTAGTTCAGCTTGAAAATTATAAGTCAGTGCATCAAATTAGAAATTGTCAATAAGATTTGCGTCCCTGGATAATTTGGTGCTAACTTCGCTGACTTACAGTTTGCAGTAAAAGGAGCTTCACCTGGTGTCCGAGCAGGTCATGCAGCTGTAGGCGTTGGGTCTAAGGTTATAATCAATTACTGAAATATGTAATTAACTTTTATGAGAAAACGCTTGTTCTGGTTCCTAAATAAAGCATATCTGTATAGGTCTATGTTATTGGAGGAGTTGGTGATGAGCAATACTATAGTGATGCCTGGATTCTTGATGTTGCAAGACGGTCTTGGACTCAACTCGAGATATGTGGGCAGCAACCCCAGGGACGGTTTTCTCATACTGCGGTTGTCATGAATACTGATATTGCAATCTATGGAGGGTAAATTTTCAAGAACAAATGAGCAGTTCATAGTTTGTCAAAAAGAAGACATTATATTTGGTAACAATGTGACATGCCTTGAAAATTCACAGATGTGGCGAAGATGAACGGCCCTTAAATGAGCTACTCATTCTACAATTGGGCTCTGAGCATCCAAATGGCCGCTACAACATCTCGATGTGCAAGATTTTGAGCAACCACTGGAGCCAGGAGAAGCGGAAATTCTTGAGAGCAGAAAATGTGAGTAGCTTAACTTACATATAAGTAGGCTTGATGCTAATTTATTCTCAAAGAACCAAGTATAATGCACAATATATTACAGCAAAAAGATGCAAGCATAGGCAATGGCGAAATCGGTCAGAAACCTCGAGAAGCTGAAATCGAGCAAAGAAATCCATTCCTGCGTGGTCTAGGTAAGTGAATTTCTTACAAAAAGATCTATTTAGTCAGTGATATATTTCTGATTCGTACATTTAATGGTTACACTGTATACACCTTTAGAGAATGGCCATGTGAAAAGAAGAAAAACTGGCCATGTTCGCCCAAATGAGGTCGAGTCGGAGCAGGAGGAGCACTCGCTATCTCTTTCCCAACATTCCTCACCTTCCCAGTCTGATCAAGAGCAGAATGGAACTCAGAAACTTTCAGCATCTCCTAATGGATCGATTTCGGCCCTGCAACCATTCGTTCGCCTCAACACCAATGGCACTCTGAGGACTACCGGAGGCATGTCACTGAGGCCTCTGAAGACGGATCAGTTTCTCCGCACAATTGCACCGCAACAACGGCATGAAGTGCAGTTCCTAACCACGGATCCTAAGCCACACCTCCGACCTCCTGGTCCACCTCTTGTATGCCACTCTCTTCACATCAGTCACGTATGTTTAGCCGTATCATTCATCTTTCTTGACGCCTATTGTTCTGGTTGCTTAATCTGCAGATTGGCGCTGAGGTTCACGGGACAATCGATGGAGCTTTTGACTCGGGGTATCTCATGACTGCTGTTGTGAACGGACAGCTCTTCAGAGGCGTTCTGTTTGTTCCTGTAAGCAAAATCCATCTGGAAACTAATTACAAACGATGCACAAATTGTTCATGCTTTGCATGTCTATGACGGTTTTCGCCATTCACTTTCATCTCAGGGACCGGGAGTGACAGCTCCGAGACCCACGGTGCACCATCAGATTCTGACGACCTCGGCCGTTCCTCCCCAGCAGCGCCCAATGCTGGCTCACGCCATCCCGGTTCATGCCAGGCCGGTGCCACAGGTGACGGGCTTCGTACTGCCAGACTGCAACTACCATGCGCGACAAGGGTTCCCGGCGAAGGTCGTGAAGCCTGAGCCGGAGAGGAGCAGCAGTGACCTGCATGATGTTGTTCTCACACTGGGAGGGCCTGGAGGGGGCAAGTGATCTCTTTTTCTGTACTCTTGAGATCCCGGCCCTGCTGTTTATCTGTTAACTTGCTTTGTAAAACAGACATTCTGGTTGAGGAAAATAAGACCAGTAGCTTTGTGTAATCGTCGCTGATCATGCGCAGATGGCCTAGGTGCTTTTAGGATCTTGTCTGCGTTTTTTTTAACATATGAATAAGTAGTGTTAGCTTGATGCAATCAGTTTTCGCTATGAGCAGTTCTTGTCATTGGAGTCATGCCTTGGAGGAAAGGTTTTGTGGCTAGTGAGTTTTCATGAACTCTTAAACATGTTCTTTTCTGATGGGTCTGAACAATTTTGCTAAAACTTGCGTCAGGGTTGTTTCTTATTGGAATTCTGTTCCACCAACTTGCAAAGCCAGCAAAAATGCACGCTATGAACTTAGAGCGACAATTTAGGAGCTTGCAATTAGTACTAGTTCAAAGAATTGATCAAATCAGGTTTCGTTGAAAAAGAGAAAAGGGGGCAAATGACAGGACAAACCAAAAGAGAATCTGATAAAGATGACCTACTGTTTATTAGGTTGTTGTAGTAGCAGAAACATACTGCTGTAGTAACTCATTTCTCATACGTGACAAAGCTTTTTTTTTATTTTTGCAGATAGTAAAAAGAGTGATAGTAAAAATTAAATGTGATTATTAATTTGTGATGGTCTAATAGACTTTTTTTTATAAATCTAGTTTTTTATAAAGGTATTATAAATTTTTTCTCTGAACCTATTATTAATCATTTCTATTGCAGCCGCCCCCGTCTCTCCCTTATTCCCTGCACCACCAATGCTGTCTCTCGTACGCGCGCTGCTGCTGCGCAGCTGCACCTTGCTGTTCCCTTTACAATTTTACCGTTTTCAGGATTATACCGTTAATACTACCGATAGTAGTATAACTGAATCTTAACTAATCTAATTTACTGGATAAAAAAATGGACAGCTCATGTTCATTTTGGGGTACCGTAAAAAAGTCCTTCCCTATAGCACTTCGACCCGACAAGAGCCCAAAATGTCGCCACTAACTCCATTTCCTTCTCAAAGTAAACTATCTTTCACAATCTATTAACGTCTATATAATGACCAAGCTTAAATAAATATTAAATTAAGCATAAACATAATGATATTGAATAAAACAAATCCTAAACATTTAATTGAAGCAATAACCATAACGAAGTTAATCTAATTAACGATACTAAGCAATGATACTTTGTTTGCTTACAACCAAACTAATAACTCTATGTTGTAAAGGAACTTATTGACCAAAAGATAGAGTTTGTGTAAGCCAAATTACTAAAAATGAATGATTATTACCTAGTGTGATAAATAAGCAACGCCGGTGCATGAACTGATTTGAGCTACTCTCTCCCATACATGACGTCTTCAACGCCCACCTAAAAACAACAAAATAAGCAAGGATAAGTTCATAACTCAGTAAGCACATAATAAAATAGTAAGCGGTATTAAAACATGTTACCAAGTATTCGTATCAATTTACACAATCTCAACTTCATATATCTTTTTATTACTACCATACACATCTCATCATCTCTTTTATTTTTTTATGAGTACAATGCATATATCTCAACATCTCTTTTACTTATACCAGTAAAGTGGAGTGTTACACCTATCGGTGTCCACTCAAGCCTGTCCTTTTTATACGGGGACATCAAGACCGTTCTTTTTCATACGTGGATCTCATCTCCACTCCCGTAGACTACCTAACAAAGTAGGTCTTTCTCTACCCACTCCCGCGGGTCGCCTGCACAAAGTAGGCTCTAGAGGGCCACACATGTCACTTCTTTTCATGAAAAATGCTCATTATGCAAATGCAATAATTCTTTCAACATTAATCATTTATCAATATCAATCATTTATCAACATTAACCATTTATCATCATCACCATTTAATCCATCATCAAATAAGCATTATAGAAAGCAAGTATAAACATGTAAATTAGCATGTTAAGTACCTTATTAACAGAAAACAATAAGAGCAAACAATCCGTGTTAACATTTTACCGTGTGCTTGCTTTTTCTAATCACGAGGGACGAATTGATGCGAAGATGACACCAACCCTAACGTTACCCCTCCTACATTAAATACCAACCTAAACAACATGCCACAACCTTTCAAAAACATCAAATAAATAATGTCCCTCCTACACGTTTTCTGATTCCACAATTTCTCATTTACCGAACAGTCCCCCTTGTTGTCCCAGTAATAAAAATAGCATAACTCTTGATTCTCAAGCCCTAACATTGAAAACAATATAAGTGCTAGAATCTATACAAAATTTTATACACTATCTTAGTTAGATATAAACTCTGATTAATCTATTTAACCCCTCGTTTTTAACTCTGAAGACTTATGTTATCTTACTGGACAACATCTTAACAATATCATATTTATTAATTTACCCATCCAAATACAGGAAACCATATCTCTTCTAAAATCTATAGAAAATTATCTACATTTCTTTAGCTATGCTCAGAATTTAATTCGGCCATCTACTTAGTCTAAACTGCAAATTACCATGATGTGTCCAGCAGCAGCGACCAAATTCTGGACACCAGTCTTCCTGGAGCCATAACTTCTAATCCTCCCAACCAAAACCCCTGTTCTTGCACTATATGGAAACCTTGGACAATTATCTACAACTTTTATTTTATGCCAAAGTTATTAATCAGGATGTAGATATCCCAAAACCTGTCCACACGATAGAATAGTAAATCTTAACAAGAAACTGTACCCAAATTTCTTTTCCAAATTTATGAACGGGTGCTTAATTTCTTTTCTAAATTTATGAACAGGTCCTTAGGAGGGTTGGTTTCAGAATATTACATTTCCCATACTCTATTCTATATCATAAGTATTGATTATTTTGGAGTGAAAACATGTAAAAATACCAACCCTCATTTCGCAACATGCAAATTCTTCTATGCTTTTCTATTCAAACTCTTCAAATTTTTATATTGCTATAAGTATGCACCAAAGAAAACTTACTTTTCTGGCCACGAGAGAAGATTTGGAGGAAGCATGTCCATTTCACTTTCAAAGCCTATTTTGTAACATGGATTATGGCACGACAACACGACATAGTTTATTCAGTAATAAATGAACCGATACAATCAATAGTTGTAAAAAGGTTGGGTTTATGTCGCTTTTCTAGCGTATGTTTAGTACCACGTGACAACATAAATGAACACCACTTCCGGTCTAAAATAGACGACATATGTTTGTAACCTATGCTTGCAATAGGTTGGGTTCATGTCGCCTTTCTAACCTATCACATGACAGCATAAGCAATACTAACTCTGGTCTAAAATAGATGATGTTTTATCAAATTAATTTATCTTTAGAAATATTTGATGTTTTGTTTTCCGAAGCAACATTTTCACCAAATACCTCTATTGATTACATATTAAGGTCCTGTTTGGTACAGCTCCTGCTCCCAGCTTCTCACTAGATTCTCGTGAAGCTGTACCAAACACCCAACTTCTCAAAATTGCTGGATTCTGATTCTCGCGAGGAGCAGAGCTAGAAATGAACTAGAAAAGAGAAGCGGGTCTAGGGTGGATTCTCGTGGGGAGCCAGCTAACCAAAAACAAATTTACACATAAAAGTTAACCAAAATTACCCGCAAATGCCACTCAAC
Source organism: Dendrocalamus latiflorus (assembly GCA_017311315.1). Classification (NCBI taxonomy): domain Eukaryota; kingdom Viridiplantae; phylum Streptophyta; class Magnoliopsida; order Poales; family Poaceae; genus Dendrocalamus; species Dendrocalamus latiflorus. The sequence continues at coordinate 49,985,843 of CM029663.1, read as the reverse complement.
TACCCCTCACCCCACCCGCCTCCCCCTTCTCTCTCGTCCCGCCCGCTCCATCTCCCTCGGTTCGTCCGCTCTTTGCGCCGCCCGCCTCCCCATTCCTCTCTCGCGCCGCTCGCCTCCCCTCTCCCCTCTCGCGCCGCCCGCCTCCCCCTTCCCCCCTCGCGCCGCTCGCCTCCCTCTTCTCTCGCCCCGCCGCCTCCCTCCCAATCTCCAGCACCACCGCCGCTGCCTCCCTCCCGATCTCCAACACCGCCACCGCCGCCTCCCTCCCGATCTCCAGCACTGCCGCCGCCACCTCCCTTCTCGCCCGACTCGCCGCCTCCAGATTTGGGACCGCCGCTCCTTCTCTCGCCCCTCCGCCTCCCCCCCCGCTCCTTCTCTCGCCCCGCCGCCGCCCTCCCTCTCTCGCCCCGCCGCCGCCCTCCTTCTCTCGGCCCGCCGTCACCTCCCTTCGTCTGGTCCAGGCACCGCCGCCGCCGCCTCCCTCCGTCCACAGCATCGCCGCCGCCTCCCTCTGTGTGTTGATTGTTGTTAGCTTGCTGTTTGGCAGACAATGAAACCTAAACATATTTTGCTGTTTTTTCCTCAGCAATTGTCCTCTTGGCTGAAGATTATCTGAACAAAAAATCATATTCATTTTCTTTTAATCATGTATCTGAAATAAACAAAAAAAGCAAAAATATAATTGTGTGAAAACTAGGGGTAACATGGTCTATTTTCATCAAATCCCCATTTTTATGAATCTGGAGCTAACCTACTAGCCAAATGCTTTTCAGTGGCAGCTCCAGATTCTCAGAGAAGTGGATTCTTAGAGAATCCAGAGTAGAAGCTGAAAAATGAGAATCTAGAGCTCTACCAAACATGCCCTAAGTAGTAACGTTAGATACTCTATCCAGTCAAAAACGTAAATGGTGTTTTGGAAACCTGAAGTCAAACGTCCCAAACTTTGACTATTAATTACTCTATTGATATTTAGATTGAGCATATGAAAAATTATGTGTGTAGCTTTGCGTTGAAAAGAGCTTTCACAATATTATAAGTTTACTAGGCTTTATAAATATATTTTAAAATAAATTAGTGATCAAAGTTATATTTTAAAGATGGAAGTATCTAGACATCATCCGGATATTTTTTTTCAAACTATCATCTAAAATTTTGACCATTGAATTAGAGATCAAGAGACCCCTTATTTTTAAAGGGGGGAGATTTTTTTTCAAAGAGGAGGGGACAGAATTCAAGGGGGAGGGGGAGGGGGGGGAGAATTCTTAGTCATTGGATCTTTAATCCAATAGTCCTAAATCTGGATGATAGTTAGAAAGAAAATATCTGGATGATGTTTAACAAAACCCTTTAAAGATTTGTGACTCGGGGTAGATGAGTATACAATTATTAAGGACAAACCATATAAAAATTGAAGTACTAAATCTTCCCCTGTGTATAGAGCTAAAACAAGTAGTTTGGACCAAATATAGTATTATCATGTTGATTCGAAGCAGTCATAAAACAACTAAATATTTTAACACAATAACCACATGACACAAATACGACACAATTTATATGTGGTTTGTATCTACTGTAAATAAGTGTGCAAAGTAAACATGACAGTGTGATTAAGACGTTCGGTAATTGTCTCAATTGTTTCGGCGATCACATAGATTGCCTCAAATTGTAGTTCACGTATTTGATCAGTTTACACGGTATGACACGACGGAGCGCCTGTTCTTTTCAGTTTCTAAAAGTTGCTTTTTGGCTTTTTTACAGTAACTAGCTTTTAAACGGAGTATCGTTTCGAGATAGGGTCTACTAATTAATTGTAGTACATACTGTACCGACTTCATTTATATCGGCAAAAACCGCACGTGAGTTTCTGTTACTCTGTAATATCTCGCACAAACAGCCCAAAAACCATAAGCTGCAGGCAAAAGCCATAAACTTCAGCCAAAAAGAACAGGCCCAGAAGCCTATGCAACATTACTTGTATCGTCCTGCACGCAATTACTTCCTGTTCGAATAGCTTCCCTGTTCACAAAGACTATCCACACTAGGGGTGCCAAAAATTCAAGGCTCGCAAGCTAGCTCGGCTTATTACAGGCTCAGCTTGGCTTGTAGCATAAATGAACCGAGCCGAGCCAGAGCTAAGCCACAATAACGAGCTGAGCCGAGCCAGCGCGAGCTCGTGAGGTTTGGCTAGCCCAGTGCCAGCCCAATATTGCTCGACCCAATTAGGCTAACGCACAAATAGCAACCAGCCATCCATCACTCCGTCCTCGCCTCTTCCTCCTCCTCATAGCACGCTCTCCCTCCCCTTCTCCTCACCGCCCACCTCCGCCGCCATCTCCCCTCCTTGCCATCCCCTTCCCTATCCGCCTCGGTCTCCCTCCTCGCCGTCCACCTCTTTTGTCGCCTCCACTCCTCCTTGCTGTCCGCCTTCGCCGTCGACTCCCCTCCTTCTCGCCATTTGCCTCCATTGCCACTTGCCCTTCTCCTCGCCATTCGTCTTCGTCTCCCCTCAGCCTCCGCCGCTGACTCCCCTAGCTGTCCGCCTCAACCTCCCCTCGGCCTCCGCTGCCAACTCCCCTAGCTGTCCGCCTCCGCCGCCAACTCCCCTAGCCATCTGCCTCTACATCCGCCTCCTCCTCCTCATCGTGATCTATTCAAACCAGGTAAATTTAGAGGACTTCTCTCGATTTGGAAATTTCTTGGTGCTAAAATCTTAAGGAATCGAAGATCAATTTGTTGATTTTTTTCTTGGATTTGATTTGTTAGACATTATTTTTCTTGTTACCTATATGTTCTGGACAAGAGAGAAGAATCACAGGCAAAAGGCAAGTTTGGCACTAGCAAGAATGCAGAATTAGAGAGGGTCAAAACAACTATTAGAATGAGTGATTAAACAAATCATACTTTGCGAAGAAATACTAGTAGAGTCAGTAATTTCAACAACACTACAGTTGTTGTACATCCTGTACTAATGTCCCCGGAGAAACGAAGGGACTTTGCATTTTGTAATGTAATTACTGACATGCGTTGTCAAGTATTTGCTTCTCCAGTGTCTAAATAAAATCTCAGTTATGTCGGTTTCTTAAGTCTGGTTGATGAAATAGCGAAGCAAAGCAGAAGTATTGATCAGCTATGTTCAATATGATCATACAATCAAATTCTCTTAGCTAGATTGCTGAATTTGCTAACGAGCCTAACGAGCTGAGCTCTAGATTGCTGAATTTGCTAATGCGTCTAACGAGCTGAGCTCAAGCTTCTTACCGAGCCAAGCCAAGCCACCTTTTCAGCTCGTTAGCTTGACAAGCGGAGCCAAGCTGTGCCACTCTACTAACGAGCTTTACAAACCGAACCGAGCCGACTCGATGTCCACCCCTAATCCACACCACACTTTGGACGAGCATGCGAGTGATTGGGTTCTTTTGGGCTTAAGCCTTCCGGCTTTTGGTTGATGCTACATTGACTAATTTTCAAACGATTTGTCTTTTTAATATGGAATCTATATGTCAATTATAGTAGATATTGCACTGAATTCATCTATATCGATCAAAATCACAAATGAGTATCTCTCCGTACTCTCTCACGAACTGTTAAAATTCAAAAATTTAAACTAGAAACCAAAAACTCACGCCCCAAAAAACACACCCGATCATTTTGAGGGAATCAAGTCGATAGCACATTCACTACGGTTCTGTAGTAAGATTCTTGCACGGTGCTGAAACAGCCATTTCATCCAGAAGAAAAGTAAAAAAGAAGTATAGGAAAAGGACCCCTCAGACAAGACTACACGTTGCACTTGTAAAAATCTCGTTGCTCCGGCCTGCTTCTGCTTCTTGAGAAAGCACCAAAAGATGGAACATCGGCCCAACCATGAGCTATCACCTACATGGAACAGCGAAAGAAGGCCAACAGTTCACTCTCTTACCACGTCTGCTTTCTGCTGTTTGTGGTAGGAATCTGAAGAAATCACTAAGTAATTTGGAGACAGAATAGATATTTCATCGTCCCTTGTCGCCCATCCTCTTGAGTAACGTCCCGATGTCGTAACATATCTCAATCTTATCTTCCTTGATCTGTTGACGCAGCGAACGGTTCGTCTTACCAGCTGCCAAATGAGTCCGCAGGAGGGAGGGACTCGTATGCTTTACTGTCGATGCACCCTAGCTTCCTCAAGCAGTTGAAGAACCTCTCGGCACCTTCCACATCCTTGTGTTCTTCGAAGTACTTCAAGAACCTGTTGACATTCACCCGATCTAGCTTCCCTGCTTTCTTGGGGAGTTTCTCGACCCAGTTCAGTGCTGATTTCATGTCACCTGCCCCCCATGTAATGATCGAGAAACAACTCGCATGTTTTAGAATCAATATCTGCACCTTTTTCCTTGGCTTCTCCCAGAACAGCTCAGCTTCTTTGGTCATGCCACTCTTCAGATGGGCTCCAGTCATCATATTTGTCAGCTTCACATAATAGATTTCATAATTGGATTCCCAATCCTCATAAATCTGCCTCATGCGATCGGCATCATTGAGTTTATAAAGAGCTTGAAGCATGCTGAAAAACCCCAAAATTTCAACCCCAAAAATTTCCATTATTTTTGCTGCATTTTTGGGTGAATTCTTGGAGACTTTCCCTTTTTGGAAAGCCCCCTTTTTCCGCTTTCCCTTTTTGGCGTTGCCGCCTCCCCTTCTCCTTTGGCGCCCCGCCCCTTTCCGCTTCTCCCGCTCCCCTGGCGCCGCCCCGCTCCCTTCCCTCCGCTAGCGCCCCCGCTCCCCTCCCCGTTTCCCTCCTTCCCAAGCGCCTTCCCCGCTCCCTCTCCCCGCTGGCGCCTTCGCTCCTCCCCGCCTCCACCCTCGCGCATGCGTGCGCGCTGGCACCCGCGGCCGCACCGCCTTTGCCCCGCGCCCCCGGTTTTCCCCGTGCCCGCGCCACCCCCGACGTCAGCCGGTCTGAAGCCGGCAGGGCTTCCGCGCCACGCGTCGCGGCCCTCCTGCACCCGACCCCACCTGGCAGCGGCCGCCCCTTCCCCCTCCCGCGCGCGGACGCCACCGCCCATGCCCGAGCTCACCTGCTCCCCCTCTCCCGTCCATCGTCATTATTCGCCTGCCCAGGGCCTGACCTCAGCCCCATTACGCGGAGGAGACGCCCCCAACTACCCCCGTCACTCCGGTTGACTCCCGCGCCCTCGCCCGTGCCTCCTTCTCCTCGGATCCCCTCCTTCCGCCCGGGCATAAAAACCGCCTCACCGCTCCCTCCCTCTCCTTTGCTCCCCGAGCTCCCCCACTGCCTCCATTCACCTTCCGCCACCCCAGAGAGCCTCCCCGAGCTTCCAATTGAGCCCACGTTGTCCGGAGCTCCGCCGCCATCGTCCCCTGCGCCGGCGACCCCCGTAGCCCGATCTCCCGCTCCCCTTCCCCATTCTCCAATTGCTTCTCACCAGAGCTTCTCCTCGGTGAACTAACCACAATGGTGGACCTTTTTGGACAGGTGCTCGTCTGTGGAGCGCCGCCGTCGAGCCTCCCCGCCAGCCGATCCATCCTCTCCGTGGCCAGCACGCTCTAGAGCTTCCCAGCTTAAACCGCCGCCGCCAATGTGAGCCTCTCGGCCCCCTGTCCGTGTGGCCGCCGCCGTTTGGGCTCCCTCGCCGCCGATGACCTCCCTCGCCACCAAATACCCGAACCACCCCCTTCTGCCTCCTGTCCCATCCGTTGGTCCCCTCCCCTCCTAAGACCCCAAAATGGGTTCCCCCTGTTGAGCCGCACCCGCCGGTCCCCTCGGTTACCGCCGGCGGCCCTTCCTGTGCTCAGACCGCCGCCGCTGCCGTTGCTCTGTCCCGAGAGCACTGTAGCGCCCGGAGGTTGAAGACGACCCTCCCCCGCGACGTGGCCGTCTCCTCGCCGCACATCTCATCTGTGCCATTTAATCCCAGCCGTCTATCTCCGCCTTACCGTTTCGCCCGCCCCGTTTCATCGCACCCGTCCGATCTCCCCACCGCTACATCCCATCCACCCGCTCCACTCGACCTCCGACCATTCACCGAAGCCGCGCGTCGGCCATCCGAGCTGCACGGACGCGCGTTGGCTGGGCCGCATCCCCTCGGCCCGCTCCTCTCCCGCGCGTGAGCGCACGCGCTGGGCCGCGCCGGCCTCCCGGCCGCGCGGGCCATTCCCGGGCCAGGCCACACTGTAGCCATAAGGCCGGCCCGACACTGTTCACACCGATTTTCCCCCGAATTAATCATTTCCAAAATCCAGAAAAATCCAAATAAATCCTAGAAAATCACAGAAAATCCCAAAAATTCCCAAATTTCACCACTTTGCTCCAAATAATGTCCTGAACCCATTTTTGGCCTCCACTTCCCCACATTCATCCCAGATAAATTCCTAAAATTCCATTTGAAGGATTTATGCATTTTGCTCCTTTTTAAATAGTTTATTTTTCCTCGCTTGATTAGTCTCAAGCTGGATTTAATTATTTTGTGTGTTTGCGTTAGTGTCAGAGATCCCGGAAGTTCAAGTGCAGTCGCAGGACCAGGGTGTCTCTACGTTCAAGCTAGCCGAGTTCGTCCAAATTGCCGGCAAGTCTCAAATCCTTTGATCATGTTGCAACCCGTGTTATCTAATTATGTTATTATGCTATATGCATTGAGCTAGTTCTGAAATGTTAGTTCAAAAATAAAATAAAATGGTTAGAATGACAGGTTATGTAGTTAATCCTACCACCGATCAATGCCATGTTAAGCTTGTAGCCATGCCTTTGTAACCTTAGAAATAATTATCTGTTAATCTAGATAATTGTAGATTATTATTATCATGCAAAGTCTTCGACTGATAAGGTTGTGGTTGCGGGCCAATAGAATTTGCAAACCCGACTCTAGGGTAGGGTGGTATGGGACACCGTGCCCTAGAGCGGAGAGTGCCTGCGTGCACAAGGTAGGGTAAGGGTCGGGGAAAGAGCTGGCGAGTTAGTCTTCGCCCAACTCTTACCCTAGGAATGAAGTTAGGGTAAGGGTGTTGTGGGGAGCCGCGAGACGTCCTTCGCCCACCGCCTACCCAAGGTTGGGTCGCGGGCCTGATGAGGTTGCGGACCATGTGAAAATATAAGAACTAAAACCCTTACGCTGAGCAAATGTCACGGTGATCGCTCAACCACAGGAGTTGACTTGTCAACACTGGTTTAGTAGCTGCTCAACTCGATTGAAACTCTACAGATGTTGAGAAGGCTTGATATTGAGAAAGCGAGGTTAGGTAGGCCGTGCTGTGGGTGCCTAACAACGGTAGAGTTCACTCGAAGCGGACGGGAGTTATATATATGTGCCAGACCCGAGTGGATTCTACCGGGTAGAGTCTATATAAAGAGTTGAGCAGTGAAACGACCTGGCTTTCTTAACCCAGACGCGGAAGTTAAGAAATTGTGTGGGTAAAGTTGAGCAAACTCTGCAGAGTCAAATAAATGGTATTCGAATACGCCGTGCTCCCGGTTATTGGAGCCGTGTCACTTGGGTGATTCCAGCAGCGAAGCTTAAGTAGTTTTGTAAATGCTTTAACTTGTTCAGTTGGTTAATTAACTTTTCGTGAAAGCCCCTGAGTTCTTAAGGAGAAGTTTTGGGTCCGTCTTATCAAAATGTTTGCAAATAAAACTGCATCCACTCAGAGTTAATAAACCAAATATACTCCTTTTCTTTGTTATTCCGTGCATGTAGTAAGACAGGGTCCCTTTGGGACTTGCTGAGCCGGTTGTTTGGCTCACGGCTTGCTTTTTGCCCTTCTTTAGAGGATCAAGAGGAAGGTGAAGGTCTCCCCGTTGAGGAAGCCCCGGAAGGTTTCTTCAACTCGTTGCGCGTACTAGTACGAGAAAATGCATTGAGCAATCTTAAGATCTAAAACGAATTAGAGAGGTGAATAAATATATGCGAACCTTTAAGAAATTAAATGGACTTAATTACATACGCGAGATTGACTAGAATAATATTCGCCATTATAATTATACATGCATTCAAAGTAACCCGTGTAGTGAAAAATTGCTAGGAATTAATAAAATACGGAGCATTAATAAAATACCGAGCATACTTACTAAATCAACCATATATCCTAACATTAGTACGATAATATTGAACGACGAGTAGTGTACCGAAATTAACCTCAATTACCGTGATCGGAGTAAAAGGGAGTGACATCCTACCTTAGGAGCACAAACACATCGATACCTCGTATTTTATTATATTCTCGTAAATTAAGTCGTAGACGATTTAAATTGCAGGCGACGATTCGAGCTACAGGAGTGATTTCACCTGATCCTACTTGAATCCAAATCTATGGTTGAAATCCAGGCAAGCATTCCTTTGATCAAATTTTTAGCGTATATTGCTTGAAACAAGTATTTTGATATTAACTTAGTATCACCCTGCATGAAATAAATAAAATAAGATTTAAATCGAAAAGAGGCAAGAGATAAGAAATGGATGGCAACTGATGGAGCAGTTGGCCCTATTAGTAGTAAAAAGGTGGGCAGAGGTTGCCAGGGCAGGTGTGAGTGGGAGGCGTGGAACCTCTGCATAAGAATAAAATATAAGGTCCTACCAACTTCATTCATATGAACAGACCGTATCAACTCGTATCAACCAACGTTCGGTTTTCACGGGCAGTCGATACTCTAGTGAGGTGTTATATTCTCCACAGGAGTGATTATTTATGGGATAGACCCAAAGGAACCGGTGGAAGACCGGAGCGTAAGAACCCACAGGCGGGTTACGCATGGGCGTTATATACGCGAGTCAGGGGGCTGGGGAAAGGTTGAATACCCTACCAGCCAACGGTTATGTCGTTTTCAGTGGGTCTGTGTGAGGGTGTTACACCGCTCCGGGCTGCTGATTGTGAGTAACCGGGTGGAGATATAATTACTGAACTAGAGATAATCGTACTGTACTCTGGTCTGGGCGCCGCTTCAAAGGAATTGCGGATCATCCCAAGAGCCAACACGATCAGAGTGATGATGGGTAAAGTGATACAAGCTTGCGCAATGCTATCCAGATCATGAATTCATGCCCGTCTCCGGGAAAGGAGAATTACGGAAACTTATGGGGGTTTTTGCTGTTCATGCGTATGTTCAGTAGTTTTCTAAATTAATAAATCGGTCTTCTTTCAAAACCAACAAACCTATTTTCTATAAGTCATGGAAATGACAGGGTTGATGAAAAAGCGTGTTAAAAATAAACACGAGACTGAAGAGAGGAATTGAGATTCCTACAAGTGTAAATGATGGGCATGTTATGCATTTTGTATTATAACGCTTGCTGAGTACTTCTGTACTCACCCTTGCTATAATCCTCCCTTTGCTTAGGAGCATGTCAATTCAGGAGAGGGCTGAGATTAGGAGGAAGCTACCTGGATGAAATGCCATGGACTCGGAATATAGTGGGTACAAGGTGGACACTCCGTGTAGAGTTGGGTGAATAGGAAATAGTTAGAAAATTTTGTCTAAAGATTGTAATATTTAAGCCCTTGAGGCTTTGTAATAAATTTTAGCCCTGCGTGGCGATATTCTTGTAATATCGTGTTCTGTCTCTAATTATTGTTCTGCTGCATCACTCTGATGGCTTATTATTCGTTAGAGCGATGTTTTATCGGCTAAAACGAATAATAATCCGTTGACTGGCATTATTACCCCATGGTAATAATGCGGGTCGTCACACTTCTCTCCTATTTCTTTCTCAAAACTTTTTGCGTTTCTACAACCTCAGATAACTGCTAGTTTCCCTCGCAACATTTTGTTAAAAATAACACCAAAGAATTCTTAATGCCGATTGCCATACCTTGTTGTAAAGTTTTTATAACAGGGAACATATATATATGAATTGAGGTTATCTTGTTCTTAATTGTTGTTGTTTTTCCTTAGGATCCCGCTAAGTGGGTGGTGAAAGCGTCATGGTACAAGGGTGTCGCCAACTATAAGGCGAAACCTACCATTAATAAGAATTTTTTGTACGGATAATCCATTTTTTAATCGAAATTACAGAAATATACCCGCGGGAAAATTTTTTACAGAAATAGGCTCCAGTCGCCTAATGGTTGGGCGACTGGAGCCTTTCGCCCAACCAGACCGCGACAGCTGGAGAGTCTACCAACCGTTGGGCGATTCATTGCAGTCGCCCAACGGTTGGGCGACTTCCATACAGTCGCCCAACGGTTGGGCGACTGCAATGCAGTCGCCCAACGGGATGGCGACTGAAGGTGGGATATAAGGCCGCGCTCGGCGCCGCGCTCGGCGACGCTCGCCTCGCCACTTCTTGCATTCGGCCAGCGCAGAGAAGGAGAAGGAGAGGAGGAGAAGAGAAGGAGAAGAGAAGGAGAAGAGGAGGAGAAGAGGAGAAGTAGTGCGTGTTTTTCAGGTAATTTTTTTGTTAGTGTAGAAAATTAGTTTCGAAAATTTAGTGTAGAAAATGTAGTGTAGAAATTTAGTTTAGAAAATGTAGTGTAGAAAATTAGTGTAGAAATATAGTTTAGAAAATTTAGTGTCGAAAATTAGTTTAGAAAATTAGTGTAGAAAATTAGTTTAGAAATATAGTGTAGAAAATTAGTTTAGAAATATAGTTTAGACAATTAGTTTAGAAAATGTAGTGTAGAAAATTAGTTTAGAAATATAGTTTACAAAATGTAGTGTAGAAAAATTAGTTTAGAAATGTAGTTTAGAAAATGTAGTTTAGAAAATGTAGTGTAGAAATTTAGTTTAGAAAATGTAGTTTAAAAGTTTAGTTTACAAATTTAATTTTCAAATTATGTTTAGTAAATATAGTATAGAAATGTAGTTTACAAAATTTAGTTTATAAAATTTGTATACCATTTATAATGCATTATTGTACAAAATATAGTATTTAAATGTACATGTAGAAAAATTAATGTTGCAATTATTGTACAAATTTAGATGTAGAAAATTTAGTGTTGAAATTTAGATGTAGAAAATGTAATGTAGAAATTATTGTACAAATTTTGCAGGTATGACTCGTGCTGGACGTGACTCGGAGTGGCGGTTCGCGCTGTTGGACGAGCACGTGGACCGCTCTCATCGCGCTTCCCGTCTAGTCCCGGCACCGGGGAGCACGGACGAGCCGCCTCTGCTGGGAGTGGTCCGGACGCGCACACCTCGCGTGGCCTGGGGACTCGACCCTCGTTGGACTGCCAGGTTTGCACTACTCCAACGGAAGATCGACCGTAAGTTCGTTCCGAGCTGACCTTCACTTTGTTTGCAGGCTGCGGGATGCCGGGCTACTCCCTCTTGCCCGGATGGTGCAGGCCACGGACGAGGATGGAGCCGCTGGCGGGGACGAGGGCGGGGACGAGGCCGGCGGGGACGAGGCGGGCGGGGAGCGATCACGACGCTTTCCGTTCGACCGTTCCCTGCTGACGGCTTTGGTGGACCGCTGGCGACCCGAGACGCACACTTTCCACCTCCCATTCGGGGAGATGACGCCGACCTTGCAGGATGTGTCCCTGCTCCTTGGGCTTCCGATCGCGGGAGACGCTGCCTTCCTACCGGAGGCCCCGGCCCACTGGCGCGCTGACCTGCTCGGCAGATTCGAGGGTGTCGTTCCACCGGCCGCTGACCACCACGTGTTCGGAGAGGCGCAGACCCATGGGCCGACACTGAGGTGGCTCAGACAGTACCAGGTACGTGGTATATAAAATCGATCGTATCTTCGAAGCTCTTATTTGTGGTATTACGTACTAATAACAACTTTTTTGCATTCAGGTGGAGCGCATGGTTCCGCAGGCCGACGATCACCAGGTCTCGCGGCACCTGGAGGCGTACGTGCTGTGGCTGTTTGGTTGGGTGCTTTTCACCACCAGCCACGGCAACTCGGTGGATGCGCGCCTTATCGCTTATGCGAGGGCGATCGCTGACGGCGAGCCCCACCAGGTCAGCTGGGGATCGGCCGTACTTGCCGCGACGTACCGCGGGCTGTGCGATGCGTGCACGAGGATCAAGGCGAACTCGATCCTCACGGGCTGTCCCCTGCTACTGCAGTTGTGGTCGTTCGAGCGCTTACGCGTCGGACGACCTTTGCTAGACGACATGGGTCCGTTCGGGCCCGAGATGTATCCAGGGGGAGACATCGACCGGCCGACGATGGGTTCTATCTGGTGCCGTCGTCGAGTAAGTAGTATCACAGTCAACTATTTCTTTCTTATTCACGATCGTCATTCTAAACAACTTGTCTTTCTTGCAGGTACAGTTCGCGCACGTGCAGGTCACGCGGGCGTACCGGGTCTTTGTGGAGCAGCTCGACCGCATCACAGCCGACGACATGCGTTGGGTGCCGTACAATGATACGGCAGTGCAGGCCCGTGCTCCTGCCGGTCTTTCCTCACTTTGCTGGCGTGACCGGGCTTTCTGGCTCACCCGCCGGAAGCTCGTGTACCTCATCTACGTGGAGGACTACGCACCCCAGCGGGTGATGCGGCAGTTCGGGCTACGGCAGCCAGTTCCTGTACCAGACGGACCATCGCTTCCGCGGCACGTGCACGGGTGAGTGATTGTTTGTGGTAAATATGTACATACGTACTACTATACGCAGGTATCTCACATTATGTAATGGTTTTATACGCAGGCACAGCGCGAAGGGGGTGAAAAGAGGCACGGACTGGTCGTTGAAGATGCAGCCCTGGGTCGAGCAGTGGCAGGGTGCGCTCGACGACCGCGTGGAGGAGGACCGCCCGTACGACAGCAGGGAGTACGCGGAGTACCTGCGCTGGTACCAGCCGCAGACCCGTACCAGGCTGGTATATGTGGTAGACCCGCCTGCCACACACGTCGCCGCTCCGACGGACACGTACCCCGCGCACTTCGCGCACGACGCTCACATCGCGGTACGTTACATGTCATTTCAAAGATTCCCAAATGGTAATGTCGTTTCAATAATCGACCATTTCATGTCTTTGTGTCCAGGCTGACGTCGGTTCTGCCCTATGGGCCGACTCCGGCACACTACTGGAGAGGGTCGCCAGTGGTGCGCATCTGACCCATGAGGAGGGTGTCAGCTTTGCGCGTCGGGTGCACGAGGGGTGTAGACGTATCGTTAGCCTACTGTCCTGCACGAGGCTACCGGCGGTCTCCACGCCCACCGCTACGACTCCTCGTCCACCAGTGCCACCCCCACCAGTGCCACCCCCACCAGCGTGGCACTACTCTGGTGCACCTACGTGGACACGTCCTCCACCACCTCACCCGGAGCAGCCAGGGGGTTCAGCCTGGGCAGGGCCTCCTACACCGGTTCACTTCACGCCTCCTACGCAGGCCCCTGTCTTCTCCACGCAGGGAATGTACGCCTCCTACATGGCGCCAGCTACGGGTACGCATAGTTATACCGTGTTTATCCGAAGACGACATGCAACGCACTAACGATATTAATATTGCAGGTACTTACGAGCACGGCGTCTCCCTAGGGCAGGAGGATGTGGACCAGTTTTTCGCGCCGTCGCCCGACGTCGCACCGCAGGTTCTTTCTGCCAGTGCCCTCCCCGGTGCTCCGGAGATTACACAGCCAGAGGTGCAGCTGACTCCACCAGCGCAGGGGCGGGATAGACACCCTCCTCCTCGTTTTACCTTTTCGGATCGTCCTAATCCGTTGCACCGGAGGAGGGCCAAGCGAGGCCGTATGGGAGGACGCGGGCGCGGTGACGGGGCACAGCAGGGTGACCAGTGAGGCGTGCTGCATATTATGAATGTAATGAAAAAACATGCACCATGTTACTCACAGTTATATTATGAAGTTTATTTAAATTTACATAAGTCTATCATCTCTTTCCGCATATAAACTATCTCACTTAACAGTGTATGTATCGATCGTTCTCTACTCAATCTTTCATAAAAAAAAAATTTAAAAATTTTTTACACACCTACAATATACAATGAACATAAACTTTTATTACAACTTCACCGTATTTTTTACCGGTTCAACGTTACAAAATTCACAAATTCTATAACAATCACGGGGGCTACCTGCAGTCGCTCTACCGTATGGCGACTGCATGCCAGTCGCCTAACGGATGGCGACTGCATGCCAGTCGCCATACGGAAGAGCGATTTAATGCAGTCGCTCTACTGTGCAGCGACTTATATTGTGTCGCTGTCTGGTTGGGCGAAAGGCTCCAGTCGCCCAACCATTAGGCGACTGGAGCCTATTTCTGTAAAAAATTTTCCCGCGGGTATATTTCTGTAATTTCGATTAAAAAATGGATTATCCGTACAAAAAATTCCCATTAATAACAAGAACAGGCATACCAAGGGCCTATTTGATATGGCTGCGGTTTATAGGTTTTGGTTGAAATTTTTGAATTTTCGTTGTTTGCGATAGATATTACGGAAAGAGAGATACTCGCTTGCGATTTTGATTGATACATATGTTAGGCTTTTAACGTGTACTACAATTAATTTGTAGACCCCGTCTTAAAAAATACTCCGTTTGAAAGTTAGGTACTGTAGCAAAAGCTAAAAGCCGCCCAAGAAGTGAAGCTGCAGTTAGGGGTGAAAATGGGTCGGGTTAATTCCGACCGATCCGGCACCGAATCCGATTGGTACCGAATCCGACTAGTACCGAATCCGGAGAAAAAAATATGGGTAAGGATATGGTAACAGCAATATCCGTCCGAATCCGAATATCCGTCCGAATCCGATACGTCTTCAAGTATGATTTCATGTTAGTGCTACTATTTGACGTTTCATTTTCTTTTGTAATGGTAAAATAAAATCTTCCACATCAGCTATTAAATAGTAACATCAAGTCAGTGCGTCCTACTCCATTTACTGCACTGTATGCATTCCTTACAAACAAGTAGGGGTGCAAACGAATTGGGTTAATCCCGACCGATCCGACACCGAATCCGATTGGTACCGAATCCGATTGATACCGAATCCAGAGAAAAAATATGGGTTAGGATATGGTAACAGTAATATCCGTCCGAATCCGATCCGTTTTCACCCCTAGCTGCAGTTAGCCAGTGCCTATGTACGCAACTATTAGCTATTTCGGGAGGAAGGCGCATGTATGCTACATATTGGAATGAAATGTTGACATACGTAGCATATTGGAATGGAATGTTGACATACTTACTTTGTAATATGGACCCTACTGAACTTTGGGAATAAATTTGTTTGACACCGTGTTTTACACATTGCATCAGCTTCCCCCCCCCCCCCCCCCCCTTTTTTTTTACTTTCTTGATTTGTTAGTAGCTCATTGTTGTCTACAATTTCTTTTTGGATTAAGAGTTAAAAAAAAGAGAAAACGGTAAAATTGTACTGCACTAGGCAATCTTTAGTAGACCTTATTTGTTGAAACCGGCTTTCGGCCAGACCTTTACACAGACTTGTTACCAAAACCACAGGATCGGGTATGATCGTAACAGTGTCGTAATACTAACAATTTATCCTAAGGTTAGGACCGGGATTCTACCAAACTAATTTAGGTGCTACCTACCATACGTGTCGAAAGGACCCGTACCATCGTAGTATTGTAAGATCCTACTATATGTATCTGAGATATATACACTGCTGACAAAACATAAAATTGACCAACTTATTTATTAGGAACCACACGCGAATTAATATTTACCGGCACATAGCACAAATAGTGAAGGCACGTACCTAGCTTGGATTAGGAATCAAAGTCAGTTTTAACACTGTTTCGCACAGTATTTATAAAAATATCAGTATGCGAGACGTAATGACAAAAATGTTATTTTTGCCGTTGGCGGGCCGGACGGTAGCGCCTGCGAGGCGATGCGTGGTGCTGTCGCCCGGCGGCAGGCGCCTATCGCCCAGCCACCAGGCGACAGGCCGCCTGTCGCCAGCCCCCCAGGCAGCAGGTAATTAGGTCGGCTAATTAGCTGACCTAATTACCTACCTAATTTTTTCCGGTTTAGTGTTTATTTAAATTTTTAAATATAATAAATGAGCTCAAAACATTACAACAATTTATGTGCAGTCTTCTGACACAACATTCCTCGCAACGTAATTTTTAGGGAACTTTATCTATGGCGAATGTTACTCAAAAATTCATAAAATTTTGATATATTTATGTGTTTTACATATAGCAAACGAGCTCCAAAAATTACAAAATTTTATGTGAAGCCTTCCGATGTAGCAATAGTTATTATGTAATTTTCTTGAAAATTTTATATGGTCCGAATTAACCACGTTTATTCGGATTAACTTAACCATGAATTTAACGAAAAATTCCCAATGTTAAGTTTATCCGAACAAACGTACCTGATTTGGACTGCATAAAATTTCTAAAAAAATTACATAACAACTATTACTACATTGGGAAGCTTCACATAAAATTTTGTAATTTTTGGAGCTCGTCTGCTATATGTAAAAACTCATAAAATTATCAAAATTGTATGAATTTTTGAGCAATATTCATTGCTATTTTGTAAATACGGTGTGAAACAGTGTCAAAAGTAGCTTTGATTGTTGGATCAGAACCTTTTGTTGGGTGCTCAGCCAGTGCTTCGACCAAGACCGACAACTAGGGGGTGGAAACGAGTCGAGCCGAGCGGACTCGAGCCAGGATCGGCCGAGCTCGCACGGAGCTGCGGCTTGGCTCGGCTCGTTATGGAACTAAGCCAAAGAAGAGGCTTGGCTTGGCTCAATGAGTGGCTCGAGCCGGCTCGCGAGGGCTCACGAGCCGAGCTGCCCAGAAGTGAACACATCATAGAATTACACATCATTATAAACACAACTGAACAATCATCTGCTGGCGGGGAGATTTGTCGGTGGTGGGCTGGGACATCTGCTGTCGGCGATGGTTAGGCACATCTGCTGTCGGCAGTGGGCAGGCACATCTGCTATCGGCGGCGGGCTAGGGCATCTGCCGGCAACGAGCGGGCGGGGATATGTGGCGGTGAATTGGGAGCAAAGGGCAGGAAGAAAGAACAACGGCAGCAGGTAGGGAGAAAGAGCGGCGACGGTGGTTGGCGAGCTCTGTCGGCAGACATACAAAAATCTCATCATAGATCCAATCTTTTCCGCTTCAAGAAGGATTCGATCTTTTCCATCAGTCAGTCATTAAGATTTCGAATCACCATAGGATTTTACATCTATGAAACTAAACAACGAATACCGCAACCAGGCAGCAAGAACCAGATGCGATTGAGAGAGCGGAGCATACGAGATCCCAATACCTGAGCAGCAATGCCAATGGCGACCTCTCCCTCGGAGCAGTTCGCCTCCCCGAAGTGACAAGAGAGAAGGGAAGGAAGATCTACCGGCGATCGTCGAGCAGGGAGATGTGGGGTGAGGTGGCCAATCGGTGGGCGGGTGGGGAGATCTGCTGGCGGCGGGCTGGGAGATCTGCCAGGGGGAGCACACAGTGCCGGGGGGGGGCGAGAAGCACACGGAGCGGGGAGTAGGTGAGCAGCACATGTTGGGAGGGGGAAGGGGAAGCACACGGCGGCGCGATGGGTGACGGGAGCGGCGTAGTGGATGAGGTTGGTGGGAGTGGTGCCTGACGGGACGAGAGGTATGGAGAGACTGCGCTGCGCAACACCGACGCAGTGGATGGGGAGGGACTCGGTCACTCGGGAGACTTCATGGGCTGGGTCTAGGCCAACTATAGACATGAGCCAAATAGCTCGTGAGCTGACTCGCGAGCGGCTCGAGCTCGGCTCGTTTTTTTACAAGCTATAAAGGAGACTCGGTTCGGCTCGAAATTTAACGAGCTCGAGCCAAGCCGGCTCGTCTCGTAACGAGCTCGAACCGAGCCACGAACCTCAATCTATTTTTCCACCCCTACCGACAACGCAAGTCATCGACCCTGTTTTCTTACCGTGGCCGGTACTTTTAGTTATGATTGGTAATTTTTTTTTTATGTTTTAAGACGACAGAGTCGTTGATACGGATAACATATATGATTTTAGATTTAAAAAATTATTTAAAGAATTCATTAAAAAAACTGTCTTATTTATTTTGACCTTTGGAGAAACTAAAAAGGCAGAAGCCCAAAAAAAACAATGGTTGGGTTCTTTAGCACTTATAGTTTTTGGCTTCTACTACAGTACTAGTTTTTAGATGGTACGTCTTTTAAGGTGGGGTCTACAGATATATTGTAATAAAAACTATATCGAGTTCAGCTATACTGACCAAAATTATATGTGACTATTTTTCTCTACGTGCTGCCTCTCACGAACGTCTAAAATTGAAAAATTTCAGCTATAAACTATAGCAAAAAAAAAACGCACCAATGCCATAGTGCAATCAGGCTGGAGAAACAATTACTGTACGTGTAACAGGATGTGTTAATTGGAAATTCGAAGCAACGACGCCATACGTTACTCGGACGTCCCGTTCTCATGGCATTCAGCCATTCACGAATCACGGTGTAAGTTCAAGTCCGTGTTCTTTGACGTGAACGAAAAGGCCGGTTTCACGAGAAGAGGCTTCGGCTAAAGCCCAACTGTCACCCATCAGCCCAAGCCCACCAACCGTTGTTTGCCACGCTATTGCAATTCATTTTATTACTGCAAGGTAAACACTAGACAAAGATTTGGCTCCATGTGCTCCAAGATATCTCAGATTAGTTCCATCCAGAATCTAAGGACGCCACCTCATGAGGTGGTTTAAATTTCTCCAACTGTATTGACTAATCTAACCTCACTATCTAGCCGCTTAAATATAGGCCAGATTCTTTTAGACTTAAATTTAACTTATATTTATACTGTCTACAGTAACTAGCTTTTAAACGGTATATTTTTTAAGTCAGGTCAATAGAAAAATTATAGTAAAAAGTGTACTGAGTTCAGCTATACCAGCCAAAATCGCATACTACTATTTTTCTCTACGTACTGTATCTTACGAATAGCCAGAATTCAAATATATAAGCCATAAGTCATCAGCCTAAAAGAGCTCACATATAGTATGTGACTGTGTGAGTAGTGATAGTAAGAAACAAAAACATATTTGTCAACGATTGAGTTGCCGATCTTACAAAATAATATGAGAAACATGGCTAAATTCCTTAGAAGTGAATGGGGATGCTCTTTATTACTGTGAACTGGTTATAGGATACCTTTACAAAGGTCTGAAACTAGCATTAGCCTCTATGTTATTCCTAGAAGAATATGACATGCCCTATCTTCTTAGCTCTATTGTTTGTCAAATTGCTATGAATGGAATAGTCTTGTGTGTTCCTGAACCAAATTTCGTTGTGTTGTGTTGTATTCTCTCATTAACTCTTAGATACCATTGAAGGGACACCAGTTATCCGCTTAGGAAGATGCCTTATGGAATTAGCGCATCTGATCGGAGAGGTAGTTATTGTCAGATAGAGGACACCTGATTGTCGGTTGCTGTTAGTGGGAAACGAACATGCGGCATAATTGCAAGGCAGTTGTTGTCAGATAGGTAAGACTGAAACATGTGATGTTTGGGTCGGATAGAATATGTGTCTTATCTATTGCACGAAAGGAGTCCCCTAGAAACGAGACCAGTACTGGTTCATGAATCGTTCGAGTGGTTCGCTGGTCGGGTAGAGTGTACAGTGAATCTTCAATCAGGGTACTCGGGGAACAGATATAGGAAGCTTACGACCATGGGGTCTTTTAGGACCTTAATTAAATATTGAAGCCGTATTTAAGGATTTATTCAATCCTCATTGTTAGCCCCTAAACTTTAAGTGAATTTATAATATGAATTCGATTGGATTTCAATTTGAAAACTACTCTTTCAATGGTAAGAGGAAAGAAACAATTTTCATTCACTTAACGTTGAGAAACTTAACCTAGAAATTGAAAGGTTTTTTACGTCCGTTGGGCTTCAAATTTAATAACTACTGTTTGTAGTTGAAAACCCCCTTATAAAAACGCTAGCATGGTACCTGTTGGCTTCATGCTTTCTCAAAAAACCTTACGTCTTCAGGTTCCTCCATCTCTTCGTATTTGTGCCTACTTGACTATAGATTTGAATCCATCCAATCTTTGATTCTCCACCACCACAGCCAAAATGTCAAATTTGATTACCGATTGGCCGGTGTCTGAGCTAGGACCAAAGCAATTGAAGGCCATAGAAGAGGACGGGTTGTTCCTAGCAAGGTTTTGATTCCGTGGATGTCAGCGGCCGGGAAGAATTTCCCGAGCAGAAGCAATGAAGAAATCCCAATCTTTTCGGCGTACGTCGAGTGTGGATTCAAGCTGTCGGCGCATCCATTTTTGTCAGAGGTCTTGAAATTCTATGGGATCAAATTGGTTAATCTGGCTCAAATTTGATCACCTGCTTGAGCATCTTTGTTCATCTCTGCAAAGCGTATTTGAGGATTCTAGCGAGTTTAGAGCTTGTCAAATACTTCTACAAGATGACGGAAAGATCAGGGAAAGCAGCGAAGACACCCGGGGGTTGCTCTCTACGGCTCCATGATGGGAAAGCAAGGGAGTACATTCCAATGTACTCCAAGTCTTTGTGGTCGTCATGGAAGAAGCTATGGTTCTACATGATGCTCAACAAAGAGGATAGCCTCTCCTTCATTGGTCGGATTGCAGTCGAGAATCCAAGGTGAAGGTCTTCAATGCAGAAGGTGGGAAAGATAGAGCGATGGATCAATACGATCATCTATCTCAAGGACGAGGGATGGACCTCTTGGCATGTGGTAAGGGATTTCTCCACGCATCGGATAAGTCCTTTAAAATCGTGCAACCAATCATGCTTTAGTATGAGGGCACAAATGACTTGACCAAAGACTCCTCAGAAGGTAAGCACCGAGAAATTGGAGCAATCGAATTTTATTTTTGTTTAGTTGTAAATTCAAACCTTAAATCTTTCTTTTTTTAGCCCTATCTCCCGTTAAGGTGAGGAAGAGGATAAAGATGATATGCGAGGGGGAGCTTGACCAGAAAGATGGCATACCCTTGATCTTGACCGTCACCTCTCCATATGACAGGATTAAAAGGCTTAAGATAATGGAATAGTTCTTTTCATCCAAAAATCTTTTCTTATCTCAATCAGTTATTGCAATGTTTTGCAATGTGTAGATGGTTAGGATGAAAGATGATGATCTAGATGAAGCGAATAAGCCTACTGAGAGTTTGGAGAAAGTTGCTCCAAAACCCAAGAAGCGTTGAATCATGAAGAAGTCGTATGGAGCATCAGGATCATATCATGCTCTGTCAACTACTACTCTAACCGTTCCTCTATTCGTCTCTTCGACCGCTCCTCTGTTGTACAAGCTTCTAAGAAAAAGATCCCATCTAAGGTAGGCTTCTACTATGACTCCGAGAGTTTCTCTTACAAGCCTACTCCTTCTCTTATTTGAAGAATAGAGAAATTGTACCGATGGAAGTATCTTTCTTGGATGAAGGATTTTGCTACCAATCTCATCTCAGTTGATGAGACGGCAAATGAGAAGGAAGAACTACTGGTTGGAGCCAGCATAGCAATGGTGGTACCTAACTCACCAATCGTGGGTTCTGAGCTAGTAGCGGTCGACTGGACTGAAGACTCGACGCCACCCCAAGGATTCAACTATACCAGAGGAGAGGACTACTCCAATGGTCGAGGGGGCTCAATTTTCTAATCAGGTGGTCATATAAGACATCTCTATCTGCCACATAGAGGAACTAACTAAGGATAAGGATATCCAGTTGGAAGACTCAAAGGGTCTGACCCGCCCTAACAATGATGTGCTGGTGAAGTCAGTCGAAAAGAAAAAGAGGAAAGTAAGCGCTCTGGACTACGCTCTAAGTCATTTTAACTTCGTAACCAAAAAGACCAGGTACGTGCTAGTTGTGAGAATTGATGTAAGTTCATATCTTTTAATCTTGTCTTTTTTGAAGTCTTTATTTTTCCCTTTTGTTTTTCTTTCCCTGTAGCACCTCTACTACTCCAATCTGCTTCGATCCGAGTATCCCACATGACAAGGCTTCTAAAGAAGAGGTCATCGTAGCATCCCCTGAGTTGATGAAGGAAACACCGAAGGCTATTACGACTGTGGATCCTTTGGTGGCTCAGACCTCACCAGAGGATGTTGAGGTGGAAAAGAAGTCTCGGAGGGATCTAATCACTGCTGGAAAAAAGGTGGTCGAGTGGGAGGAGGGAGTAGATATGCTTCCTCCTTTTTTGGAGGACTGGAGAGTTCTTCTCAAACTAAGAAGTCTCTGCATCCAAGGGACATCCCCAATCAGGAGAGTATCTTCAACAACTAACAGCTCGAAGAGCTCTGGTGGAGGGAGATTTCTCATCTGGAGTTGAAGACGTGTCCCAAGATCATCTACTCTACATATGCCAACAGAGCGGTCCAGGTAATTCTTAAAGATCACTTAAGGCGTATTTTTTGGTCATTTTGAGACTTTCCTAAGTTTCTCTTTCTCCTCTTTTCTCTCTAGCACATGGTGGAGGTTGTTGCTTTGGTCAGGGAATTGACAAAGTGAACACTAGCCCTAGAGGAAGAAAGGGTTACCCTCTGCTGAGAAGTCAACGAATGGTAATGATCTTCTTTTTTCATTACACGCTGGTCATAGAATTTTTTATACTCATCTTTTCTCATATATCTGCAAGTCAGGGAGCACTGTTAAGGTGCTCGAAGAAACCCTCAAGAAGGAGAGGGAGCTATTCAGGTCTGTGCTGACCGAGAATGAGCAGCTCCTCATGACTCTTAAGGAAAAAAGTGTACAATTGAGAAGTATCTTCTTATCATTTCTTCTATTGCTCGCTTGCCTTTACTTTTTCTTACTTCTTTCCTTCTCATAGTCGCCAGAATTAGAAGGTTATGAAGCACAGGCCAAAGCGAAGGGTGTTGTTATCCTTAAGCTCAAGGAGATGCTCAAGGCTAAGAACTGGTCGATTGAAGACTAGTTGACCAAGTTCAAGAACAACATGTTTCAACACAAAGAAGCAATTGAAGCATTCGAGAAGAAGAACCAAGATAACTAATTGTAGATCTGATCAGTTTTTGGTTATAAGTTACTTTTCGAGTAACTTTGAGTTACTCGTGTAGAGTAAGCTTTCAAAGTTGAAAAACTGGAGAAGTCTCTTGGTTCTGAGGAGAATAGAAAGAAAACCAAAGGAGCACTTCAAGATAAGATACTCCTCTTCAACGGCCTACTTTCTGAGATGGACTCGAAAGCAACCGCGCCCTCCTCAGAGGAAGTGACTAAGAAGGTAAGTTCTCTGGGTTGACAACTTGAACATATTCAAAGTCTTCTAGCTACTTCTCAAAACAACCACGAGTGGACAATGACGGATGCCATAGTTGATGCAGTAAGCTTTGCGTTAGCAAAGCTTAAAGTTTCCAACCCTGATCTCGACCTTCAAGCACTCAGAGCAGAATTTGATTGCTCGGAGGAAGAAATTGCTAGGGCTTTTGCAGAAATAAAGCCATTCAGAAACCAGATAGCTAAAGAGATAAAAATTGGATCTATGTCGCATAGAGGCTAGTCTGATGGCTTCGAGTAGTAAATTTAAAAAAATGTAATATGAAGTAATGTTATGTAAAAACTTACCTTTATCACCAGTAAAGCTTTATGTCATTTCCTCAAGTTAAGGAGCACTCATATCTTTCCTAGCCCTCAACTACTTGTTTAGTAGTAGAACTTACAATGGAAATAGTAGACCAGGATAAGATGTACTTTGTTCTGATTGGTGGACTTTGATTGTAGGAAACGATCCAGTAGTTACTAGGAAATCATATTAGACAGAGCTAATAGATGATTTTAACCAGTCTTAGCTACTACTTCCATAATCAAGTTGTAATGTAGTCCAACAACATGATCGGAGAAATTATGACACAAACTTTTTGACATGATGAATCATAAAAGACTATGCAAGAATGTATGCAAATTAGATAAGTATTCTATTTGTAAATGCTATCTGATCTGGTCGTAAGTTTGCCAACAACTAAAGGCATGAACAAAACTCCCATAAACATATTCTCTCTCGAGTTTTGACTGATAGAAAAGATCGTTGGAAAAAGACCATCATTAGGAAACTCCTTCTAGTGGGCAGTATCATGTATTGAGAGGAGAAATTTTGACTAGAAGGTTTTCTGTGTCTCAACCAAATTTAAACAAGAGAAGAACATGACATAGAAGTAAGAATGAAAACATTTAAGCCCTTGAGTGGTTTAGTAACTATGTCAGTTGTCTGCTCGATTTTTTACTTGTTTTCCTTTTGAAGGAATAGTGGAGATTATCGTAAGAACCATCTCTATGAAGGTCACGATATCAATCCACATGGCTTTGAACTAAAATGTTAAAGCCAAAGAAGTAAAAAATATCCCTAAGAGGGGGTGTAGAGAAAAATAGATTTCTCTGAGTAGTTTAGACAATAATGATAGTATTTGACCAAATTCTAGATAATGAAGTACAAATAAAAATACCCATTGGGAAAGAAATGAAAACAATGCAACTTTATTAAAATATGGAAACCAAATATTATTTCACATAGAACTTATGCAATTGTTCCAAAAATTAGATATAACATGCCCATCTGACATAGCCAGTGTTGGACCGAAATGGCGACAGAGGGGGGTGAATGTCGATCTCTAAAAATTCTCCCTAAAAGTGCTCCACTAAAAGAATCCCTCTTCCAATAGTTACTGGAACTATGAAGGAGGAAGCCTATTCATACTGAACACTTAGCCTCACAGAAAAGAAGCAAGCCTAGAACCAAACTAACAAAATGGCGCATGAAGCAGAAGAGGTCGGTCAGACCGCGGTCACTTGGCCGGTCAGACCGCCAGCTTAAGGCCGGTCTGACCACCCTTGTTGGACCGGTCTGACCGCCGGCTTAAGGCCGGTCTAACCACCCTTGTTGGACCGGTCTGACCACTCCAGTTAAGCCGGTTTGACCGCCAAGCAATATCCGGTCAGACCGCCCTTCGGGCACAGAGCTGACAGCACACAGAAAAATTCAGAAACTTGGCCAAAAGCAATGAAATTTGTGGTGTTTGTCCTTCCTCTTCAACCCAGAAGTGCATGAATATAATCTAAATAGTATTAGGCACTTCTGGAACCGAGGATATCATCTTTTGAGCAAGAATTTAAGAGATTGCCCAAAAACTGAAAAACTAACGAGAGGAACACTAAAACTCAAATTGCCATCTCAACTTTGATCCTTTGGCCAAGAAGCTTTGCAGATAGCTAGAAAATAGCCTTGAGACCTTGAGACTTAAATTTGAGCACAAGCTCTCAAGGGAAATCAAGTATCACCTCAAACCCTAGAAATGAACAGAGAAATGACCTCAAAACTGAAAAATGCACAGAGCATCACCAAGGTTCACAATGCTCCCTAAACTTTGAGCCTTAGTCCATGAGACTTTACAGAAAGATTAGCAATAGCCTCAGAACTAGAGAGTTCAAATCTCAAGCCTTCTTTCAAAGAAAAATTAAAGGGGGCCAAGAAACCCTAGAAAGCAATAACAGGAACAGAAAAGCCCCACAAGAGAAACCTGAGATTAAATGCGATTAGCTCTTGGGAAAATCGATCAAATGATCTTGAGGCATCATCCCAACATAGAGCAACCCATTTTGGGCCTTCCCAGCAAAAAACAACTCAAATATCAGAAAATCAAAAATCACTCAAAAGGGGAAACGAAGAACAGAGAGCACGAACTGGAGAGATAAACTTCATATTTCCATTCCAAATCAAAGACGATTACAGAGGAGTCCCGATACGCATGGACATTAGAACAAGAGTTGATTACAAGCTCCTCAATCCATCCACTCTTCCCCTAAACACAAGAACTCACTCACTACATGCTTGGAGAGGGGATGAACACAGACACAAGAGAGAGCTACGAAGGGAGACACAACCTGCTGCCCTCAACCACTAAAGAGCAAAGGCAAAACAAACTCCCAAAGCCTCTTTTGACTCTAGCAAACCCTAACTCTCTCTCAAAGCCATGAGGGGGCATGCAGGCACTCCCTCCTTTATATAGCCCTTGGCTAACGGGTCTCCCACCAGTTACGCCCGCTAAACCCGAACGTAGCCGTTTCCCGCTTGTGCAGCCTCGCGAAATTACCAATTCGCCCCTCCTGCAACTTCCGGGAAGCTTCCGCGCTCCTTGTCGTCCAAGCCTCGCAACCACTTCGAGTCTCCACCGTTTTCGACACATCTCGACTGTTCTGACCTCGACAACGCCCGTGTCTAGTCCGGTCCCCTCGTGTCTCGCCACGACTCCGCCTCGACGTCCTGCAGCCATCACAGACAAGAAACACATCAAATAGCACCACTCGATACATGCAAGCATAAATGTATTAATGAAATAGCCCAAACCTGACAAGTCGACATAATATGCATCCTAACCATTTTGACCAGATTTGAGCAAGTCCGACCGAGCCCGATTGCACCACGCAACGTCAAGGACCGAACCAACCAAATCAAACTCGACTTTCCTAAACCGATGTCAATTACTCATCACCCACATGGGATGACCTCCACATGGTCTCTCAGCCAGTCGTACCGAGCCTGGTCTGGTGACTTTGACCACATTGTATGCACCTTTCCATTTAGACGAAAGTTTGTCATGATTTGTATAGCTCTAAATTTTACTAAGAACTAGATCACCCACAGCTAGGCTGTGAGGCTACATTTTATGACTGTGGTACCTTCGTATGGCTTATTGGTAGGCTACTGATTGTATTAAGGCTGTATTTTGTCTTTTTTCAAAGAAATTGATGTCATCACTTCATTGTTCTTCTTGATCATTATCGTTATAATGATCTATATGAGTAGAACCAATCTTTAATTCTGAAGGAAGAATAGTTTCTGGAATTATCAATCTAGAGAGTTGAAATTGAAGATACAAATGTTTACAGTTTTGTTGGTCGGTCTACCCACTATTCTCCCCCTTTTGGCAATAAACACATCAAGGATGCAAAAAGAGGGAATATGACATGGAAAAGGATGAAATGACTGAAGTTTGATTATTCTAAGCATTTAGAGCCATGAGAATTATCCAAAATGACCATTAAGTATTACATCAAGCCATAACTCAATAGAATGCTATCTAGATCATGACAGGATATATATAAGCCAGCTAAGCCAAATAGATGACAATCTAAAATTTAGTGCAATTTGTGAGCATGTCAAGTCATCCATGATCAAAGTCTAGCTAGAGGTATCCAAGGATGATGCAAACCATATCAATAAGCTAAGCGAAACCAAGAAGCTAGTATTGAGTCATATTAGAGTGCTACAAGCTCAAAGGTGAAACATTTGTTTAAGTGCTTGTAACCTTTGAAATTTTAGCAAATTTAGCACAAAAGACATATTTTTACTTTGAGAAACTCATGATTGTTTCCAACCAAGAGTTTTGTTTAGTCATGTGCTAGATCTCAAGCCTTATGCGACCACTCCAAGCACAAAGCTTAAGAAGATGATCTTGGTCATCCATAACTCCCCCTGAGTTCATGCCTAATGCAATGGCAAACTGTTTCATGAGAAAGAATTGGTGAGATCAGTTTTTTCGCACAAAAGAGATCTTTTTGCTTTCTTGAATGATTGTACTAACTCACGCTACATCAAGAACTAGCATAGCTCAATCTAACGCTCAACAAAGATTCAATGCTCAACTCAGGCTATTTGACATGGTATGAATCATAAAAGGATAACCCAAGAAAGACTAGTCTCGAGTGCTAACATGACAAGGTTTAATTCAAGTTGAGCAATTTTAATTAACTTATCATGGCAAAAGCTAGTCTACACATATGAAGTCATGATCAATCTAGCAAAAGAACACAAATCATGGCAGGATGTAAAGTGATGTAAGCATGTCATGAAAGGATAATAATCAAGGCTCAATGTAGTTATTTTACAATGCGAAATGCTGAAATGCAAGAAAATCCAGCCCCCCCTCAACATGTGATGCAACTTTTAGTTCAGATTGAGTTATATCAAAATTAAGCTCCAGAAGCTCCCAAATAAACTCCCCCTGAACCAAAGCAGTAAATACGAGAACCTGGCAAGAAAAACCGAAAGGGCAGTCCTTAAAGCATAGATGAGATAAAGAGGATACTATGGCTTAGACTGACTCTCATCTACCCCATATGACTCCAGGACTATCAGCGGACCACCTAACACACTAGAGAGCAAGCACGTACCCTGTCTACCCGAGGGTGGCCCAACCCTCGCTAGAACCTACAAGAAGTGAGTGAGCTCAATCTAGTGAGAAGAGAGACAGCTAACAAGCAGCATCCTAGAATCATAAGATAAGAGTAAGAAGTCTAAACGCTAGACAAGAAAACCATTCTATCCTATGCCAGAAGGACTAACCCAAATGCAATGCAGCGGAAATGAGTAAGAGCATGAACAATATAGTAAAGCAGTAAAGCACAAAGCTCCCCCTCACAACAGTCCATACGGACAAACCACCTCAAGCTCTCCTCGCAGAGCTGAAAACCTAGAGCTATCCAATGGCTTGGTGAAGATATCAGCCAACTGGTGGTCACTCTCCACAAACTGGAGCACGATGTCACCCTTCTCTACATGGTCTCTAAGGAAGTGATAGTGAATATCAATATGCTTGGTCCGAGAATGCTGCACTGGGTTCTTAGCAATGTTAATCACAGAAGTGTTATCACAAAAGAATAGAACACTGTCGATAACTAACCCAAAGTCCCGCAGGGTCGAGACCATCCAAAGCACCTGACTACAGCAACTGGCTACAGCAACGTACTCGGCCTCTGCGGTGGACTGTGCAACACCGGACTGCTTCCTAGAGGACCAAGAAACAAGAGAAGTGCCAATGAATTGGCAGGTACCAGAAGTGCTCTTCCTATCTATCCTATAGCCAGCAAAGTCTGCATCCGAATAGGCTCTCAAGCAAAGACAGGACGAGGAAGAGTACCAGATACCATAGTCAATGGTAGCTCGAAGATACCGAAGAATGCGCTTCACCGCCTGGCGGTGAGATACACGAGGAGAAGCCTGAAAGCAAGCACATAGACACACAGCAAAGTGTATGTCCGGTCTCGAGGCAGTGAGGTACAAGAGGGAGCCAATCATGCTACGATACTCCTTCTGATCAACTGGCTCGCCGTCCTCATCTGGGTCAAGTGTGGCGGAAGATGCCATGGGAGTTGACACGGGCTTACCATCACTCATGTCAAAGCGTCACAGGAGGTCGCGAGTGTACTTGCCCTGATGCAAGAAAGTACTCTCCCGAGTCTGCTTGATCTGGAAGCCAAGGAAGAAGGTCAACTCACCCATCATGCTCATCTCAAACTCGGTGCTCATGACATCCGAGAACTGGGAAACGAGAGCATGAAAGGAGCCACCAAAGATGATGTCGTCCACATAAATCTGGACGAGCAAAAGATCAGTGCCATGCCGGCGAATGAACAAGGTCTTGTCTACTTTACCCATCTCAAACCCATGATTCAACAAGTAGGACTTAAGCCTCTCATACCAAGCTCTAGGGGCCTGCTTAAGTCCATACAACGCTTTGGAAAGCTTGAAGACATGGTGTGGGTATTTGGGGTTCACGAAACCTGGAGGCTGTCTAACATAGACTTCTTCCTGAATGAAGCCATTAAGGAAGGCACTCTTGACGTCCATCTGGTAAAGCTTGAAACCCTTAGAAGCTGCAAAGGCAAGCAGGATTCTAATGACCTCAAGTCTAACTACAGGGGCAAAGGTCTCCTCGAAATCTAGACCCTCAACCTGGGAGAACCCCTGAGCTACCAGTCTAACCTTATTTCGAACAACCACCCCATCCTCACTCTGCTTGTTCTTGAACACCCACTTGGTCCCAATGACATTGTGACCTCGAGGGGGCTCAACAAGCGACCAGACCTTGTTTCTCTCAAAATTTTCTAACTCCTCATGCATGGCATTGACCCAAGACTCGTCTGAAAGGGCATGACAAACGTCCTTGGGCTCAAGGAGGCAACAAAGGCAGAATGGAAATAGAAATGAGACATGCCAGATTTTGAACGAGTGACTCGCTCAAAAAGGTCTCCAATAATCTGCTTAGAAGGATGGTCTTTTTGAATATGTCGAGGGGGTCCAGGATGAGAAGAAGAAGTGACCTCTACCTCGTGAGCTGAAGAGGTAGGAACAGAGCCACTAGATCCAAAAGAAGCAGAAGGCATGAGCTGATCTCCTCGAGGTGCGATGGAAGAAGGCACCTCAAGGGGTGGATGAGGGACTGGATCGGGTAGACAACCCTCATCTCCATCGTCCTCATCATCCACAAAGATGGGCTCGGACTGCTCTAAAGAACCTGAGACACCGGGCCTAGTCCCCGGACTGGCCTCGTCGAAGGTCACCTCACAGGTCTCTAACATTTTGCTAGACTCGCAGTTCCAAACCCAATAAGCCCGCGAAGAAATCGAGTAATCTAGAAAGATCCCATCACAAGAACGTGACTCGAACTTGTCTAGGTTCCCGGACTTCAGAATAAAACACTTGCAACCAAACACACGAAAATGAGATACACTGGGCTTTCGCCCATATCTCAACTCATAAGAAGTGCGGTGCAAGTGTGCCCGAAGAAAAACTCGATTTGAAACATGGCACGCGGTAGCTATAGCCTCAGCCCAAAACTTCCGTGGTGTAGAGTACTCATCGAGCATCGTCCTGGCCATCTCGACCAAGGTACGGTTCTTCCTCTCCACGACGCCATTTTGCTGTGTGACGTGCGGAGAAGAGAACTGGTGCTCTACACCCGTCTCATCACAGAACCTCTCAAAGTAGAAATTCTTGAACTCCGTGCCATTGTCACTGCGGATCGCTCGTAAGGCACCTGGAAGCTCAACAGAAAGCCTACTGAAAAGACCTCAGAAATGTGTAAACGTCTCATCCTTCGAGGCTAAGAAAAACACCCAAGAGTACCTCGAGAAGTCATCAACCACGACAAGAACATACTGCTTCCCTCCTGCTGACTGCACTCGAGCTGGTCCAACTGTGTCCATGTGGAGCAGCTGTCCCGGTACATCGGTCATAGTCACTGTGACCGGATGGGGAGAAGCGGTAACCATCTTGCCGTGCCAGCATGGAGCGCAAACAAGATCTTTGACCATCTTGAGTTTCGGCAAACCACGAATGAGGTCGTGGCCGCTAACTCGGGTCAAATGGTCGAATCCAATATGACCAAGTCTCGTATGCCAGAAAGAAAGGTCGCGGGACTCAGAAGCAACTAAACACCTGATAGGATCACCAGAAGACTCAGAAAAATCAGCACGAAAGATCCTCCCAAAACGAGAAGTCCCGCAAACCAGACTACCCGAAGAATCAAGGAATTTGCAAGCGTTTTTCTTGAAGCTCACCTCGAAACCGTCATCGGTAAGCTGAGAAACGGAAAGTAAATTATACTGCAGCATACTAACCAAAGCAACATCTTTCAAAATGAAAGAATCATTAACGCGCACTGTACCTTTGGCGATGACGCGCCCAGATGAAGCATCTCCGAAGGTGATCGTTTCATCACCTGGAGCACGGGCAAGAGAAGAAAACCAACGGGAGTCTCCGGTCTTGTGTCGTGAACACCCGGAGTCTACAAGCCAAACCTTTCCCTTCCCTGCCCGGCGAACCTGAGTCAAACAGAGAGTAAAGTCTCAGTACTGGGATAAATCAAGAGTGATTTCAGCACCCAATAATGAGTAACACGTCGAACAGATGAAGTAGTCAAACACGACTGACCTCTATCTACCCTACGCTCTCTGTCACTCAAAGAAGCAGAAGGTCTACGTGTAGACCTAAAGCTGTTGCTGGGTCCGACTGCTACGGGAGAGCGAGTCAGAGCACCGGCAACATGCTGATCACGCCGCGGATAGCCATCTCGATGGGGAAAACGAGATCTACCCTCAGAACGGCGGAAGTCACGACCAAAGGGAGCATGAGGACGAAAACCAGAAAACTCGGAAAAACCAAGTCCTCGATGCTGCCCAACCCATCAGCTGAAACAAACCTAGACTTCGTGTTGGTCTTAGGTGCACTCAAGGTCTGGGGCTGGCCCTAAATACGCCTAAGAGACTCAACATGGTCTCTACGCGCGATCTTGGCGCGCCTGAAGTATCGATCGATCAGATGTCCATCCTTCTGACAGAATGTGCAATGATACTTCACCTTCTGAGAGGTAGAAGTAGCATGATGTGGCTTCACCTTCTGAGAGGCCGAAGCTGCAGGTGGAATCACCTTGCTGTCAGAAATCCCTTGGACAAAGCCCGCAGACTTAAATTGGACTTTCTCGGTCCTGGGCTCAGTCTCGATCACACCTGGTGCTATGGGTCTGAGCACGGCAGGTGGATGCTTCCTCATGTCCTCATAGAAATCGTATCCTAGACCCAAATCAAATCTGCAAATCTTGGATTGGTCTAGAATAAGATTAAGCTTCTTCTTGCCACCTACAAATCTCTCGAGAGTGTTCATAAGATACTGACACTCCCGAAAGAGAAAGGTGCAAGAAGAGCAGGGGGAAGAAGGAGTAGCAGAAGGTAAGGGAGTAGAGGAAGAAGAAGAACCAACAGTAGAGGAACGAATGGCTTGTGCACGCACAGCCGACTCAGAATGGACAGTCCTACTGCTAGCCAATTGGTTCACGTCGCTAGGCGTCTCTACCTTACCCTTGGGCTTCTCCCCCTCAACAACACACACATTACAAGCAGAAGATGGCTTCTCTAGTAAGTCCTTACTTAGCTTCACACATTTTTCATCCAATGCAATCAAGTCAGGTTTTAGTTTGTTACAATTAATGCATGGTGAGTTAACAGGGTCCTTAGAAGCATTTTGAGCCAATCTATTGTTGTCATCAACTAATTCTTGAAACTGTTTGGAGACAGCTTCAAGCTCAGCAGTAAGCATGGGACAATTCACACAAGAAGCAATAGGCTCAAGAAGAAAGGCTTGTAATTCAGCAATTTTATGATCTGCCCATTTTAGATTCATCTTCAAATTATTGCAGTTTTCACAAGTCTCGGGCAGATCGAGCAACATGGTATAAAGACCTCTAAATGCGTTGTCCTTATCCTCACATGAGGTGCATACACTAGTCTCAACAGTAGTAGATGAAACAGGAACTACCCTACTCATCTCAAGCTCAGCAAGAAGACTAATGTTCTCCACCTTAATCATGTCAAGCTCGGAGGACACACTATCATGCAAGGTCCTTGGCTTCTCCATGTCATCGAGCAAAGCAGAGCATACATCACAATCGTCACGGGAGGGAGCAAATCTAAGTGAAGTAAGCTCCCGTGACAAACTCTCTACTTCCTTCTCCAACTCGCTACACCTAACTCTAGATCTAACATGGAATCTACCTAGCTTAAGAAAAACATCATTAAACTGGTCGTCGGTGGGGAATACCTCGTCGGAGTCGGAGTACAGCTCACTGTCGCTTAGTTCGCCCTCAAGGGCCATGAAGCACATGCCGGAGAAGTCGTCGCCGCCCTTGGGTTCTTGCTCGGCCGTTCCATCGTCGTCGCTCCACCCCTCCACCTCGCTGAGATCGAGGTCGTCGAAGGCGGTGAGGACGCGGTGGAAGAGCTTCTTGGCTTTGTCAAGGTCGCAGAACTTCTTCTTGCCTTGTGTGGGAGCTGAGGGCTTCTTGTTGCGGTTCTTGTCGATGTAGTCATTCTTACCCGAACTGCCGTAGTCACATTTGCCCTTCCCCAGCTTAGGGCAGTTTGCCCGAATGTGGTTGGGGCCACCACACTCGAAGCAAATCACGGGTCCTCCTCTCTTTCCATCCCTCCTCCTCTTGTAAGCATGGGAAAATCTCCGAGCTAGGAGGGCTAACTTCTTATCCGCAAGCTGCTCTAACTGATCATCAGTTATATCACAGAGAGCAGCAAGGGAGAATCCACACAGCGAATCAGAAGAAAGACCAGAAGCCGAACTGGGATCGGTGACTAGAGCCATCGACTGTGACTTCGACTTGCGAGAGACAATGTCAATCTCGTGAGTCTTGAGGCGTGAGTACAACGCATTAAGAGTCAAAGTCGAGAGGTCCGTGGTGTCCTTGATGGTAGTCACCTTCATCTCCCAAACACGAAGGTCGAGTGCAACGAGCATCTGTCGAGCGTTATCCGAGTCGGGGTATGTGAGATCGACCGCTCGGAGGTTGCTCAGAATCTTGTGAAAACGCGCAAAACACTCATCGAGGGACTCGCCAGCGAGCATTTCAAACTTGCTGTAATCTCGCTTGAACTGGTCCTGTCGCACCGTCTTTATTTGGGTGGTGCCCTCATGGTAAGCATCGAGGGTCTCCCAAATATCGAAGGCGGACGAAAGATGAGATATGCGGTCAAACTCGCTACGACTCACTCACATGGGATGACCTCCACATGGTCTCTCAGCCAGTCGTACCGAGCCTGGTCTGGTGACTTTGACCACATTGTATGCACCTTTCCATTTAGACGAAAGTTTGTCATGATTTGTATAGCTCTAAATTTTACTAAGAACTAGATCACCCACAGTTAGGCTGTGAGGCTACATTTTATGACTGTGGTACCTTCGTATGGCTTATTGGTAGGCTACTGATTGTATTAAGGCTGTATTTTGTCTTTTTTTCAAAGAAATTGATGTCATCACTTCATTGTTCTTCTTGATCATTATCGTTATAATGATCTATATGAGTAGAACCAATCTTTAATTATGAAGGAAGAATAGTTTCTGGAATTATCAATCTAGAGAGTTGAAATTGAAGATACAAATGTTTACAGTTTTGTCGGTCGGTTTGCATGAGGTAGTGCAATATCAGATGGCCATTCCATGCAGTGAGCTGATTTTCAGGCCTTCGAGTACTGGTTGAAGTTTGTCTGCATATTATCAAGTCAAATGAGAACCTTGCTTCACGTGATGTGATGAGGTGCATTGATGGGATTGGTGGTTGATTGAATTGATTAATCAACTAGCACTTGTGTGGATGCCATTTAACTATAGAAATTGATAGTGTGAACATACGACCAAAAAAATTCAGACGTACGTCATCATAACCCATGGCCACCCTTATCTCCTTGGTTCTTTCCTTCGACCCTCCCACCGTCTCCTCTTCTTCCACCTCCTTCTCCCCTACCCCCGACGGCCGTGCACCCCCAAATCGGT
Source organism: Dendrocalamus latiflorus (assembly GCA_017311315.1). Lineage (NCBI taxonomy): Eukaryota > Viridiplantae > Streptophyta > Magnoliopsida > Poales > Poaceae > Dendrocalamus > Dendrocalamus latiflorus. Next base: position 49,950,829 of record CM029663.1, on the reverse strand, counting down.
CCGTCCACCTTCTCTCACTATCTCCTTACTGTCTTCCCTCTCTCACGCTCTTCCTCTCCTGCATGAATGTGCCCCGATGCACGATGACGACCACGAGCCCAGCCACCCGTCCCAGCGTCGACGCCACCAGATTTGGCCACCACCATGGACTTCCTCTTTGACTGTCCTTAGGCGCGGCGTCGCCAGATCCAGCCATCACCTTGACTTCCTCTTTGGGTTCGGCGCCGCCAGATCCAGCCGCCACCGTCGACTTCATCTTTGGGTGTGGCATCGCCAGATCTGGCCACTACCATCGATTTCCTCTTCGGAGATAGGTGTTTGTTTATGCAACATTTTGTTTTCATCCATGCAACAATCAGTCACAACCAATGCAACATCAAGATTTTTGTGAAAATATTTTGTTGTATACGGTAGATAAATTTGTTGCACACACTATCTACAAATGTTGTATTTCTCATTATTCTTTTTTTTGTTGCATACAAGGGTGAGAAATATTATATAAATGGCTGTGAAATGTTTTGACGGAGCGTACAGAGCTAGCAACCAAAACAGACGTCTAGACGCAAATCCCTTTTAACTATTCATGCAGTATATGGACTTATGTTGGCTTGCCATGCTACACGTGAGGCTTCTTGGGTCACATCATTTAATTCTGTGTATGGATTAGAGAAAGTTTCATGCAGCTTGTTTATTCTCTCGGTGAAGGTTCAGCAGAAATATTTAGTAGTTAAATCCACATACAGCATGCAGCCCAGCGGTTGGACCGGATGTCTGTACCGGTCAGACCGGATGCTGGCTGCAGTCAGACCGAAATTAGCACTCGGTCAAACCGGCCAAAATAGGGATTTTTGACTAGATTTTTGTTTTGTGATATTTGAGTTGTGGAATGATTTTTGGTCATTTTCTCAGTGGTTTCATATTGCATGAGTTATGTTACAGCTAACGTGGGTTAAGTTATGAAGAACTTATATTCGAAAATGATTTTTTTGTCTTTGATATGCAGGGTCGTTTAGAGTTAACCATGGCCAACTGCGAGGATCGGGGCTATACTTATGGAGGAGTTCAGGCCCAAAACAATCGAGGATGCCGAGTGAGACAATGAGCTTAAGCATGGCACAAGAAAGGTGAGAAATGTTGAAGGTAAAGTTCAAACGGCGGGATTGCACCATGTGGCTTGAACGGGCTAAGTGAGCCATGGTTCGGTGGAACCGGGACAAGAGAGACTTGGTGATACGTGGCAAGCTAGTAGTGCACCTACACGTGGCTAGCATGATAATTGCTTGCATGGATGATGATGATGATGACCGGGCCAACGAAGGGTGTTTTGATAGTTTGGCCAAAATACCAAAAACTACCTTAGGTTACTGAGTTTTCTCTATTATGCTAAGTGGATAGTATTCACTAAGGGATGGATGTGGTTGGTTCGACTATCTATAAAAGGGGTTGGGATCGAGACTTGTGGTTAATCATCCAACCCACTTTTCTTGTGCTCTCTTATTTTAGGGTTAGGGTTTTGAGTGCATGGTATGCACTCTGTCTTCCAAGGTGGAGTGGCTGCAAAACTTTTCTCCTCAAGCAGCAATAGAATCAATCTTTGATATTCTCCATGGCTATCCGTCTATTTGATTGATTTACTCTTGTTTTGGTCGGTTTTTGCTCTTCCCTCACCCTTTTCTTGATATTTCTATGGCAAGGACATGTAAGAGATGGAGAACCTCTGGGAATTATCATCCACCTATCTAGGCATTTTGGTAGCAAGTTCATCAAGAAACTTGATTTTTGCATGTTTTTGATCTTCCAAGTGTTTTCATGATCTGAGGGTTTTTGGAGTAATTTCTTCAGTGTTCTTGTTTGCTGTGACATGTGGCAACATATTCAAAGCCATCTTAGCTATCCTCCATCCACCAGCAAGTATCGATTTTCGATTTTGGTTCTCGATTATTTTTGGTGCATCCTTACTTAAATCTCAAAACGGTATGAACTTTGACGTGGGTTTTTGCGATCCATGGATAAAATAGGTTCTTAAGACCTTAAACAAGATGTGTACAAAGTTTCATAGCTTTTGGATCATCCAATCAAAAGTTACGTGGATTTGAAATCTCGTACTCATGCTGATTTTACTGTTTATAAGCCTAAAACACTGTTCATAATGGTTAGATCACCCAAATAGGGGTCAGATCGCCCTCTGGAGGTCAGACCGCCCTTGGTTGGCAGTCAGACTGCCAAGAAGAGGTCAGATCGCCCTCTGGTTGGTGGTTAGACCTCCAGGAGCTAAGTTCTTCGAGATTTTATGTTCTTGAGTGATTAGCTTTGGATTTTTGGCAGTGGATTTGATTCTCAGTAACTCTATAGTTATTTGATAATAGAATCCAGAATACTTGGGGGAATTTTAATTAGCACCATTTACCCCCCTCTGTTGCCTTTTCAGTCCTACAGTTTCACCGGTCCCACGACTGGTCGTGGTTCGAGCAGCCCATAATACGGAAGAAAGTTCTTAAACCCAAGCTCCTGACCATTGTATTAACTGGTCAAATGCTCAGTGTTTGATCCCTTGTATTAGTATATCATGGCTCTTTCTACTACCCAATTACTATGTGGGTGAGTCACTAAGGTGTAACATACCTTGATACCTACATTCTCACAAAATTCCTTCAAATTTCCACTCAAAAACTAGGTACTGTTGTTTGTGATTATAGGGCTGGGAACACCAAATCATGTAATCATATTTTTTTGATGAACTTCTTAGTAGCTTTAGTTGTTATTTTAATAAAGGGAGATTGGATCATATACCCTCCCTTTAGTTGGAAAATTGAGAATTTACCCTCCACATCTCAATGACACATGGGGTCATCATAAGTCACTGACACGTGGGCCAGGAGGGTAAATCCTCAATTTCCATCTAAATGGAGGGTATATGATCAGTTTTTTCTTTAATAAATGGCTCAACTTCTATCCATTTTGTGAATATATCAATCATTACAAAAAGGAACTGAAAGCCTCCAGGTGCTTCTAGCAAAGGTCCTAGAATGTCTAGCCCCCATATTACAAAAGGCTAAGAAAGAGGTACTGTTTGAAGAGTTTGTGCAGGTTTGATGTACTTGTAACTATGAAACTGACATTGTACAAACTTTGTCACAAATTCTTTTATATCATGGAGAGCAGTTGGCCAATAGTACCCTTGTCTGAAGGCTTTAGTGACCAGAGTTCTATAGGAATGATGTGCTCCACATACACTCCATGTATGTTGGATAGTAATTTCAAACCATCCTTCTGAGCTATACATCTCATCAACACTCTATGAGTTCCTTGTTTGTAGATGATACATTCAATCAGAGTGTGCGATTTAGCTTTTCGAGCTGTACGATCAGCCTCTACGTCATCTTTAGGAAGTGTGCTATGCTGACGATATTTGTAGATTGATGTCATCCAATCATTTTTAGGGACGATCTGAATGACCTCCAATGAAACGTCTTCAGAATGCTCGACAAACAAGGGTTTGTTGAGTTGCTCGAGAAATACTCTGGGCGGGGCGAGGTGACCTTGAGGAAGCCATCCATGCCAAGTGGTCTGCCAGAAAATTTTCCTTTCTAGAAATATGTTGGACCTCAAAAATGAACAAATGCCTTTCAAGTTTCCTTACTTATGCTAGATAAGATGACATTACGGTACTTGAGCATTGATACTTTTCCTAACTTGATTCGCTACTAGTTGAGACTCACCTTTCACTAGTACTCTGCAAATCTCGAGCGCTTTGGCTGCTCAGAGCCCTACCTATAAATCTTCATACTCTGCCACATTATTTGTAGTGGAAAAGTTTAGCTGGATGCTATATTTTATGTTTTCTCCAGTAGGAGAAACAAAAACAACCTTAGCCCTCGAGCCCTTTACAGTCAAGGAACCATCGAAGTACATAGTCCACTCTTCGTGGTATTCATACTCAGGCCCTCGGGTGGGTTTAGGGTATTTCCACTTGGCAATGAATTTTGCTAAGACCTGGGACTTAATTGTTGTTCATGGAATGAAATGAAAATCGAACTCCCCAAGTTCAATCTCCCATTTTGCTATACGTCCTAATGATTTTCTGTTTTGGAGAACTTGACCTAGAGGGTATCCAATTGGTACGACCACTTTGTGGGCCTAGAAGTAATGCCTTAGCTTTCTTGAAGTCATAAGGAGGTCATACAACAACTTTTGTATTTCTGATATCGCTCTCTTGGTCTATATAAGACTTCATTTACGTAATGATAACAAAGGTAAATATCAACCATAATTACATTTATCAACTAAATATAGGCATGATCGCCAAATTTTACATCCACAGCTCACAGGCCAAATTTAAATAATAGCAGCGGAAGAAAAACACGGAAGTAGAAGAAGCTTAAAGCCTGCCCACATGTGAATGATAGTAAGACATGGCCTACTCGTCCAGGTCTTCATTGAAGTTAAAGTTGTCTTCCTCTGTGTGGAGATAGCAAGGTGAGTACAAAATTGTACTCCGCATGTCACACGGGAGAGTGCAATATAATGATAAAGGCAACAAAGGAAGGAATATATGGTTATTTGAGCAAAATGACATTTAAAGAAATACAATAATAGATTGGAATTGCTGAATTTAATACAATAATTAAAAATAGTATTGTAAATGAAATCAATACTGTTAGTGTAGGTCCATCCCCCACACTAAACTAACCACAAGCATCCCCACCCGGACCATCTTTTCTCCAAAATATCTCATATGGATTCCTTCCATCTATAAGCTTTTCATAAACCATTTTGAAAAATAAAATATAATCTATAAAAAACTTTACTCAGCATACCTATAACCGTAAGCACGGCTATCCAAGATAAATTATACACTTTGCAGAGATTCTACAACTTTACTCACAAGACATGATCAACTCATATTGCCATACAATTAGCACACTTCCTTAGGTATGCGGTGGAGAAATCATGACAAGGCCTTTATAATGCAAAGCCTTCAATCTGACCAAGTCAACACTAAGGTTTCGCCCCAATAAGAAATCCACCAGATCGGAACCCCTCTTGAGCCGAGTGAGACTTCACATAGCCTACGCCATGCTCACTTTCAACCTACAATGAGACTCAGGTTGGATCTACAAATTAGTCAGTCAGAACTGTCCCATACTAGCCTTATGATAGTACGAAAAGGGCTTTCTAGCAGTAGCTCACAGATTGGTCTTTAACTTGACTTAGGCTCAAACCATATAACCCCCGTGCCTGACAATCAACATTGTGCCACCGAATAATAATGCATGCCAGCAAGCACCCACCATATAACCATTTGCCTAAGTCTAAACCATGTTTTATGTTTTATTTGGAAATATTTCATATACCTTCCTGACTCACCAAAGTCGAGAGTACATTTTAAAAGCTCGTCATTTTATGTGAAAAAGAGTATCCTAACCTAGAGTTATATCAGTGCATGTCTAAGCACTTACTACAAAAATTCTTGAGCCATACTAGTATACTAAATAGAGTTTTAGTTTAGGGTGACAAGGTGCACAGGAATCAATGTCAAAGGAGGTGATAACAAATAGGCATTAACTAAATTTAAAACTAGAATTGAAATACATTGAATAAAAATATACATGTAGAATAATTTAAAACAACATAATTTTATCTACAAACTGATATCAACATGATCAAGATGTGTGACTTGCCTTGCTCCACGAATTGGTGTGAATCATTGTCGAAGAATTCTTCCAAATCGTCACAGTCTACATGTGAAAATACCTAAGCAAACTCAAATAAAATCCAAATAAATTCAAATAAACTCCAAATATTTAAAAGGGGGCAAAATGGATATATTAGAATTTTTTTGATGAATTTAGGAATTTGAACGGGCTCAATCGAAGTTAGGATGAAGAAAAGCTGGCTTTTGGAAGTTTGAATCTAAAGGAAAGAAAAATTAGAATTTTCACCGTCATCGAATGCTATACGTGGTTGGAAGATCTGCAACGGTCAGATGTTCTGAAGTGGTTAGAAGGCAAGAGTGATCAGAAACAAGAGCGATCGGAAGCTCTATAGAGTGGTCGAAAAACTCTTGGGGTTGGAAATTATAGAGTGGTCGAAGAGCTATGGTGGCGGTCAGAAGCTACAATATTTTGAACATGGTCAAAAGATACAGTTATTTGTGTGTGGTTGGAGGGGTCAAAAATTATAACGTGGTCGGTGGTTGAAGCCACTATGAGTGATCGGTGGTTGAACATCATGGTCGGCGGTCGAACAGCCATGATCGGGTGGCCGAACATGGTCAGAATTCTATATGTGGTCAAAGGCAAAGCCGGAGAGGGAGGTCGAACTCAGAAGTGAGAGTGAGTGGTCGGGGATGGCGAGGTCTACTGAGTGGATGGAAATGGCTTCGACGGCGCAGAGTAGTTAGATGGATCAGACTGCTCGGAGAGGTTGGATGGTATCTGTGGTTAAGCGACCGTGGTCAAGAGTAGCTGTGGTCGTGTGCGGCTTCGCCAACGTGGTGGTGCATGGTGACAGTGATAGCCAGCACTCAACAACGGTTGGTGAGGGGTGGACAAAAGAGAGAAGAGTACAGGGAATCTTTTTATACCTCACGCGGGGGCGAAGACAAGTGGCGGCGGAGGGGGCTCGGGCTCTAGTGAAGAGGTACAACGAGGGGGTGGGCGAGTTTGATGTTGGCACGGTGAGGAAGATGGCTCCGGGCGACCTAAATTGCTCTCTGGTGGCGGAGCAAGCTCGGAGGCGAAGGGCGCATGGCGGGGGGATCACTGAGGCTCAAATGTTTGCAATTGAGAGAGGGAATGTGTGGAGAGGAGTGGGGTGGTGCTCTAGGGGAGGTATTTATAGGGGCAGAAGGCTCCACGATTGGGGATCACTCATTAGAGAAATAGGAGATGCAGCGGTGGTTGTGGAGGGGATAAGGGTGGGGCCGGTGCAGGAGTGGGGGAGGTGGGCGTGGGGCTTGCGGCGCAAGAAAAGGGGAGTGGGGGTGGCGCACGTGCGGGAAGGTAGAGTGACCGAGTAGGGCGGAGCTGGCCAACGGCCATGGGAAGATGGGAGGAGGAGAGGGATGATAGGTGGGGTCTGCCTGTTAGCGAAGAGACAGGGGAAGGGCTGATAGGTCGGGCCCGCTTGGCGATGGGAGCGAGAAAAGAGAGAGAGAAAGGAGGAAGATTGGCAGACGTCTGGATTAGGCTCGGGCAGCGATGTGGGCAGATCTAGACCATCCACACATCGCCCGGAGGAATGAGGCGGGAGTTTTATTTTTAAATTTCGTTTTAGATTTTTAGAAAACCTAAGAAAAGGAAATAAAGCCTAGAAAATAGCAAATGAAATCCAAAAATTCCAGAAAATTCACGTAAATTCCTAGAACCATTTTTGACTTAAAAAATAATTTCCAACTTAATTTGGTACTAAATTATTATACTGAAAACACTTTTTAATTTTAAATTTTGATTTTAAACTCTAGAAAATTCAGATAAAAGCCAAATAAGTCCAAATAATTAATTTGCATTGGTATTTTATAGAAATTCAAAATATCCTATATTTAGTAATATTTTTAATTTTTACTTAAATTACTTTTCATAATAAAGGCCTTTTCAAAAGTAGAAAAATAGGGCAAATCCAATTTAAAATTCTAGAAACCAAAATACAAATTTATATTTTAAATCAAAGTAATTTAAAACCTAAAAATTTAAAATAAATAGCTAGGTTGTTATAATTTTTTCTAAATTTGCTTCAATTTCTCTAGCCGAAACTAGGAAACCAAGAAAGTTTACAGAGAAAACATGAAACACACATTTCTTGAGATTTAACTTAAAGTTATGTCTTCATAAGTTAGTAAAAGTTTCTTGTAAATCTGAGATATGATTACTGATATTGATACTTTTCACGACCAAGTAATCAACATAGGCCTCTAAGTTATGACCAATCTGTGGACTAAAGATTTTGTGAATTAACCTTTAAAAAGTAGCACCAGCGTTTTTGAGACCAAACAACATTTTCACATAACAAAAAGTTTTGTATGACATGATAAAGGAAGTTTTCTCTTCATCTATTTTACTCATACTAATCTAGTGGTACCTAAATATGCGTCTAAAAAGGTTAATAACTCACACCCAGAAGTAGAGTCAACAAGCTAATCGATACGTGGAAAGGAAAGTCATCCTTCATATAAGCTTTGTTAAGATCTGTGAAATCGATACACATTTGTGATTATCCATTACTTTTCCCAACCATTATAGGATTGGTGAGCCACTTTGGGTGGTCGACCTTACGACTAAATCAAGCCTTGAGAAGCTTGTCGATCTCCGACTGAATTGCCTCCTTTCGATCGGGTGCAAAATGCCTTAGCTTTTGTTTGATCAATTTTGTGTTAGGCTGAAGCGCTAGCCTATGCTTAATCACCACCCTGGGGACACCGAGCATTTTGAATACCTGCCATGCGAATACATCCGAGTTTGCTCGGAGGAAGGAGACGAGCGACCCTTCCTATTTGGGGTCGAGTCTTGCCCGAACCAATACCCCTCAAAATGTTGTAACCCCTTTTGGTCCTAGCATTTTAAGATTCTAATAATCGTAATGTGTGGCTACTAGGAATTTGGCCAATACTGGTCGACCAAGGTTCCCGTTGTATGTTGTCTCAAAATCTACCATATCGAACAAGATTCTTTCTATTCAAAAGTTATCTAGGCTTCCAAATATAACTATTATGGAAACTTATGCTATCAGTTTGGCAGTAGATCTTGGGACTATGCCATGAAAGATATACTTCACAAGCTTTACTTTCAACTTAGGAACTTGCATTTCTTCTAAATCCCCATAAATAGAATATTGAGAGAACTACCACCACATACTAAAACTCAATTAACTTTGCATTTATTTATGCTAGGTTATACAACAATACAGAACCTACCTAGTCGAGTTGAAGGAATGGGGCAACCTTCTCGGCTGAAGGAGATGATTGTTTTCGACCACATAGATGGATTAGCAGTGATCAGTGTTTCAGTAAGGTTCACTTCTCGCTCCACAATCTTCAGATGGTGTCTGGAATCATAGGAGGAGCACTCGCTGAAGATCATGTCAGCGGTGTGCTGTGGCTCCTAGTAGTCCATCTCTTAGTTGACATCTTTGTTCTTTTTGGAGCACGGTTCTCCGATCTCCTGAATGAAAGGGAAAGGACCCTTACCCGAGTAATAATCTTCTAACTTCTTTTGCCAGGCATGGCAGCTGTACATATCATGTCCTGCCACTTGATGAAGTAAACACCACCTTTTGTTCTTCTTGGTTTTGTCGATAAGAGGTTTTGCTTTATTCCGATCAGAATAACCCTTTTTGTCCTTTGTATACTTCTCTGGAATTGAAAGGACCTCTTTAGTGTTAGGTTTGCAGTTCTTCTTACCTTTGGGAGACTTCTTGGGCTTCTTCTCTTTCTTCTCCAGGCCAGGTTGAGGAATCTTCTCTATCCATTTGATGGTCTTGTTCCATTCTGTCGCTTCACTAGTGGCTGTAAACTTGTCGGCCATATTGAACAATTCAACGATTGTCCTTAGAGGGTTCATCCCAATGTCTTTTGTGAATTGTCGATTCTTTAACCTAGTTTTGAAAGCCTAGATGACAGAAGAATCTACAATCTTCATAATAGAATTATGAACCTAACTGAAACTCTTTATATATTGTCACAGAGTCTCGTTGGGTTCTTATCAGATTCAATGGAGATCTTCTTCCTTTTCGAGCAGTCATACATCTCCTAGAAGTTTGCGATCAGCAAGTCACAAAGCTTCTCCTAGGTGTAGATTGACCTAACTGGTAGATTGAGCAACTAAGATCAGACAGATCCCTCGAGAACTACGGGCAAGTAGTTTTCATCACATTGTCACTGCCTCCTACAACTCTAATGGTAGTGGTGTAAATCTGTAGAAATTCTAATGGATTTTGCTTTCTATCTAATTTCTTGATATTTGCTGGTCAGAACCTGTCCAGCCAGTGTACTGCTTGAAGGCTTACCGAGAAAACCTGATAGCCTGTGATCAAGTCATAATGCTTTCTTTGGAAAGGTGCCAGATTGTAGTTTGTTGGAGACTGATTCCTCCAATAGTCATACTAGGAAACTAGTGCTCCAATCCAGTCATGGACACTCACATGATGTCTCCAACCGGATGTTTAGTTCGGGTGATATCATAGATCACCCAATCCATATGTTCATCTCTCATGGCGAGGGGGAGGAGTGGCTTCATTGTTGAAGAGCCTTCTCCCCTCATGGTTTCCTTGTTAAAATCTTTGAGGGGGGTCTTCCACCGGTTGTCGGATTGTTACCGACCCGATCACATTGGCTTCTGCTAAGAGAGGAGTGCTCAGATGAAGTCGGAGTATGACTCTATGAGTACCTTTGCTCCCTGTATATCTTTATACATTGCATGGTCTCCTAGAGGATTTTCGACACGTGACATGCAATCTGAGCATATCCCGATGTCTCTGCCAAAGCAGGATCTAGTTTGTTTAAAATATCATAGACTCATTGCAAGTTCTCGATAATTATCGAGGGCCTTGAAGGATTCCTGTCGGTGGAAAGGTATAGTGACCTAAGTTTCTCTCCGAGCCTTCCTACTTGTTCCGTGCGACTCGTCAAGCATGGTGGGGTAAAACCTGGTTGATTAGCCTATCAATGTCCTCTAGTTATGTTATCTATGTCCCCTCGGGGTGATGCAGGAGCGTTTGTACCATTCCGACCACTAACTATTGGGGGATCTATCATCAAGAATTGTGCATGACATCTAAATCACTATCATCGATTGCATTAATTGCATGCCTCCAACAAGAATCTTCTGACAAAACTACCGTCGAAACTAAGGGAGAACATTCCACCTCTTCAGCAAGTAGCTTCCATGATGGGGAATGGTTGGGGACCTTACCTTTGGAGGGCTTTGTGGTGGGCTCAACCTTATCCAACGGATTATCGATCAAATGCTGAGTGTTATCATCTTCACCTGTCTTTCTGCCGGAGGTAACTTCATCGACACCAGACCAGGTGTCTGTCAGCTTTTGGAATATGTAGGAGCCGTTAGCGAATAATGACCACTGACAATTGCGTTTAGAGTACTCTAATCCTTGGATCATGGCATCGTGCTCTTGTCATCGTGTTTACCGACCGGAAATACCGTGCTTGCAAAGGCATTGGGCATTTCAATCTGGTCAAAACGATCGATTCCTCTGGGAGTGGTGGTGATGGTGACGATGAGCCTTCTTCCATGCAGTCAATCTCGCTGGTCTCAGCGAGCCTAGAATGGAAGAGGACGATGAGGAGACATCATATTCCATGATGCAGATGTATGCGTCCATGTCAAGATTAGCATAGTTAGCCAAGTTGAACTAGTTCTACTCATCCCAAGTTCCTTCCATGATCGTATGAGCGATACCGACAGAAATAGGGGAGAATGATTATTTCTGAATGAAGAAAACTTCAAGGATTCAGCGCTTTTCCCCCACGGATTGCACTAGCTATCAACGATCAAGTCGCCGATCTTACGAAATAATATAAGAAAGATGGCTGAATTCCATGGGAGAAAATGGGGATGCTCTGTATTACTTTGAACTAATTATAGAATGTCTTTACAAAGGCCTGAAACTAGCCCTAGCCTCTACGTTCTTCCTGCTAGAAGAACATGGCATGCCCTATCTTCTTGACTCTCTTGTTTGTCGAATTACTCTAAATGGAATTGTTTTGTGTGTCCCTGAACCGAATTTTGTTGCATTGTGTTGTCTTCTCTAATCAACCCTTAAATACCAGTTAAGGGACACCGGTTATTCGCTTGGGAAGGCGCCTTATGGAACCGACGTGTCTGATCAGGGAAGTAGTTATTGTCAAAGAGAGATGACGCTTGATCGTTGGTTGCTATTAGTGGGAGAAGAACGTGCGGCATAACTGCAAGGCATTGTTATCAGAGAGGTACGGCCAAAACATCGTGTTGTTTGGGCCGGATAAAATGTGTCATATCTGTTGCACAGAAGGAGTCCCTGGAAACGGATCTAGGTACCAGTTCAAGAATCGTCTGAGTGGTTCGTTGGTCGGGTAGAGTGTACAGTGAATCTCCAATGAGGGTACTCGAGAAACGGCTATAAAAAAACTTACGACCACATGATCTTTCATGCTCGTCACTATTTCGGCCGTAGTGTTTCACTGCTGTGGCCGCAGTGGTTCATGCTTGACTTGAGGCCCCTTTTGCGAGCTCTTTGTGCAATGCCACCGCCCACTTGTTGATCTTCACTACCACCAATATTTAGGATTCTTTGCCCTTTCTATCTCTTGCCACCCCATCTTTCCATGTACTTAGTATTCTCCCTTTCTACTTTGGGAAAGACTTTGTACCAAAACTCACACTAATCACTGTATCTGCTGGACTAAACCACACCACCCATCATACTTTATGGAACTATAAACAAATGGGGTGCTGAAGACAATGCATGTGCACCCACAAGATAAAATAATTGCAGCAGATCTTCCATATCATGGCTCCACTAGGCCATCCTTTTCACCTCCAAATCTCAGCCCACTAATCATTTGACCGATCGATTGTATATGTATGTGCAAATCTGATGAGGTGTACAGTGGGGGAGAAAATGATATGTGAAAGACATGTCCAAGATAATGAACTTGTGGAAAAAGTATTAAGTCGGGGATTGAACTCTTCTGAAAGATACATGTATGTGAGATCGAACTCACGATTTCCTTTCGCCTAGGTAAACACACTAACCGCTCGAATGCACGACATGGTAATATAATCTTCATTATTCTAATCTAAGTATCCCCCTCTCGAGGCTTTCTCGGGACTTCAAGATGACCATCGTATGTAATGTGCTCTTCTTTTGCTGGAAATCAAGAGAGGGCGACCACACAAGTTCCGGAAGTCCTCGAGTCCTGGAAAGCATATATGGATGATTGGATGTTATATGGTTTGGACTAGCTTTTACAGAGTACTGTATCTAGTGATAAAAAAGTGAGATATCGATTGATTCCTTGAAGGCAACTTTGGCAATATTGTAACATGTTACTCAAACATAATAAAGCTATAACATTTTGAAAGAATTTTTCGAGACAAATATATGTGTATCATTTTTATGTGCTATTTAAATTCACCAAAAAAACCATAATAGAAAGTATGACTGCACATATTCAAAAACATCACTCTTTTATCGCCAGAGGAAGTACTACATTTGGTCCCAGTGGTATCTATGTTCTGGAAGACCATGGGAAGTTCAAATCGTCAAAAAAAAATTTGGCCCGAGTGAATAATTACTTTTGAGGCTGCCCGTAATTTGACTTCCAAAGTCATTTAATAAAAGATAGGACACCATTTAGTTTATGCAATATGCTAGAGAGTAGACACCTAATTTTCTCACAAATAGCAAGCATGTTTTGAACAGTTGGGTTCACTGGAGTCAAACCTTAAGACTTCGGCAAGCATCGGCAGCCCCGACGGTAGGTGCTTGGCAATGAGCGGGGTTGATGGAAATGATGGTGACAGTGAGTGGCTAGTTTGATGTTGCGGTAGTGGGGAAGGTGACGAAGATGGTAGCCGGCAGCGATGAGTTCAAGCAAGTTAGGTTATTGCAAACATCATGTTCCTATTGCTTATCACTCATTCCGTTTCAAAATAGCTGTCAAGTTAATTAGAAACCATGTTTCAAAATAGTTGTTTATCGACAAAATCAAGGGTGTAGTACCTTACACAAATCTCGAACACTTTGGATGGATAGGATAGTATGTGGACTTGCATTTCTCGTTCAGTTATTGTCACTTTTTATCATATATCCCTAGTTTTTATCGTGTGAAAGACACTGAAGAGTTGAAATATATTGTTTAATAGAGGTAAGCATGGTCCAATTTCATTATCTATTGCTTGTATTTAGATTTGTGCTTTCTTTGATATAGGCCTGTTTGGCGCGGCTGCGGCTTATGGCTTTTGGTTGAATTTTTTGAAATTTAGCTGTTTACGATAGAGATTACGGAGAGAAATACTCGCTTGCGATTTTGGTTAATACAGATGTTAGGCTTTTAACGTGTACTACAATTAACTTATAGACCCCATTTTAAGAAATACCATATTTGAAAATTAGATACTATAGCAAAAGTTAAAAACCGATAGTTTCGGTCGAAAAGAATAGACCCATATATACACGAGATAGTTGGACAACTATTTTTGAAGCCGGTGGAGTGTCCTATTATAATTGTCACTTTGCCTTCTTTTCAGGACATTTTTACCTGCTTCTACTCTTTTTTTATTCCTATCTAGAAGGCAGTGGTCCTGAATGATCTGCGTTGCATTCTGTTTCTAAAATTACCTGAAGATCTCAACATGCTTTTGCTGTGGACGATTGGGTCCGAGGAAGTCGTTTGTGGTCCAGCTACTGACCGTTTGTGGTCCAGCCTCTATCAAATTAACTAGTTCTTTCTACGACTTTACCAGTAGCAGCCTTGCAACTGCATACATCAGGCATGCAATGCAATGGCCATCTTTGCGTTATATAGACTTGCTGCTGCAAGCGACTTGATCAGAGCGACGGTACTGTATAGTTTTTCTGCAAGCTTTTAGGCCTCTTTGTTGAGCTGTTTTTCTGCTTTCGACTTGCCAGTGTTAAGACATTTGGGATTCAGGAGTGTATGTAGGGTTCGGCGGATGCACGGGTGCGCAGCAGCAGGTACGACCTCCAGCTATAGCTTGGTGGTATACTGGTTCTCCTGTCTGGCCTTTTCTGCTGGTGTCCTTGTGTCCGTGACCTTGTCAGCGTGCAGTTAAGAAACACGAATTTGGCCTGAATAAGAAGAGAATTGGGATGAGGTTGAGATGAACAGACATGGAACTTCAGGAATTAAATTTAGAAAATTGCACGGGAACTATCTAAACTTGTATGTATCACTTTACTTTCTGAATTAACATTCTACTTTCTCGGCCTCTTAAACTGCATTCGTTTGCACCGTAGATCTATTTGGCCATTTGCTAACGGAAAGTGTTGAGCTAGCGTCCTATGTGGTTGATGGTGCAGGGTTGGGCTTGACCGCATGTGCACAATGTCGAGTCAGCACAATACCATTTTCTTCCTTGAAGCGCGACAGAGTAGGGAATGTAGGGTGCGGGGCGCCATACGTGTAGTGTGTTCTTGGGGCTTGCGAACCTGTGTATAGAAGGGGGAATGGCTCGAGAAGTCTCCAGGGGACAACGTTGGTGAGATCAACGGCGAGGAGAAAGATAATAAATTGACACCCAAACAAGCCATTTTAACCCATTTGCCACTCTTGCCACCTCTTTCATCCTGCCGCAACGCCGCTATACCCCTGTCCTCGTCCCCAATTAGACAAACTGCCACCGCTCCAAACCACTATGGTAAACATTCCAAGTTCACCGTTAATTAAGTTCCTCTCTCAAAATTGACCATGCCAATACATTCCTAACTTGCGGTCCTATTAGTGCCCCACTTGCTATCAAAGCTCACCAGATGCCCATTGGCGTTGAGCCATGCCGCCTTTCCCCTCTTGTCTCCTGGGGAACCGTAGTCCCTGTCAGCCTCTCGCCAGACCGTTCGTGTCATGAGGTGCGCCTCATCCACTGAAGTTGAAACACATCTCCTTCAGTCACCCCTCTCGCCGTAGAGCGCCATTGCGGTGCTCCTTCATGCCGCCATGGCCGCTGCTGTCACTAGCTCTTCTCTGTCACTCTCGTTATCAACAGCCAACACCCCTAGCATCTCCATGCTGAGGAAGTGCTTGTGCACCTAGTTCCACAGTCGAAGGTTGCCGGATGTGATGTCGGTGACTTCGTCCACTCCGAGTTCGGTGGACTTGTTATCGCCCATTTTGGCCATGTTTGTCACCCCCATCACCTCGCGCCGAAAAAATGGATTTGTTGGGACCGGGAACACGCAATGCTCGCCTCTTCATTGGAGCTCCACCGTGGTAGCTTGCCACTGCCTTGCCCTTACCTCCTTTGCATCGAACATGAGAGAGGGAGAGGAATAGTATGCCCTGCTCTAGCATTGTGTTGCGCCAGCTCAACTTTTTGTGTTAGCAAATGGCCCGTTGGACCTATAATGCAAATGAATGCAAGTTTAGGGGTTGAGAAAATAAAGTACAAGTTTAGAGGTAAAATATTATAACCTCACAAGTTTAGAAAGCTATAGTACAATTTTCTCTTAAATTTAATTCTGATTGGAATGGCCCTTGACGACCATGCAACAAGCTTATGCCGGTGCACAACAAGAACGTAGCCCGAGCTTGTCCTCCTCGGCGGTGCCGCAAGCTCATTCGTGGCGATTGCTTTGAAAATTCTACATATTTAGAAGGGCAAAAACGTCTTGTCCACTCACTCAACACGTATTGATCTTGTCATAATGACATTTTTCAAAAGGAATTTTTAAATTCAGTGGTACAGTACCAATTAGATAAAAAGCAATGATAAAAACTTAGGGTCTGTTTGGTTCATGACCAGAAGTTGCCTAGCCACAAGTTAGGCGTGCCACAGTTTTTAGGTAGCTGTTTGGTTCACTGACGTAACTGTGGCATGCCACACTTTCTTAGCACCCAGCCCCACACGTCATAGACTCAGTTTCTTGCCAAACTTTGCCACAAGTGTGGCTTCGATTTTATTAGCCACACTTTCTGTGGCAGCCACATATTGCCTAAGTTTAGGCATGATAAGATTAGACACCAACCAAACATGCCCTTAAACTACAAACTAACCAATGGTAATAACTGAATTTTTCCTTAGAGAAACGTGGCTTATAAATATATTGGTGGTATAGAATAAATGGTACCAGTCAGCCAAAGTAAAATTTCGGAACTGTGGCCGTCCATCACGTTGATGTTCACCGACGATGGGAGTGTGGGACGGCCCCTTTTGCTTTCCGAACTGTTCACTGACGATGGGACGGCCCCTTCTGCTCTCGGAATTGTTCACCGTTTTGGCCGTGTAGCCAACTTTTTTTAAAAAAAAAAGCTTAGTCCTCAGCTTTCGTTTTTGCAAAAGAAAATAGTATGTCTCTCAGCACGAGAGATGGCCACGTAAGGTCCTCTCTGCCGGGCCAGCCAAGCCAACCGAGGCCCCCTACGCGCTAGGTGATCTGCCGAGCTCTACCGCGACATGACAGCTCGGCAAGCTGTGGGCCCTACCTACTGCCGAAGTGATGTGTGTCCTATTGAAACGAAGCTGGCGGTTTCGTGTTGATTTATCCCCGGTTTACATGCGTCCTGTTTGTAGTAATTAGTTTCTAAATAATATATTTTTAAGATCGAATTAATAAAAAAATGATAATCAAAAATATATTAAGTTAAATTATATCGATCAAAATTATATGTAACTATTTTTTATGTGTACTATTATAAAACTTAAATAATTAAACCATAGCCATCAGCTCAAAAGAACTCACCTATTTTTTTTATAAAAATGGGTGTTCAAATTAAAATTTCAAAAATAGCTATAGTTACAGCTTTCGTCCGTCTGCACGCGCACGGGCCGCGCACCATGAACAGCCACACTGACATGTGGGGCAAAAATCCATTGAGCCCACAGGTCATTGAGAGCGGTGTTTGCTGGTGTCCTCGACTGTCACATGCGAGGGGCCCCACCCCCTTGTGGCTCGTGTGTGTCTGTGTGTGGTCTCTGATGGGTTGAATGGGGAGGCGACAACTAGCGGAGTGTTCTGCCCATTTGGGAAAGGAGTACAGCTCTCGGAGTTCACTCACTGTGCAGGCCCTTCCTACTATGCTAGGCTAGTTTCACTGGCCACTCTGGTTTAGGCTCTGTTTATATTAAAATTTGAAAATTATTTGTTACAGTAAATAATTATTATATAGCATCTAATTTTTAAATAATATATTTTAAAATAAACTCTACTCGATTACAATAAATATTATAGTGATTCTATTCATATCGATCAAAATTGTATGCGAGTGTTTCTTTATAATCTTCTTTACAAGTTATTACTATTCATAAATCAAATCAAAAGGCATAGCCAAAAGGTATATGAATAGGTTAGCCCGTTCCAAAGTACCGTAACTTTTAGTTTTTGGCAGTAACTTTTTCCTTTCCACTAACATTATATTATAGTGTCTTTCAGATTTTTTTAGATATTTTATTAATATATATATATATATATAATAGGAAAAATAAAAAACATAGATATATTTTCATAAATAATGAAATAGAAAAATAAAAAAGGGGGAAATAAAAAACATTAAAACCAATGCGTTTCTTGAAGCCAAAAACTGTTCGGAGCCCTCCCTTAATCGCTGCCCTTTTCTTCTACGTACTCGGATTAGTTCGGCTAGCATTGTCCTTTCTCACAGAATAAAGCCATTTTTGGCACTGTTTCGCAACATATTTACAAAAATAGCAGTATGGTAACAGTATTGACAGAAATGTCGTTTTTGCCGCCCTGTGGCCGGGAGCAACGCGTGGCGCTTGCCGCTCGGTGGCTGCTGCATGTCACCCAGGGAGTAGGCAGTAGGTTGCCTGCCGCCCGGCCACCAGGCGGCAGGTAATTAGGCCGGCTGATTAGAGCCGGCCTAATTACCTACCTAATTTTGTTTCGTTTAGTGTTTGTTTAAATTTTTAAATATACCAAATGAGCTCAAACAATTACAAAAATTTACATACAGCCTCCCAACATAACGTTCCTTCCAATGTAGTTTTTGCAGAATTTTAACCATGGCGAATATTGCTGACAAATTCATAAAATGTTGATAATTTATGAGTTTTTACATATAGCAAACGGGGTCTAAAAATTACAAAATTTTATGTGAAGTATTCCAATATAGTAATAGTTATTATGTAATTTTTTGATAATTTTATGCAGTCCGAATTAGCCACGTTTGTTTGGATTAACTTAACCCTGAATTTAACAAAAAAAATTTTATGGTTAAGTTAATCTAAACAAATGTGGCTAATTTGGACCGTATAAAATTCCCAAAAGTTACATAATAACTATTACTACACGGGAGGCTTCACATAAAATTTTGTAATTTTTGGAGCTCGTTTGCTATATGTAAAACTCATAAAAATATTAAAATTTTATGAATTTTTGAGTAACATTTGCTATGGATAAAATTTTCCAAAACTTATACTGCAAGGAATGTTGTCTCAGGATGCTGTATATAAATTTTCGTAATTTTTGGAACTCATTTGGTATATTTAAAAATTCAAATAAATACTAAACAGAAAAGTAGTAATTAGACAGTTACCTGCTTTTTCGTTTAATGCTTTTGCACTATGATTAGACGCGCCGTTTGCCCGAATCCTCCATTGATCCTGCGAACGCCGCTAGAAGCAATACGGTGAATGACGGCACACGCGGCCCCTGCACCGCTATTTCAACTATTTGGCTCTCTTGCTAGTATTATGTACACTTGTGTGTTTGCGTATTTCATATATTCATAGGATGGATTTGCCAACTTCTAAAGTATTGATAGAAATTTGCAAATGCTCAAAAGCACCTCAGCTAGTGGCTACCATCGGTAGATTAGGCACCGCTTTTTATAAAACTGAAAACTATATGGAAAAGCCTGTGTGCTTTAGATTCTTTTTGTTGTGAACGCCTTTAGAATCTATTTCACACTTGGAATACTGTTGGAGGCTACATCCAATCATGATATTGGAAAGAAGATTCTAAAATCTAAATTATAAACCCGGAGACCGGAGTTGTATAGAAAACGAATTCCTAGTACTAACTGGTAGTAGTGCATATTATTTGGTATGTTACCGTGTGGTTTAATAATAATTTTACATGTTAAACTCCAACTTCATCTTTTGCATCTTTTAGGTATATTATCTTGGTGGAAAATCACCATCTTGGTGAAAGTTTTAAAATAAAAACCATTTTGATTTGAGCACAAAATAAACATGTAAAAGTCACAAGAATATTGAGGGGATAGTCGATGGAGTATTGTAAATTGCCAAAGTTTTAAATTGAATTCAAAAAAAGCTAGGAGAAACCAAAGAAATTTCTATGGATAGTAACTTTTGTATTTGTATTTTCCAATTTTTCCTTTAACTTATATTTTCCTAGGATGTGTTTTTTTGTTTCTTACAAAACAAAACAAATTAAATTTGGATTTAAAATTTTAAAATAAATGTTTGCTATACTAATAACTATCTTGTTGGCACTCGAAATATTTTCAAGTTCTCACCAAAATGATGGTTTTTGCATAGATATGTCCCCGTTATCTTGTACTTTTGATATACAATTCTTTAAAAAATGGACCATGATAGTCAACAAATCCAAAAATTATAATCTCTTAGTAGCATGATGCAATTATCTCTTTATGTAACTTTCTTTCTAACATGGTGTGTTCCAACATCAATGATTCTCCTAAAATAAAATTTTCTATTTAGATATGGGATGAAACATATCTACAATAGTTTATTACAAACTTTATGACTAAAGAAACTAATGATAAATTTATAAAAACTGTCTGTTGAAGGGGATAATCAATGGGAGAAAACCATATTCAATTCAGGTTATATAATCAAATCCATGCTTCTAGAGGGCGTCCCTCGAAATCCCAGCTCACACAAGGTCCAGCCCTGCAAATTAACAAATCAACCTAGCCTTCTCCTCCACTACTCCACCCCCTCTTTCCCACCCCCCCTCTCTCTCCATCCTG
Source organism: Dendrocalamus latiflorus (assembly GCA_017311315.1). Taxonomy (NCBI): domain Eukaryota; kingdom Viridiplantae; phylum Streptophyta; class Magnoliopsida; order Poales; family Poaceae; genus Dendrocalamus; species Dendrocalamus latiflorus. Next base: position 49,930,182 of record CM029663.1, on the reverse strand, counting down.
GGCTCCTGGCTCTCATGTATTCCCCTGCAGATATCACAAGCTGCTGCTGCACCTGCACCTGCAGCTTCTCCAGCTGCAGTGCAAACAGCTGCTAAATTCCCCATAAGCCTCTGCCTTCCTGCCCCCTCCCCTCTTCGACTTTCTTGGAACCCCAACACAACACCAGGACAGAACTACTACCACTCACTACAGTGGTACCAGATTACCACTTGTGCACATATATAGTTGTGATTCGTAGGTGAGCTGTTGGCTGCTACTACATGGAGGATCTGTTCAGCATCCACCCAGGGATCTCGCGGGTCGGCGGCGCGGCGAGCGAGGCGTCCGGGGTGGGCGTCGGCGTCGGCGGGTCCTCGCCGTCGGATCTGACGGAGCTCATGAAGGCGCAGATCGCCAGCCACCCGCGCTACCCCTCCCTCCTCTCCGCCTACATCGAATGCCGCAAGGTATGTCTACGTGAGATCTTGCGAGTTCTTGCGAGTTGTGCATGCTAAGAATTGAGGAATGGACGTCGATGAGAGATGACATGGTGAAGAAAAGAGTATGTGTATATGCGTACGTGTATGCGTCTACATGCGTGTGGTTCTTGATTTCAGGTGGGGGCGCCTCCGGAGGTGGCGTCGCTGCTGGAGGAGATCGGCCGGGAGAGGCGCGCCGGCGCTGGCGGCTGCGCCGGGGAGATCGGCGTCGATCCCGAGCTCGACGAGTTCATGGTTCGCTCTTCGATTGGTGTCGTGTATATCTAGCTAGTTATGTTTGTACAGAGTCGTGCGATTTCTGCGGCGGCACTAGATTTGCCGCGTGATTTGCTTCTGATTTGTTATTACATGTGCACATGGGCGTGTGCGATTCCAGGAGTCGTACTGCCGGGTGCTGGTGCGATACAAGGAGGAGCTGTCGCGGCCGCTCGACGACGCCGCGTCGTTCCTCAGCAGCATCCAGACGCAGCTCAGCAACCTTTGCAGCGGCGGCAGCTCGCCAGCCGCCACCGCAACGCACTCCGGTAACGAATCCAATCGCCCCTCACCCATCTCAATTTCGCATGCACACACCCTACGGACACACGTAGCTCTTGTCCAAGATATACGGTACGTCCTACAAGTTTCCATTGCACATTTTAGATTCCACATTCATTGTGTTGCACATTGGTTTTATGAGTGAGTTGTTTGTGGTTTGGTGTGGTGCGTGTATTAAAAGAAGGATTCGTGTGTGTATGTATATGTGTGTTCTTGAGAGGTCAAATCGTGTCCATGCAAATGGGGCGCAGGAGTGTCAGAGGGCGGCCAGCGGTGGAGTAAAGCGTTGCGAGGATGCTTGTGTAGGGTTTTGTCCAAGGTTGTAGCTAGGCTTCCTCTTTCTCTCTATCCAGCCATCTCATCTCCACCCTTTGCCTCTCTCTCTCTCTCTCTCTCTAGCTAACTAGCCTTTAGTAGCTAGGCTCTCGTTGATGGAACTTGAGAGTGCACTGTGGTGGGGGAGTGAGCTTGCTTGGATTGGATGGCTTTGCCAAAAGAGAGAATCTTCATCTTGCCTGCTAGCTAGCTGCTTGCTGGTATTACTACCAGAGCGCTCCTGCACAATGGTGAAAATTCTTGTAAAAAAGGCTTTCATAAGAGCTCGTGCTTAGGAGATCTCTTGCCGGATTCGGTTGTTGTACTTTGACAAGACGTATCAATATCACCACGGTAGTGGTAATTTCTGGTGGTGCGGTTTCTTTTCTACATTGTTCTATTGTTTGGAATTTAGTACAGCCTTGTTAATTGCTATTTCCTTTCTCCCCTTTGGTCTTCCCTGAGATACGGCAAAAAGATGGAGGCGTGCTAGGATAATTGCTTGCATTATGGATGAGTGAAAGAATAACAATGTTGACCAATATTTGACTAGGAAATATGCTGCTCTAGCTATCGAGATCCACTATTTTATGGAGACAGCCGCAGTTTTTCCCACCATAAACGGAAGAGTTGAAGTCATTAACACCGATGAGCCTTTAGAAGCACATGATGTCTGATGATGTATGGCATATTGTAGGCATGCAAAACATTTTGATGCTACCAACAAGCAGTACATATTACTTTCAGCTGGGCCAATTTTTTTTGGTTATCTTTCTTGTCCTCAGTGCTTTGGTACAATGCCATTAAGGATGAGCAAGTTAAGTATGAAGGGACATATTTAAGGAGAAGTGTTAAGGAGCACTTGAGTGTTTTTTTGAGTTGGGTGCACTAAGATTTTGGTGATCCAACGGATCCCCATATCCCTCCCCCTTCAACAAAACGAATCTGTGGTGTTAGATCTCTATCTAACGGAACCTCATACCTCATCCTTTCCAAAACAAAATGTGAGTGCTTCGAATCTGAGACATCGGATGGAAATCTAATGTCTAAAAAATCTGCATGCTTCCAACCCTAAAAAACATTGAGTGTTTCCTAAAACCTCCATAATTAAGATGCTTTTTTTTTTCTGAAGTAAAGTTCTTCATCTTCCTTGACAACTAAAACTTATGGCATACTCCAAGAAATAAAAACGATTTTATTGGAACAGTAAATATGAAAATAAAACGATTTTATTGGAACAGTAAAGATGAATTTGCTTTCTGTCAGTTCCAGTCAAATCCTTGCCAAAAACATCAGAAGAACGACAGGTATTAAAATAAAAAAAATAAAAATACATGCAAGGCCATGGGACTATTGTTTGGTTGGGGTATTCGGTAGCAATATTGTATAAGGAGACAACAATGCTATGTTTTGATTTGACAAGACCTTGTGGTGTCCAAATTTTTTTTATGCCCCATTGACGTTTTTATCCAACTTCTGCAGTCTGTGAGCATTATTGTAGATATATACCTATATCTTTAAATCTATGGTCGAGGACAACTGTATGCATGTGTTTGGCAGCCCTTAAACAACTAATTTGCTAGGTTTTGGCAGATTACAGGCATGCTGATTTTTAAACACGCTTGCTCTTTATGAATGAGAGTCTATATAAAATGATGAAATTATATGGCTTGGAAAGACTGATAACGTATTTGATGCTGCATATTATCTTGGATCTCTTTGGAAAAACACTTGTCATAAAGTTTATCCAATCAATAAAATAAAAAAAGTGTTTCTTGTCCATAGCTGTAGGCTTGCATGGTAACAATATGGATATTTGTAGTTTCAAATAAGCTTTGTGAGGTAATGACCTTTCGATGTATCTGCAAATGTACATTGCTTAGTAACCCTTAAATCCTGATTGTCTAGCTTATCTCGTATTTGGCATGGAACACTACCTCCTAAGGTATTTCACATCAGTTTTCCAATAAATTTGTTGGTTTGTACCTAACTGATTTTTATTCTCACAAAATGCTAGAGACATCACTGTTCTGTCCTTGGCATGCTATGTTCCTTAGGTGGCTCACCGCATGCTTTTGATGCTGTTAGTCATGAGTCCTTCAACAATTTCTATCACTTATGTTGGCCACATTGAAAATCTAATGAACTAATAACAGGTTTGAATATGAACTAGATGGAAAGAAAGGTCATTAACTTGTAAAAAAAAACAGCTATTGGCCTGTACATCTCAAGGAGAAATTACTAAACTAATAACTCTACAAAGAACCAGCAAGAACCATATTTCCGCCTAGTGATAATATACCCTAATGTAGGCCCCACCAGAAGCGATAGATCATGTATGGCTGTGGCAGGCTAACCTCCCAATATGATATGGGAAGAATGGTTTGCAATAATATATCTATACATTGGAAATGTGCAAGAAGACGTGTTGCTAATGGAAACTTGTCCTGTCTGGTAAAAAAATGTGAAATATGGGCAGTGGTTTGTGCCATATGAACTCAAATGATGACTGACAGGTGGTAGAGGCTATCTTGGTCTCGTTTGACTCATATATGTCAGTTTTACCAGTTCTGCCAATTTTTCATTGTGAATTTTGCTTTTCACCACTGGAAAAGTGAATTTTGGAAATCTCATCACCTTTTGTGTTTCTGGTCTTTTGCCTCTGGAATACGGAAATCCTTTGAAAAATTCAATAGGGGTAGGGCACTTTTGGTATACTTCAAAAGTAAAGTCAATGATGTTTTTTTGGATTTTCTTGTTTAGGATTCTAGTGGTGTGAGACCAACAAGGCAAAAAGAGCTCACATTTTTTGTTTTGAAATGTGATTTTTTAGTGGCACGGACTAAAAATTCCCCTTTTAACTGTTCATGCCTTGAAGGTATAACTGTATAAGCAAATGAAGTACTTGAGAAGAAAAGGTTGTTGAAAGATCAAATTTGTAGGGTTTTGCATAATTCTCCCAAATAAATGAAAAAGTTCTTAACTTATTATACCATAGGAAGCTAAAAGATTGTCGAGGTTGCCCCTTCAACAACCCCCAAAGAAGCATTGGTGAGCTGATGAGAACATAATGGATGGATTGTTGTTGGGCCAACATGGGTAGTATCTGTGTTAACAGTTAAATCACTTTATTTATGTAGTATTATATATGTGACATTTGAGTTTAGGTGACAAATGATATATATGTGGTGCCTGCCGTAATAGGCCTTTAACTGAAGTTCATTCCACATTCTTTTTTTTTTAAAAAATTCTTTGGCGACTTGATACATGAGGCATCTGTGGTCTCCAATAGTTTGATTTTTGTAGACTTCTCTGTAATTTGGACCAGGTTTGGCTGAAGTGAGTAAAATGGCCTAAGCTTCAATGTTTATTGAGAGATTTTTTCTCTATCCAGTTTAGCAGAGCATTTGACGAGGACATATTCTGTGTGGAATGCTGTCATGCGAAATAAATCTACAGCCTTATGTACCTCTGCAAATCTTCAAGTTGACTGTTTAACGTGGCCTTGTTCTGCCCGTGCCCTTTCTTGCAACAGTCCAAAGTCCAAACAGCTAACTATGTGTTTTTCAGCTTTTGATGCATTTCTGCTTCTGTAGAGGTTAATAAGAAGTTACCTTTTTATGCAATAATCAATATATCACGTGAATTAGTGGCACACCATTAAAATGATTTTAGGTAGATACTAGTTCTTGAAAGAAAATCACTAGTGGCGCTCAAGTTGGTCACTACAGGTCATGTCCCTGTGTTTTCGTGCTCAAGCTGCCAAGTATGTTCTACAGATGACAAAACTAAGTTGATGCACGTTACATTGTGAATTGCAACTCGGCACTTTTTGCTGTGAAAATCATGACCCACGTTACATTGTGAATTGCAACTTGGCACTTTTTGCTGTGACAATCATGACCATCTTTGCTTGTTTCAGTTCTTTTCATTTACCTTATGAAAACATAATTTTCAATTCGTTGTGCAAATGATTATTTCTGACTTGATCCTTATTTATAATTCCATGCCAGATGAAATGGTGGGGTCCTCCGACGATGAGCAATGTTCGGGAGAGACCGATGCAATAGACATGGGGCAAGAGCACAGCTCCCGCTTAGGTGACCATGAACTTAAGGAAATGCTTCTCAAGAAGTACAGCGGTTGTCTCAGTCGACTTCGGTCCGAGTTCCTAAAGAAGCGGAAGAAAGGGAAGCTACCGAAGGATGCACGTACAGCGCTGCTGGGGTGGTGGAACACGCATTACCGCTGGCCATATCCTACGGTAAATGTTGTGAAACACAATCTTTCTATAACTAAAACCTGGATACATTATGGCTAATGCCTGACGTGTTGCGGTGCCGACAGGAGGAAGACAAGGTGAGGCTCGCAGCGATGACCGGTCTCGACCCAAAACAGATCAACAATTGGTTCATCAACCAGAGGAAGAGGCACTGGAAGCCGTCGGAGGACATGCGGTTCGCCCTCATGGAGGGCGTCGCAGGTGGATCGTCTGGGACGACGCTCTACTTCGACACAGGCACAATTGGACCGTGATTTGGTGCAATTCTCCTGCAGAAAATCGGCCACGGCCAACCCTATATCAGTAATAGACCTGGTGTGTGGTGACGACGATGATCAACCTCTCAGGTCAAAATTAATCTGGATCAATCAATTGCCCCGTTATTTTGCTAGATCATGTGTATATGGCATCGTACCAAAACAAAATGTATAAGCGATTTCAGGTGACCTGCAAAAGCTGTTATTAGTTCTTTCGTCATGCCCATGGATTGTACTTAATCTGTATCCATACTGGCTACCCGGTTCAACTGTTAGATAGGCCCGATGACTATAAAAGTAACTTTACTTGTACTGAATAATTACCTTCTGTTTTTCTGTACTTCTTTTAATTTGTTTGGCCTTCGTATGTTTAGTGAGGTTTATATCAATTTGTTTAGTCAAATAAGTTATGTCATTTCGGTATCTTGTAGAAATTGGCCTTACTTTCAGCTCAACATTTTGGACAGAATTAAGCTAGTAATTTGAGGAAGAGGACTCAAGTAGAGAGCATTTTGTTGGAAATTAACAGGAGCTTGTTTCCATCGAATTGTCCAATCCTAGCTTGTCGCGATGTAGTAGCAAGTCTTGCCACGCCTGTTTGGCGGTTCATAGGGATGAAAAATCTGCTCTGTATGACGTTTCGGATAAGCGGCATGCAGATTTTTCATGGCTGAAGTTGCCATATAGCTTGTCTTCATCCAAAAAAAGATTGTTGCTTAACTTTGAAGAAAAAGGGTTGCATGTGTCGGGACCCTGGATTTCCAAATCCGGACCCTCTGTGTATTACAGCATTAGTCCCAGATCAAAGCTAGTGCACACAGTTAAACAGAAATGATTCATAACCATCAGGTCTCATTATTACATTTGAGGTTTCAATACCTCGCACAAGCAAAACACAGCGGAAGCAAGGTAAATTCAGCGGAGACCCATCAATACGCCACAGGCAATTGACTGGGGAAACGCGACCTAGAACTCCTGGAATCCTTCGTCGAATCCACCCGCGAAGTAGTCGTAGTCTCCTTGGGCTTCGTATTCTTCTGAATAATATTTTTGAATGCAGCATGTGAGTACATAAATTACTCCGCAAGTCTTGGGAAAATGCAATAGATGCAAGGCTTGACCAAGGAGGGCTATATGGTTCTTTTGCACAAAGCAATATTTTAATTTCAATTACTACTAATTATTTTTAAAGGCATCAATTTAATAAAGTAAATGTTTTAACAGAACTATCATTAACTTTATAGTGAAGGTTCCATCTACCAACACTAGCTAACGAATTACAATTGATCAAGTTTAAAACTGCGGGTTCCATCCACCCTCTCTGGCTCCAACTGCCAGGATACCCTTCCGAGAGTTCCCTCCACTCTCGGAATGCAAAAACTTTGATTTTAAAACCAAAACCAAAAATCTACCATGTGAATGCATTCCTTGCCCGCCCTTGACCGTGGGTACGGCTATTCGAATAGTTTGACACTCTGCAGAGGTTGTACAACTTTACCCCCCAAGAGATAAATTATCTTAACAGTCACCACGCTTCCTTTGGCATGAGACACAGATAAGTTATCACAAAGCCTTTACCCCACTCTAGACTAGCTAGACACCACCCGCTGAGATTTCACCGCAGAAGGGTTAAATCTGCCCAATCCGAAGCCCCCTCTTGCGCCATATGAGTACAGTAAATCCCTGTCCCTCACTGTGAATAATCAGTAACTCTCTGGCACCCACTTTCCACTGGTGGCACCTAAACTAGACTATCATGAGTTAATCAGCTAGGTCGTACCCATATAGACTTAGGGTTGTACGGTGGTGCTCAGTCTGGACAACACACAAGCGTCGGTCCTTAGTTGACTAGGGTGGAACATACACTTTACAAGATCTCGTGCTTGTCGCACCAACCCAAACCAACCATCCACCCTAATCTAAACTAATTTCCACATTTTATTTTATTTTAAAAGATCAGTGGCAACTCCAATCACCACTAGACTTATAAACACAAAGTTATTACAACAAATCATAATTTCCCATTTTCAAGATTTCAAAGGTATTAAACAGCGTGGCTAAGCATTATACTACCATTCTATTATTCACAAATAATTATAATACTCTCATTAATGAGACAAAGGAAATTCTAGGGTTGCAAAGGTACATGGCATTCAACTTCAATTGAGGGCATAACAAAGTTGGATTAACTAATACCTTAAAATTTGAACTAATGTTTTATGTAAATAGCAATGCACATAATTTAAAATAATTAAAATATTTCAAAATCATAGGTTCAAGATGATCAAAGGAGACTTGCCTTCTTGCACGCTCTCTGGGTCTTCCTGCTGCGGAGTGGAGAGATCTTCGACAACGTTGGACTCTACGCGCGAAAAGACAGAGCAACAAAACAAATACATACAAACAAAATTCAAATAAAATTCAAATAGAGGCCATAATTGGATAGATTATGATTTTAGATGAATTTAGAAATTTGAATGGCTGAATTTGGATTTAAAATGAGAAAGTTATGCTCAATTGAAATTCTCAGTTTGAATAAATCCAGAAATTATGAAATTTTTGACAAGTGGGGCCCACTGGCAGGATTTACTTTTTAATCTTTTATTTTATTGCTTTATTCTGAGTCTATGACAGGTGGGACCCACTGGGCAGTGAGCCCACTGGCCCTGCCTCTGACATGTGGGACCCCTCTAGGCTCTGGGCCCAGATGTCAGTGGGGAGCGCAGACGGGTGGGGCCCAGACGGCAGTGGCCAGCGCAGATGGCAGCCGCTGATGTGCGGGACCCAGCTGTCAGTGCGGAAAATAAAGAAATGGCTCAACCTCAGCGTGCGGAGCCGGGGGCTCGAACGCGCGCTGAGGGAGCCAGGGGGGAAAGGAGATCGCTGCTAGCCAGTCGGTTGGGAAGGCGTTGCCTACCCATAAAGGGTAGGTAATCCCTTTGAGGGGTACCAGCTGGCGGGGCCGGGCAGAGGTGGCCGGAGGCGACGGTGCCGGCGGCGAGAGGTGTCCGGAGGGGTTCGGGGAAGTCCAAAAACGGGGTCCTGGCGCGGAGTAGATGCCGACGGCGGGGTCGACGGGGTTCGGCGAGGAGCGGAGATGGCCGGCGGCGAGGAAGTGGCGGAGCGGGCTCGGGTACTCCGGTGCGACGATGCTCCGGTGGCGGGGAGGCTCGGCCGAGGCGTCGGGGAGGTTCGCACGGGCACGGGGATGCTCGGAGTGGCGGCGGCGGGCTCCGGGGAGGACCAAGGCGGCGGCGATTGCTCGCCGGAGAGCGGCGGAGCTCGGGGAGAGAGGTGGCACGGTGCTGGGGTGCTACGGAGCTCGGGAGAGAGAGCGGAGGGCAGTGGGCGGTTGTGCGGAGGGAGGTGGAGCCTAGGGGGTTTTTATAGGGGCGGAGGGGGAGCACGGTTGCGGCAATCCCTCGCCGGAGATGGCGGCCGAAAATAGGAAGGGAAGGGGAGGAAAGGAAAGGGGAGGCGTGGAAAGGAAAGAGGGGCGGCGTTCGGGGGATTCGGTCGCGCGGGCGCTCGGGGCTTCCAAAACCGGCGGAAGGCGGGGAAGGCATGGCCGGGATCGGCTCGGATTTGGTCGGCCGGCGCAAAGAAGGAAAGAGGGGGAGAAAGAAGGAAGGTGGCGCGTGGGAGGAAGGGGAAGACCCTGACAGGCGGGGCCCACGCGCAGCGAGAGGGAGAGGGGAAGTGAGCGGGCTGCTGGATGGTCCGCGCAGGTGGCGTGGCGCACATTGGGCTGGCCACGTGCCGACCCGAGGGGAGGGGAAGGTGGGGTGGCTGACGGGCCGGGCCCGTTTGGCGGAGGGAGAGGGGAAGTGCGGCCTGGATTGGGCCGGGCGGTGACGTGGGCGGATCTAGGCCGTCCACGCATCGGCCAGAGGGAGGGGATGGATTTTTAATTTTAGAATTTGATTTTTTTATTTTCAGAAAAGGTTAGGAAATTATTTAGGCCTCAGAAAAATATGAAAATACCTCCAAAAATTCCAGAAAAATTCACAGAAGCGCCTGGAGATATTTTGGACTTAATAAAATTATTTTCAACTAATGTTGGTATTTAATTTTCATATTTTAAAATACCTTTTAAATTTTAAAAATATGTTTTAAACTCCAGAAAATCCAGAAAATCAAATAAAATCCAACTACTTTAAAATAATTAATTTGGAATTAAATTTTTCCAGAAAGCAAATTTTGGGATGTTACAGCATGGTTGCAATTTTTTTTACTATTTAATAAGTTTGAGTTGATGGTTGGTGCATTCTCCTTCCTCCCTTTTCAACCGTCCGATTTGAATACTGAAATCTTAACCATCTATCTAATATTCCTCTCCCTCTTTCTCATATCTAACTTCTCCTCCTGTCCACTTTCACCAACAGTTACCATCTTCCACCTCCTCTTCTACTCGGCCTCTTCTACGGATTTTAAAATTTTATCATACTATATCTTCTAAAACTAACGGATGGTAAAATTTATTGAAACATGCATACAAATATGTTCTATTTTTTTTAAATCCATAGTAAAGCACGGGCATTCAATTAGTTTTTTTTAAAAAAATCCAAATTCGATTTCTTCACAAAAACATGCGACGTTTTCCAGAATTTCTCCAGTATTCACTGCAAGTTTCTTTTTTCGCTGCAAGTGAAATCAGCTTGGTCTTTTACGTACAACGAGGCAAAATATAAGGCATATAGTATTTTTCAGTTTTGTTTTGAAATATAAGGTGCGCATGCGATTTTGATGATATTTTCTCTTTTTTGACCTTATTTATCTTCTATATATCTTCAACATTTACGAATAAATACCCACCCACTCTATTCTCTCTCTTATGCCCAAATCATTAACACTAGGGTCATCATAGTCATTTCCCTCTACCATCTTCTTAGTTTTACAACTTTCTTAATATCCGGACATGACCAAAATACGTCTGATAAAAAAGGTAAAGTTGCCACAAGATGGTAATATTTTGTGCGTTTGCTCTAGGACACTAGTTTTTTTTTGTCTTTGCAGAAACACACTATTAAATTGTAACTTATTTGTTGAAACCCACTCTGGCTGTTAAAATACCATTTTTTGTTGAAAGAGTAGAGACGCTTGGCGAAAAGTCCATCTTGCCCTCTAGGTCGCCTTGTTCTTACCTTTTTCTGTATGGTTAATCTCACCGCTCCATGGTCTATATGCTGTCACCACCAGCTAGTGGTAAAAACGGGAAGGATATGAGCAGATATTGCTCTTTCCGCATCTTAATCCATATATTTTATCTCTAATTCAAAGTCGGATACAGGGATACCAATGTGAATACAATTTTTTTTTTAGGATATGGGCACAGGACGAATGCAGATTGGATTCGAATTGATTACGAATAATTTGACGGATAGTGGACACATAAAAAGGATGTAACTTCACCATCGAAAGTATCAAATATACAACAGATAAATGAATTATTTATACTACTAAACAACACAAACATAATTGCATGTATCATACTTCACAAATTCATATTATATATTAGTCAATGACTAGAAAACTATAGAAGATATTAAAGAATATTGATGTTTTCATATTCATAATTTGATGTTTGATCTGATATCTATTTTGTAGATTTATTGGATGTCCTATCTAATATAGATACATAGCGGATATTGCTCTTTCTATATCCTAACCTATATCCCATGAAATTGTCTAGATATAAATACGGACAATATCGGATATAGTTCGAAACTAAAAAATGGCATCTCATATGGATTTTTTTGGATACGACATTGGATCGGATGGGCATTATTTGCCCTTTTTTCACCCAATCTCCAGCCAATCTCCAATGGCCTCTCTTGCACCTCCCGACTGCCACGCCACCGGTCACTATCGCCAGCTGCACCAATCAACCCCCCTCTCTCTCTCTCTTTATTCTCTCTCTGCTCCCCTCTTTGGCTTATGGCCACAGGCGACGGTGAGCTAGCTTTGGCCTATGTGGACCAGTGGAGAACAAGGAGCTCAGATATGGTGTTAATGTGAGAATCATCCAGGAGGAGGCGAACTAACCATGAAGAAGACGAACAGCAGTCGGAACAGGACAAAGTAGAGGCAACGGCCATGCACGAGGCGTGTTCCTTGTTAGGAATAGTCGCATATAGATTGTGAGAAAGGAGAAAGTACAACTTATAAGTGTGAAGGAGTCTCCACCCACTGGACTAGTCTTTTGGGAGGGAGAAGGCCCGACACCACTTATAAAGTTGTTGCTTGAAGGGCTTGCTTGCGGGCAGCCCGTGGGCTCAGGTGTGCAGGGTGCGTAGCCCATTTAATACCTGGGGACTAGGGAGTGAACTTGGTTGGACCTGGTGGGGTGTCAGGGTTCGGATCCAACAAGTGGTATCAGAGCCCAGGCACATAACATCTCCCAAGAGTGCGGTGTGCACAATCCCCACATAGATTGTGGGAAAGGAGAAAGCACAACTTATAAGTGTGAGAGAGCCTCCACCATTGGACTAGTCTTTTGTGGGGGAGAAGGCCCAACACCACTTATAAGGTTGTTGCTTGAAGGGCTTGCTTGTGGGCAGCCCGTGGGCTCAGGTGTGCGGGGTGCGTAGCCCATTTAAGACCTAGGGACCAAGGAGTGAACTTGGTTGGACCTAGCGGGGGTGTTAGGGTCCAGATCCAACATTCCCGGAGTCCGTGGATCCATCTTGGGTGGCGTGAGGGGACAGGGATGACAACAACGACCGGAACAGGCCAGAGCAAAGGAGGCGGCCATGAACAAAGAACCTCACTAGGGATGAACTTCGGCGGTATCTTCAGCCCTGGGAGGCAAGTTCCCAATAGCGGCAGCTCAGCTTGAGGTGACCTAGCGAGGGTTGGCAACGGTAGCGACCTCGGTGCGGCAATGGAGCACAGCGGTGACAGTCCTCGGCAGTGGCTCGGGTAGAGGTGCAGCAAGAACCAGGGGTGAGGCGTAGACCATGACGCGGACGGTAGGGCGCGGGTACTTTTGGAGCGGCAGATCGGCGTGTTAAGGCACGGGTCCAATGACGAGAAAAATGAACAGGCTGAAACAACCCTAAAAATTCAAAATTTTTGAATTTATTTTAATTTTGTTTGAATTTGAAATTTTGGCCAAATTTAGAAACTCCAACAAATTTTTGCTTTCCCTTTCGGGTAATCCACTTTCCATTCGCCAAAATGCCCTCGGGCCTCTACGTCATCGCCCCTGTTTTCGTTGCTGTGCGCTGACATTGATCGCACTTGCTAGTGTTGCCTCACGCACCTGTCACCAGCAGCTATGTCAAAAGTAGCACAACATTTGCTACACCTCAACGACCACTCGTACCTCACCTTAACGCTACAACTGATCACGCGCCGTGCCGCTCCATTGTCAACTTGCATCGCTACCATCTCTTGCTGCCAGCTGCTCAACATGCACCGCAACGTTGTTGCTCACCGTGTCAACTGGAATGCCCGCGCTAGTGACAGGCTAAGCATCTCCTACCACTAACGTACCCACCAGGTCCACCACTGTAGCGTAGAAGTTGCTCGTCTGTCCATGCCATCATCCATATACCATCGTATCGCTCCTAACGCCACCGCCTTTGTCGCCTATAAAGCCATGCTCGCCGACTCCTTCACAACTTTTTGCCAAGCTATGCTGCCGACTCCCTATTCTTCACCAGTGAGCCCAAATTCAATCCCTCACCGCTGCCTCCTTACTAACCCAATTAACTATGTCTTTAGCAAATCCTCAACACCACAAAGCTATCCCCAGCTTCTTGTCAAGCTTTGTCACCTCTAGCTCGTCATTGTTGTGAGCCACCGCTCTGCCACACATGGTCACCATCACCGGAGCTCCTCGAGCCATCCCAAGCTAAGCCATTACCACCGCCAAACTCCCCCCACCTCCTAGATGCTTGAGCCATCCTTAATTTGACTGAAGCTTTGCCCTAGCTCTGCCTTGCCATGCCTCTATTCCAGTCAAGCACCACCGTGACCTACCATCTCCAAGCCACCATTGCTCATGTGTGTGCCCAAAATAGGTTGCTCGCGTTAAGTTAGTGCTCGCCGCACCACCACTTACCACTGTTCACCATTGTTGTCACCCAATTTCACGTCGTCGTTGTTTCCACTGTCTCGGTAGCCATGAGAGCGAGCTTCAACTCGTTCTAGAGGGAGCTAGGCCCTGAGCCTTTTAGGCCAACAAGGTGGGCTGGTAAAGCCAATTGGAGCCATCTCTTAGCCCAATCGGCAAACTAGGCTAGCCCATATTGTACAAACCAGCATTGTTCGTAGCCCAACCCATTACTGTACAGCCCATTAGGTTCAACCCATACTTGTTACTATTCAACAAAACTTGTTAAGCCTATATGTACTCGTTTTGACCGTCCCGAGCCAGTCTAACCCAATTTCAGCTCTGTTCGACTCATCCAACCATATTTAGACTCTAACCAACTAAATTCTCCTATGTTTAATATTTTCCAAGATTTTTCACTTTTATTTTAGCCTTTTCCCAGCTCACTTTCTTTTGAGCCCAGACTTATTTGTTTCTTTTCTTTGCGATAGCACCTGGATTCGTTGAGAAGACTACCGAAGGAGCTAATCAAGATGCAGAAGAAGTAAGCCCAGTTGAACACTACTGCAGAAAGGCATGTCACATATCTTTGATCATGTTGATACCATATTATGAAATTATCATTAATTTCATTATTATTATTTGAGCACTTTTTTTTACATAAAAGTATAGTTTGGAATGACATGATGAATAATTAGATCATACCACCGAAATGTCCTATCGTATTTGTGAAGGTTATATTCACTTTGACAACTTTGGTAATTAATCACTGTATAGATAGCTATTAGTAGATTGGACAACTAAAATGATTTACTAGAACTACTAAGAATAGTTCGGCTTCCCGTCGGTAGATTTTAAAGTGATACTAAGAGTTGAGGCTACTTGGTGGGAAGCAACTAGATGGTGAGAGCGTATAACCTCACCGTAGGATTGGGGCTTTGGTATGATTCTGGTGGTATTATGCTGTAATGCACGTAGTATGTGAATGATAGCATCGTCTGTGGCAAGTAAGGACTAGACCCTTATGCTAAGTAAAGGACATATATCTTGCTCAACTACAAGTTTGACTTGTCAAACCTTGTCTAGTACAATGCTCAATCTGATCGAATATCTACAGGAGAGATCGCTATCTGAGAGTTTCAGGATGACCAGTGAGAAAGGGGTGAGATGAAAGTCGGGCTTGTAATGCTACTTGCCATTCTTTAAAACAGTAGGTCTACTCAACATCAGGCCGTGATTTCTGCTCTGTCCAATGAATTTCTGATAAAAGTTGAATGATCTCAATGCTACTGGGTAGAAACTAGAATGAATAGAGCAGTTAATGATCTTGTTATCTCAACTCAATCGCACGCTACCATGTTACGTGTCTATTACATGATATTGCGAGTTTGAGAAAATTTGTGAATAAAGCTGGGCAGCTCTATAGAATATGACATATAATATTCAGATACGCCATGCTTCCAGTCAATGAAGCCGTGTGTTAATGGGTGAATCCAATAACAAGGCATAAGTAGGATTGTAATGATTTTAAGACGATAAATGAGTTGGTTAAATCCCTTTTCTTTTAATATGATGATGCTTTGCATTTCAAGTCTGAAAAACATTTGCAAATAAACATGCATCTATAATCATAATGATAAAACTCTCATACCTCACTCTATTGACATACTGGCAAGTAGTTAAGTAGATATTTCTGTGTGACTTATTGAGTACGGTTGTACTCATACTTGCTTAATCATCAACAGAAAAAGTTTGGGAAGGCACAGGCACTACAAGGTTTTTACCCTAATCCAACCACTTGTATTCGCAACGCCACAAATTTAGTCGCAATAGGAGGCTCTATTGCAACATGGACTATAATGGTTGCGATACGTGGCACTTATTGCATCTAAATTATTGGGTTGTGTTAGTCCTAACCTTTGTTGCGACAGGTAGGTGTTATGGCCACGATTAAACTGTGATTGCAATTACATTTAAATATTGCAACAAATTAAGCTGCGTTGTGTTAATAATAAATTTGCGTTGCGATAACACGTCGTTGTTGCCACCATTCGAACGATGGTTGCGAGTAGTTTTCAATATCGCCACGAAATAATTGTGTTGCCATAGAATTGGCATGCGTCGCGAAAGGTCGCGCTATAATGCATCGAAAAAAATAGTTCGTTGCATGGCATAATGTTCTATTGCTACTCATAACATATGTTGCAATAGTGTAGTACATTTGGTTGAAAATTATTAGTCATATTGCCATACAAATTTGTTGGTGGCCCAAACTACTCCTACACATGGGCCAAAGGCTTCGAACGCATGGGCCAAAGTCAAAGGTTTCCTACACCGAGCGACCACCAGGCACATCGCCGGCATTGATAAAAAAACGCATCGCCGCAAATCCCCGCCGCCCGATAGAATCCGCCGCCACCGCCCTACAGCAGCAGCAGCCGTCGGCGATTTCTTGTCCATTGGCATCGCGCACGACGGTTTCTTCTTTCGCCTCGGTCTCCGTGAAAAATCGTCGTGCGCTTGAAAGATAGCAAAGGATCGAGCAGCAAGCCTCGTCATGCATCTATGATTTAAAAAGAAAAAAAATTGCGGCGGCTTGTGTTCGTGGCGGCGGGTGATTTTGGAGCCGACTGTGACTTTGGAATTAGTGCTTGGTATTGCTGGATGAGGTATGTGTTTTCTTTGATTATCCATTGGCCTATATGTTGATCTGAGAATAGCATGCATGCAGCTGAATCCTTCAGGAGGATTGCATGTTTTGACGTGTGCTTGCATGCATGATTTTTTAGGGTTGTTGTTGCATGCATGCCGGATGTTTTGCACGCCATGGCTGATAGTTGAATTGCGGCCGCGCGGCTGACCGTACGGGATTAGAGGTAATTAAGGCAAGTGCTAATTAAGGTTTGTATTAGCATGTTGGTGGCTGCATTAGGGCATGTACAACTCATAGACGGGTTGCTGTCTGTAAGTTCCTTTCACTTCACACACAGACAACTTAATAGACAGCTTGTACAATGGGTCGTCTATTTGACTGTCTGCAAACTGTTTAATGCATGCATACAGCCATGATCAAGCATGAATATGATTCCTGTATACCATTGTGTTGCTTCTTGATACTTAACAGATCAAGCATAAATAAGATGAACATAATTACAATATTTTTTAGAACCATCAATATAAATGATATATTAATATGTATATATATAATATAATAGTTTTTTCATAAATCAAATAAAATATAGTACGATTACATCATGTAGGTCTAATATACTGCAACATGTTCATGCAAGACCATATTCAGCAACCATAGAGCACATACCAATTATAGTATAAATGTCCACCAGTTCATACCAAGACCATACAATTTTCATGACAGGCCACAACCACAAGTCCACAACAAAAAACAAGTTCATACCACAACAGATTGTCTCCAGGTCACAAAAACATCGACTACACAGAGGCCATAACAAATATTTTCAAAGATGACCAACAGCCCTGTGACAATAGTGAAAGTGCTATTAGAAAAACAAAAAAAATTGGCATGTTTAGCATGTTTCAGTTTAGCATGCCATAACAAATATTTTCAGTTCATGCTAATTTTCCTCTCTAACATGTTTCAGTTTAGCATGCAGTTTATGAGGTCAAACTAAGGGTACAAGCAGTTCTAGAAAACTTAGGAGCCATTGTTGCAGATTTGTAGTGATGAGAGGGTGAAGAATCACATAGCATGGGATGCTAAGATTATACTTTCTAGAGATGCATACAAAATAAACTTGCTGATCTAATAACGTTGCTGCAGGAGCTAACAAAATGGCAGCAAAAATTGCCACACAATGCCTGGTTATGTGAAATGGAAATACTCTGAGGTTCAATTATTTCATTCATACAACAGTCTCATATCAAAATTGACATAATGGTTATGAACATCAGTCATGAATCTTAGCATAACATCAGTCATGAATCTTAACATAACAAAAGATGATTATCATCATAGTTTGAGATATACCAAGTTTGTCAAGATATACCATGGTTCAATTAGGAAGTTTATAACGGGGATGTGGGTTGTTGTCCCTGCAAAAGTGAACTAATTTACCCTTGTCATCCCAAGAAATATATATCTGTTCAAGAAATATATATCCCAAGAAAGTGAACCAATAAGCCAACTATGCCTCACTACAGCTTCAACAATTGTAATTGGTTTGTCCCAGATCAAGTATTTCTTGGGTTACAGTGTTACAAGAAGCAGCAAAATGGATCCACCGTGAAAGCAACTAGCAGAAAGTGTAATAAAATTATATTATACTTTTGGGCGCATGACAGAAAAGTCTCCATAGAAGCACAATGAGGGGGAAAACTGAAACTTACCATCAAACTTCTTTACACTAAGAGCCTCAAACGACGACTCCAATGTCGAAGCTGGTGAAATCTGCACAAATGAAGTAGCATGAGCAATAATCAAGCAGAATTGAAGTGAAAAAGAAAAAAGAAAATCAATGATCCATTCAAAGAGATGTACCCTCCTATCAACATCCTTTTTGTTGGTGCCTTCTTCTTGTGCAGGCTCTGCATCGCCGCCTTCTCCCAAATCTTCAATGGCAATCACCAAATAAAGACATTGTAAGATTATGACAAAAGCATGAAACAGATAAATACTTCCACTTTTACCATTAAAAAAATGAAAACAACAATTAGTGGCATCCAGCATAATAAGAGTAATTTGCAATCGATACTAACTCACTTAAAATTTAAATTACACTTAAATTGACACGCAGAGTGCACCGAATCAACACGCAGCGAGTAGATCTTCACGCCCGCCTCCAGCGTGCAGCTAGCTGAGCTTCTTGACATTTCACAATCTGCAGCACGAGCAAAAAGTGAGATGAATCAATTATCAATATCAATACAAATGCAACTCCTAATAGCACTGGGCCAGATTATCGACGATCCTACAGTATCCTATTACCATTTTTTATGTCTGCTTTACCTGGAACTTTAACCTTAATGTACCGATTTAATGCAGGTGTCAAGCGGAAGCAGGCAGGGCAATCGGATAATATAGCTGGTGTTGTTGGGAAGGTTGGGTCCGTGGTGAAGAGTCGGTGGGCTGTTTTCCAGGAGGCAAGGCAGCAGCATGTCGATTGAAGATAGGAGCTGGATGCGCATGGCGAAGTATACTGCTGAATGGCAAAAAGGATTTAAGGACTTCATTCAGAATACCTTTGGAGGCAGATCTAAAGAAGAAACTGCTCCATATCCATGTGCTCGTTGCCGTTGCATGTCCTACAGAAATCAAAAAGATGTTCGAAGTCATTAGGTACTTAGAGGGTTCGATGAAAGTTTCATCCAAGGAGAAGGTAATGCTCAAGATTTAGTTGCATGTCCTCAGGAGGATAACCTTGCTGAAGGAGAATACGATGATGGCGAAACAGGTGATGCGCCTGCTAGCAAAGAACTGATTTCTGCACTAATCTGCGGAGCTATACATGGCGAACTCACAGGAAGTGGAGATGAAGAGCCAAATGAGAGTGCAAAGAAGTTCTTTAAGTTATTAACCGAGGCACAAAAGGAACTGTATCTAGGCTGCAAGGAGGCTACAAAGGTTTCTTTCATTATCAGGATTTTTCAGATGAAGTGCATGCATGGTTTTAGTAACAATGGAATACAGTCGATCCTTAATCTGTTCGCGTTGTTCCACCCTGGTATCCCAGACACCTTGGATAAAGTGCATAAGGTTGTTCGAGATCTTGGACTCGACTACCAAAAGATTCATGCATGTTTGAACGACTGTGTATTATTTCATGGGGATTATGTTGACTTGGATACATGTCCAACCTGTGGTCAGTCTAGGTGGAAAGGGACAGACTCTTCTGAAGATGCTGAGTCCTTTAGCACTTGTGGCGGACAAAAGCGTTTTCCATGTAAGATCTTGCGGTATTTCCCACTTACTCCTCGGCTGCAAAGATTGTTTATGAGGGAGTCGACATCAAAACTTATGCGTTGGCATAAGGAAGGACTGGTGCGTGATGGGAAAATGCGTCACCCTGCAGACTCGTTGGCATGGAAGCATTGGATGCCCTGGAGGAGGAATTTGCATCTGACCCTCGCAATGTAAGGCTTGGACTTGCATCTGATGGCTTCAATCCGTTTGGGATGTTGAATGTTGCATACACTACTTGGCCTGTCATCATAATCCCTTATAACTTGCCTCCTTGGTTGTGTTTAAAACAATCGTATTGGATGATGTCAATGCTGATACCAGGGCCCAAATCTCCTGGAATGAACATCGATGTCTATTTGCAGCCACTGATCGATGAGCTAAAGGATCTTTGGGAAAAGGGTGTTCTCACATGGGATGCAAAGGTTAGGAAAAATTTTACCTTACGTGCAGTTCTACTATGGACCATAAACGATTTCCCTGCATATGCCATGCTGTCTGGTTGGAGTACTAAAGGCAAGTTTGCATGTCCTTACTGTCATAAGTATACAGAATACTTATGGTTGAAATTTGGCTGCAAGCATTGCTACCTGGGTCATCGTCGCTTTCTGCCACAGAACCATAGATGGCGCAGGAATAAAAGTAGCTTCAACAACAAGGTAGAAACAAGGGAGGCTCCGGTGCCACTTACTGGTGAAGAGGTTCTGCAGCAGTATGACAGTTTTGAGCAACCAAAATTTGGGCAAGGCACAAGGAAGAGGAAGCAGCGTGAAGAAGAAACTAGGTGGCACAATTGGAGGAAGAAGAGTGTATTCTTCCAACTACCGTACTGGGAAAAATTGCTTATTAGGCATAATTTGGATGTCATGCACATCGAGAAGAACATTGGTGAGAGCATATTGGGGACATTGCTGGACATTGATGGTAAATGTAAGGATGGTGGGAAGGCTCGGCTTGACTTGCAGAATCTTGGGATTAGGAAGGATCAACATCCTGTGGTGGAGAATGGCAAGTATACTTTGCCATCAGCGTTGTACAGCTTAGGCAAGGATGAGAAGGAAATGTTATGCAAATTCCTACAAGGAGTGAGGATGCCTGATGGTTTTGCAGCAAATATAAAGAGATGCGTGGACGTCAAGGGATGTAAGGTTTCTGGACTGAAGACTCATGACTATCATGTTATATTACAGAAACTATTACCACTGGTAGTACGCGACATATTGCCTCAAGATGTTGCTATCCCATTGATTCAGCTAAGTAATTTTTTCAGTTCATTATGTTCAAAGGAACTGGTGGAAAGTGACCTTGAAAAACTGACCTCTTCGATTGGAGAGACTTTATGTCGGCTAGAGATGTTATTCCCACCAGCATTTTTTGATATTATGATGCATTTGCCAGTTCATTTAGCTGAGGCGGCTAGAATTGGAGGACCTGTGTGTTATAGATGGATGTATCCAGTCGAGAGGTATCTACGTACGCTGAAAGGATATGTGAGGAACAAAGCACAACCTGAAGGTTCTATAGCAGAGGGATATATCGCTGAGGAGTGCACGACATTTTGTTCTCGGTTCCTAGAAGACATTGATACGAAGCTGAACCGCCCAGAGCGTCATGAAAGCAGTGCAGCGAATGAACCACCGTCTGGGCTTAGCGTATTTCAGACCATTGACTACAGTAAGAAAGGTTGCAAAGTTGAGTCTATTCCTACTTTAGAGTTGAAGCAGATGCTGCACTACATAATAACAAACTGTGATGAGGCTGTTCCATGGATTGAGTAAGTTGAAATTACAACTGGTGTGTGTTTAATGTTCCTCATGATTAATGTTTTTCTAATTGAGTACCTTTGTTTTGATCATATGTAGTTTGCATAAGGAGGAACTCAAAAAGATTACTACACACGGCGTTGAGAGACGTCACAGGGAGCAATTTGTTGGTTGGTTTGAACGTAAGGTGAGTAACGTTGTCAATTGCATGCTTACAGAAAATAGCTACTGTCTTTATTTATTTTGCTGTTTTCAAATCGATTGCAGATGAACGAACTTTATGCAGAAGGGGGGATTAGTGATACACTATATGCCCTTTCTCGAAGACCAGATCACCGGGTTCGTGTTTTCAACAGGTCCGTCATCAACGGTTTCTTTTTTCGAACGGCTTCTGTAGAGAGTGCCTTGAATACACAAAATTCAGGGGTTGCAGTTAAGGGTGCTGATAGTTCTGCAAGTATGGAGTGGTATGGTGTCATTAAAAAGATATTGACACTTGATTTCCCTGGTAAAAAAGAAGTCGTACTGTTTCAGTGTGATTGGTACGACGTACCTGCTCCTAGTAAGAACAAGAGCAGAGGGTACCGTAGGGATCAATATGGGATTATAGATGTCGATACAACTCGTTTTCGATATCTAAACGATCCTTACATCCTGGGGACTCAAGCTGAGCAGGTTTTTTATGTGAAAGGTGCAAAGAAATCAGAGTGGAGCACTGTTGTAAGAATGAAGCCTAGAAATTTGTTTTCCTTGCCTGAACCACTAGACACTGAAAATGAGGGACAACTTGATATTGACTCACTGGAGGTGGGAGTGGAAGCCGTGAATATTTCAAGCCAGAATGAAGTTTTGTTATCTTGGAGGAGGACACTGACCTGGAAGGGGTGACTGGAGATGCAGCCGTCATTGAAAATGCGCTACCAGTGCCTGAACCATGTGATGAAGACTTAGTTGATGAAGATGATGATACTGATGACACCTACGTTGATGATGGACATGTAGCACCTGTCAACTCTTTAGGCACCAGTCTTGATGATGAATTCTTTGTATAAATATGAATTTAGGAAGCACCACCTTGTTTTGTAATAGGCTTTAATTTATATGCAGGACAAATAGCTATGTGTGCCGAACAAATTTTATTTTGGATTGAAATGGCTTCCACCCTTGTGCTTGGTAGCTGTGTATATGCTGCTGCTTGTTCTGCTTCTTGGCTGCTGCTGCTTGTACTGGTACTGCTGCTTAATATGCAACCTGGTGGTATGTGCTAATTAGTTCTAACTGTTTATAATAGCTACTGATTAGCTTACCTACAGTTTTCCTGTATCTGTCAACCCCAGCACAAAGCTTTCATAGAGCATGCCTACCTTAACATTAAGCAGCTTATGTGCAACAAATTGTTCATCTCAAACAGAAGGTATGATACAATTTTGGGTATCCATCGTCTCAAACAGGACATGCACTTCAGTAGGGAATGATGTGCTAGTTAATTTTCTAACATTTCATATGCAAAGTGCACACACTAGGAGGTCTAAACAAACACAAACATAGAAGTCATTTGAACATTCAGAATTAACACAATTCAGCATACAAGCAGGCTGTGATTTAGTCATACAGGCATCAATTGTTACCAAACATACAAGCAGGCTGTCAATTAACCTGACCCAACCTAGCTGATCAATCTAACCAAATTAGAAAGGCTAACCCTACCAAATTACTAACCCAATCTAGTACCTCAAATCACCGTAACACTACCAAATTACTAACCCTAACTTAATCTTACCTTCTTCTTGGCCGAGCAGGACGCTGCTCCTATGTCCCGATTGCCGCAAGTCGGAGCCGCCTTCTACGGGGGCTTCTTCTTTGCCGAGGTGGACGCCGGCCCCTTGCCTCGCTTCCGGCGCATCTTCTTGAACTCCGGCTTCACGTCATCCTCGGAGTGGCCAGCCCCCAAAGACGTCGATGAACCGGAGGCGCCACGGTGGCTTGGCATCACCTTCTTGGAGGGGGCGAACTGGCCCCGCGCATATGTGCGGTTGAAGGTGCGAGTTGTGGACGCGCTCGCCGCCTGCCATCTCGACGCCGTCGCCGTCGCCTCAGGGGAATCTAGAGAGTCACGAGCGTGTGTTTTTTTGTTTTAGCAAAAGTCACGAGCGTGGTGAGGGGAATCCCCTGGAAGGAGGCCGCTGGTGGGGTTTTGTTGAGGCGAAAATGGGCCGGCCCATTTTGCTGGTTACTCCAATCTCTTGACGGATGCGTGCACGATTTAGTACCACCTCGCTAACTCAAACGAGACTAGCACAGCTTAAAGATTTGAGTCCCTGCTGCGCTACTGAATTTCCATGATTCTGGCATTATCTTGAGCACTCTACACGCTACTGGGCCAACTTGGCTCAAGCTTGACTGAGCTGTTGGCCCTTTTTAGGCTTTGTTTTTTTACAAACTATTGTTTTTTTACAATCACATTATTAATCTATAAACATTATTTGCCCAATCTTTTTTATGTAATTTTTTGCAAAATAATTATTTAAGTTAACATTATTTGCCCATTATTTTTTATGTATTTTTTTGCAAAATAATTATTTATGTCAAAAATATTTGCCCAACCTATGTATCTCAAACTTAGTTCATCATCTCCTACTGAGTTGCCACGTTATCTCCGCTTGAGTGCCACGTCATGTCCTACTTGTCGGTTCTTCATGACCCACTACCTTGTTATGCCCCAACATCTTGCACTAGCTAGGTAGGACCCACATCTTCTGCCTGTAGTTGGGTTGGTCATCATGTCCTGCTAAGTTGCCACATCATCTCCGCCTAAGTGCCACGTCATGTCCTACTTGTCGGTTCTTCATGACCCACTACCTTGTTATGCCCCCAACATCTTGCACTAGCTAGGTAGGACCCACGTCTACTATCCGTAGCTGGGTTGGTCCTCATGTCCTGTTGAGTTGCCATGTCTTCTCCGCCTGAGTGCCATGTAATGTCCCACTTATCATTTCTTCATGACCCACTATATATATTGTTATGCCCCAACATCTAGCACTAGCTAGGTAGGACCCACGTCTTTTGCCTGTAGTTGGGTTGGTCATCATGTTCTACTGAGTTGCCATGTCTTTTTCGCTTGTTTGCCATGTCATGTCCTACTTGTCGGTTCTTCATGCCCCACTACCTTGTTATGCCCCAACATCTTGCACTAGCTAGGTAGGACCCACGTCTTCTATCCGTAGCTGGGTTGGTCCTCATGTCCTGTTGAGTTGCCATGTCTTCTCCGCCTGAGTGCCATGTCATGTCCCACTTATCATTTCTTCATGACCCACTATATATATTGTTATGCCCCAACATCTAGCACTAGCTAGGTAGGACCCACGTCTTTTGCCTGTAGTTGGGTTGGTCATCATGTTCTACTGAGTTGCCACGTCTTCTTCGCCTGTTTGCCATGTCATGTCTTACTTGTCGGTTCTCTTCATGCCCCACTACCTTGTTATGCCCCAACATCTTGCACTAGCTAGGTAGGACCCACGTCTTCTGTCCGTAGTTGCGTTGGTCATCATGTCCGTCTGAGTGCCACATCATCTCCCATTAGTCGGTTCTTCATGTACCGCCTGAGACCAACTAATATCATAATTTCGTTATGTAAATTTTTGAATGAATTTCATTTTGATTGGACCAACTACTTTTTGATTTAGTAAAATCCTTCATCAAATTTGTCTGCCTTTATAGTCTTTCCCACATACATTTTCCTCGAAACAGATTCCCACAAAAACCGAAGGCCGCGTCCCACGTTTCCCATAATTGCGATCTATTCCAAAAACCGTGAGGGGAGAGGAGGGGTCCCTTCGTTTTTGCCCTAGCTCAGGTCTGATGGCATCGTTGCCGCCGGACACCGGGACGGGGCATCCCTCCATGGACGTCGCCTCTGGAGATCTCAGCAGGAGAGCTGTGACGACGCCTTCATCCAAGAGGACGCCATCGTCTGCTTCACAACGCGATGGCGCCGGAGAACTCAGGAAACAGCCCGCCAGATCAATGGAACAGCGACGTCATCCTCATATTCAAGCCGTCGTCGAGGAAGAAGATGAGGACGAACACACCGGGTCACTAAGGTTTCGCGAAAGCAGGTATGCAGACGATGTTATAGTACTTTTACAGTATGCAATATATGCTAGGGTTTATGACTAGGGATGCCTCGCCGTGTCCTGCCTCGCCGCACTTCACCTCGGCCGTGTCGCCTCCTTCTCCGCGCTCCTTATCCGCCTCGCGCGTGCTCGCCTCCCCTCCGCCGCCACCGCCGTCCTCGGCCGCGCCGCCTCCGCGCCCTGCCGATTCCTAGAGCCGCAGTTCCTGCCGCTCCTTCGCCTCCTCCCCGCCGACCACGCCCTCACGCTCCTCCGCCTCCTGCCCGTGCTCCTCTGCCGCAACCGCGTCTCGCACAAGAACGATGACTTGGAGACCGCCTTCAAAGTGCTCAACGAAATGCGCGAGTAGCTTTACGAGTTGTTTTTGCTGGTGGTGAAAACATATGCATAGCTGACCAAGAACTACGAGTTGTTTTTGCTCCTGTAAGCCAGTTCTTTGCTTGGAGGATTGTTCTCCCATTTTAGTTTTATGCCAACGAACTTAATGGTAAAATGTTCCCTCCTGAGAGTTCTTAATACATGATAATGCATTTGATTGGATACTCAGTATACTATACTATACTCAGTATAATGCAGGTACGACCAGGTACTTGGTAGGAAAATTCAGGATTGTTTTGGATATTTTTTTTGTTTTGTTACTTGCTTCTTATTTCCGAACCTCATGCACTACATCGGCAGTCATGATGAAATTGAGTAGGAAATGCTACATTCAACATTTGAAGGCTAATTACTTTATATTGGGTACATGTTCATTCATATATTAAACAAAATGGCCCCCCTACATATTGATGTGAGCTCTGCCACTGTTTATGTCATAGTAATTTCAGTAGACTTCGACAATGATAATGGCAAATATGAACCTTTTTATTACTGCGATATATCTGCTTTATTGATTTCTAACTACATGTATATACACGTAGTGCACCAAAGATTGGAGAGGTTTGGACAATATATTTCCAATGCAAGGGGAAGGATCCAGAAAACGAATTTGTCGATGTACATTTAGATAAAGCTGATGTCACATATTTTAACTTGGCATCTTTTAAAGAACAGCTTGGGTACGGACCTAGGGACTTCATGTACTACAAGATGCGTTGTGGCAGGGATGTAGCAAAACTTGAGGCCATGGGTTATATACGAGATGCAGATATAGTGCTACATATGAATGAGGCCGAGAGGGAAATCAGGTTGGTACTGTCGAAGGAGCAGGAACATGAGGTAGATGTCGCCATAACACCGATTAAGCGACCAAGGGAGAAGGGAAACAATGGTGACTCAAGTACGCTTGAAGACATTGATGCCTACAAGTTGTGGCTAGCAAAGCTGCAATCCAAGGATCTAGACACTGGTAAGATTGTTCGATGATTCACTCATGCAAATTGTTATAACAAAGTGTTGCTCTGACAAGTGGTATTGTATAATCATCATCACTCGCAGATTTAAGGGATGCCTTCAGGGATGAAACAATCGAAACATACAAGGAATGGCTAAGGCATACAGTCCGTCGTCGACACATGCGTAATTAAATATCTTTACTCATTTAAACATGTTTACTGTTCTGCAAACAATAAAATAATTATTAACATGTGTTGGTTGCATTCTTTTTGTAGTATCATTATTGGAAGAAAATACAAATGATGATGACATAACTGAAGGGGAGGAAAATGATAGGCCAAGTCATGCTAGGAAACCAAAAAATCTAGGAGATGGTATGTGCTACTCCTTCCATTTTATATTTTATATTAAAAACTCTTTTGCTTATCATGGATGTTCCATTATTTCTTAATGTTCAAATAGGAGAAAATTCCAAAACACGTGGAAGAGGATGTCTCAAAGGTCTGACAGTAACCAACAAGAGAATTAGGAATCGGACTCAGAAATTAAAAATCGAATTTAATCCTAGGCTGGGTGGCCCCATTGGTGAGAACCGTCGGTCGTTCGTGGATGAGGTGGTAACGTTTACCAGGAAAAAGGCTCCAGTTATAGGAGTGAAAACGTGGAAGGGTGTGCATCCAAAAGTCAAAATGTCAATAGCAGATGACATACTGGTATGACACTATCTTTTTTGTCCATATGTCTTGTTGTCACTAGCTAAAATTTTGTATTCTATTTGTCTTTGCATTGGAACAGCTTAACTGAGACTTACAGAATGTTGAAGAACCTAAAGAAAAGATATGGGCCATTGCCAAGGAGAGGTACAAAGGATGGTGTGCTGCATTTAGTGCTACATACAGGGCTTACCGCACTGACGTTGAAAGAATGAAACATAAGCCTGAAGATTTAGACAATGTTGAGTGGTACTACTTGATCCAGTACTTTGGAAGTGAGAGCTTCCAGGTTTGTAAAATGGTTAAATATCCTTTTCTTTTTACAAATGATCAAATCAGTGTTTTAATCACATCATTTGTAAACCATTTACAGAAGAAGAGCACCAAGAATACTGAAAACCGTAAGAAGCAAAAGACATAGCATCTCATGGGATCCAAACCATTTTCCCAAATAAGCTATGATTAGGTAATGACAAGCTTTACTGACCTAGTTATTTGTTACAACAGTCAATACCTCATACTACATGTGTTGCCATCTCAGAGAGACCCGACAACTGGTGAGGAGCCTACTGATTTGGATCTTTGGATGGTTACTCACACCAAGGGCGGGCAATGGTCAAACCCAGATACACTGGAAGTATATGTGAGTGCTAAATATATATATTGTTCTGACTTTATAATTGGTTCATGCTTCATAAAATTTTGGAACACTTCTAATTTTAATCCTTCTAATGTGTTAATTATGTTTCGCTTAGGAAAATGCTCTCGTCAAAATTGCTGAGGCAGAATTATCGAAAGATAAACAATGTCTTACGGTTGAAGAAGAAAATGCACTTTTCCAGAAATACTACAAAGAAACCATAGGGACCAAAACGTACAGATGTCATGGTCATGGATATATGGCGAAATATCCAACACGAACGGCTCTATTGAATGAGAGAGAAGAGAATTTAGCCCGTAGCTCAGCTGCAGCCCTACAGCACCGAGAGGAGGTTGAAGATTTAAAACAAAAACTTGCAAATGAAGTTGCTGCAAGGGAAAGAGATAAGGAAGAAAGTATCCGACAAATGCAGGAACTTAGAGAAGAGCTTCGTTTGCAAGTTGCACTGTTACAGGTAGTAAATATATTATATGCTTGTCTTTTGTCGATTTTTTCCCCTAATGTTGCGTGCCTTTTATATGGTGCAGGCTAACCCAGGAAACACCACCTGTTCACAACCTCTAAATAGCGCAACTGTGGGCATGAATGACATCACACCACCACGTATAGAAGATGAAGAACAAGAGGTAATAAAAATGCAGCATGTCGACATACAAAATGCATTTGTACACATGTGTATTAATGCACAGTGTTGTTATTTTGTTTGTTGGCAGATTCAACCAGCAAGCGTGATGACCACAGAAAAAGAAGTTGATCCACCTACTCGCACCACGGCTACAGCTAATACTACTGTAACAAGAAATCTTTTCCCAACAGACAACAATGACCCACCAGCAGATTCAAATTCTTCGCAGCAACAGATAAGGCCTGCTGCAAAAACTCGTAATCAAAAGAAAAAGCTACATGTATGAATGCCTATATGTGAATTTTGTTTGTTCATTTCAATCAAATTATGTGCCGCATATTGGAAACGGTGGGTGAGTCATATATGCTATGTTGTAAGCATTACTATTGACTTGATTTCATTGCCGAATTATGTCCCTGCTGTACATTGCCTACTATACATTGACTACTGTACATTGCCGAATTTCATTGCCTACTGTACATTGACTAATTATGTTCCTGCTTATAAAATGCAGGAAAGCATGGAGAGGCAAAATAATTAAAGTACTATGGAATATGCGTGCGAGCGTGTGCTGATGGAACATCATGAGATGAATAAGTGAAGCAATACTTCGAGTGAATGAAGAACAATTTCTTTTTTATTGCACAATACTTCGAGTGAATGAAGAACAATTTCTTTTTTTATTGCAAACATAGTTCAAGACTTGTAGTTTGAGAGGATATTTTTGTTATTGCAAACATATTTATTCTGGCTCAGACATAATTTTCCAGTTATTGAAGGATTGATTTCATATATGTGTGTCGATGATTAAATTTTTTCTTTAATTCTATTGTATCTATGTTGCAACAATAAATTAATATACAAATATCGAACGAAATAGGCGTACACGACGAAAATCTCCTCGTCGCAATAAACTGAAATGCATCAATTGTTGTTTGTCGCAATAAACAGTATTGCAACGTAGGTTGTGCAATGCCATAAGAGTTAGTAACCACAACCAATCGTGTCGTTGCAATACCACTTACGTGCAACCAAAAAATTTACGTGGCAACATAAGTTATTGCAATGAAACATTGTACGTCGCAATTACGGATATAGCCACCAAATGATTTTCGTTGCAGAAGATTTTATTGCAATGGAACATAGTCCGTGGCAATTAGTTCTATTCCCACGAAGCAATGGCATTGCAATCTTGGCTCGTTCTTGCAACACAATGTTTGGTGGCAATATAGTCTATTGCCACAACATGTGTCGTGGCAACAATTACTAATGCAACGATGCTATTGGTTGCAATATCTCCTATTGCGACCATATCGTGCGTGGCATTTGCTTTTTGTGCTCGTTGCGAAAGTCAAAGTATCGCAACACATCAAAATTGAGTCGCAATAACCTATTGCAACATATTTAAATGCCACGACTCACAATGAAATCGACTTCGAAGCATTTGTTACGTATTGCAACCAAAATGCCCGTATTGCAACCATTCTTAGGCGTTGCTTTAGGTTAAAATCCTTGTAGTAGGGAAACCTTTTGAGGGAGACTTCGTGACTCCCTAGAAGGTGATGATTACTGGTTTTAGGTCTCGTCTACTCTCGAGCATGCCTGTCATTCATTTGGAAGATCTATTGTATTGTAATATAGACTTTTGTTTGGATACTTTTAATGTTGTAAACTCGGCTGCTAAGCCGTACTCCCTTGTAATAAAAGTTTGGCATCATATTTAAAATATTTGATGCACACTTGTCTACAGCTCTCCATAATTGATCTTTCTGGGCAGTTGTGGGGAAACCCGATGGCCTCAGAAAATAGGGTTGTCACACTAGCTCTCTAGGATCTCACTGAACTTGAGGGAGAAGACAAGAACCGGCATGTCGACTACTGTGGAGAAGAAAGGAGGAAGAAGAAGGCATTGAGGTCATTTAGAAATAATTCTCTTTCCTAGACAACCAGGTATATTAATATAATGACCTTAGTGTGTTTTGGCAAATGCCATGAAATTGTAGTGTCCTGAAGCAAAGGTACGAATTTTCGGTGTCCTAAATCAAACAGCACAAATTTAGATGAATCTCTTGCAAAAATAAGATGATGTTTGGTCTAGATGAAAGGTAATTACGTGAAGATCATGGATGTGTTTAGATATGAGATGTTACAAATGATGAGATCAGTTGTTGTTATATGGAATTAGTATTGAATTTTTACTATGCCAAGGCATTTCTCTGATAAGAATGTAGAGCAATTTCTTCTTAAAAGTTGAGACTATTCCCCCTAGTCATGAAAGAAAGTCGGTTTTGAACATCTACATGGTCTTTAAAATACAATTTTGACCACTCATTTCTATTGTAATATATTTGTAAAACCTAATAAAATTATAATATTATGCAATCATTTCTATTATAATAAATTTATAAAACCTAATAAAATTATAAAAGTATTTTTTTGAGAGAAATCTACATATATCATTTTAATATGTCAAATCTAAATATTTTAAAAGATATTAACAGCCAAAATTTATAGTGTTTGCTGTACGTAACCCAAACTAACTTAGCCTTTTGTGACGGAAGTATCATGTAACCTTGAGAGCAATGTATTTGTTAGCCTTTTCCAACAGGTGACTAGTACAACTAGCGAGACACCAGTGTTTTGTTGATAAGTGTGTTGATTCCTACTACACGTTAGATTGATTTATCTTTTGGATTTTTCGGGATTTAATCTGGTGACCTCTCATTTGACGAGGATTAATTAACGATAATTGTGCTAACCAATTGCGAGCTTTCTTAAAATAACAAGATGTTTACATGTCTCCCAATCTTTCTTAGATGACTGTTTACAAATATCTTTAAATTAGATTGCTTGCAACAGTTTAAATACAACTTTTAAGTACTTTTGTGTTTCTTCTAAAAAGTATTTTAGGTCCCGTTTGGAACACGGACATTTTTCTTAGTTCCTGTGTGAATTAAACTGCATCACATGAAATTACTGTATTCCAACTTTCAAATAGAGCCTCGTGAGGGGGATGGAGTAGCAGCAGAAAAATGGTTGAATTGCTGGGTTTCATCCCGTGTCTACAGTTCAAGTTGTTTCCTGACCCAGTTCGACAAGGGTCTAAATTTCTAAAATATATTGCCAGTCCATTAAGCATCCGATTTGTTGGGTCAGGTGGGCGAGTTTTTTCAATCCAAACGTTCAATTCATGCTAAAATAAATCCACTGCAATTCAATATAGCTTCACGATCTGCCTTTTTTTCCCCAAACAGTTGAAGTTCCCATATGAACCCGACCGACAGTCCCGACTGAAAACTGAAAGCTTTTTCACTGTTTGATATTAAAGCACTTTCCAAAGTACAAAACCATTTAATGAACCATTTTTAAGGTGAGAACAACTAAGCTAGTGTGTCATCTAAAAGCTCAACCACAGGTCGCATGATCAAATCTCAAAAATCACGGTAGAAATACACAAAAATAACATATCAAACAAATAGTTTGTGGGAATCGATCTCTGTCTGTTGGTAAAAACCCCGTGGTAGCATACTGGTTACTTAAGCAAGAATCCAGTGGCAGACTAGCTAATATCTCTTTCTGAAGGTCATGCTTGCAAAGAAATACAAAACCGTAGAGAGGAACTAAAGCATGGGTTCAAAGCAATATAAAGAAGTTTCCACATGAATCCTGTGATGAAAAACTTAATGATTTATTTTCCCTTCATATCAACACATACAAATATAGTAGACCGACACTTACTTGGTTGGTGAGACGCGCTGTCATGCCGCCCCCCCCCCCACTCAAACCCGGTGCGTTGCATTTTTCGAAGGTACTGTTTGTATGAATAGTATTCTTGGGGTACTGTTTATATAAATAGTATTCTTTGAGTACACACGCACGTGCGTACTTTCAATGATTAAAGTGTGTTCCCACGCTCTGTGAGATTCTCGGATCTCCGTCTTAAAGCATATGCATTGGACATACTCACATAGGTGTGCGAGTGTGTATGGTATCATGTGCATATGTGAGTAAGTCCGTTTTTATTGTACTCACTTAAAAAACACATACAAATATATTAATGAATAGTAATATAGGCATAAAAACTCAAAAGCTTCATACAAGTTCACCCAGGTACAAAATATTATTCACTCCCCACTTCAAGTGTCCTTAAATACTACCAACCCCCTCGCTGTCTATAACAAACTAGCTGCATATAAGCGTGGCGCACGCCGCGCTAGCTACCGTGTGGGCCAAAATAAAAAAGATGATAATTCGCAGGGAGTTTCATAAAAAAAGCAAGGACAAATACGTAATTTCGGGGAAATTAAAGGGTTTTTTGCAAAAAATCGAGGACTTGTAAGGACTTGTACGTAAGTAAATAAGGATCTATACGTAATTTCGGAAACCCGCCGGGCACAACCCAAAATTTTTTTGCAAAGAAAAAACTTGCAGGGACCTTTTCGTGAGGAAAAAGGACCTATACGTAATTTTTGCAAAACCGGAGGAAAGTGCCTCGGCAGGGACCTATACACTGTTTGTATGAATAGTATTCTTGGGGTACTGTTTATATAAATAGTATCCTTTGAGTACACACGCACGTGTGTACTTTCAATGATTAAAGTGTGTTCCCACGCTCTGTGAGATTCTCGGATCTCCGTCTTAAAGCATATGCATTGGACATACTCACATAGGTGTGCGAGTGTGTATGGTATCATGTGCGTGCGTGAGTAAGTCCGTTTTTATTGTACTCACTTAAAAAACACATACAAATATATTAATGAATAGTAATATAGGCATAAAAACTCAAAAGCTTCATACAAGTTCACCCAGGTACAAAATATTATTCACTCCCCACTTCAAGTGTCCTTAAATACTACCAACCCCCTCGCTGTCTATAACAAACTAGCTGCATATAAGCGCGGCGCACGCCGCGCTAGCTACCGTGTGGGTCAAAATAAAAAAGATGATAATTCGCAGGGAGTTTCATAAAAAAAAGCAAGGACAAATACGTAATTTCGGGGTGGGCCAAAATAAAAAAGATGATAATTCGCAGGGAGTTTCATAAAAAAAGCAAGGACAAATACGTAATTTCGGGGAAATCAAAGGGTTTTTTTGCAAAAAATCGAGGACTTGTAAGGACTTGTACGTAAGTAAATAAGGATCTATACGTAATTTCGGAAACCCGCCGGGCACAACCCAAAATTTTTTTGCAAAGAAAAAACTTGCAGGGACCTTTTCGCGAGGAAAAAAGACCTATACGTAATTTTTGCAAAACCGGAGGAAAGTGCCTCGGCCGGCCGTACGCGAATTGCGCCGACACGCGCCGGCCGGCCGAGTGAGCGGGGCGACGTGGATAGCGCGCCTGGGCCGGAACCCCCCGCTAATAATGCCGGGGATTATTAACGTGCACACGCGCGCGCGGGCTTAGTCAGCTGTCGTAGGTGCGGCACTCGTCAGTCTCGGGGTTCTCCTTGCAGTAGTTCTCGAGCGGGTCGGACTCCTTGAGCTTGTCGCGGGCGTGGCTCGCCGCGGCGCTGAGCTCCTCCACCTCGTCCCACGCGGCCGCGCACTCCCCGGCGGTCTTGTCGTCCGCGCACGCCTCCTCCGCTTGCTTGATGCTCTCCGACACCTTCTCGGACATGCCCGGCGGCGTGGACGGCCCGCTCGCCATGGCGACGACGCGGCGGTTCGTCGTCCGGAACGTGACTCGGGCGACCTGCGGCCTCGCGAGGTCGCCCGTGGCGGCCACGAAGGACGCGGGGGTGGAGAGGCTCACGTTGGTGAGTGTCGACGCCATTGCGCCGCTGCTTAGCTTGATACGATTTTTCTGTGTGATATGGTGTGCTCCTGTGTACGCTGTAACAAGGCCTTGCGTTGAAGCGGTGAGAGGTTTGTATATAGCTCCGTTTGGGAAAGGAGAGGAGAGGAGAGGAGAGGAGAGGCTTTTACGTGCACTCGTTTCTTATCACCTCTTGGCCAATCGTTGTGCGCTCCACGTCGTCTGCATCAGAGATATTTCAAGCAGCTGGGACTTGGGAGGAAGAAGATCTTTTTCTTTCGGCTCGGGATATCTTAGGTGAGGAAGTAGGTTTTTGACCATAAAAACCGACAGTTTGTGCACGCGTTCTTCGTTGCCTGTGCATGTAAAAGTTCATGTTGAATACGAAATTGATGCGAGGTTCAGGTTGCGCCAGCAAATAATGGTTTGTATAAACGTGAATTCGCTCGTGTGGTCAGAGAAACCATTTTCAGTGTCGAAAATATTTGAGATACTGCATATGAAAGGTTGGAGAAGAACAAGCAAACATCATAGATAACTAGACTTTTTAGTGGAACAAAGTTATATAGCAAAATTAGTATTTCTGGAATATATTTTATAACTAATTAATTTCATTCCCTCCAAAAAGTAAATCTCATTATTTTATAACTAGTACAAAGGCTAGTTCTTTGGTGTGAAAATTAACACATACACATACACTATTCAGTGGTTAAACGTAGAAAAAGCGTGTGCCCTCTAGCGACACGACCAGGACTCAATCAGCCAATCACAATCATGCCAGCCCCTTTTAGTCGGCCCACGTACGGTTGGCGATGGTGTTGTTGGTAGACCGGAAAAGTTACTTGCGGTTACACATAAAGTTATCGTCTATATGCAATGAAGTTACCATCCGCAGGATAACATTATCATGCACATGGTAAAGTTACTCACTACTACAGAAAACCACATTACAGATGGTTCAGAAACATCATCACAGACGGTTTTCTGAACCGTCTGAATTTATGGGTCAGTGATAATACAAGGTTATCACAGACGGTTTTAAAACCGTCTGTGATTATCAGATATCACAGACGGTTTTTCATTAAAAACCGTCTGTGATTATCACATATCACAGACGGTTTTTAAGTCAAAACCGTCTGTGATATCTGATTATCACAGACGGTTTTTAAGTCAAAACCGTCTGTGATATCTGATTATCACAGACGGTTTTTAATGAAAAACCGTCTGTGATATATATCACAGACGGTTTTTACTTAAAAACCGTCTGTGATATTCCTTCCTCCAAAATCTAAATCTATTTCTGTTTATTGGCTAGCCTCAGGAAATGCTAGCCATGCCCTCTGAAACAAGCAGATAATCACAGACATAAAACATACAATTCACACATCTCATTTCATTTCAGATACATTTCACATCTCAATTCATTTCACAGACATAAAACATCCAATTGACAACACACTTCATTTGATCACAAACATAAAGCATCCATTTCGCAAATCAATTAATTGAATTGAAATAAAATATCCATTAACAAATACACAATTACAAAAGATTTACACTACATTTGCACTTAAAAAAGGTTCATTGATTATGTATCTATGGTGCAGAGTGGAACCGACCTTCTGGCTTTTTGACTTGAGTCAGCAAAAAGTACACCAACTCTGCTCGAATCCGTCCAAGATCAGGCTGTTTCAATGGAGTTGACAAGATGTACGCAGTCTGTCGTAGGAATATCAATGTGCATATATATGTAACGTGATAAGTATGAAGTAATTATGGGAAGATTGACAAACCTTGAAATTGGTGATCCTCGAGGAATCGAGGAGTAGTTCCATATATTGGCAAACGTAGTATCCACATGTGTTGCCCGACTGCTGGTGGTGGCACTGCAAAAAATGGAATGTGTTAGTTCAAGAGGCTGTTGCATAGGATTAATTAATGTGAAATAGCGAATACCTTAAAATTTCGAGCATGTGTCAGCAGGCCTTTGGCCCCGCGCTTCGAGTCACCTCCCATTTCAATGTACATCACGAACGCCCTACGTGATTCGAAAAAGTTAACCTTAGTCATTCGGAAGCAAAGAAAGAGTACAATATAGGTATGTATGGAGAATATGTACTTACCTATCGATTACTTGGCTGACAACTGTGAAGTCCATTTTATTCCTACTTAGGGAATATACCTTGTTCCATTTTGGTACAATTACTATTAAAATCCAATGAAAGTTCTGATGGAAGGGCATAAGTACATATTCCTTTTTGAGGCAACCCATCAGTCCTGCTGCAATGTACCTCTTAACGAGGGCTGCATCCCGGTCGATGGTATCCTTGGCGACCAAGTGTGGGTCCAAGAAACCAGCCGATGAGTTGGATAATCTAGCTTTAGTCAGCATGTATCTATATATATACACACGAAAGCAACAAATTAGATATGACATTTATCGGTATGACATGAACGGAGACTGTGATTGTACACACGTACAGCGTCCAGCATCGAATGATTGAGACATCGAGAGCGTTGAGCGTGAACAGATCGAATAAATCCTCAAAGGCGACCATGAGCATACACTCTTGAAGACTGTGGTGGAAATCATCCGACGTAAATTTGACAGTGATACTTGAGGTCAATTCTCCCTCTGGCTTATTGGACTGCTGCATATACGACGTGTGCAATTGTATGCAACTATCACTACTACAGAAAGCCTCATAGTAGACGCCTCATCACAGACGGTTTTGTGAAACCGTCTCTGATTAACACTATTACAGACGGTTGTAATTTGGAGGCCGTCTGTGGTATTTGTGGCGGGAAAAAGGATTATCACAGATGGTCGGTCTATATTAAGAACCGTCTGTGATAATCCCAGATTATCACAGACGGTTTTTAATTAAAAACCGTCTGTGATAATGATTCTAAGGCATTTATTGCGCTGCTCAGACCGCATCTGTCTTCAATTCGATCCAGATCTAGCCACTGCTGCGCACTTTTTCACTCGGGAGGAAGCTAGGCGATTTCAGGCCAGTTAATTTGGTGGGAAGAGGCAGAGATTGAGCTTTGAAGATTCAGACTTTCTTGGTTGCTCTAGATATGGTTAGTAGTGAAATTTATTTTTTCTTTAATTGCATTACAATTTAGGTCTAAGTAATCCATGAGTGTTATTGAAGATGGTTAATTTGCAAAATTGTTGGTTATATAATAGCTATTGTGTTTATAATATGAATTGAGCTAGCAAATTAAGTCTCAATATAATAAATGTGGCCGGTATATATGTAGTAATTATAATTAGTTAATCTATATTTTAATACTAAGTTGTTATATATGTACGTAACGTAGGACCGAAGCTGGATGTATGCCGCGAGCCGTGTGAGTGAAGAGTACATTAATGGCGTGTCTGCTTTTATAAGAGCCGCCGAGGAGGATATGTTGAATAAGGGGGTGGAATATATGTGTTGTCCATGCACTGATTGCCAGAATTTGAAGATGTTTAAGAACCGAGGGCAAATTGAAGCGCACTTGATTCGGAGGGGTTTCAAAAAGGATTATACGTGTTGGACCAGTCATGGCGAAGTGAATGATCATATGCTGCCGGATGACATCGCCGGTGAAGTGAATGATATGCTGCCGGATGACATCGCCGGTGAAGTGAATGACATGCCGACGGCTAATGTCGATTGTGGTTCGGATTCGGATAGGTTGCACGATGACAATCTAGATCAGATGCTCGCGATGTAGAAGAGAACTATGATGAGAGAGAGTATGTTAAATTCCGCGGCTTGATGGAGGACTTGGAGAAACCTTTGTACACGGGCTGCAAGTACACGAGGTTGTCGGCCGTTCTCGAACTGTTGAAATTGAAGGCAAGCAACGGTTGGTCCGACAAGAGTTTCACGGCGTTGCTAGGTCTTTTAGCGGACATGCTTCCGGAGGGAAATGAGTTGCCTAAAACCACGTATAAAGCCAAGAAGGTTCTTTGTCCGTTGGGAATGGAAGTAGAAAGAATACATGCATGCCCGAACGACTGTATCCTCTACCGTAAAGAGTATGCAAACATGCATGTATGTCCGGTGTGCAACGCATCCCGATACAAACGTAACAATCAATCAGATGATGGCGAGGGAACAGAGGCGAAGAAAGGACCTCTTGCTAAGGTGGCATGGTATTTTCCTATAATTCCCCGTTTGAAAAGGTTTTTTGCAAATCCAAAGGAGGCAAAACTGCTGCGTTGGCACTCGGAGGAGCGCAAGAAGGATGGAATGCTAAGACACCTTGCTGATTCCGCGCAGTGGAGAAACATCGATAGGAGTTTTGCAGAGTTCGGTGCAGAACCAAGGAATATAAGGTTTGGACTGAGTACAGATGGAACGAATCCTTTCAGTAGCATGAGCAGCCGACATAGCACATGGCCTGTGACTCTCTGCATCTATAACCCTCCTCCTTGGTTGTGTACGAAGCGAAAGTACATTTTGCTGTTGATACTTATCCAAGGGCCAAAACAACCTGGGAATGATATCGATGTGTTCCTAGCACCATTGGTGGAAGATCTAAAAGTACTGTGGAACGAAGGGGTACAGGTATGGGATGCATACAAACGAGAGAACTTCACTCTGTGCTCCTTATTGTTCTGCACTATAAATGATTATCCTGCCCTTGGTAACCTATCGGGCCATAGTACAAAAGGTGCCAAAGCTTGTACTCACTATTTAGATGGTACCGAGAGTGTGTGGCTGAGACACTCACGCAAAACCGTCTACATGCGTCACCGCCGGTTCCTTCGGAGGGCTCACCCATACCGCAAGATGAAGAAACAATTTGACGGAGAGAAGGAAGACGGTTCAGCTCCAAGGCATTTA
The DNA here is from genome assembly GCA_017311315.1 of Dendrocalamus latiflorus. NCBI lineage: Eukaryota > Viridiplantae > Streptophyta > Magnoliopsida > Poales > Poaceae > Dendrocalamus > Dendrocalamus latiflorus. The sequence goes on along the minus strand of CM029663.1, from coordinate 49,890,483 downwards.
ATGGGACACGAGGTTTATGATATGGTTAAGGATTTAGATGTTGTCGTCGGAAAGGGACGTAAATTGAGGGCTCATGAGAAGAACACCTGGAAGAAGAGATCAATATTTTGGGACTTACCTTATTGGGAGTACCTAGATGTTCGACACTGCATCGACGTCATGCACGTAGAAAAGAATGTATGCGACAGCTTGATTGGTCTCTTACTGAACATCCGTGATAAAACAAAGGACGGCGTCAACGCACGGCTTGACTTGGCCGACATGGACATCAGGCCTGAGTTAGCACCGACACGCACTGATAATGGACGAACGTACCTTCCCCCTGCGTGTTACACTCTGTCCAAGGCTGAGAAAACAGAACTGTGCCAGTACTTGCATGGTGTCAAAGTTCCGTCTGGTTACTCCGGCAACGTGAAGAAACTTGTTTCGATGCAAGATTTGAAGTTAAATGGCATGAAGTCTCATGATTGTCATGTGTTGATGACACAGATGCTCCCTATTGCAATTAGAAATATTTTGCCGATCAAAGTCCGAGAGACAATCATGAGGCTATGTTATTTCTTTAACACAATTGCTCAGAAGGTCATCGATCCCGAAGACTAGATGCTCTGCAGGACGAGGTGGTGATGACTCTATGTCACCTTGAAATGTATTTCCCTCATTCGTTTTTCGATATCATGGTCCATCTCATTGTTCACGTTGTGCGGGAGATAAAAATGTGCGGGCCCGTATTTCTACTTAGCATGTACCCATTTGAGAGGTTCATGGGAATTCTCAAGTCCTACGTACGGAATCGTTCTTGGCCGGAGGGCAGCATCGTCTAAGGTTATGCAAGCGAAGAGGTTATTGAGTTTTGTGTCGATTATATGGCTCAGATTCAACCGATAGGTGTCCCTCAATCTCGTCATGAGGGGAGGCTGAAGGGTCTCGGAACTATCGGAAGGAAAGCAATCACTCCAGATATGGACACGTATACTCAAGCCCATTTCACGGTGTTGCAACACATGACTGAAGTGGCGCCTTATGTGGATCAGCACAAGGATGTGCTTCGGCAACAGAATCCGGAGCGGCCGGATGTTTGGATCATGAGGCAACACAACCGTCGGTTCAACCAATGGTTGAAGGAGCAAATCGCTAGGAGCTCGCCGAGTGAGACGCTGACATGGTTGGCAAAAGGGCCGACATTTACAGTTGTGACATGGCAAGGATATGACATAAATGGGTACACATTCTATACGCAGTCTCGGGATGTCAAGAGTACTAACCAGAACTGCGGTGTCCGCATAGATGCATTCAGTACCGATGGGTCGAGAAACTCGTACTATGGCTTCATAGAAGAGATTTGGGAGCTCGACTATGTGGTTTTCAAGATCCCCTTATTTCGCTGCCGTTGGGTGCATCTCCCACAGGTGAAGGTTGACAAGTACGGTGTCACGACCGTGGACCTCCAACGTGTCGGGTACAAAGACGAATCATTCGTACTCGCCGCCGCCTCCCCGAGCCCTCGCAGGCTGCCTCCCTGAGCCCTCGCCGGCCGCCTCCTCAGACGAAGACGTCGCCGCAGCCTCCTCCTCCTCCGTCGTCGCCTCCCCGAGCCCGTCGCCTCCTCCTCCTCCTGCGTCGCCTCCTCCTCCTCCTGCGTCGCCGCCGCCTCCTCCTCCTCCGTCGCCGCCGCCTCCTCCTGCGTCGCCGCCTCCTCCTCCTCCTCCTGCGTCGCCGCCTCCTGCGTCGCCGCCTCCTCCTCCTCCTCCGTCGCCGCCGCCTCCTCCTTCTCCTGCGTCGCCGCCGCCTCCCCGAGCCCGTCGCCTCCTCCTCCTCCTGCGTCGCCGCCTCCTCCTCCTCCTCCGTCGCCGCCGCCTCCTCCTGCGTCGCCGCCTCCTCCTCCTCCTCCTGCGTCGCCGCCGCCTCCTCCTCCTCCTCCGTCACCAAAACCCTAAGGTCATCAAAACCCTCCTCGAGCTTCATGCTTACTGTTAGGGTTTAGGGTTGATGCTTGATGCTGTTAGTATATGCTTACTGTTAGTTGCTTACTGTTATGTATATGGTTACTGTTAGTTGCTTACTGTCATGTATATGCTTACTGTTAGTTGCTTATTGTCATGTATATGTTTACTGTTAGTTGCTTACTGTCATGTATATGCTTACTGTTAGTTGCTTACTTCCATATACTGAGATTGCCTGTGGGATTTACAGTTGCTCGATGATGATAAATTCATATACTGAGATTGGTTTATTCGGTCTTTGAGCTCTAATAGCTGTCGGTTCATGCAGTTTTCAGGTTATATCATGTTATTAAATTGATCTGTTAGGATTTAATCTTGACAAGTTAAAAGACTGAATTATTGGGCAAAGTTAACTTGTATGGTCTTGATCTGTATGAATACTGCTGTCTGAATATATGCATGCTGAATATATCCTGATCTTGAGATTGTAGAGTTTGTATCTAGAGCTCAAAATACTGAATTCATTATTTGGCATAACCAATCAAGGAAGAGTATATGATTTAGTAGCGGGACGGCCAAGATTAATCTTGTGCAACCCTACAATTTGAGAGCACAAATTAATCAATTAAAACTTGAGCTTGTTGCTAGTCTTAATTGATACATGCCTTTTACATTATATATGTATATATGTAGGTATAAATATGTATATGTATGTATATACACATATATATGTATTGTAATCGCCTATATTGAGCGAAATAGATAGATATTGCATTTTCTTATCTTATGGTATGACACTTTCTCATCTTATCCTAATACACCCACAAAATGAGGAACATGTCACCCGCGCATTCTTCAACATCATCGCCGGAGGCGTCGGCTCCAACATCAAGACGCCAAGGAAGAGGGCTATCGAAGAAGCCTGAGGGCCGACAGACCATCACAGCGGTAAACGCATCTGGGGTCCCTATCCTTCCTCAAAAAGCGGTAAATGCATTCCGAAGCATGGTCGGAATAGTTGCACGAGAACGAATTGAGATCACATACAATTCGTGGAAGAACGTGCCTGACACTCGGAAACATGAGCTGTGGACCGAAATTTTGGCATCGTTCGAGTTCCCAGAAGAACACCTATACGCTGTGCAACACCAAACCTATCTAGCGGCGTGCAAAGCATGGAAGAACTTCAAGAGCACGCTTGTCAGGAAATACATGGAGACAGACGAAACACCTTTTCATAAATACCCATTCCTGGAACTACAATGGAAAGAGTTCAAGGCGATGAAGACATCCGAAGATTTAAAAAGTACAAGTACGGCGCACAAGGCCCTCCAGGCAAAAAACACACACCCCCACAGACTTGGCACAGCTGGGCATGCGGGTAAAATCCCGCAGTGGAGGAAGGAGGATGACCTGGCAGCTGCACAGGACATCGCCCCGCCGTTTTCCAATATCCCGGATGACTGCGCTCGAAATTGGATTAGAGCAAGGTCATCTACAACGACATCGGGGGACGTCTCCTTTTGAAACCCTGCAGACCAGCAAGTGTCCCAGCGCCTGGTAAGATATCGATAGAATTACATAGCTTGTAATTACTCCACAACTTCGTACGAATTGAAATGACATTTCGTGCTCTTGCAGGAAGAGATGAGTTTTGAATCTACCCTGGGATCATTCCGGGGAACAAGGGAGAATGATATGCTCTCCGTGGCCCTGGGAAACAAGGAGCACCCGGGTCGTACGAGAGGCCTTGGGCTTTACGTTCCTTGGAAATATGGTTTCCAAGATGACTCCGGAATGTATCGGCGTAGGAAGAGAAACAAAGCGGAGCGTGACGCACAGCTATGAGAAGAGATCAAGGAATCTCTTAGAGAGTAGCTAATGGGTGAGCTGGCTAGTGTAATCAGAGATGAGGTGCGGAAACAAACAGAAAGTCAGCAGGCCGCTACCGCCGCTCCTGTGCTAGCTAGCCCGCACAACCGTCCGAGTAGCGCGCGTCCAATCCGACGCAAACCCCGGCCAAATTTCCTATGGACGACATCCTGGTAATAATTATTACCTCTTGAATGCTTGCTCCATTGATAGGCCTATCCGAGTAGCTAATTTTGTATCGTTATGTAGGAGCCTACGAAGTGCAGGCTCCAAGTGAGATATGACTCTATTGCCTTGTACGCTGCTTGGGGCCAGGCATATTCGTCTGGTATCGGGGCCATGGTGCACGGTTAAGCTTTAGCGCCAGGCTTCGCAAAAGTTAATGTGGATGGTGTGCATGTCAATTTTGAGGTGGTCCCGCCACCGAAGCCCCCCAACGACGAGATCGTGACTCTAGGACAGGCCATTGGAACATTCATCCAGTGGCCCAAAAGCGACATCTCCCTGGAGGCTTCTTCACCGGTGGCAGGACCAGAGCAACATGCACTGCTGCCATCTCCATTACAAGACCAGTCGGTTCCACCATCGGATACTGCACCGGTGCTATCTCCACGGGTCATACTCTCGCCAGAGCAACATGCACTGGTGCTATCTCTATTACAAGACCAGTCGGTTCCACCACCGGATACTGCACCGGTGCTATCTCCACGGGTCCTATTCTCGCCAGAGCAACTTGCACCGCTGCTACCTTCAAAGTCGACTGCCGTGAAGTCGACCTATAGCCGAGGCAGCAAGGCCAGCAAGGGCAAAGCAAAGAAGACCATTGATGATATAGCGTACCTACCTTTGGCCCACAAATTCGTGCTTGGTGAGCCGTTGCTTGAGCAAAAAGACCTCCAAAAGCTACCATATAGTTGCATGCAATTGCACACGTGGTATATCCAGCAGTCCAATAAGCTAGAGAGAGAACAGACTTCAAGTATCACTGTCAAATTCACGTCGGATGATTTATACCACAGTCTTCAAGAGTGTATGTTCGTGGTCGACTTTGAGGATTTATTCGATCTGTTCACGCTCAACGCTCTTGACGTCTCAATCATTCAATGCTGGACGTTGTAAGTGTGTACAATCACAGTCTCCGTTAATGTCATACCGATAAATGCCATATCTAATTTGTTGCTTTCGTGTGTATATATATAGACACATGCTGACTAGAGCTAGATTATCCAACTCATCAGCTGGTTTCTTGGACCCACACTTGGTCGCCAAGGATACCATCGACCGGGATACACCCCTCGTCGAGAGGTACATTGCATCAGGACTGCTGGGTTGCAGCAATAAGGATTATGTACTTATGCCCTTCCATCAGAACTTTCATTGGATTTTAATAGTAATTGTACCAAAATGGAACAAGGTATATTACCTTGATTCCCTAAGTAAGAATCAAATGGACTTCACAGTTGTCAGCCAAGTAATCGATAGGTAAGCACATATTCCCCATACATATTTACATTGTACTCTTTCTTTCCTTCCAAATGACTAAGGTTAACTTTTTCGAATTACGTAGGGCGTTCGCGGTGTACATTGAAAAGGGAGGTGACTCGAAGCGCGGGGCCAAAGGCCTGCTGACACATGTTCGAGATTGTAAGGTATTCGCTATTTCACATTAATTAATCCTATGCAACAGTTGGTACTAATGCCTCTTGAACTAACCCATTCCATTTTTTGCAGTGCCATCAGCAGCGGCCGGGCGACACATGTGGATACTACCTTTGCCAACATATGGAACTACTCCTCGATTCCTCGAGGCTCACCAATCGCAAGGTTTGTCACTCTTACCATAATTACTTTATACTTATCACGTTACATATATACGCACATTGATTTTTCCATCGACAGGCTGCGTACATCCCGTCAACTGCATTGAAACAGTCTGATCTTGGAGGGATTCGAGGAGAGTTGGCGTACTTTTTGCTGACTCAAGTCATAGAGCCAGGAGGACGGTTCCACTGCGCACCATGATTTCTTATTGGTCTTATCACTAAGTGCAAATGCAGTGTAGATATTTTGTAACTGTGCATTTGTTAATGGATATTTCATTTCAATTCAATTAATTGATTTGCGAAATGGATGCATGCTTTATGTTTGTGAAACGAAGTGCGATGTCAATTGGATGTTTCATGTCTGTGAAATGTATATGAAAGGAAATGAGATGTGTGAATTGTATGTTTTTTTGTCTGTGATTATCTGCTTGTTTCAGAGGGCATGGCTAGCATTTCCTAAGGCTAGCCAATAAACAGAAATAGATTTTGATTTAGGAGGAACGAATATCACATACGGTTTTTAAGTAAAAACCGTCTGTGATATGTATCACAGACGGTTTTTCATTAAAAACCGTTTGTGATTATGAGATATCACAGACGGTTTTTGTTTAAAAATCGTCTGTGATATCTGATAATCACAGACGGTTTTTAATGAAAAATTGTCTGTGATATCTCATAATCACAGACGGTTCGAAAACCGTCTGTGATAACTTCGATTATCACTGACCCATAAATACAGACAGTTCACAAAACCGTCTGTGATGACCTTTTCTGTAGTAGTGTATATGCTAGGCGTTCGAGGGCTTTTTGCTCGAGCAACGGCTCGCCAAGCACGAATTTGCGAGCCAAAGGTAGGTACGGTATATCATCATTGGTCTTCTTTGCTTTACCCTTGCTGGCCTTGCTGCCTTGGCTATATTTTGACTTCACGGTAGTCGACTTGAAGGTAGCAGCGGTGCAAGTTGCTCTAGCGAGAATAGCACCCACCGGTGCAGTTTCGGGTGGTGGAACCGATTGGTCTTGTAATGGAGATGGCACCGGTGCAGTTACCGGTGGTGGAACCGACTGGTCTTGTAATGGAGATGGCACCAGTGCATGTTGGTCTGGTCCTGCCACCGGTGAAGAAGCCTCCAGGGAGATGTCGCTTTTGGGCCACTGGATGAATGTTCCAATGGCCTGTCCTAGAGTCACGATCTCATCGTTGAGGGGCTTCGGTAGCGGGACCACCTCAAAATTGACATGCACACCATCCACATTAACTTTTGCGAAGCCTGGCGCTAAAGCTTGACCGTGCACCATGGCCCCGATACCAGACGAATATGCCTGGCCCCAAGCAGCGTACATGGGAATGGAGCCATATCTCACTTGGAGCCTGCACTTCGTAGGCTCCTACATAATGATACAAAATTAGCTACTCGAATAGGCCTATCAATGGAGCAAGTATTCGAGAGGTAATAATTATTACCAGGATGTCGTCCACAGGAAATTTGGCCTGGGTTTGCGTCGGATTGGACGCGCAGCTACTCGGACGGTTGTGCGGGCTAGCTAGCACAGGAGCGGCGGTAGCGGCCTGCTGACTTTCTGTTTGTTTCCGCACCTCATCTCTGATTACATAAGCCAGCTCACCCATTAGCTCCTCTTTAAGAGATTCCTTGATCTCTTCTCATAGCTGTGCGTCACGCTCCGCTTTGTTTCTCTTCCTACGCCGATACATTCCGGAGTCATCTTGGAAACCATGTTTCCAAGGAACGTAAAGCCCAAGGCCTCTCGTACGACCCGGGTGCTCCTTGTTTCCCAGGGCCACGGAGAGCATATCATTCTCCCTTGTTCCCTGGAATGATCCCAGGGTAGATTCAAAACTCAACTCTTCCTGCAAGAGCACGACATGTCATTTCAATTCGTACGAAGTTGTGGAGTAATTACAAGCTACGTAGTTCGATCGATATCTTACCAGGCGCTGGGACACTTGCTGGTCTGCAGGGTTTCGAAAGGAGATGTCCCTCGATGTCGTTGTAGATGACCTTGCTCTAATCCAATTTCGAGCGCGGTCATCCGGGATATTGGAAAATGGCGGGGCGATGTCCTGTGCAGCTGCCAGGTCATCCTCCTTCCTCCACTGCGGTATTTTACCCGCATACCTAGCTGTGCCAAGTCTGTGGGGGTGTGTGTTTTTTGCCTGGAGGGCATTGTGCGCCGTACTTGTACTTTTGAAATCCTCGGACGTCTTCATCGCCTTGAACTCTTCCCATTGTGGTTCCAGGAATGGGTATTTATGAAAAGGCATTTCGTCCGTCTCCACGTATTTCCTGACAAGCGTGCTCTTGAAGTTCTTCATGCTTTGCACGCCACTAGGTAGGTTTGTCGTTGCACAGCGTATAGGTGTTCTTCTGAGAACTCGAACGATGCCAAAATTTCGGTCCACAGCTCACGTTTCCGAGTGTCAGGCACGTTCTTCCACGAATTGTATGTGATCTCAATTCGTTCTTGTGCAACTTTTCCGACCATGCTTCGGAATGCGTTTACTGCTTTCTGAGGAAGGATAGGGACCCCAGATGCATCCACCGCTGTGATGGTCTGTCGGCCCTCAGGCTTCTTCGATAGCCCTCTTCCTTGGCGTCTTGATGTTGGAGCGGATGCCTCCGGCGATGGTGTTGAAGAATGCGCGGGTGACATGTTGCTCATTTTGTGGGTCTATTAGGATAAGATGAGAAAGTGCCATACCATAAGATAAGAAAGTGCAATATCTATCTATTTCGCTCAATATTGGCGATATATACATATATAATGGTAGCAATATGAAGCAACAAGCATCAATAATAGAATCAATAACAGCAATATGAAGCAACAAGCAATATGAAGCAACTAGCAATATGAAGCAATATGAAGCAACAAGCTCTCAAAGTTTGAATTGATTAATTTGTGCTCTCAAATTGTAGGGTTGCACAAGATTAATCTTGGCCGTCCCACTACTGAATCATATACTCTTCCTTGATTGGTTATGCCAAATAATGAATTCAGTCATTTGAGCTCAGATACAAACTCTACAATCTCAAGATCAATATATCCAGCATGTATATATTCAGACAGCAGTATGTAATAAAGCAAATCCATGCAAATACAAGTTAACTTTCACTCAATGAAATAGTCTTTAACTTGTCAAAATTAATTCCTAACAGATCAGTATATGGATTTGGTATAATATGAAAATAGCAAGAACCGAATGGCACAAGAACAATATATCAATGTCTAGAGAATGTCTTCCAGAGTACAAACTTAATTGTGATAACAGAGTTGACAGTAATTAGAGCTCAAAGACTAATTCAACCAATCTCAGTATATGATTTATATCATCATCGAGCAACAACCGATACCACAAGCAATATATGGAAGATTAACAGACCTGAGTAGAGGGAAGGGAGAGAGGAGAGGAGTAGAGGGAAGGGGGAGAAGGAAGGGGGTGATGTGGACAGAGAGAGGGGTTATGTGTGTAACACCCCAGTCAGGCAATGACCTGGAATGCTACCAAACTAGTAGTAAGACAATGATAATCTAAATATGCTACACAAATTTTCGGTAGAACCTCCTTTGTTTACTGTCTAAATCAGAGGTTTCAACAAGCATAATAAAAAAAGGGATGAATAACCTCAAGTAATATAATTAGTTCTAATCAATATTGGCTTAGATTACTAGAACACTCATAGTTATAAAATTTAGATAAAGAACAGAAGCATCATAAAAGAATTCTAATCCTTTATTATAATTTAAATCTGGCAATCAATAATCATCTACTACTTAAGTAATTCATGCAAATAGTATTTAATTTTCTCCCTTTCTTCCATTGTGGATAGATCGTGCAAAGTGCAATAATTCTAATCTTTCCTTTTCCCTATGTATGCCGATCTCATAAAGGTACATAAAAAAACACAACAACAGCAAGAGTGAGTCCAACGACTCAGCAAATATAATAGATAGTAACAAGAACATCCATGAACATCACTTCACAAATTCATCCATCAACCATATAAATAATAGTAAAAAGAACATTCATGAACATCACTTCACAAATTCATCCATCAACCATATAAATAAGCCATGCTATGCAAGATGGTCAAAAATCTCTTTATCTCTTTCTCTTCTGCATTTTACCGGTAATGCAAAGTGGGCATCCGTCGATGCACACCCATGCCTTTACGCTCAACTGGTTGATTCTTTTGCTCATTTTGCTTCTTCTTTCACTACTACAAAAAATGCTATACTGGATGCCTCATCTTAGACAGTTCGGCAGAACCGTCTGTGTTAAAATTACCAAAGACGGTTTTACAAGCGCATCGCTAGTACCATCTGTGATATATAATTATCACAGACGGTTATTCTTAAGAAACATCTTTGAATTATCACAAATGATTTGAATTAAAAAACTGTCTGTGATATCAGTAATTATCACATATGGTTATTAATAAGAACCGTTTGTGATAATTCACAGACGGTTATTACGAAGAACCATCTATGATACTTGCATATCACAGACGGTTTTTAATCCGAACTACCTGCGATAATACCCTGCCACATCATCGATCTATGGCATCTCGCCCCGGATCCCGATCCCACCCGTCCATTCTCTTCGCATCGAATGGTAGGCACTGTGTCTCCTCCCACCTCTCGTCCCTTATTAATCCCCTACCCTTCCCCCCATTCACTCCAAGAACCAACACAACATGTACGTACCTGATCCTCTACCATGGTTGCAGAGTCCCCAACGAGCGTGGTAACATCGTCTCCTCCCTGGTACGAATCCATCCATCCCAAGTAGCTATCTTTCTTTAATTTTCCTATCCCAAGAATTGCAAATCTAATTCAAAGTTTTGATTGAGACGATCTTTCTAGTGCTATTAGGAGAACGGCATGAAGCTAGAGTTCAGGCTGGCACTGTAGGGCGTCGAGCATGAGCGCTCTGCCGGCAAATTTTTTTGAAGGTATTGAAATCAAATTGTCGTGTGTGTTTTCGCTGTTGTGTCAGTGCCATGGCTTTTTGGTTGTGGTGTGATGTAGTGACTTAGGGAAGTGATTTTATGTGTGCAGGAGTTAAAGGAAAGAAGCCCCCTGTGGTAGAGAAATTCCCTCACAGAACTTCGACCATGGCACTTTGACCACGGTACTTCGAGTACAGCACTTTGACCATAGCTTCGAACGACTCTTTGACCACAGCTTCGACCACGACGCTTGGACCATGGCACTTCAACCACGGTTACGACCACAAAGCTTCGACCACGTCACTTCAACCATGGTTTCAATCACGATGCTTCGACCACGCCACTTCGACCACGGTGCTTCGACTGCAACTAGAATAAAATAAATAAATTGGATGTCTCCAGTTTCCCACTAATTAGACAATAAATTGGACATTAACCACATACCGAACTTGGCAGAACAAAACAAATGAATAATTACACGGCAACAAAAAATATAACCCAGAGTAGAATCATTTGTGATGGCCACATATCACAGACGGTTTTTGGTAGTAGCCGTATGTGATAGTAGGCTTTCACAGATGGTTCTTTATATAAACCGTCTGTGATAGTAGGCTTTCATAGGTAGTTCTTTATACAAACCGTCTGTGTTGTGACTTATCACAGACACCTCACAAACTGTTTGTGATAACCGCCTATTATCATAGACCCATAAATTCAGTCGGTTTAGAAAATCGTCTATGATGATCCTTTTTGTAGTAGTGTTTTTTTTCATGCAGTCAGCTCTGAAATACCTATACTGACCATAATTGTGACACTTGAAACTATAACTTATCATTTCTCTGAATTGAGTTGTAATTTCTATTATCATCCCGATTGCGTTTTTTGTTAAGGTTTTCTTTGAAATCACCATTAGGTTTCCCTTTTAGCCAATTCATTTTATTATTACCTTTTTCCTCTCTAAGGTGTAACTCAGAATTGTGAGTATTTCTTTTCTTTCCCTGAGAGAGTTTTCTATTTTATTTCATAAGCAAATGATGTTTTAGAGTGCGTATATTGAGTATCTTTTTAGAATGATAGAAAGATATCTTAAGATATTCCCATAAATTTGGCAAATAGTTTAGAACAACAATGACTTGCACTTCTTTAGAAAAGAGATAGCCAACATTTTTTAGCTGATCTGCTAAAATACAAAGTTTGTTAAGATGCTTATTAATTAAAGTGCTATGGTACATCTTAGTAGAGAAAAAGCGATTAACAATATTAAACACTTTAATAAGAGATATTTTACCAAAATCTTATTTCAAACTGCACATTATTTTTTACCTATTCCGTTCAGCCTGGATACAAGATTAAGTAAGATATAAATAAATTAGGAAAAACATTGTTAATTATCATTGAATGAATAAGTGTTACTTAACTATGCAGGCTCAACGATAAATGCTCTCCTCATAAATTAATGCCAGGAAAGAAAACCGAGGACCACAGAGAGGAGAGCAGTGTGCTTCGTTTTGACTCCGTATGGTGGTCGAGGAGGCATCAACAGCGCCACGGACCTTTCCGTGGGCATCTTCATCGAGGACAAAGACTTGGCTCCCTGTACGCGCGCGCGTGACCTCAAAGATCAAGTCTGGGATGGGTGCTACAGAACAATGTGTGCGTCAATCCCACCAGAACATTGGTGTCCTCGATCTATGTGCCGTGAAAAGCAACACCCGTGCATCGTGAAAAGCAATCCCGGGTTGCTTCGCGTGGCTTCGTGAGAAGCGACGATGCGACGATGCTCTCCTCAATCGCCTCGCCGAGACGAAAAGTAATCTCCTCAAGAGATGACCCGTGCGTTGATGGCACGCTGACTGAGAATGATTACGCCCACTGTTTTCCGCGCGCGAGACTGAGTTGGTGGTGCGCCGACCCAGGACGAAGAGACGCACACGAGACCAGGATGAAGGATCGGCTATGCTCACTCCGATACAAATATATTGATTTTATAGTAGCTTTACAACCTACTATCTATCCTTCTGTCTTTATCACTGTACCACTATAATTACTTAGGGCATCTCCAATAGTTATAGCTAGTAACTAACTATAAGATTTCCACATCATTTATATAGTACACACTAAAACTAGCATTCTAAAGAACTATCTATAAGGATAACTATTTGATGCTTACATGCACACACAGAATTTATAGAGGCTGCCTCGTTTGGCATTATAGACTAGTGCTTAAGGAAGAGCTGGCTCGATTTTTTTTGCATACTCTCTTTCCTCTACATAGGATATATGCTGATGTGTACATGCATATATCTAGCTGACCCAGACCATTGGAGATGCCCTTATAATGCTAGAGGATAGAGATCTATTTTCAGTTTATCATCTATTTATAGATTCAACTTTTAGATGTTACATATAGGAACTGAGTCGCTCAATCCTCTCAGACTCTCTCTTGTCACTATGGATAAACACACACAAAGAGATATTAATATACAAGTGTTGAGATTGAATCACTTAATCTTCCTTGACAACACTCTTTTCAGCTCTTACTGCTTTTTTTGGATTAAATCACTCAATCTTTTCTCTTGTTGCGACTTAACAGCTCAACACCTACATAACAGAAATTACTCGGCTTAAATAAGATTCATGCACACACATACAACCTCCACGCACTACTAACTTGGCCTATTCTCATGCTCCTTGGAATTTCTCCACAATTGCACAAGACCGCTTCTCATGGCGCTTCAGCTTCCGACTTCCCTTGGTACTCGAACGCTCTGACTGCACTCAACTACGTTTGATTTCCGACCACAATACGCACTAGGACGTTTCTGACTGCTACAGTGTTCTTCTGACTACGACTTACGATCATGGTGCCTTACGACCACGGCTGCCTTACAACCATGGTGCCTTCGACTATGGTTGTCACGACCACGTCTGAGCACCGACTGGGTTCTCAAACTTCCGACTGCTGCTTCGACCATGGCGCATCATCTCGATGCAATGACCACGGCTTCTCGCATACTCGTAGCAGTATCGCACTGCCGTTGGCGCCAGTATCACACCGACTCTTCCTCGCAGCGGTCTCACACCGTCACCTCCATGATTCTTCTTGCAGCGGCACCACACCGCTACCACTTGGCTTCACACCGTGGCATGCTTGTGAAAGATCAAGCTCCATTTAAGGCTTCATTTAAGTTGATTTTGGTGATAATGACAAATACCATTATGAGATTTTGGTGATAATGATAAATGCATTTGAGAGACACATCGGTAGCAGATAACGTACCTCCATGGATGATGAATTTTAGGATGAAGATGTCTCATGTTATCATCATAATGAAATACTTTTGGTGGTTTGATCCTTAGTGACTCATTAGAGGGACACTGTTGATGAGTTATAGGTGTAGCGACCAAGGAAGCTTTGTTGTTGTTGTTGTCCATTTGTTGTATCATTAGTTACATGAGATGAGTCTATATGGTGAGAAATTGATTCAAACTCTGAAGTGACCTTGTTGCCACTTGAGGCGGTTGCTGGTTGACTTAGGCAATAGTATTGACATTGTCATTTGGACTTGCATTGATGTCAATGTTGACCAAAGCATTGGAATTTGATGCCTTAGCTCCGTTGTTGTAGTTAGCACTGTGAGTCTTCACCATCTAAAGCGGCGGGCAGGATTAGCAAAAGGTAAGAAGGAGAAAGCACAGGTAAGAGATCAAGGAAACAACTAGACAACATCCTAAGCAAACACATAGGGGAGAAACAAACACCAACTAGGATAAACTTAGCTCGAAAAACAAAATAGTTTTTAGGAAGGGCTATACCACAAGTGCACAAAAGCTCAGTACAGTCCACCTAACACACCAACTATGGTATAAGTGTTCCAAGGATGTACGGCTTTGTTTGGATTCTACAAACTAAAAGAAAAAGGTGAATAAGCAGCTAGATAAGAAAGAATGCCATGATGAAGGTAAGGATGGAAAGATGAAAAATATAACGATAGCACACTATTAAATTTTGTTTTATAAAATAAAATTTTGAAGCTTTCCTAATAACGACTATTCTATCTAGGTCACATCTTACAGTCAAATTGGCTTTAATACCACCTTTGTCAAGACCAAATTTCTGAATCCAAACCCTCTATGTATTACTGCACTAGTCCCAAATCAAAGCTAGTGCACACAGTCAAATAGTGATAATTACATAACCAATAATGCTTTATTTCAACAATAAAGAGTACCGGCCTTATGGCCACTTAATATAAATGAGGTTACAAGACCTCCCAGACTTACAAAACATAGCAGAAGTAAAAGAAATAAACCCTGAAGATTGCCCATCAATACGCGTCAAGCAATTGATTGGGAAAACGCAAACTAGAACTGTAGGGATCCTTTGTCGAAGCCACACGTGAAGTAGTCATAGTCTCCTTCTGTGTCTTCCTATTCCTCTAAGATGTTTTTGTAGATTATAAGGTGAGTAAATAGAGTACTCTAGAAGTCTTAGGAAAAATGCCATTAAATGCAAGGCTTAACAAAGGAAGGATAATATGGTTCTTTTACACAAAGCAATACTTTATCTCAATTACCATTATAGATTTCTAAAGCATCAATTTAACAAATTAATTGTAATAACTGAAGCTAGATAATTTTTCTAGTGAAGGTTCTAGCTACCAACACTAGTATTAAAGCTCTAATTGCCAAGGTTCAATGAATTTGGTTTTGTCTATCTAAGTGGCGCTATCTGATGAGGTGATGAGATCTCGATTTTCCGATAGGATGATAACTTCGATTTGGAGAAGAACGACTTTGACGATGCAAGCTTCTAATCGGTCATGACCAGAACACCAAGCAATCACTAAACTGCACTCCAAGTTGTTATCAACCGTGCTAAGAATGCGGTTGACCTAACCATGAAGGTCTATTCCTGCATGCAACTGAAGAACACACAAGAATAAGATAACAAGCAATCTGAAATTGCAAATATTTATATTGAGTTCAAAAGGTGGGATTCTGTAGAGGTTCTTTACGGTTGATCTAGTCGACACAAGCGAAGAACAAGAGTTTTCACAATGGAAAAACTAAGCAAACGAAATCCGAGGAAACTAGAAGGGTGCGGCCTCCTTAAATAGGGGAGGGAAAGCCGCACAAAACTAAGAAACAAGGGGGGTACTATTCATGGTACTGTTCACATAAATAGTGCATCCGTGAACAGTACGGGCCTAGAGAGGGGGCATCTTCCCCTTGGGCCCAAGCATTACAAGGCCCAATTTGGCCCAAACAGATGATGTAGCAACTTTTTAATGATTGTGGTGAGTACAAAAGGAATTTGGAGGTGAAACTAGATCCATTGGAAAGAGGACGAGGAAAGCTTTCCAACAAGTACTCATGGACCTCAAACGGACTCCGTATTTGAAAGTTATGCACATTCGAAGTTGGGTTGCCAGGCTAAATCCGAACGGATCTAGAGGCCGAATTGGATTGCAAAACGTGTCCAACTTGAACTCTTGCTTGAATTGGTGCAAAACTAATGTGGTGCTGCAAAAATATATATTTCATCGTTAAGTAGTATCATATTCTCATTTAAAATATGTTGAAACTGAAGAAATGAATTCATCTTTAGTTCAATCTTGATATTGAGCGCTGTGGTCATATGTGTTTGTGGTATGATCAGATCATCCTCCCCTTCTTGACCGAAAATCGTCTTCGGTTTTAACATATGTGTAGTGTCACGTATTGCATGATCTTGATCATAAATCTTGATCATAAATCTTGGTACATGATAACAAACGTAACGAACTCTCATTATGTAATATCATAAGTTCTTTATCAAACTAAATAAAACCTCCTTGAAATGAGCTCACCAGATAATTTAAGTGATGTGTAGGAGCTCTTATAATTGGAATAACAAGCATAGCAAATATGGTTGTATCCATAGGGTACATGTTCTCATCATCCTCCCCTTTTTGCAAACAAAGCCATCATCGGCTTTTGATAAGCTGAAAATAGGGTAACAAAGAAGCTAAGGTGTATGCATGGTATATGTATATGTCATCCTTTTTAACAGTTCTTCGTTGTTGCACAATTAATGTTATAAAACAACAGCGATCATAAAAGCTCATTGTATTATTAACCCAAGAGTAATCATATATGTTAATGAGCAAATCAAAATTTCTCACATAGCAACTATTGAAACTAGATTTGTAAATGTAAGTGAAACATTTATGCAATATAAATCTTTGAAGTTGTAAACTTACAGTGGTAGCACATATGGGCAAAGCTATAACTTTTGGAAACAAACAAAGTTTATCCATATAATCAGATTTCAATTGAGCAATAGCAAATTCATGTAGTAAGGGTGAAAAGGTTTGCATGTTCTTCCATACATCAATTTCATTATTCAGATTGTCAATGTTAGATGGTTCGATAAGAGAAGAACACAGGCATTGAATGATCGCTAAATTTTATTTTTCTTTCATAATGAACAAGATTCAGCATACAAGAGTTGTTGTTCAAAACAACAAGCTTCAATTCATCCATGTGATCACAAGTTATGCATATTCGATATACAAGAAACTGATTGTCTACACCATAATCTCCAATTAATTTAAAATAGTAGCTGTAGGTGCTAGATAGAGAATTTAGAGATGAAATGTTAGAAACTTTCTTCATAGCATATTTCCAAACTAATGGCCTCATTAAACATGATATAGCACAATGCATCAGCAGGGGATATTCTATCAAATACTTCCTTATGTGTAATTAATTCGACATGTGCAAAATTATGAGAATTTAGATCAGCACGTGGTTCATTTAAGTCAACACAAGGAATATCAAAAGGTTGCACTACAGCAGGTATATATTCACAAGGTTGCTCTATGTCTTATTGTAGCACCAAATCAGTACCTTTGTCATTATCGTTTTTCGCTAAATTTTGCTCTAAAATAGCATGAACAGTGAATAATTGTAGTCCCTCAGAAGCATACTCACCGTGAGTGATGATAGCACCATGTTCTTTACCTTTTTGGCTCTCCTCAGATGATGTAAGTGCATACATATCCTCATCTTCATTCTCAACCAATGGAGTCAGTGGTTCAATCAGCTCATGCTCCTCTTCGGCATGGTTCTCAACTACCTGCAAGTTGTTAGTTACAGAAAAAGACACAAACATAGGTTGTTCTCATGTTTCTTATCATCAAACACTCTCAATTTCTTCTTAATCTGACTTTCAACCTTACAAGCAAGTATAAACAAATGAGGGAGAGAATTATATTCTTCGTGAATAATAAGGTTCTAAATTTGTTTATTAAGCCCATGTAAGAATCTATTCTCTGTAGCTTCAGCGTATTCCTCTAACCCACAATGCAATAAACGAGTTTTTAATTCATGATAATATTCCCTTACAGTTCTACTTCGTTGTTTTAAACGTTGCAATCTAACTAGCAAATAATCAGCATGGTTTTTAGGAACGAATTCATCTCTCATAAAGTTTTTTTAATGCATTCTAAGTTTGAGGCACTCTACCATGCCTACCAAAAACTTCCACCAAACTCTTGCATCATCAATAAAAACACTAGTGGCAGCTCTAATCTTTTGCCTATCAGACCAGTCATAATATTCAAATTGTTTGTCTAAAGCTATTTCCTAGTCAATATAGGCATTAGGATCAAATTTACCAGCAAAGAGTGGCAAAGTGGTTTTAGTTTTACCGGACATACTATCATGATCATATACCTCCCGTGGTAAAGAAGCTTGTCTCAAGCGTGCATCTTCCTCGCGAATTTTCTTGAGCTTCCGGTCAATGACTCGAAGATGTGGATCTATCTTGTAATCATCCTGTGAACCTGCTATGGTTAGTAGAAAACAAGAAAACAAATCACAAGTATATGTTCCTATCAACTACTAGGATCTGAAGTTTAATAGGTCACACATCTCTCAGACTCTTACCAAGCTTTTACAAGTTCTTACCAATGCAAACAAGTGGTGCAACCGGTGGCTGGTTTGTGATAACTTGACTCAAGTGATGTGTATAGCGATTGCAAGGGATGGTTCGACGTGATCTGCTTGGTTAGTATAAGGAATAGCGTGGAAGGCTCGATATGTAGCAATGGAGAATAATCAGTTAATTTCAGAAATTGCACAGAATTGAATTATAGTTTGTATCTAGCTCTTAGCCTATGTTACTGATCAACCAAGGAAGGAAGAAGGCTAAAATAAGTGTATGGCAATGTATAGGAGTAGTAAATATAATATAATTCAATCGAATGCAATCTGGAATTGAAGAACACAAGGATTGACCCAAAATTGAAAACTGAAGATTTCTGTCCACTGGACAACACGTTGGTATTTTGTCCGTAACTTCTTTTCTGTTGACTTTTCTTCAATGATTCTTTTTTACCCATTTCGTGGTAGATTTTTCTACAACTTTTGTTTTGGGGACAAGTTCTGTAAACCGACTGAACAATTCACACAAAATTCACAAGTGCCGACTGTTGCAGATTCAATTCAGAAATTTGAGTCAAATTTCACCATAGATATCGTTTAACTGGCTTGTGGGAATGAAGCAAAGTTTTATAGAAAGATGGATAATTAAGTTATAAATCTAATGGAGGTGATCTCACTCAAAAAGGATCACAGAATCAAAAATTATGGCTTTTTTGGTGGCGGCTGCAGAGAAAGGAAAAATTTGCCAAATTGGAATTAGGGTTTGGAGTGAGGAAAATTTTTCTTGTTTGGATTTTTATGGAATTAAGGATATGACCAGCAACTAAATAAAGCTAAAACAGACACAAATTCAATTTAGTAAACCAAAACTAATAGATTGAACAACACAACGGGGTTTGGACAGCGGGAATTAACTCTTTTTGTGGGGCAATTTTTTCTGGACTATAGGAAATAAAAAAATCTATCTACTAACTAGGGATACAAAAAATTCCTACTGGTCAACTGAAGCTCTGATACCACCTGATGAGGCGATGGGGTCCCGATCTTCCGATAGGATGATAACTTTAATTTGGAGGAGAACGACTTTGACAATGCAGGCTTCTAATCGGTCATGACCAGAACACCAAGCAATCACTAAACCACACTGCAAGTCATTATCAACTGTGCTAAGAACGCGGTTGACCTGACCACGAAGGTATATTCCTGCATGCAACCAAAGAACATGCAAGAACAAGATAACAAGCAATCTACAATTACAAATATTTATATTGAGTTCTTTACGGTTGGTCTAGTTGACATAAGCGAAGATCAAGAGTTTTCACGATGGAAAAACTAAGCAAACGAAATCCAAAGAAACTAGAAGGCTGCGGCCTCTTTAAATAGGGGAGGGAAAGCCGCACAAAACTAAGAAACAAGGGATGGTACTATTCATGGTACAGTTCACGTGAATAGTGCATCTGTGAACAGTACAGGCCTAGAGAGGGGGCGCCTTCCCCTTGGGCTCAAGCATTACAAGGCCCAATTTGGCCCAAATAGGTGATGTAGCAACTTATTTTAATGATTGTGGTGTGTACAAAAGGAATTTGGAGGTGAGTCTAGATCCATTAGGAAAAGGACGAGAAAATCTTTCCAACAAGTACTTGTGGATCTCAAACGGACTCCGTATGTGAAAGTTATATATATTTGAAGTTGGGCTGCCAAGCTGAATCTGAACCGATCTGGAGGCCGAATTGGATTCCAAAACGTGTCTAACTTGAACCCTTGCTTGAATTGGTGCAAAACTAATGTGGTGCTGCAAAATATATATTTTCATTATTAAGTAGCATCATATTGATATTGGACGTTTGTGGCGTGGTCACATCACTATCTGTCAGAACACACTTGAAAGCTTGAACCTCTCCCAGTTTCCCAAAAGCTCATTTAAAAATAAAATCATAAATCTACCATGTGAAAGTGCACATTGCTCACCCTTGGCCATGGGCACAACTATTTGAATAGTTTTACACTGTGTAGAGGTTGTACAACTTTACCAATAAGATATGATCATTTTATATTACCACTAGATTAACACACTTACTTTGATGTACGACAGAAAGATTATGATAAGGCCTTTACAATGTAGCAACATAACTATAATCAACCAACTAAGTTTTCACCGTTGAATGGGTTCAATCTACCCAAATCAGAAACCCCCTCTTGCGCTGTGTGGCAATACCGCTGTTTGACACCCACATTTAGCCTTCTGGTAGAATCTAAGCAACGCTGTTGCAAATTAGTTAGCCAGGTTGTATCCATTTAGACTTGTGATTGTACGGTAATGCTTAGTTTGGACAATCACAAGCGTTGGTTCTTAATTGACTAGGGTGGCACTTTCATAACACAAGTTCTCGTGCCCAATTTGCACCAACCCAAACTTACCTTCTGCCCAAGTCTAAATCATTTGTATCATTTTATTTTATAAACAAATGGCAATACCTATTTAATGTGACGATGGCCCAATCTTCCGAAAGGTACTGATAAGTCGATTGTGGAGAATACAACGTTGATGATCCAAAGGCTTCGACCAAAACAGATCGAAACCCTCGCAATCACTACATCACTGCTCCGTTGGTTATCAACCGTGCCAAACGTGGTTGACCTCGCCAAGAAGGCTATCTCCTGCAAGCGAATCGAGACCACAAGCAAAAGAGTACAATATGTAATTTGAAATTGTATTGCGAATAAAAATTAAGTTCACAAGTTGGGGTTCCTCAACCGAACGTGCGGTGAAACTGCTAAGCAGAATAATCTCTTAAGAAAAACCCGAGGAAAACTAAAGGGGTGCGACCTCCTTAAATAGGAGAGGGGAAAACCGCACTTATCTAAGGAAAAGAGTGTGGTACTATTCACGGTTATTGTTCACATGAACAGTATGGCTGTGGTATTGTTCACATGAACAGTACCCATAAAGACGATGGCGGCCCAAATAGCCTAAGTGGTGATACAAGGCCCAAGGCCCACTTTGACTCGGACTAGAAAAGTGACACGATTTGTTTAGCAGTTTCTGATTGGCACGGATGGAGTTTGGAGGTGAGACTAGATCCATCTAAAAGTAGACTCCAAGGGTTTTTCAAAGAGCACTCGAGAAGCCTTCTGGATCAAAAGTTATGGCCGTTTAAAGTAGACGCTGTTAAAAAGTTCTAGATCACAAGAATTAAGTAGTATGCCATTCTTTGAAACATTTGTATGCAAACTTAGGAACGCATTCACCTGATGGTTAAGTTGACGTGCTCGCGCTCGAGTCATTGGTCCTTATATCATGGTTTTAGTTTGTTGAGTTTGTTGTGGAGTCGGCACGGTTGTATCTATGGAAAGGATGTCCTCATCATCCTCCCCTTCTTGAATTGGAGTCATCCTCGACTCAAGCTCATCTTCTGCGCCCAAGCAAGGTCGCAAATCTGCAATGTTAAAGGTGGGGGCTAACCCCAAAATCTGCAGGCAAGTCTAACTTATATGCATTATCATTAATACGTTCAAGCACTCTAAAAGGACCATCTGCACGAGGCATGAGTTTAGACTTTATCAATTTAGGGAATCGTTTTTTATGCAAGTCTAACCACACAAGATCACCAGGTTCAAAAGTAACATACTTGCGTCCTTGACTACCAGCAACTTTATATTTAGCATTCATAATCTTAATGTTCTCTTTAGTTGTCTCATGCATCTTACGTATCAAATCAGCACGTTGTAGCGCATCAAAATTTACATTCTCAGAAGCTAGAAGAGGCAACAAGTCGATAGGTGCATGAGGTATAAAACCATAAACAATCCCAAAAGGGCATTTCTTTGTGGTAGAATGCAGCAAACGATTATAAGCAAATTCCACATGAGGAAAACATTCCTCCCACATTTTTAAGTTCTTTTTAAGCACAACCCTAAGCATAGTAGACAATGTTCTATTGACTAACTCAGTTTGTCCATCGGTTTGAAGATGACAAGTAGTGGAAAATAACAGCTTAGTTCCCAATTTACCCCACAAGGTTCTCCAAAAATGACTAAGAAATTTAGCATCACGATCTGAAACTATCGTATTCGGAATACCATGCATGCGAACAATTTCCTTAGAGAACAAATCAGCAACATTTGTAGCATTATCACTTTTATGACATGGTATAAAATGAGCTATCTTAGAGAATCTATCCATGACAACAAAAATACTATCCCTCCCCTTCTTTGTTCTAGGAACCCCTAAAACAAAGTCCATAGAAATATCTTCTCAAGATATGCTTGGAACAGGAAGAGGCATGTATAAACTATGAGGATTAAGTCGTGACTTAGCTTTTTGGCACGTGGTGCAGCGAGGAATGAAGCGTTCGACGTCACATATCATATTTGGCCAATAAAAGTGGTGGGTCAGAATGTCCTCGATCTTCTTCACGCCGAAGTGACCCATCAATCCTCCTCCATGCGCCTCGTGTAACAACAAAAGACGAACGGAGCTAGCTGGAATGAATAGCTTGCTAGCACGGTATACGAACCCATCATGCACCACAAATTTATTCCAACCCTTTCCCTCTTGACAATTTAGCTACACATCTTTAAAATCAACATCATGCACATATTGCTCCTTTATTGTCTCTAACCCAAAGATTTTGAAGTCAAGTTGTGAAAGCATGGTATATCTCCTAGACAACGCATCAGCTATCACATTTTCTTTGCCCTTTTTATATTTAATGACATAGGGAAAAGATTCAATAAACTCAATCCACTTAGCATGTCTGCGGTTCAGGATGGTTTGACTTCGAATATGTTTCAAGGATTCATGATCAGAATGTATTACAAACTCTTTGGGCCATAAATAATGTTGCAATGTTTCCAAAGTTCGAACTAGAGTATATAATTCTTTATCATAGGTAGAATAGTTTAAACTAGAACCACTTAATTTTTCACTAAAGTAAGCAACAGGTTTTCCTTCTTGAGTTAACACACCCCCAAGACCTATGCCACTAGCATCAAATTCTAATTCAAAAGTCTTGCTGAAATCACGAAGTTGAAGCAAAGGGGCATGTGTTAGCTTATCTTTGAGAACGTCGAAAGCTTGTTGTTATTTGGTGGCCCAAGTAAAAGGAATACCCTTCTTTGTAAGCTCATTCAGTGGGCAGCGAGGGTACTGAAATCCCGAACAAAACGCCGATAGAAACCAGCGAGCCCGAGAAAACTCCGCACTTGTGTGACCGTTTTAGGAGGCGGCCAACTCTGGATAGCGATGATCTTGACTTGATCAACTTCAATGCCCTGTGGAGTAACAACATAGCCAAGAAAAGATACTTGATCTGTACAAAAGATGCACTTCTCAAGATTACCAAACAAACGTGCATCTCTCAAAGCATTAAAAACAGCACGTAAATAATCCAGATGTTCTTCATATGACTTGCTATAGATTAGAATATCATCAAAATAAACCACTACAAATTTTCCAATGAAAGTACGCAAAACTTCGTTCATCAAACGCATGAAAGTGTTAGATGCATTAGTTAAACCAAAAGGCATCACTAACCACTCATATAGTCCGAACTTAGTTTTAAATGTAGTTTCCATTCATCGCCCAATTTCATTCTAATTTGGTGCTACCCACTACGAAAGTCTATCTTTGTGAAAAGAATAGAACCACTCAACTCATCCAGCATGTCGTCTAACCTAGGAATAGGATAACGATACCGTATTGTGATATTATTGATGGCTCTACAATCAACACACATACGCCAACTACCGTCTTTCTTAGGAACCAAAAGAACAGGAACATTACAAGGACTAAGACTTTCCTGTACGTATCCACGGTCCAAAAGATCTTGAACTTGTTGCTGAATTTCCTTAGTCTCCTCCGGATTGGTCCTATACGCCATATGGTTTGGCAAAGTCACTCCTGGAATTAAGTCAATTTAGTGTTCAATCCCTCTAATAGGCGGCAGTCCCGGGGGTATCTCAGCTGGAAGCACATCCTCATATACCTACAAAAGGTTAGTGACAGCAGACGACAAAGAGCTAGACATATCATCAAGTGAAAATAAAGCATCTTTGCATATCAAAGCATAGCATGGCATATCATTATGACAAATTTCAGCAAGATCAGATTTGGTTACAAGCATGACACAACCCTTTAATTTAATTCGCTCGGTCCTAGAACTAGGTGCCAACCTCTCTTTCTTAGGTGGGAAAACATTCTTCACTACTTGTTGATTTTCATATTCATGTTCAATTCTTTCTTCTCATTTTCAGCTAGCTCTTTATCACAATTAGCAATTTCAGTAGGTGTCAAAGGTAGCAAAGTTATTTTCTTTCCTTTGTGCATAAATGAGTACTTATTACTTCTACGATGATGAGTTGCATCGGTATCAAATTCCCATGGATGACCTAATAAAAGAGAGCAGGCTTGCATAGGTACTACGTCAAAATCAACAACATCATGATAGGAACCAATGAAAAAATGCACTCTCGCAGATTGTGTTACCTTCACCTTACCGATGTTGTTGAACCACTGAATGTGGTATGGGTGAGGATGCGCACGTGTGGTCAAGTCAAGCTTCTTGACAATTTCTGAATTCACCAAGTTATTGCAGCTCCCGCCATCAATTATAACACGAACACGGCAATCATTGATGATGACGAACATCTGAAACAAATTATGACGTTGTAGCTTCTCCTCTTGCTCTCTTTGAGTGCTCAATACTCGCTGCACAATTATAGTTCTATAATTCGTCGTAGCAGTGGCACCTAAAATTTCCTCACCATCGCTATCTGCCTCATGATCATCACCATCGCCTGCATGGTTAGCTGCAAGAGCATATTCATCCTCAACATCACTAGCACTTACATAACCACCATCTTCTGTCGCAATGTACGCCCGCTGACTTGGGCAATCTCTCATGAAGTGGCACATCCCTTTACAACGGTGGCACACAATGCCCGTCGTATGGCCCGTGGAAGCAACCGATAAAGAGCTCTATGCTGGTGCTTGCACACTAGTAGATTTGCTCATCTCGGGTGCACGTGATGGTGGTGGTAGTGCTGCTGAACGCGCCCTACTCGCAGAGGGGGCAGCAGTTCAAAAAACAGGAGGTGGGGCTGTCTTGGATTGCCCTGGCGTCGATCTCGATGTAGACGTACTTCCAAAGTTGCTCCTAGTCCTTTGTTGCCTACCCTGCAATTCCTTTTCTGCCAAACAAGCAAGCTGGAACAACCTATTGATATCGTTATACTCTTTGTAATCAACTATGTCCTGAATTTCACACCTTAAGCCCCCATAAAAACGAGCCATCTTATCCTCCTCATCCTCTACAACATTACAACGCAGCATGCCTATTTGTAGTTCTTGATAATATTCCTCGACAGATCTATTACCTTGGTCTAAGCGCTGCAATTTCTTACGCATATCACGTTTAAAAGCAGGAGGAACAAATCTAGCACGCATAGCTACCTTCAATCTATCCTATGTATCAGGTGTTAAACCAGAATTAACCACTTCAGTCCACCGAATGATAGCAAAATCTTTAAATTCACTAGTAGCTTGTCTGACTTTATGCACTTCAGGAACTAGATGGGCATTAAATTTTTTTTCAACTGTCATATCCCAATCTAGATAAGTTTCAGCATCATAAACACCTGCAAAAGATGGTATGGTAAATTTGACTTTAGCAAATGGATCATGACTAGCACGAGCATTGTGGTGCTGAAAATTATTACCTCCCATACCGTGACGGTTTTGATGTAGGCAGTGTTGTTGGCGTGCATCTTGGGCAGCAAATGCAGCACCGGCGTCGCGGTTTTGTCTCTCATTATCATCTCCCTCCTCATGATCTTGGCCTGCATCGTGATCATACTCGTGTCCATTGTTTGGTGACCGATTCACCATTCTTTCAAGGCGTGCAGTGAGTGCTGCAATACTCTCATTGATGGAGCGCTGCAATGTATCCGTCATAGCTTGAAGCTTCATATCGATGTCTTCATTAATGGTAGCTTGTTGTTCATCCAAGAGTGTCATGAGCTCTCCCTTTACAACACACTCTTGCTCATCAGACAACTCACCTGACATGGTTAGTAGAAACAAAAGACAACACAAATGTATTATCCCTATCAACTACTAGGTGGTGGAAGGTGGAATCACAAACTCTTAAGGGTCTTACCACACTCTTACAAGTGTTCTTACTAAAGCAGCAGGTGGTACAGCCGGTGGCTGGTTCGTGATACCGTGTCGAGCGTGGGTACGATTGCAAGAGGGAACCTGTTCTGATCAAGAGTAGGTGAAGCTTGGAAGGCTTCAATATGGTAGCAAGGATCAGCAATAAAGAGATCAGTTAATGCAAGTTGAAAAATTATTCAAAGTACTAGTCAAAAGTTGCTGATTCTAGCCTAGTCAAAGCTAGTTAATCGAAGCCCTACTAGAAGATGTGTATGCACGCACATGCAATGATTAATGTGACTTGATGTAAGCAATGAAAAACCTCACAACAAGTGCTACGAGATGCTAACCAATCTACTCAAACTTCTTTGTAGGGCACAAGATTGTTTGCACGATGTAGAGCACAAAAGACAACAAAATCGGTATCGGTGGAATGCAAACAACCCTCTAGATTGAGCAGAAACAACAGCTAGTCTCAAACGATGAAAAGTCAAAGTTTTGTATAGCTTATATATACTTGTTTGAAAGGTTTAGATGAGATCTACGACTTTGCAGTTGAGACGAACCCCAAATTCCGAAGGGAAGATTGAACGAATCAGCAAACAACAGAAATTGAAAACATGCGATGCAATTTCAAGGCCAAATATGGCCGATTTTTGGATCCTTGGAGGGCAAATAGTGCAATCTAGATGTTTTTTGGATCAAGCTCGTGCTTAGCTTTCCAACGAGTACAAAAACGTTAAAAACGGACACCGTGTGCAAAAGTAATGACCGTTTTACTGAAGGTGTGACGGAAACGGACTCGAATTCATTTTTGGCCTCAATTGAAATTGCCATAACTTTTTATCCCGTAGCCAAACTTGCTCAATTTTTTTTCTGGAGGCTTTTGGATGTATGAAGGACAGCTCCACCAATTTTCACTATTTTTGGCGAAGGTTTGATGCACTTTCCAAATTTCGGCATAGATGGACTCTTTCCTCTTTTTTCTCTATTTTTTTTCTAAAAAACTGAAACCAATTCTTCTGGATAAACCAAAACAAACTCTCTCCTTTTTTTGCAATCCAAAACTAGCATATAGGATGGCAGCGGAGGGTGTTGTTGCGGTAGAAGTTTTGACACGATGATGAAGCTATGCAAAGGAACACGAAGATCAAGCTAGGCTCTAACTAAAACTAGAAATCATCAACTAGACACGACGATGCAATCAAAAATTCAACAAGCAAACCTGAAAAGAAAAATTACAATGGCTCAAAAGGGTGGTTGGACAGCGGAAGAACACTACGAACAATTTTTTTTGTGGGCTAATTTTCTAGGGTTTTTAGGACGATGAACAAAAATTAATCTAAAAGGGAAATTGTGATTACCTAACGGGCAACCATTGCTTTGATACCACCTAATATGACGATGGCCTGATCTTCTAAAAGGTACTGATAAGTCGATTGTGGAGAACACGACATTGATGATCCAAAGGCTCTGACCAAAACAGATCGAACCCCTCGCAATCACTACACCACTGCTCCGTTGGTTATCAACCGTGCTGAATGCAGTTGACCTCGCCAAGAAGGCTATCTCCTGCAAGCGAATTGAGAACACAAGCAAGAGAGTACAAGATGCAATCTGAAATTGTATTACGAATAAAGTTTAAGTTCACAAGTTGGGGTCCTCAACCGAACGTGCAGTGAAACTGCTAAGCAGAATAATTTCTTAAGAAAAACCCGAGGAAAACTAAAGGGGTGCGGCCTCCTTAAATAGAAGAGGGGAAAGCCACACTTATCGAAGGAAAAGGGTGCGGTACTATTCACAGTTACTGTTCACATGAACAGTATGGCCGTGGTACTATTCACATGAAAAGTACCCATGAAGACGACGGTGGCCCAAATAGCCTAAGTGGTGATACAAGGCCCAGGGCCCACTTTGACTCGGACTAGAAAAGTGATGCGACTTGTTTGGCAGTTTCTTATTGGCCCGGATAGAGTTTGGAGGTGAGACCAGATCCATCTGAAAGTAGACTCCAAGAGCTTTCCAAAGAGTACTCATGGGCCCTGACAAGCCTTTTGGATCAAAAGTTATGGCCGTTTGAAGTAGATGCTATTAAAAGGGCGAATCTGAGTCGAACTCGCGAACATGACTTGGATTGTGCTTGGCGGTTCCACTTCTACACTTGAGCTCGCATGGTTCTTCCCCATGGTTCCTAAGGACGATTAAATCATCACAAGAATTAAGTAGTGTGCCATTCTTTGAAATATTTGTATGCAAACTTAGGAACACATTCACCTGATGGTTAAGTTGACGTGCTCGCACTCGAGTCATTGGTCCTTGTATCATAGTTTCAGTTTGTTGAGTTTGGTGTGGAGTCGGCATGGTTGTATCTATGGAAAGGATGTCCTCATAACTATTGCCAAACACTTGATAAAAACAATTGCTTAGAGATTTTATTGACATTATTCCCACCCACAGGGTTATACCGAAACTTACTATCCGCCCAAGTCTAAATCATTTGTATCTTTCGTAGGAGCAGCGGTACGTGTGCTTTGTGGGCGGGTAGACGAGATCAAGAGCATGTGGTTAGGCAAATTCTCTTGTCGCATGTTGTTGTTCTAACAGTGGTTGGCGCCATTGGTTAATCAGGTTGCACGGATCCAAGTTATCATTAATGATCTTTTGTCGTGAAGATCGGGCACCCCCCGCCTGCATCATCCCTTCTCCTCTTAGAAAAATGATTCGTCCTCAGCTCTTTGCAATCGTTTGATCTATGTCAGCACTACATGCTTGTAAGGTAAAATTGATGTTCGCTGTTCAGTTTGGATCACGTCTGATCTATGTCACCCTCATTTGGTACTGCATTGCAACGCACGAGCATTTGACTAGTAGCTCCTTATAAGAATCTTTGAGAAAAAGGAATTCTTTCTTCAAGACCTTAAATTTTATTTTTTTTCTTTCTTCAAAACCTTAAATTTTGATTTCTTCTTCCCTAGATACCCATTCAACTCTTCTAGTATATCCATAAGTTCACCATAAGTAGACTCATCATCATCATTGAATTTTATCATATTATCCCCTTTTGCCATGAGGCAAGCGAATGCAAAAAAGAGTGATGGGGCCACATTGCTTGCAATTTCGACAAGTACCCTCTTCCTTGAGGACCTATCATCAATGTTGAAGGAGCTTGAATGAATCAAGTCAAATCCTTGCGCAACTTGAATCTTTCCTCAATCTACTAGGGTAGCTCTTTTCCCTCTGTGAGGTGAGCTCCAATATTCACAACCACATCGAGTCTCTTCACAAATTTCTTGAAGAGATCACTGAGCCAATTCCTCCAGGCCGTCTAGGTGATGACAACTACCAAAGTAACAAGACAATGGCACTTGAAAATCTTCAAGTGCCACAAAGATCAACCAAATGATACAATGCACATGAATGCTCTCAACAACCTCAAAATGTGATACAAATGCACTAGAGTTGGAGAGACGGATGCAAGGGCTCAAGAGTATTCAATTGGGGCCTAAGAGAGTGCATTTGCTATTGGCAGGGAGATATTTATAGTCTCCACTAACTAGAGTGATCATTGGGGATGAAATCCCCAAAAAAATTAGGTTGACTGGTAGTACCGCCATGGGGTGGCTAGTACTACCACGTCCACTGTTCAAGGGCTACTTACTACTCATTAAATATGCCAAAAGTAGCTGTTAATACAAAAATCGATCATACAACACTTACATGCCCTGATCATACCGATTATGTGGTAGTATTGTTTTCCTGAGAGGAGAAAATCTCCTAAAATGTACTTCTCTAAGAAAATAGCAACCTCCAACGTAACTAAAATGCTATCATATCACAGATGTGGTAATACCAGGCATAAAATACAGTCATACCGTTGCGGTACTACTGGACAAGAACAGTGATTGTTCCATTTCAGATAAATTCCAAATATGCAACTCTTTAGAAAAAACGTACCGACATGCAAGACCCAGTAGTACCGATGCAGCAGTTCAGGGGGTAAAGTGAACTTATTCCTTTTTTGAATCAGCTGAATCGGTTGGGCGTTGAATGTTCTAATAGGTAAAAGTGAAATGTTCGACGCATTTAGTTTCAATGTTCTAATAGCACATTAACGATGTTCCATGCATTAAGCTCTAATGGGGTGGGCCAATGTTCCACACGTTTGGCTTCAGTATTCCATAAATTCATCGACGATGTTCTAGTGGAATCAAAAGTGTTAGTGAAATAATTCAAGATTATTAGTGAAACAAAATTGAAACTTCTCGTGGAACAACTAAAGACTATTAGTGGCACAAATAAAAAAATTAGCGGAATAAATAAAGTGCTTGTGGAACAATCAAAGACCATTAGTGTAACAAAAGCAAACTGCTTATGGAATGACTCAACACTATTAGCGGAGGAAAAAATATCTGTGGAACAAATCAAACATGCTTGTAAACAAATTTAGGACTATTATTGAAACAAATCAAACATGCTTATAGAACGAATTTAAGACTATTAACGAAACAAACAAAAAAAATATATGCGTAACAACAAAAGACAATTAATTGAAGAAATAAAAAATAATATAAAATAGTGGATCAAAGAAATGAATATGGGGAACAACAAAAGGTTTATGTACTACAACATTCCACAAAAAACTATAACTAAATGAAAAGTAAAAGAAACATACTCTCTCTCATCATAGTTCTCTTCTACATCGCGAAGCATCTAATCCAGATTGTCATCGTGCAACCTATCCGAATCCGAACCACAATCGACATCATCGGGCAGCATGTCATTCACTTCACCGGCGATGTCATCCGACGGCATATCATTCACTTCACCGGCGATGTCATCCGGCGGCATATGATCATTGACTTCGCCACGACTGGTCCAACACGTATAACCCTTTTTGAAACACTTTCGAATCAAGTGCGCTTCAATTTGCCCTCGGTTCTTAAACATCTTTAAATTCTCGCAGTCAATGCATGGACAGTACATATATTCCACCCCCTTATTCAGCATATCCTCCTCGGTAGCTCTTGTAAAAGCAGACACGCCATTAATGTACTCTTCACTCACACGGTTCGCGGCATACATCCAGCTTCGGTCCTACGTTGTGTATATATATAACAACTTAGTATTAAAAATTAAATTAATTAATTATTACTACATATATACCAGCCACATGCATTGAGGCTTAGTTTGCTAGCTTAATTCATATTATAAACACAACAGCTATTATATAACCAACAATTTTGCAAACCATCTTCAATAACACTCACCAATTACTTAGATCTTAATTGTAATGCAAAGAAAAATAAATTTCATTACTAACCATATCTAGAGCAACCAGGAAAGTATGAATCTTCAAAGCTCAATCTCTACCTCCTCCCACCAAATTAATTGGCCTGAAATCGCCTAGCTTGTCTCCTGATCAGCGAAAGAGTGTAGCACCGGCTAGATCTGGATTGAAATGAAGACAGATGCGGTTCTGAGCAGAGCAACAAATGCCTACCGTCATTATCATAGACGGTTTTTAATAAAAAACCATCTGTGATAATACCAGATTATCACAGACGGTTTTTAATACAAACCGTCTGTGATACTTTAGTATCACAGACGGTTCATCGGTAAGAACCGTCTGTGATACGCGTTTTCTCCGATGCCACCAACACAGACGGTGTCCAAATTAAAACCGTCTGTGTTAGTGTCAGTCACAGACGGTTTTGTCAAACCGTCTGTGATTGGCCGTCTAGTATTAGGCTTTCTGTAGTAGTGTGCAATGGTCGAGTGCGGTTGGCCGAAACAGTCCATCCCACGACGGTCATGAGTTCTGGGCTGCAAGACCAGGCACCATTGGTCATGGGTATAGTTATTGAAGTCAGATCGGTCGTTGACCCAGTGACATGTTCAGTTCATTGTTCCAACCGATGGTTTACTGGTTGGACCCTTGATTCAAAAGGTACATATACAACCTAACATATTCATATAACACAACACTATCCAAGGGTGGGTTGGCTAGCACAATTTTTGAGCCATTTTCTCTTTGACGCCATTTTTACTATTCTGGTTTTTCCTTCAGTTTTTGTCAAAACCGCCCGATTTTGTAGAGATCCGAATATACGAATCCGGACTCTCCTGTGTATTCTACACTAGTCCAGAATCACGCTAGTGCACACAGTATGAACAAAGATAAATATCATCCACATCACGATATTCTAAGGAAAATCCAAATTATATTGATAATTATCAGAGTACGACCTTATGGCCAAGCTTACAATTATTAGGCTGAAGGGTTCAACAAAAACTAGCAGCGGAAATCCAAAAGAAAGCGCAGCAGCCAATCGACACACCCACAGGCTATCGAGTGGAGAACGAAGCCTAATCCGCGAAGACGTCGAAGTACTCTCCTTCTGGATTCTCCTGCTGGTGGTACTCCTCCTCAACTGAGCAACAGGGGCATAAAGCCGTGAGTACATTGGTACTCAGCAAGCCGTTTGTAACAAAGAATGCAATATAGTATGCAAGGCTTACCAAAGGATGGCTGAAAGGTTAATTTTGCATAAAGCAGTAATTTAAGGTAAATACCATAAATAGATTGAAAAGCAAACTTTGAAAATGATAATAAATAAGTAATCTAAGGAATTGAGACAAACCCCAAGTAAACTGGCCATTCACTCCAATGAATCACCCATGAACCAAGATTCACATAATGAACCACCAGTGAACTACCCATTCACTTAACCCAACCAAGATTTTATGAAAATGCTACCCCTCGTGTGAAATCACCGAGCATTGTCTATGACCGAGGACACGACTATTCGAATAGTTTTACACTCTGCAGAGGTTGCACAACTTTTCCCACAAGAGATAAGTCATCTTAATAGCCAGCATGCTTCCTTAGGCATGAGACCCAGATAAATTATCACAAAGTCTTTACCTCACTCCAATCTAGTTAGACATCACCCGCTAAGGTTTCACTGCTGAAGGGTTAACCACCACAGTCAGAAGCCCCCTCTTGCGCCGTATGAGGACAGTAACCCTGTTCCTCACTGTGAGCAAACCAGTACCCCTGGTACTCACTTACCAATGATGATATCTGAACTAAACCTTTGCAAGTTAATCAGCTAGGTCTATCCCATACTAGACATGTGGTTGTGCGGTAAGACTCAGATCAATGGCGCACAAAGTTAAGCCCTTAAATTTACCCAGGCGAAACATCCACATCCCTGAAGTGTTAACCACACTTCTCCCCTTTACTGCACGATTATTCGCCCAAGTGAAAACCAAGTTTGTATAACCAACACCAATGACACTACCCATGTCATGGCACACAAATTTTTATAACTGTGGTTGACCACCACGTTCCAGTATATCATTAAGTCAAGATTAATTAACCACATGTGATGATAGACCCAACGTGCTAGTAATAAGCATGGCTAAGCAAATTAAGCGTACAACCCATATGACGACTAGTACTGTATCACTAAATAATTTCCCATCCTATAGTGACAATGGAATCATGGCTAACAAATTATCAAGGAGGGATTAATCAACTTGGACAATAACTACCAATACAAGGGTTTGATAATAAAATAGCGATGCATAATAATTTAAAAACAAAGTAATACATAATAGATTTGAAAATTGGGTTCAACATGATCAAAGGACACGACTTGCCTTGGCCTTGCTCAGTTGAGGGCTCTTGATCTTCAAATCCAACTTCCGCTCCCTCGAACACGTGATCTAACGAGAGAGAAAACAAATCGAACACAAAATAAATTCAAATAAAATTCAAATGAACTCTAAAAACTTCCAAACCTGAACCAAAAGGTAGATCTCAATTTTAGATGAATTTAGGAAAAAGAATCGTGTCAATCGGAGCTAGGACGAGGGAGAACGAGCCTTTGGGAGAAATAAATCTACAGAAATTCGGGGAAATTGGAAAAAGGCACTGTGCTGTGGACCGGGTGCACGGAAGAATGGGTCTACGGTGGACTCGGTGCATGGAACAGTGCGCCTGACTGGGCGGCTGGTGCGGCGGCTAGGGCTGACGTGGCGGCTGACGTGGCCGACACGTGTGCAAGTTTGGCTGACGTGGCATGCTGACGAGGCAAGGTGACGTGGCATGCTGACGTGGCACCTGGGTGGGCTCGGTGGCTGACGTGGCTGACAGGTGGCGCTGACGTGGCATGCCACCTCGGATTAGGGCTGACGTGGCCCAGCTGGCGTGGCGAGATCGGCTCACGGGTCCACGGCACGGTCGATTGACCGGTGGGCCTGGTCTGTCGGTGGCGCGACGCTCGGCAGACCTGGTGCACGGGGAGGCGTAGCGGCGGGTGCGGCTGGCGTCAGCGCTGACGTGCGCGTGCACGGGGCGCGAGGCGTCGCTGGCGCGAGGTGCGGCGGCGGCGACCGAGCGACGGGGTGAGCGGGCGGCGGTCCTGGTCGGCGGTGACTCGGGACGGCGGCGGGGTGGTGGCGAGGCTCACCGGCGACGGCGGCGACATCAGCGGCGAAGACGGCGGCGGACACGGCGGCGTCGAGCCTCGGCGGCGAAGGCGAGATGGCCGGCGACCCTCGGCGGAGATGACCGGCACGGCGATGGCTAGCGGCGGCGGATGCGGCGGCTGCAGGATGAGGAAGACCCCGGGGTCGGGGGCCCTTTTATACCCGGGCGGCGAGGTGTCCGGGGCGAACACGGCGGCGGCGGATAAGGCAGGCGGCGGCGTCTCCCGATCGGAGACGGGGAAGGAGTCCGGGTCGGAGACGACGCCTGACAGGCGGGCCCCACCCGTCGGCGGCACAGCCGAGCGGACAGCCCGTATCGGCTGCGGCTGAGGGAGGCGCTTGGATGGGCGACGCATGTCGGCCATCCAGCGGAGGAAGGCGGGCGCGGATGCATGCCGCGTGGCAAGGGGGCGGGGTAGGCCGGCTGCGGGCGGCTGGACCGGGCCGGCTTGGTGGGTTTCGGCCCATCGGCCGGTTTGGATTTTGGTGGCTTTTTCCTTTTTCAGAAATTCCATTACTTCATTTAGAGCTCTAGAAAATAGCAAATAAATCCAGAAAAAATCCCAGAAAATTCCAGAAATGCCCTTGAGACTCAGGGAAATCAAATAAAATAATTTTGGCAAATGTTAATGTTTAACTTAATCATATTAAATCTTTTTATTTGATAAAAATTCCAATTAAGCTTTAATTAATTCCAGAAAAATTCAAATGGTGAATTTTATTTTAAAAGCTTCAAAAAGGCTCTGAAAATTAGGATGTTACAGATTTGACCTGATTTTATTAGTTCAAGGCGGTCTGATTGCATGGCCAATCCAACATCAAAACTAGACCAGACCAAGCTCTAGTTCTAGTTTTTTTTGTCAAACCGCCTGTCTGGTATGGTTTTAATAATTAGGGCCGTGGGCTGAGAGAGAGGTAGATTGCTATATGCTGCCCGTGCAGCATATAACAAATCTAGTAAAAAAAGTGATATTCCTAAAAAAAGAATCAGGAGTGCGAAAGAGCTACTTCAACTCAAGAGGAGTGCAAAAGTAACAATTATCAATGAAAGTAAGGTTCAAGATACAAGTTAATTATATGGACAACCAGCAAGGTGGAACTCCCTACCAAAATTTATTGCTCTCCTTTGCAATTAAAATACTTAAATAAGATATAGTGCTGCCCAAAATCCTACCAACTTAATTTTGCCTCTCTTTCTCATTTGGAGCATGTAGGCCTTGTTTGTTTAAGCTTTTTCTCTAGCTTAAAAGTTAAAAAGCCAAAGCGTAAACAAAGGATGGCTTTTTAACCATGCTTTTAAAAATCCATAGGCCACTTTATGACTATAAGCCAAAAGCCAAGAAACATGTGTTTTTTTTTTTTTGGCTTTTGTGGGTTGGGAATGGGCCTTGACACTCAACTTCATGGAAATTACCTACCAATGCTATCATTTATATAGTCCCAATCCTTCTCTTTTTCTCCTCCATTTCCCCCTTCCACGAAACCAAATAGACACGTGACACCCCGGTGACTCGCCTCGAGGGCTTGGGCAGCACCGTCCCTATGCTAGCGCCAATGGCTGCATCCTCCCCGAGCTTGACGCCGATGGCCCCTTCCTTCCTGCCCCTTTGGCACTCATCTGTCTCATCCAGATCTCCACTGTGGCCCTATCCGAATCTCCATAGTTGCCACTGGATCCTCTCCACAGCCACCACCTCCATCCAGCCAGTTGCTTCCCTTTCTTTGCACCTAACCATTGTCACCCTCCACCACCGTCGGCTTCCTCCGACTTCCCTCCATGGGCCTCGTCCACCACCCGCACAACGGATATGCTTCCACCAAGCAGATGCCATTATAAAGATAAACTAAATTCATGGTATATACCAAACACCTAGAATGTGATTGATTCAGTTCAGTTGTATGCTAGTTGGATTATTGAAATAAATAGAAACATAAATCAAACTAAATGATAGAGATACATGTTTGCTTAGAGCTTGGTCCCAAAAAAATTGTTACCATCATAACATGTACAAAAGTTAATTAATATTGACACTTGGCAGCATGGATTGGAAAACCACAAAGTATACCAAGTGATATAATTCTAACCTACAATAAAAAAGGAAAACAACAAAAGAACATTGGATAGTCAAAAGTATATTTACTATTCATGGAAATATGAAAGGTTTATGATAAATCTTGCAAAATCAGGATGCTTGTGTAGGATCGTCGATGGCAATCAGAGGGGGGTGAATGATTGCAGCACACAGTGGAAACTTTTCTTTTTAATTTTCTGCCTTTTAATTGTTTAAACTGCAAAAACCAGAAATAACAAAAACAAAAAATACAAATTTTTTTCTGATTTTACTGTAGCAGTTACTGTATCAAGTACTGTAGCAGTTACTGTATCGATTTACTGTAGCGTACTGTAGCAACGCGAAATCAGTTCCAATCGCTATCTGATTCCAATGGGCGGAACACGTTTTTATTCAATCTTGCAATCAATTTTTAATCAAAACTAATTTATATATGTAAGCAAGAAAAATTCCTAGACATAGATCAATGTATGGAGAATTCATAGGAATCAGAAAACCAGAAAAAGGATAATATATGCGAAATATAAAAATCACTAAACTTAATTGAAAAACGAAGGAATTGTGCATATCTCAACACATGCATGCAAGTCACGGCTCACCTGGATTATCCATCCAATCTCGAAAATCGTGCCCTTCTCAATATACATGCATGCATCCAGAACTCACAAATATCCAAGTCCTTGACCAACAAGCCTCCTGGATTAATGCTTTCACAAGCTACGGCCAGGCCTCATGCACAAGCCGCCGCACGTATTTTTCTCTTTTTCCGTTCGCTCAAATCGGCAGACGCCGCACCGCGTCGCGTGAAGATTCACGGGCCGTGCCGAACGGAGACGGAGACGAGACACCGCCGTTCCCCTTTTTTCCAAATAGATCTGATTTTTATTTCTGCATAATGGTGGCTACAAGGTGCTCCCTCCTAGCACCCCTAAACCCTAGTCTCTCCAAAAACCACAGGGTTGCCTCCAACCCCACCTCTATTTATAGTCTAGGGCCCAAAACTTGGGCTTACTCTAAACCCACGAGTTCTAATCCAATTCCAACACCAAAGGGACCCGAAACCCTTCCTAACACGGGTTTTTCCAAAATTCCAACTTTTCTAACTCGTCTCGTGTCGAAGCCTCCAGGACCACACCTCCCGTAGCTTCTCCACGCATCATCCACCTTTAATCTCCATGCACCCCAAGCATGAGCCCGACCATCTCGTGACCTCCTTGACCGTCTGAACCTCGGATCCCCCTATCCTAGTCCCGGTCCACCTCGTCACCGACCATGATCACCTCCATGCTCAACCTGCACATGCAAAGACCAAAGAACATTCTTCCGGCACAAGTTTGTCCAAACTTGACCAACGTCAATCCGCACACACGCAACACACCTCGCATAACGCAAATATTCATCATCACAAATTAACCATTGTCAATTATTCATCATCAAAATAACGTAGACCTAACCACATGGTCTAACAATCTCCCCCTTGATGAATACATTGACAACACCACAAGATTGTATGATGAATTAGTTTCAAATAAATATAAGTGAAGAACTGAAGCCGAAAAAGCATTTTAAGCCATAATCTCAAATCTCTCCCCCCTCAACACAAGAGAGGTAATTTTAACAAATGTCTCCAATTTCTCACAAAGCACATCAAATCTCTCCCACTTTGGCAATGTAATCATCAAGAAAATTCAGAAAAGGTACAATTCTAAGAAGGAGCAATGAGAGTAAAAATCAAGAAGC
Organism: Dendrocalamus latiflorus; assembly: GCA_017311315.1. NCBI lineage: Eukaryota > Viridiplantae > Streptophyta > Magnoliopsida > Poales > Poaceae > Dendrocalamus > Dendrocalamus latiflorus. The sequence goes on along the minus strand of CM029663.1, from coordinate 49,851,480 downwards.
TTTGTAGATTATACAAGTCATTGTGCATTGATTAAATAAAAGAACCAAGCCATATTTTTGAGCAGAGCTATCTAGATCATATAAAGTCATATATCATATAGCAATATCAAAACCAGTCTTGAGCATGATTAAACAATTTATATTAATAACAGGCATCTCAACAGTGATCAAATCAATTATAAAGAGCACAATGAGATATCACAACAAAAGTCAAAGCCTAAAAGTGAAGCAAATTTTAAAACCAGGCGAGCTAGCAGTTTCATATAACAACCTATTGCTCCACACTCAATTCATAGGCATGTGGCATGCTTGTAGCATACTTCTTTTCATAATAAAATGCTTGTAGCATTTTTGTTTTAGATGGTGGCATGCTTGAAGCATACTTCTTTTTATTTTGTGCACTTTTGTGCTTTTTTTTATTCACCATGGCATGCTTGAAGCATACATCTTTTCAATTGTCTCTTGTTTTTTTTATAACATGCCAATTTGAGTGATTATAAAAAGGTTGCAATATGAAACATACGAGCCTCATAGCCAAGATTTTAAATAAGACTCACAATCAAGCTAATCCTTTTTGATGTACATCGTAAAGTACTATCTATAATTAATCTAGTCAAAGTATTCCGCCGTGTCATATTTTAGTTCAAGTATAGCAAATTAATTATAACTAGTCATGACTAAAGCTACACAGCATATGAGTAAATATGACAAAGAGAGCTCTACAACTCATTTAATTTCAATGGCTTGGACTTGTTGATTTATTTGACAAGTATAATAAATAAAGCTTCCAAGATCTTTAAGCAACAAGCTCCCCCTCAGAATAATCCCATAAAATGTAATACACTCAACTCACTTCGCAAATGAGCAAAACAGGAAGTATCAAGCGATTTCATGTGAATATCAGCAATCTTGAGAATCTAACAAGATGTAATACAACCTCACCTTTTCCACATGGTCTCTCAGAAAGTGAAATCTCTTGGAAGTCATAAAAAAATGAAGAACCATCAAATGTTCCAATCAAGTGATGATGAAATAACCAGAACCCAATTTAACTCATATTCTCCATCCTTGTCAACTGTTCTTACATCACAGGAAACATCGGTCTCACAGTACTGGGGTTAGTGAAATAAGATCTAGGAATCCAGTACTGGGACACACGACGAACAGAAGCAACAAAGCTAGAACCAAAATCACGTGCATGTAGGTGACATGAATTATTTGAATTAAATCTCAATCTAGCATATGAAGCAGATTTAAAACCATCATGAAAGTTCTCAAAAAACTGAGCGTTCATATTAGTTCTAGGAACAAAAGACATTGCATGTTTTTGTTTCAAAGCATTCAATCTTTCCTTTCTCTCTTTCTTGACACGTCTAAAACACAATTCATTCAAGTGTCCATCCCTTCCACAGTAGGTGCAATGAAATTTAACATAACCAGAATTCTTTTGAGATGATGAGTTAGCACCTACATTATTATTTGATAAACTTTGCACAAAACCAGCAGATTTAAACACCGTTTGATTTGGTTCATGTTTCACTTCAATTTTTCCAGGTTCAAGAAACTTAATAACCTTAGGAGGATTATTCTTGGCATGCTCAACAAAATTAAATCCTAAACCACGATTTTTCACACTTGTTTTTGACTTGTCTAGAATCATATTTAAATTTTTCTTGCCAAAAGAAAATCTCTCTAAAGTGTCTTTCAGGTACTCATTTTCTTTAGCTAGAGTGGGACAAGTTGTGCATTTATTAGATTCATTCACAAGATTTTTAGAAGCACTAGACTGAGCCAATCTTTCTTTTTCAGCAAAATCATTAAGTTGTCTAGTCAAAACTTCTATCTCAGTGTTAAGCTTAGGACAATTAGAGCAAGAACATATCTCATGATAAAGCATCTGTTGAATTGTTTCTTGTGATGAATTAAGTCTAGCTTCTAGCAATTCACATTTAACGCAAGTTTTAGATTGAGCATTTGAAATACTTGACTCTAAACATGTTGGAGAGCTAAACTTGAGCTTTTCAATTTCATCATGTGCAAGTTTTAATTTTTCATCACAAGAGTCATGTACCAATCTCAACTCATCAAGTTTAGTAGTTACATCACTAAGTTGAACCAAGTTTGATGCATTAATTGTTCTAGCAGATTCTAACTCAGTATGTAAAACTTGACAAGACTCACAAGATTCATCATCAGGAATAGAAGCTCTAAGTCTATTGATTTCAGAATTTAAGCCCTCAACAATGAAATCATGATTTTTAATTTTCTTTTTATACTTCTTAAGCTCATCTGTTAATCTAAGTACAGCACGAGATAAATCAGTGTAAGAAGGTTTTACCTCATCAGGATCACTATAAAGATCATCACTGTCGAGCTCCTCATTGTTTGCCATAAAGCACATCCCTGTGAAGTCCACCTCCTTTGCCTTCTTGCCATTGTCCTCATCATCGCTTTCAGAATCATCATCACTCAAAACAATCTCATCAAGTGCTGAAATTATCTTGTTGACTGCTCTACGATAATTACGCTTCTTGTTTGGATCAATCTTGATTTTAGAACAATGAGTTGATGCCTTGTCATCTTTGACCTCCTTGCTCCTCAATTTGGGACAATTCATCTTAATATGGTTTAGCTCACCACATTCATAGCATTTGATTGGACCTCCTCTCCGCCTTAATCTGATATTGTTAATTGCCTTGGTTACCCTGTTGGAGAGAAGTACAAGCTGCTCTTCTGGAATCTCCTCTAATTGTTCATCTGAAATAGAGCACAATGCAGACAAAGAAACAATAGAAGAACTAGAAGAACCGTCAGTTTGATTAGTCACTAACCCCAAAGAATTAGTCTTATTTATCCTGGCCAAAACATCAATCTCATGTGTTTTCATCTTGGAATAAAGATCATTCAAAGTGAGTGTTTCCATGTTAACAGAATGATTAATAGTAGTGACTAACACATTCCAAACAGACATATCCAAAGCATTTAAAATTTGACAGACATTGTCAGAATCAGAATATGTGACATCAACAGATTGCAAATCACTAACAATTTTATTAAAGCGATCAAAAAGAGCATCTACTGATTCTCCAGGTTTCATCTCAAATTTAGAATACTCCTTTTTAAATTGATTCTGACGCACACCTTTAACAGATTTAGATCCTTCATGATAATCAGCTAGAGTGGTCCAAATTTTATTTGCAGATTTAAGATGAGCAATTCTGACAAACTCGTTTCTACTTAAACCTTGCAACAAAATATTTCTAGCCTTAGCATTAGCTTCAACATCAGATGAATTTTCAGTTGTAACAACAGCAGGCACATCATATGTATGTTCAACTTTTTGCCAAATAGAATTACCTTGTGCTTGAAGAAAAACCTCCATGCGCGTCTTCCAATAAAGATAATCTGATCCATCAAAAAACGGTGGCTTACCTGAAAATCGATCCCGATCTGATGCCATTGCAACCTTGCTCTGATACCACTTGTAGGATCGTCGATGGCAATCAGAGGGGGGTGAATGATTGCAGCACACAGTGGAAACTTTTCTTTTTAATTTTCTGCCTTTTAATTGTTTAAACTGCAAAAACCAGAAATAACAAAAACAAAAAATACAAATTTTTTTCTGATTTTACTGTAGCAGTTACTGTATCAAGTACTGTAGCAGTTACTGTAGCGATTTACTGTAGCGTACTGTAGCAACGCGAAATCAGTTCCAATCGCTCTGATTCCAATGGGCGGAACACGTTTTTATTCAATCTTGCAATCAATTTTTAATCAAAACTAATTTATGTATGTAAGCAAGAAAAATTCCTAGACATAGATCAATGTATGGAGAATTCATAGGAATCAGAAAACCAGAAAAAGGATAATATATGCGAAATATAAAAATCACTAAACTTAATTGAAAAACGAAGGAATTGTGCATATCTCAACACATGCATGCAAGTCACGGCTCACCTGGATTATCCATCCAATCTCGAAAATCGTGCCCTTCTCAATATACATGCATGCATCCAGAACTCACAAATATCCAAGTCCTTGACCAACAAGCCTCCTGGATTAATGCTTTCACAAGCTACGGTCAGGCCTCATGCACAAGCCGCCGCACGTATTTTTCTCTTTTTCCGTTCGCTCAAATCGGCAGACGCCGCACCGCGTCGCGTGAAGATTCACGGGCCGTGCCGAACGGAGACGGAGACGAGACACCGCCGTTCCCCTTTTTTCCAAATAGATCTGATTTTTATTTCTGCATAATGGTGGCTACAAGGTGCTCCCTCCTAGCACCCCTAAACCCTAGTCTCTCCAAAAACCACAGGGTTGCCTCCAACCCCACCTCTATTTATAGTCTAGGGCCCAAAACCTGGGCTTACTCTAAACCCACGAGTTCTAATCCAATTCCAACACCAAAGGGACCCGAAACCCTTCCTAACACGGGTTTTTCCAAAATTCCAACTTTTCTAACTCGTCTCGTGTCGAAGCCTCCAGGACCACACCTCCCGTAGCTTCTCCACGCATCATCCACCTTTAATCTCCATGCACCCCAAGCATGAGCCCGACCATCTCGTGACCTCCTTGACCGTCTGAACCTCGGATCCCCCTATCCTAGTCCCGGTCCACCTCGTCACCGACCATGATCACCTCCATGCTCAACCTGCACATGCAAAGACCAAAGAACATTCTTCCGGCACAAGTTTGTCCAAACTTGACCAACGTCAATCCGCACACACGCAACACACCTCGCATAACGCAAATATTCATCATCACAAATTAACCATTGTCAATTATTCATCATCAAAATAACGTAGACCTAACCACATGGTCTAACAATCTCCCCCTTGATGAATACATTGACAACACCACAAGATTGTATGATGAATTAGTTTCAAATAAATATAAGTGAAGAACTGAAGCCGAAAAAGCATTTTAAGCCATAATCTCAAATCTCTCCCCCCTCAACACAAGAGAGGTAATTTTAACAAATGTCTCCAATTTCTCACAAAGCACATCAAATCTCTCCCACTTTGGCAATGTAATCATCAAGAAAATTCAGAAAAGGTACAATTCTAAGAAGGAGCAATGAGAGTAAAAATCAAGAAGCTTTGTAGATTATACAAGTCATTGTGCATTGATTAAATAAAAGAACCAAGCCATATTTTTGAGCAGAGCTATCTAGATCATATAAAGTCATATATCATATAGCAATATCAAAACCAGTCTTGAGCATGATTAAACAATTTATATTAATAACAGGCATCTCAACAGTGATCAAATCAATTATAAAGAGCACAATGAGATATCACAACAAAAGTCAAAGCCTAAAAGTGAAGCAAATTTTAAAACCAGGCGAGCTAGCAGTTTCATATAACAACCTATTGCTCCACACTCAATTCATAGGCATGTGGCATGCTTGTAGCATACTTCTTTTCATAATAAAATGCTTGTAGCATTTTTGTTTTAGATGGTGGCATGCTTGAAGCATACTTCTTTTTATTTTGTGCACTTTTGTGCTTTTTTTTATTCACCATGGCATGCTTGAAGCATACATCTTTTCAATTGTCTCTTGTTTTTTTTATAACATGCCAATTTGAGTGATTATAAAAAGGTTGCAATATGAAACATACGAGCCTCATAGCCAAGATTTTAAATAAGACTCACAATCAAGCTAATCCTTTTTGATGTACATCGTAAAGTACTATCTATAATTAATCTAGTCAAAGTATTCCGCCGTGTCATATTTTAGTTCAAGTATAGCAAATTAATTATAACTAGTCATGACTAAAGCTACACAGCATATGAGTAAATATGACAAAGAGAGCTCTACAACTCATTTAATTTCAATGGCTTGGACTTGTTGATTTATTTGACAAGTATAATAAATAAAGCTTCCAAGATCTTTAAGCAACAAGCTCCCCCTCAGAATAATCCCATAAAATGTAATACACTCAACTCACTTCGCAAATGAGCAAAACAGGAAGTATCAAGCGATTTCATGTGAATATCAGCAATCTTGAGAATCTAACAAGATGTAATACAACCTCACCTTTTCCACATGGTCTCTCAGAAAGTGAAATCTCTTGGAAGTCATAAAAAAATGAAGAACCATCAAATGTTCCAATCAAGTGATGATGAAATAACCAGAACCCAATTTAACTCATATTCTCCATCCTTGTCAACTGTTCTTACATCACAGGAAACATCGGTCTCACAGTACTGGGGTTAGTGAAATAAGATCTAGGAATCCAGTACTGGGACACACGACGAACAGAAGCAACAAAGCTAGAACCAAAATCACGTGCATGTAGGTGACATGAATTATTTGAATTAAATCTCAATCTAGCATATGAAGCAGATTTAAAACCATCATGAAAGTTCTCAAAAAACTGAGCGTTCATATTAGTTCTAGGAACAAAAGACATTGCATGTTTTTGTTTCAAAGCATTCAATCTTTCCTTTCTCTCTTTCTTGACACGTCTAAAACACAATTCATTCAAGTGTCCATCCCTTCCACAGTAGGTGCAATGAAATTTAACATAACCAGAATTCTTTTGAGATGATGAGTTAGCACCTACATTATTATTTGATAAACTTTGCACAAAACCAGCAGATTTAAACACCGTTTGATTTGGTTCATGTTTCACTTCAATTTTTCCAGGTTCAAGAAACTTAATAACCTTAGGAGGATTATTCTTGGCATGCTCAACAAAATTAAATCCTAAACCACGATTTTTCACACTTGTTTTTGACTTGTCTAGAATCATATTTAAATTTTTCTTGCCAAAAGAAAATCTCTCTAAAGTGTCTTTCAGGTACTCATTTTCTTTAGCTAGAGTGGGACAAGTTGTGCATTTATTAGATTCATTCACAAGATTTTTAGAAGCACTAGACTGAGCCAATCTTTCTTTTTCAGCAAAATCATTAAGTTGTCTAGTCAAAACTTCTATCTCAGTGTTAAGCTTAGGACAATTAGAGCAAGAACATATCTCATGATAAAGCATCTGTTGAATTGTTTCTTGTGATGAATTAAGTCTAGCTTCTAGCAATTCACATTTAACGCAAGTTTTAGATTGAGCATTTGAAATACTTGACTCTAAACATGTTGGAGAGCTAAACTTGAGCTTTTCAATTTCATCATGTGCAAGTTTTAATTTTTCATCACAAGAGTCATGTACCAATCTCAACTCATCAAGTTTAGTAGTTACATCACTAAGTTGAACCAAGTTTGATGCATTAATTGTTCTAGCAGATTCTAACTCAGTATGTAAAACTTGACAAGACTCACAAGATTCATCATCAGGAATAGAAGCTCTAAGTCTATTGATTTCAGAATTTAAGCCCTCAACAATGAAATCATGATTTTTAATTTTCTTTTTATACTTCTTAAGCTCATCTGTTAATCTAAGTACAGCACGAGATAAATCAGTGTAAGAAGGTTTTACCTCATCAGGATCACTATAAAGATCATCACTGTCGAGCTCCTCATTGTTTGCCATAAAGCACATCCCTGTGAAGTCCACCTCCTTTGCCTTCTTGCCATTGTCCTCATCATCGCTTTCAGAATCATCATCACTCAAAACAATCTCATCAAGTGCTGAAATTATCTTGTTGACTGCTCTACGATAATTACGCTTCTTGTTTGGATCAATCTTGATTTTAGAACAATGAGTTGATGCCTTGTCATCTTTGACCTCCTTGCTCCTCAATTTGGGACAATTCATCTTAATATGGTTTAGCTCACCACATTCATAGCATTTGATTGGACCTCCTCTCCGCCTTAATCTGATATTGTTAATTGCCTTGGTTACCCTGTTGGAGAGAAGTACAAGCTGCTCTTCTGGAATCTCCTCTAATTGTTCATCTGAAATAGAGCACAATGCAGACAAAGAAACAATAGAAGAACTAGAAGAACCGTCAGTTTGATTAGTCACTAACCCCAAAGAATTAGTCTTATTTATCCTGGCCAAAACATCAATCTCATGTGTTTTCATCTTGGAATAAAGATCATTCAAAGTGAGTGTTTCCATGTTAACAGAATGATTAATAGTAGTGACTAACACATTCCAAACAGACATATCCAAAGCATTTAAAATTTGACAGACATTGTCAGAATCAGAATATGTGACATCAACAGATTGCAAATCACTAACAATTTTATTAAAGCGATCAAAAAGAGCATCTACTGATTCTCCAGGTTTCATCTCAAATTTAGAATACTCCTTTTTAAATTGATTCTGACGCACACCTTTAACAGATTTAGATCCTTCATGATAATCAGCTAGAGTGGTCCAAATTTTATTTGCAGATTTAAGATGAGCAATTCTGACAAACTCGTTTCTACTTAAACCTTGCAACAAAATATTTCTAGCCTTAGCATTAGCTTCAACATCAGATGAATTTTCAGTTGTAACAACAGCAGGCACATCATATGTATGTTCAACTTTTTGCCAAATAGAATTACCTTGTGCTTGAAGAAAAACCTCCATGCGCGTCTTCCAATAAAGATAATCTGATCCATCAAAAAACGGTGGCTTACCTGAAAATCGATCCCGATCTGATGCCATTGCAACCTTGCTCTGATACCACTTGTAGGATCGTCGATGGCAATCAGAGGGGGGTGAATGATTGCAGCACACAGTGGAAACTTTTCTTTTTAATTTTCTGCCTTTTAATTGTTTAAACTGCAAAAACCAGAAATAACAAAAACAAAAAATACAAATTTTTTTCTGATTTTACTGTAGCAGTTACTGTATCAAGTACTGTAGCAGTTACTGTAGCGATTTACTGTAGCAACGCGAAATCAGTTCCAATCGCTCTGATTCCAATGGGCGGAACACGTTTTTATTCAATCTTGCAATCAATTTTTAATCAAAACTAATTTATGTATGTAAGCAAGAAAAATTCCTAGACATAGATCAATGTATGGAGAATTCATAGGAATCAGAAAACCAGAAAAAGGATAATATATGCGAAATATAAAAATCACTAAACTTAATTGAAAAACGAAGGAATTGTGCATATCTCAACACATGCATGCAAGTCACGGCTCACCTGGATTATCCATCCAATCTCGAAAATCGTGCCCTTCTCAATATACATGCATGCATCCAGAACTCACAAATATCCAAGTCCTTGACCAACAAGCCTCCTGGATTAATGCTTTCACAAGCTACGGTCAGGCCTCATGCACAAGCCGCCGCACGTATTTTTCTCTTTTTCCGTTCGCTCAAATCGGCAGACGCCGCACCGCGTCGCGTGAAGATTCACGGGCCGTGCCGAACGGAGACGGAGACGAGACACCGCCGTTCCCCTTTTTTCCAAATAGATCTGATTTTTATTTCTGCATAATGGTGGCTACAAGGTGCTCCCTCCTAGCACCCCTAAACCCTAGTCTCTCCAAAAACCACAGGGTTGCCTCCAACCCCACCTCTATTTATAGTCTAGGGCCCAAAACCTGGGCTTACTCTAAACCCACGAGTTCTAATCCAATTCCAACACCAAAGGGACCCGAAACCCTTCCTAACACGGGTTTTTCCAAAATTCCAACTTTTCTAACTCGTCTCGTGTCGAAGCCTCCAGGACCACACCTCCCGTAGCTTCTCCACGCATCATCCACCTTTAATCTCCATGCACCCCAAGCATGAGCCCGACCATCTCGTGACCTCCTTGACCGTCTGAACCTCGGATCCCCCTATCCTAGTCCCGGTCCACCTCGTCACCGACCATGATCACCTCCATGCTCAACCTGCACATGCAAAGACCAAAGAACATTCTTCCGGCACAAGTTTGTCCAAACTTGACCAACGTCAATCCGCACACACGCAACACACCTCGCATAACGCAAATATTCATCATCACAAATTAACCATTGTCAATTATTCATCATCAAAATAACGTAGACCTAACCACATGGTCTAACAGCTTGCTTGACATAGCTTAGGATTAGCAATTTCACATTAAAGACTAAGATAGAATTCAAACAAATTACTATGAGTTGTTCTCAATCCTTAAATTATCGTATGCAAAAGTTCACAAAACGTCAGCATGGTAGGCTTTGAATGCTTCAACTTACTCACAAAAAAATAGCACAAACTGCAACATCAAGTTGCTACATGACCTAATTAGCAATATAATCTACACGAGTCATAAAATACATCAACAATGCCGAATTGCCAACAAAGGGTACGTATGTTTTACAGGATTCGACCAAATTTTCAACGACAATATATTCGTTGTCCATGTTGGTAACTAATTTTGATGAGTAGCAATGTTGCATAACACAATATATAGTCATTTCAAACATATTTTACACTGACTTCAAAAAAATAGTTCATTTTGACCTTTGGTATGGAAGATACTTCTCTACCTCCAATTCATCAAGAAGAGCAAACTTAGTCAAATCAAACTTAAGAGTTTTGGTTTACATTCTTTGGGCATTCTCTAGTACGATGGGTGACATCATAGCTCATTACTCAATGTAATCAGACAAGTCCATTGAAGCATCAATAGAGCAAAATCCCATAAATATTAGGTGAAAAAAGACATGAGGCGTGAAAAGACACTTACAGTTTTGACCATGCAATCATGCATTTTCCAATCAAAACTATACGTAGCGAACAACCAAGAAAGAATCATAAGTAGATCAAAAGGGGAATAGGTGCATGCAATAAAACACCAGTGACAATCACTACAATTGGAAAGCAAAAACACAAGTACCACCACCAAGGGGAAGCCCATAAACACCACCACCATCCAAACCCTTTGCATATATTGCCCCAGAAAAGCTTTAGGCCAGAACACCACCAAACAGACTACACACTTCTATTAGCATCTTCTAAACTTTAAATGACACTAAATTATACTTAAGACCATAAGTGGTGATTGCTACGGGATTCCAATTACCTATAGAAGTAAGGACGGATGCATTCCACCACCCAACACCAACGTGCAAAATAGATGGATCTTTGCTCAATTCACCCAAATAATCACAAAATTTGCCATCCAATCACAAGCACAGGTACAGATCACATAACCAGCACAGCAAGACTAGAAGAACTCAAATTTTATATAAGGAAGTAAAGGCAAGAACATTTTCGGTGCTCTCGTAGTAGTTGTTGAGCACCCATTGGTACTTGGACTCATCTAGTCCGAACCAGTTCAAAATGTACCCATCCAAGCTCATGTGCACTGCACAAAAAAATTATCACAGATCAAAACAAGAAAAGAAAAGAATCTAAGAATTTGACAACCAAAATCTCTCACAGATTACCTTCTTGCATGTGCACAACCGCATCCCAGAAGAACGCGAACACCGATCCATCCAATCACACCCCTGCCTTCTCGAACTGTTGTGGCACTTGCACCGGTTGAGGTGTCAGCGAGGAGAGCTTCACAGCTGGAAGCGGTTGGGAGACCATCTTGACTGGACGTGGAGTGGCCATCTACTGGGGCGGCGAGATGCCATCTTGACTGGCGGCAGTGTGGCCGGCTGCTCAGGTGGCAACGAGGCAGACACCGCCACCACACGGGGAGTGGCATTGGGGGTGGATAACTTGGACTATGGCAACTCAGGTAACTGAGAGTGCAGGGTGTCCGCCAGCAACAGCGTGGCTAGCGGCGTGATGAAGACCGTGAGGTTGCTCGCCTTGCGGATCATGCACCGACGGTGGTGTGGACGCCACCATTAGGGAAAAGGTGGAGGTGGCGTCAGAGCTAGGGTTTCAGGTGAGAGGCAAAGCTCGTGTGTGAGTTAGAAGATTGCAAGATGCCATGGCAAGAGAGAAGGGAGTGAAGCTTTTGTTAAGTTCTTTTGCCACCACCGCCGCCAATTCTATTGGAACTATGTCAGATTTCCCAGAACAACCCACCTATCCATCAAAATCAACCATCTTACACAAATCCATGAGTTGGACTCTCAAGAAACAAGCAAAAAAACCATAGCTCGTGCTCAGAGAACATGTACCAGGAGTCAATGCTACTCGGATCTGTAGCATCACCAGCGGGCTTCTCGATTCTACAGCATCTAAGCAAGAACATCCAAGAAACCATGAAAGGGGCACCAAATTCCATCTACATCAATCTTAAAGAAGAATCAAAGAGAAAGGCAATCATACTTTGGGTCTTCTTGGGCAGGTTGGTGTAAGTTCAAGCTCTATTAATATAGTTTTGGTGATAATGATAAATCTAATTATGAGTCTAATTTGTTTATTAATTATAATATTGCTTAGTCTCATTTAGATGAAAAGATGAAAATCATAAGAGGTATGTACTTGACATCATATTCTTATATCTTAATGTATTTCTCAGATCCAAAATATAGTTAAACTCCACAAATAGTCAAACATGAATATGTGCATATGTCTTTGTTACATACTCTAATATGCACACATTTAGGGGGATTTCACCATATGTTTTAAGATTTCATTATTATTGATCCATGTTCAAAATTTCACATATTAAGGATATTTACATTGAAACATATTCTTTGAGTATATATAACCTGTGTAGTTCATACATACTCATGATCAGGTTGTAATCTAGTTCTTCCATTACGTGTTAATGGTTGGATGATTAATGACAACCAGATAAATAAGCTTTGTTTAAAAGCTTATCCTAGAATATACAAGTGTTGTGTACATATTTTATACTCGAAATTCAATTTCTATCTCATCATTTGTTGAGATTGTCATGAATTACCAAAAAGGAAAGATTGTAGAATCTAGTCCATCCATTATGAGTTAATGGTGAAATTGTCGTAATTGATTATAATTGATTTGTGGACTAACATTTTCTATGAGTTTGGTGAATAGGTTAGGTTTCACAAATGAGGATGACTTGGGATGACTTCATGTATTGAAAATCATCAAGTCAAGTAAAAAATGCATCATGAGTTGATGTATATCCAAGAGGAGATAATCGTATATTAATCATCAAGTCAAGTGAAGATCTATAATGTGTTGATGGTGTTGAAATAAATGATACATCACGAGTTAATGCATGTCAAAACTTTGACTCAAGGCTTTTTACCAATGTTGGTGTTTGGTTGAAAGACCGGATTACTAATATATGTTGTCGTATTATTAAGAGGGGTCATGTGTAGTAGCTTGAGTCTCATCATATGTTGATAGCTCAACCTCACCACTTCTATCTCCCCTTAGCATGAGGCTTGTATTTGCGAATGTGTTTTGTAAATAGTTAAAACTCATATATTGAATCCTTATAACATGGGACTATAAATTGTGAATGTGTTTTGCAAGAGTTTGAAGTCCATGTTTCCTATTCCTTGTAGTATGAGGCGTATATTCGCAAATGTATTATGCAAATGGTTGAAACTTATATTTAATTCTTGTGTTATGATTCTAAAGTGCACAATTTGTTTTGTAACTTGTTGAGAATTATGTTTGATTCTTATTTGCACGATACTAAAGTTTACAAATGTATTTTGCAAAATATGTTGAAGTATATGCAATTTTCATGACAATCGCAACTACCACAGTGTATTTTGCGGTACTACTGCTGGACGATACTACCAACATTGTAGTCACGGAACTACTGCGTGCTTTGGTGGTCAGAAGACCTATGTGGTCGAGGACCAGAGTGGTCAAAACCAATGATGTAGAGATCTGTGTGATCAATACCAACGTGGTCGAATCAGTATGGTCCGAATTAACGTGGTCAAGATCTATATGATCGAAACCAGCGTGGTCGAACCAACGTGGTCAAGATCTGTGTGATCAAAACCAGCGTGGTTGAAACCAGCATGGTCAAAACTAATGTGGTCGAGATCTATGTAATCGAAACTAGCGTTGTCGAACCGATGTGGTCGAGATCTATGTGATCAAAACCAGCGTGGTCGAACCGATGTGTTCGGAACTGACGTGGTCGAGACTTCTGTGGTCAAAACCAATGTGGTTGAGCTGACTGATTGATAAAACATGGTTGAAGTCAACATGGTGGTCAGAGATCCATGTGATCGAAGATTGACATGGTCGACGTGGTCAAAACCAGCATGGTCGGACACTAGCGTGGTCGAAGACCTGTGTGGTCGAACCGAACAACGTGGGACATGGTCGAGGACTAGGGTAATCATTGATTGGAAGTTCCGACTCTGTGTGAGCATATGGCCAGTCAGTGGTACTACCGGCTCTATGTGAGTGGTACTTCTGATTTGCGGAACGACCGGCTTGTGTAGCGGTATGTTTTTTCTAGAGAGGCACATTCATGGAGTCTACTCATCCTTGAAGATATCGGGAGTTCTACTTGAGTGGCGTGGTATTTCTGATGATCAGTAGTACTAGACTTTAGCCATCTGAACTACCAGATTCGCTGATAACAGCTAATTTTTCGACCGTTGCTGAGGGGAGTAGAAGTACTGGAGTTTTGCTATCGGTACTTTCGAAAATCCTATTTTCCCAGGTGTTTGCTTCCAACAACTAGATCCCCTTGTGTCCAGTTGGAGTTATACTTTTGGCAATCTATTTCACTCCTTTGAGCTAGTGTGAGGTTCTCCTCTCAATTATGCATGTGTTGCACCTTGTGAGAAATGATGAATGTTCTAGCTAGATTGCATGTGTTGGATCCAGAGGTGGATTTAATATCTTCTTGAGCTTGTGCATTCATTACACATGGTAAGAGTCAAGTGAGGGGCTTGACTTATGTAACATCCCAAATTTTGGCTTTCTGGAAAAATTTAAATTCAAATTAACTATTTTAAAGTAATTGGATTTTACTTGGCTTTTATTTGATTTTCTGGGTTTTACTTCAAAATTTAAAGCAAGAAAATGTATTTTAAATATTTTATTAAAGCCAAAAAGAGAAAATTATATTTTTCCTAGCCTTTCCTAAATTTTTAAATAATATTTTAGAATTTTCTGAAATTTAAAATCAATTTTCAAAGTTAAAAAGTATTTTATAAAATTATTAAAATTCAAATCTGAAATTGAAAATATTTTTACTAAGTCTAAAACACTTCCAGGAATATTTTATGATTTTTCTGGAATTTGTAGACATTAAATATTAATTTTCCAAGTGTTTATAAAGTTTCTAGTAATTGCTGAAATTTATTCCGAAAATAAAAATCAAATTAATCCTATTCCGCCACGTGTCGCTCTCAGATTGAATCAACCTCTCTCCACGTTTTAATCCTAGCCACACATGATCACTTACCCCTTCATAAAATCCAAAGGCCCTCATCCATCCACTTGCCACGTGTCGCGCATCCGACGGCCCGTACCCCTTCACTAACTTTTACTCTCTATGACACATGGGACCCATATGTCATATCCTTCTTCAACCTCACCTTCTTCCTCCTCCCACCCTCTCTCTCCACCTCCATTAAACCGAAAATCAAGCTTTGATTTCGGCCGTTTTCTTCGCGTTAATTCCCGATTGAAGTATGGAAACGGAAGCCCCATCAATTCCCCCTAATCCGCCGGCCGTTTCCCCTCTTTTATTTCCTTTAATCGCGGTTTGCATTAACTCCGGCGAAGCTCCAAAAATCCGGCCGCCCCTCCTCCCCTTGCCTATAAATACCGCCCTCCCCTCGGCCTCCCTCACCACCGCCTCCCACCGCCCCTCTCCTCCTCTTCCCGGCCGCCCCCGGCGTCTAACCGCCGCCGCCTCCAAGCCTCACCACCGCCGCCGCCGGCCGCCCACACCTCCACCGCCGCCGCCGTTCGCCGCCCTCCCGCCGGCCGCCGGCCACCGGCAAGGCCGCCGGCCGGCCATCTCCCGTGCGGCTGCGCGTGCGCCCGCGTGGCCGGTTGTGCCCGCGTGGACGGCCACGTGGCCACCACCTCGCGCCCGCATGGCGCCATGTGGCCGGTGTGCCACGTTGGCGAACCCCGTGGTCCGTGGATCCGGTTCACGGTAGACCGGACCCACCGGTCATTCAAATATGTTTTCCCGCTCAGAAAATTCGAAAATTGATGACGTCATAAATAGCATTTTTCAGTGCAAAAATAATTCTCGAAAGTCAGCTTTTTCCTTTTTCCCTCCTTTAAATCTTTCGGAAGCCATAACTTCTTCATTTTAACTCCGATTTGAGCCGTTCAAATTTCTAAATTTTTCTAAAATCCTAAGCTATCCATTTATGGACTCTTTTTGAATTTTTGAATTTTATTTAAATTTTGTTTGAATTTATTTGTTTTGCTTGTCTGTCTTTTCGCGCATAGATTCCGCCGTCGCCGAGGAATTCGTCGAGTCGCAGCCAGAAGACCCAAACAGCACTCAAGAAGGCAAGTCTCCTTTGATCATCTTGAACCTATGCTTTTGAAATGTTTTAAAATATTTTAAATTATGTGCATTGCTATTTACATAAAATCACTAGTTCAAATCTTTAGGAGCTAGTTATTCCAACCTTGTTATACCCTCCATTGAAATTGAATGCCATGTACCTTTGTCACCCTAGAATTTCATTTGTCTCAATAATGAGATTATTACTGAATCTTTGTGAATAGTAGAATGGTAGTGAAATGCTCAGTCATGCTATTTAATATCGTTGAATTCTTGAAAATGGGAAATTATGATAACCTTGTGTTTATAAATTTAGTGGTAATTGGAGTTGCCACTGTTCTTTTAAAATAAAATAAAATGTGAAAATTTGTTTAGATTAGGGTGGATGGTTGGTTTGGATTGGTGCAGCAAGTACGAGATCTTGTTAAGTGTATGTTCCACCCTAGTTAATTAAGGACCGACGCTTGTGTTTGTCCAGACTGAGCATTAACCGTACAACCACAAGTCTATATGGGTACGACCTAGCTGACTAACTTACGATAGTCTAGTTTAGGTGCCACCAGTGGAAAGTGGGTGCCAGGGATGGACTGGTTATTCACAGTGAGGGACAGGGATTTACTGTACTTATATGGCGCAAGAGGGGGCTTCGGTTCGGGCAGTTAGCCTACCTGCGGTGAAACCTCAGCGGGTGGTATCTAGCTAGATTAGAGTAAGGTAAAAGCTTTGTGATATTTTATCTGGGTCTCATGCCAAAGGAAGCGTGTTGACTTTTACGATAATTTATCTTTTGTGGGTAAAGTTGTACAACCTCTTCAGTGTGTCAAACTATTCGAATAGCCGTGCCCACGGTCAAGGGCGGGCAAGGAATGCATGCACATGGTAGATTCCTGGTTTTGTTTTAAAATCAAAAGTTTTGTATTCCGAGAGTGGAGGGAACTCTCGGAAGGGTATCCTGGCGGTTGGAGCCAGAGAGGGTGAATGTAACCCGCAATATTAAATTGTTCAGTTGGAAATGATTAAGCTAGTGTTGGTGGATGGAACCTTCACTAGAGAATACTTGTTAGTTCTGTTAAAATCAATTACTTTATTAAATTGATGCCTTCAAAAATAATTAGTAGTAATTGAATTTAAAATATTGCTTTGTGCAAAAGAACCATATAGCCTTACTTTGTCAAGCCTTGCATCTATGCATTTTTCCCAAGACTTGCGGAGTACTTTATGTACTCACATGCTACACTCAAAAATAAATCTCAGAGGAAGTTGAAGCTCAAGAAGGTGACTACGACTACTGCTTCGCTTGTGGCTGTGACGGATTCTTCCCGGAGGACTAGGTCGCGCTTCCCCAGTCAATTGCCTGTGGCGTATTGATGGGTCGTCATCGAGTTTATCTTTTGCTTCCGCTTTGTTTTATGTGTGCGAGGTCAGTGAAACCTCAGTTGTAATAATGAGACCTTTCGGTCAGTACTCTTAAGTATTGTAATAAATCGTTGATGGTGATGTTTTCCATTCTGTTTAACTGTGTGCACTAGTTTTGATCTGGGACTAGTGCAGTAATACACAAAGGGTCCGGGTTTGATAATCTGGGGTCCCGACAACTTATTACTCTTCGAGGTTGCCGACTCTTAAACAACGTTGAAGGTGTCATGCATGGTGATCTTCTCAAAGAAGGTTGTGAGAAGACCCGACGATGTGTAAGATTAGAGCTCACTTACCTGGAGCAGGAAAGAGCTACTACTAGTGGATTGAGATGAGTAGCTTAATTCATGAAATCAATCCAATTCATTTGGGCTTACTTCAATGTGGACTAGGGAGACCGGCAAGTCTCTGAACACCATAGTAAAAAGCAACCGTGCCATTTGTGGTTTATTTTCTTGTGCTCAATTTATATTTAAGCAATTCACATTCATATAATTAAATTGATTGCTTGTCTTCCTGGGTTTGCAAACCTTACCACGGTCTTAATTTGTTGGTGCACTTAGGTGAACATAATTGTTTTAGGCATTATTTGTGCTAAACCAATTTAAGTTAATCTTTCACATTATATACTTGGTTCAGACACAGAATTTGATAATAATTGGAAGAGAATTTTTAGACCGCCTATTCACCCCTCTGTTGGTATCCTTGTCTTTACAAGTGGTATCAGAGCTTGGTCTCTCATTTATTAGGCTTCATTGCCTAGAGAGTTTAAAGGATGGTGACTAGTAATATAGTGTACCTTGATGACATACCTTTATTTGATGGTACCAATTATGCTAATTGTAAAATCTGCATGATATGTTATTTTAAGGCCATGAGCCAAAAAATATGGTGGATTGTAGATGTGAGCTTTTCTCCTCCATTAGATCCTCTTGCTCCAACATTTATGAAAGAGATATGCTCACATCTAGATGCTCAAGCAACTAATACTCTATTTAGTGTTTTGAGTGTAAAGGTGTTCAACACTATATGCAATCTTTCGAGCGCTCATGAGGTGTGGATCACAATTCAAGACAAAATATGAAATATTCACCTCAACCGATGAGAATTGCATACAAAAGTGGATCGCAGGAAAAGAATGCCCAACCTCTAGCTCCGACGATGAAGAATCCACATATCCATCCACATCAACTCAATGTTTGGTAAAAAGTAATGAGAAGATAAATGATAATGATGCACCTTCTTATAATGAGTTGATAAATATGTTAGAATACAAGAGTGGATGTTGGGAGAATAATGCTCAACCTCTAGTTCCGACGATGAAGAATTCACATATCTGTCCACATCAACTCAATGTTTCATGACAAAAGGTAATAAGAAGATAAATAATAATGATGATAATGATGCACCTTCTTATAATGAGTTGATGGATATGTTAGAAGAGATTAATGAAAATCTTGGAAAGGAGAAAGGTAACTATAAGATTTTGGAGAACGAGCATGTTTCTCTTCAAAAATAATTATATAATAAGCTAAGAAAAGAACATAAAATTCTCCTTCTCAAGGAATATTCTAAGCCTAAGGTGGATATAGGCATTGTAGTAATTTAATAGATGATATGTCATATATATAGCTCCTAATCCTTGTATTTCATCTAAAGTTAGTATATACATCTCTTGTGATGATTTGCTAGATATACCTTGTTGCTTTAAATTATATGCTTCTACTTCCTCTATATATTGCAATACTAACATTGTAGACAAAAATAATGAGCTCAAGGCTCAAGTCACAAGATTGAGAAATGGCTTCGAGAAAAGCTACAAAAGGAAGGCCTCTCTTGACAAAATATTGGGAAGACAAAGAAAGTCAAATGACAAAAGAAGTATTGGCTTCATCTCCAAGAAGCAGAATAGCAAGACCAGGCACAATGTAAGACATGAAAAAAAAATATGTCAAGTGCCATGATTGCAATGAGAAGGGTCGCTTTGACTCTAAGTGCCCCAACAAAATGGATGACAAGAAGTCATCAATAAAGAGTCAAATCGGCAATAAGTAAGATAAGAATATAAGAAGGGGTAGCAATTACCAAACTTGCTATAATTACCAGGAAAAGGGACACTTTAGTAAGGATTGCCCTAAAAGTATCATTCCTAAGCCATCCCTTTTTAATCAACATTATTTGCTTAGAAAGAATAGAAATGATAATGTGTTTGTTAGGAATGTTAGTTCACATAAAGTTACTGTTGGGGCCATTTGGTTGCCCAAATATATTGTGACTAACATTCATAGACCCGACCAAGTTTTGGGTACCAAAATACACTTAAAAGCTTAATAGGTACTTGAAGAGACATTGGAGGTTTGGCTTATTCATGAAAAGGTGAAGTCCATCATGTGTGGAAAGGAAGCCATATTTGATGATGATCTTGCCACATCATGAATAATGCTATCTTGGTAATAAGTAGTTACATTGTAATACTTAGCCTCTAGCCTTCAGTAGGTTGCTTCACATGAAAATCATTTAAAAGGAGATGTTCTTGCTCTTGCTCTAAAATTCATTATTACAAATCTTGATCAAGATATAAGTGGCACATTAAGGGAGAGTGCTAAATCATATTCATGTGTATCACATCTCTAAGTTGTCGGAACCCGGAGTAACGACTCCTGGATCCTCTGTGTAAATCGCACTAGTCCAGGATCAGCTAGTGCACACAGTACAACAAAGATAAATACCAAGCACAAATGACTGATTATATTAAATGAAAGATACGGCCTTATGGCCAAGTCTTACATCAATGCTCATTGGCAAAATAAATAAACCAAATAGCTGCGGAAGCAAACTGATGAAAGCGAAGCCCAAGCCTGCCCACAGGCAAACGACAGTAAGACACGGCCTACTCGTCCAGATCTTCACCGTAGTTGACGTCTTCCTTCTCTGTGTGGAAAAAGCAAGGTGAGTACAAACTTGTACTCCGCAAGCCACACGGAAAATGCACCATAATGATAAAGGCTTCAATGGAAGGCTTATAGGGTTAGTTTGCATAAAACAGCATTTAAGAAATACAATAAGTAGATTGAAATTGCTGAATTTAATACAGTAAGTAAAAACAATACTTGTAGTAAAAAGTAATACCGTCAGTGCCGGCTCCGACCAAACACCAACCTATCCACAGGCATCCCACCCGGACCATCTTTTCCAAAAGATCTCGTATGGATTCCATCCATCCACACGCTTTCAAACACTCGCGGATTCCATCCATCCACAAGCTACCATTCTCTCATGGGTTCCATCTACCCACAAGGTTTTCATTCTCTCATGGATTCCATCCATCCATAAGGTTTTCGAAAACATTTTGAAAAACAAAATCTAATCCATGAAAACCTTTTACTCAGCATGCCCATGACAGTGGGCACGGCTATCCAGGATAGATTATACACTCTGCAGAGGTTGTACAGCTTTACCCACAAGACACGATTATCCTTTTGTGCCACGCGAGTTACACACTTCCTTAGGTGTGCGGCAATGAGTCGTGACAAGGCCTTTACAATGCAAAGCCTTCAACCTGGTCGAGCCAACTCTAAAGTTTCACCCCAGTAAGGAATCCACCAGACCGGGACCCCCTCTTGAGCCTAGACAAGACTTCTCATGGCTTAACCACGCTCGCCCAAGTGAGACTTCACATGGCACCAACCACGCTCACTTTCAACCTATGACTTGACTCAGGTTGGGACTTCACAAATTATTCAGCCAAGGCTGTCCCATACCAGCCATGTGGTAGTACGATTAGGGCTTTGCAACAGTAGCTCACAGACCGGTCCTTATTCTGACTTAGGCCCAACCACATACCCCTGTGCACGACAATCAACCACTGCGGCTCCAACCAACAGGGCATGCCTGCACCCACCACTCTAACCAATTGCCTAAGTCTAAACCAGTTTTATATTTTGTTTTCAAAATATTTCATAACACTCATTGACTCACCAAAGTCAAGAGTACATATTAAAAGTATATCATTTTATGTGAAAGGTTCATCATTTTATGTGAAAGATATCCCAAAACAAAATTATATAACTATGCAGGGCTAAGCATTTGATTAAACTCTCTAGCCAACACTAATATATTAACTAGAGTTTGATTCTAGGGTGACAAGGTATTGAGGAATTCAAATTCAATGGAGGAATTAACAAGTAGGCAATAACTAAATTTAAAACTGAATTGAAATACGTTGAATAAAAATATGCATGCAATATACTTGAAATCAACATAATTTTATTTTGAAAACTGGGATCAACATGATCAAGGAACGTGACTTGCCTTGCTCTTCAAATTAGTGCAACTCTTCGTCGAAGAAATCTCCCGAATCGTTGAAGTCTACACGCGAAAATAACCCACCAATTCAAATAAATTCAAATTAAATTCAAACTAACTTCAAATATTTTAATTGAGACTAGAAATGGATATAGGAGAATTTTTGATGAATTTAGAAATTTGAATGGGCCAAATCGGAGTTAGGACGAAGGAGAACGGGCCCCGGGAAGTTTGAAAAGAGAGAAAAAGAAAAAGAGGAATTTCTAGAATTATTTTTCTACAGGAAAATCTAATTATGGCATCAGCATTGCGTCAGCCATGATGGGGGTTTGACTGACAGTGGGCCCTTGGTCCACAGACCGGGTCCACGGGCCATTTGGGGAGCTGAGGTGGCACGGCCGCATGCGTGGCGCCAACGGGGCAGGCGCGGGCCGAGGTGGCCAGGGGCGTGGCGCCATGTGGCTGCCACCTCACCCTCGGTGCCTACATGGCGAGGCGCCGACGAGGAGGCGCTCGGGGCTACGACGGCGGCGGCGCTCCGGCGCACGGCGGCCGGCGGCGAGGGGCGGGACCGAGAGAGAAGGAGGAGAGGGTCTCGAGGGTGGGCGCGGCCTTACCGGAGGTGACCGGAGACGGCGGAGGGAGCTCGCCGGAGGGGCGCAGGGGTGGCGGCTGTTTCGGGAGGCCAGCGCGGATTTGGGGAGGAGATGGGGCGTGGGGCGCGGGTCGTGCGGGAGAGGGGGTGGCGGAGTGGGGAGGGCGGCGGTTGGGCCGAGGGAGGTGGGGGTGGTGGCCGGGAATGGCGGGACCGGTGGTTGCAGGCGGCGGCGCGGGATGAGGAAGGAGGGCGGCCGGAGGTAAGGGGAGATGCTGACGGGTGGGCCCGTGCGGTCAGCGGGAGAGGAGGCACGGGCGGCTGCCGGGTGGGACCCGGTCGGCAGAGGGACGAGGAGAGAAGAGGGGCGCCGACAGGTGGGGCCAGGTGAGAGAGGGAGAGAGGAGCGGCTCGGGTGGCTGAGATTGCGCCACGTGGGGGGAGGGGGATCGGGTGGTGGCGAGAAAGAGGGGAGGTGTGGACGGGCGGATTGGGCCACGGCGCGGGGAGAGAAGGATCTGGGCCGGACGCGTGGCGGCTGAAGGGAGGGGGTAGGCGGGATCGACGGTGCATCCGGGCCGTCCAAGTGGCGGCCGGAGGAGAGGGGGAAAGGAATTTATTTTTTTGATCTTGATTTCAGATTTTAGAAATTGCCAGAAATTCATTTAGCTTCAGAACAATATGCAATAAACTCCAAAAATTCTAGAAAAATTCAGAGAACCTCCTGGAGACATTTTGGACTTAATAAAATTATTTCCAACTAATTTTGGTATTTAATTTTCCTACTTTAAAATACTTTTAATTTCAGAATAGATTTTGAAACTCCTGACAACTCAGAAAACCAAATAAAACCAAATAATTAATTTGACATAAGATTTTTATATAAAATTAAAATATCATTTTACTTAATAATATTTTTAGGTTTTCACCTAAAATACTTTTGAAATCCAGCTTTTTCAAAAAATAGAAATTCAGGGCAAATCCAAATTTAAACTTTAGGCAGAAAAATACTTATTTTAATTTAAATTTTATTTTAATTAATTTTTATTTATTTATTTTACTAAAAATCTGGGCTGTTACATAAGTGTGCCTAAATTAATTAAGTGCTAGTATTTATTTTAAAAATTGAGTCATTTAGCCAAAAGTCAAAATTTGAAAAATACATACAAATACATTTCAAACGTTTCCAAAGGTTTTGAATTTAGAAAACTCATTTTAAGTAAAATCGAGTTTCTAACCCAAAACTAGCAATGTAGTATCTTGTTTTGACTTTAAACTCAAAAATTGGCTAAAATCAATTCCAAAAGGAATTTGAAAAGTGTCCAATACCGAAAACCTAGAGTTGGTTATTTAAAACCATATTGGTATTAAAATTTTTTCTAAAATGCCAAATAATCAAAAGTTATTTGGTTTTGACACTCATCCAAAATTTGGAGTTGACCTAAGAGGTCACAATCTAGTACTTGGTGAGTTTTGCCTTTAGAGCTAAAATTATTGACTTATATTGGCTCACAAGGGTATTTACAACTCATATATGAAATTGAAATGCTTAATATACCATCAAATGCTCATTCATGCAACTTGAAGATTTTATTGAAAATGAGCTTGTTTTTTAAAAATAAAATTTATTAAAATCTATATTCAAAAGAATTTGAATCTTGGCATATAGTTGGAAATGCTCCACAAGTGGTTTATATTTCTTTGTGAAAAGCTTTGGAGCAATTTACAATATTATATCTTTTCTCTCATCTGAATTTCAATCTTGGCATGCTTTAAGTCGAAAACCGGTACTACCGCAGTCTGAACGGCGGCACTACTGATAAACAGAACTACTGCACTTTCTTTGGCAGTACTTTCAATTTTTCTGGAAATGGCTGATCTATTTCAAAATTTGTTGATATCCAATTTCCTCAGTCATTACCTTTGCTTCTTAAAGTTAAGTTGATTCTTTTTATCTTTGCTAGCTACCCTCAAGTATTTCTTAATTCCATATGCCATTTTGCTCATTATTTGATACTTTTATCTTAAAATGACATTCTCTCTAATGTGGTAGTCTCTTTAATCATCTTGACCTCGTCATGAATTTCACTCTTATCCTTTCAAAAGATATCACCCTTTTCCCATCAAAGTGGTAGTCACTCTTTCAAGTAGTATCTTCTTCAAATAATATTAAGTGAAAACCATTGAAGATGAAGTGCCCAATTTAATCTTGTGAGATACAAGTTGATTACAAGTGGCATCAAGTTTTACAAATGAAATCAATCACACTTGGTGTCATGTATGTCTTCAAGTGGTATTATGTCTCTATAATTGGAATTAATTATACTCGGTATCATTTATGCTTACAAGTGATATTTTTCATAAGAGGTATCTAATGTCATCATAAGTGGTATAAATATTAAAGTGGTGTAGGCCTTTTATGTAAAAAACAAAAGAACTACAAAAGTTTAAAAGGCACCTAGTATTGACAAAAGGGTTACAAGTGGTACCTATTTATAGACAAAAGATTTACAATTGGTATCCTTGATTCCTGGCGCTAGATGACATAAGGAGAGAAAGGTTAAATAAAAAGAAAGAGATGTGAAAAGAGAAGGAAATCAACAAAAGAGCAGAATCCTTTGTGTGTCAAACGATAAGATAAATGCTATGAAAAACCTTGTGTAAGGGGGAGTTTTTTTCTTTGTGAAAAACCTACAGAATATTTTGGGTTTACTAAAGCAAAAAGGGTAAAGTATTATTGTTGAAAAACTATTTTACCCATTTCTCCAAGAATGTTTACGGATCTTGTGAATGAATGTGTTTCATTCTCACTTACTTCAATTGGTATTCATAGAGTGAAAAACCAATGATATGCTAGATTTGCTTTTCAAAAGAGCCCGTTTGGTCAAAAATCCAATATCTTATTTAAAAGGATAAAAATTATGAAAAACTAGATAAAAATACTCAAATGTATATTTCAAATATTTTCTATGATGGAAACCAAAATGAGAATTTAGCCCCAAAATGATCTAATATGATCTTGATTGAGAATTTAAATCAAAATCCATTGAGAATTTAAAAAAGTGTTCATTGTGAAACTCAGAGGGTTAGTCATTTCAAACATTTGTTTAGTTCAAAGTTTTTAGAAAAGACCAAATATTGAAAAGTTATATTCATTTGAATCTCATTCAAGAACATGTATGACCCAAAATGTCCTATTTTTGCATATAATAAGTTTTTGCTATTTGAGCCGGACTTTTTTGTATTTCTTGGCTTGAAATAGTATTTATAACTCATACAAAGCCATAAAAGTGAAAAACTCCATGAAAATTAAACTGAATTGGATTTTGAATTCTAGTTTAAAAACCATCTTTTCTTATGCTTTCAAAGTGCATTTTGGCACATATTTTGAATGCAGGCTCATTTTTCACAAATTCTTATTGGAAGAGTTTTTTAAGAGTCCAAAATTTATTTCTGCAAAATTTGAAAGCATTTCAAATTGATTTACAAAAGCTATGTCTATTTCTTTCTTTGCTTAAATGCTAAAAATTCAGAATTTTGCATGGTTCTGAGTAGAGTTGTGATTTTTGTATCTTTATTTATGCTCAAAACATGAGGAAGGCATAACAATGATTGGGAGAGGAATGGATCAATATTCTAGATGACTTGCTATTAGAGAAAGGAGATGATCCAAAGAAGGAGATCATAAACAATATCTACCCAAACATCCAGGGTCTTGCAGCAATGACATGGAACTTCAATATCAATAGAGTTCCTAAATAGCCTGAAATTCCCCGGAATGCCAAACCACCAGCACAAACTGAAAGTTGGTCAACTAGTGATTCTACAACGTAACATCAACCAAAGTGTAGGGCTGTGCAACGGTACAAGAATGATAATCACGCATCTTGGAAAAAGATTCATTGAGGCATAGATAATAACGGAAGCCATGTGGGAGACATGGTATACATCCCAAGGATAATCATGTCACCAACAAGTAGCATAGAGTTCCACTTATTGCATATTACACTTTAATAATCCATAACAAATAAAACTATTTAAATGGACGAAAAATTCCTTGCAAAAATTTATTATTAATAAAGAACAAATAACATTACACATGCAAAAAATGTACAATCATTAAAAAACATGTGTAAGTATATTAATTACTAAAATATACTTTTTAAAAGAAAATAATAAAATTTCATAGAAAAATAAACACAACTAAGTTTTACGTCAGAAAAATTATTTTAGAATAAACTAATCAACCAATGTGTATTTAAGAATAATAAATTTAATTATCACAATTTTAAATAACTTAAAAACTTAAATATTAAGAATAAATCTTATTAATTGTATAATTGTATAAATAACTTATTAATTATATAAAATTATTATAAATAAATATATAAATGATCAATTGTATAAATTATCTTTAATTCTATCTTGCTACATATCTACTACAATGATAGGAAGGATTATTACATACCACCGCCGTATGTACCATTTTTACATGAGAAATTTGATTATTTGCCTTCTTTATTTGCGAATAGCTCATTTGCCACACAGTTGATTTCAATTGATCATTTGCACCATCTTTCAATCTACATGTTATGGTTTGCCCTCTTTGGATTTCCAACCTATTTTCTATTTTGGCAAGGCTAAATTACCATAGGAAATGACCAATGTGCCCTTCATAAAACTGAACAGAACTCATTCAATTCCCCATTTCCCCTCGCTCGCCTTAGCTAGGGTTCTTTCTACCCCTCCACCGCGTGGCTCTGGTCCATCCCCTCCTCGCCGGCCGTCTCCTTGTTGACCAAGGCCGCCAGCGCCTCCACCCCCCGCAAGCCGCCCATTGCCCCTCCACCACGTGGCGACGCCTTCGTCCCCTTCTTGCCACTTGAGAACGTCGACTCCTCGTCGGCCACCTCCCTCTCCTCCTCGTCGCCGACTCCCAGCTTCGACCACCGACCATGTTGTTCAATCGTAGCTACTCTCCCAGCTTTGACCACCGACCACGTTTTGTCGACCACGATTTACCGACCACGGCTTGCCGACAACGAGAGAAGCAAGTCGTGGTCGGCAAGCCATTGTCGATGGTCAAAGTTGGGAGAGCGGCTGCGATCGAACAGTGTGGTCGGTAGTCAAAGCTAGGAGTCGGTGATGAGGAGAGGGAGGTGGCCAACGTGGAGGAGTCGACGTTCTTAGGTGGCAGGAAGGGGATGGAGGCATCGCCACGCAGTGGAGGGGCAATGGGCGGCTTGCGGAGGGAGGAGGCTAGGGAGGCGGCTTGCAGGGGTGGAGGCGTTGCGGCCTCGGCCAACGAGGAGACGGCTGGTGAGGAGGGGATGGACTAGAGCCATGTGGTGGAGGGGCAATAAGAACCCTAGCTCAGGCGAACAAAGGGAAATGGGGAATCGATTGAGTTTTGTTTGGTTTTATGAAGGGTCAGATCTCAGTTCAAAAGAAGGGCACATTAGTCAATTCTCATGGTAATTTAGCCTTGCCAAAATAGAAAATGGGTTAAAAATCCAAAGGGAACAAATCATCACCTGTAAATTGAAAAATGAGTAAATGATCAATTAAAATCAATTGTATAGCAAATAAGCTGGTCACAAATAAAGAAGGGGCAAATCATCGAATTAAGCAAATCATCACCTATAAATTAAAAAATAGAGTAAATAATTAATTAAAATCTGTTAGGAAACCTGGGCCTAGGCCGGAAGCCTTGGCCCACGGTGGGCACCTCACCAGAAGACTATAAATAGGAAGCCGTACCGGTAAATTATGTACATGCAATCAGAAAAGCAATAAACAAATACCAGGAGTTTTCTCTACCTCTCTGTGTTTTCGATCTATTATTTCCTATCTTCTGTGATTGATCTCATTTAATTGATCTCGTTTCGCATTAAGCAGATGAATCGATCGGACTGGTTGCCAGCAATGGTTGGCCCCGTACGGCCACAATGCGCAAAGGCCGCCGCCGGCCTGCCGCTGGTCTCCCCTCGGCCGTCGACCGCTGGCCTGCAGCCGGCGCCGCCTTGGCTTCTACGTGCGCCGCCCCGCATGGTCGCTCCGCGCGCACCAGCCCCGCACGGCCGCCTCGGCTTCTACGCGTGCTGCCCCACATGGCCGCTCCATGCGCGCCACCCCGTACGGCCACCTCGATCCGACCCGCGCCGCCTTGGCCGCCCGGAGCGCACCGCCCGAAACGCGCCTCCTTGGCCTCCGAGCTTCGCCGCACTAAGCCGCCGCCTCTCGGCCGCCCTGCCACGCGACCGCTACTCTGCCGGCTCGGCCACCAGCCCCGCACCCAAAGACTAGTCGGCCCCGCCGCCGAGCTCCGGCGGCTCTCCCGCAGTCCGGCCTAGCCTCCATCACCAAGGAAATGGGGCAAGGAAACCCTACCCCCCGTGGGTTATACCGGCCGGGTGGGCCGCATGGGCCAAGTGGGTCGGCTGGCCAAAGTGCAAACGGGCCGAAGGCCCGGCCTGGGAAGGCGTCGGCGAAATTCCAAAAAAGCCCCTAATTTCTGAAAATTGCCGATGAGCCCTCCAAAAAGGCCCTCGTAATTCCAAAAATTACACATAGGTCCTCAGATTTTACGAACGGGTCCCAAATTTTGCAAAAAAAACCCCCTCGAAAAATTAGGAAATTACGCGAAATATTTCTCTGAACTGAAAATTTGCGTATAGACCCTCAAAAATTGCAGAATTCACTGAAAATTCATATTCTAGCATAAAAGGGCCTCGGGAATCCGAATTTTGAATTATTTTTAGCATTTAAGCATGTTTATTTTTGCCATTATTATTTTCTATATTTTCTGTATTTATTTATTATTTTGGTTAATCGTAATTGTTTAAATTGCCTTTAATCACCGAAATTAGCAGTAAAATTTATAGAAAATTCTGGAACATTGCGAGAATCTTTTGTACCATTTATTTACCTGCAGTAAATTATTCCGTGCGTATTTACCAGCAGTAAACTTATTTATTCCTTTCATACACATGTAGATGACTGGCATCACGAACCGGGAGTTCAAGGAGCTGACCCAGCATGGCCAAAACTATCTGACTTGGGCATCTGATGTCGAGATGATACTTGGAGCTAGCACCGCATGACGCCCAACCCACCCCTGAGGAAAATGATCAGACACTTCATTTTCTCAGGCACCACCTCTGCCTCACTCTCAAGAATGAGTACATTGCAGAGAAGAGCGCACTAGCACTCTGGACCGCACTCAAAAAGCGGTTTGAGACGCTAAAGTATATCATTCTTCCTCAAGCAGAGCAAGAATGGATCAGACTGAGGTTTGCCGACTTCAAGACGGTCGGGGAGTACAATTTTGCCTTGCACAGGATTTGTACCCATCTTCAACTCTATGGCAAGCAGATCACAGATGAGCAGAAGATTGAGAAGACCCTATCTACCTTCCACCCCAATGCAATACAATTCATATGCAACTATCGTCAAGACGGCTACAAGGAGTATGCCGAATTGATTGATATGATGCAGGTTGCGGAGATTTAGGACGAACTTCTCCGCAAGAATTACGTTACTCAGCCACCGGGAAGCTCCGCTGGCTGTAAAGCCAATGCCGGAAGCTACAAGGTGCGAAAACCCTTGATGAAGAGAAGGGGAAGGAAGGGTAAGGCCGCAGCCTAGTAAAGCAAGTCAGAAGCTCTAAGTGAGAATAGGGCAAGCAAGCCAAAGCGGAGTGGCAAGACCTATGGCCAGCAGGACCAAGGCTGCTTCAAGTGTGGCAAGTGGGGGCATTGGTCACGGATCTGTAAAGAGCTGCAGCATATCATTGATGCCTTTCAAGCCTAGAAGAAGAAGGATGGCAAAGGGCAGCCTGAAGCCCACTTTGCATATGTTGAGGAGAGAGTTCTGAGCAGCTGCCTACGCTGATGGAGGTTGAGACCATCCCGGCAACAGCACCCCCTTTCGACCTTCAGGCAGACACCGCCATGATTTCTCTTGAAGAGCATATCACTCCCGAGAAAATAGTAGAAGAAGTCTCTGATTTTCTAGTAGATTCAGTCTAATGCACAGAATGCATTTAGACTTTAATTGTCATTTATTTTGTGTGAAAAGGACAAGTTAGAACTTGCATGGATGGTACTGTAACATTTATTTTCTTGTGATGATTAGATGATATTTAAATAATTCATTCATTTATTCAGTTTACAATGGCATGATATGTTTTGATATTGAAGTATTTTATTTATGTATTGATTGCCTTCTAATACATGTTAATAAAATACCTTATATTAGAACGTGTGTGGCGCCCTATGGAGGAAGTGTGCTTAGCAGACAGTGGCACAACAAATACCATCTTAAGAGAGATGAAGTATTATCAGTCGATTCGTAAGAATGCTGGCGGCCTTACGACAATCGCCGAAAGCGATGCATGTATAATTGGTTCAGGAAGAGCCAGAATTATACTCCCAATGGGCATAACTTTGGTCATTGAAAAAGACTTATTATACCCGAAATCGACTAGAACTCTCCTAAGTCTTAAGGATATTCACGTCAATGGTTTCCACGTTAAGACTGAAGAAGAGTACGGTAAAGAATACCTGCTCATTACGAAGCACGAAGCGAATGAAAAAAGGGTATTAGAAAAACTTCCTTCACTAGAAACAGGGCTATACTATACCAATGTCAAGGCACCTATAGCCTACACTGCCCTGAAGATAGTATTTAGAAGCTCTGAACTCTTCTATCTCTAGCATGACAGATTAGGCCACCCAGGTCTTAGAATGATGAGAAATATAATCAACAATTCCCCAAGGGCATAATATTAATGTAAAGAATATTCCCGAATCACGAAGATTTTGAGTGCCCTGCATGTGCCGCCGGGAAATTAATTACTAGACCCTCCACTCTGAAAGTGAAGGATGAAGTCCCTGCATTCCTGGAACGCATCCAAGGAGACATTGCGGTCCCATTCAGCCTCTTTCAGGGCCATTCAAGTATTTCATGGTGCTCATCAATGCTTCCTCGAAATGGTCGCATGTGGGCTTATTGTCCACGAGAAACCATGCTTTCACAAAGTTGATCTCGCTGATCATTCACATCAGACATATCTTCCCTGATCATCACATAAAGTCCATGAATAGGACAACAGCCAATATTGATATCTACTTCGCAAAAAAAATTGCCACAATCATCGATCTTGATCCCGAGCCTACATCGCTCACTGAATCTAAGAAAAGATCAGATTGGGAAGATTGGAAGAAGGCAATAGAAACTGAATTATTATCTCTGAACAAAAGAGAGATGTTTGGGCCCGTATGCCGCACACCTCTCCATGTGCATCCTGTAGGGTACAAGTGGGTATTTGTTCGAAAGAGAAATAAAAGAAATGAAGTAGTGAGATACAAAGCAAGGTTGGTAGCACAAGGTTTCACTAAACGTCTAGGAGTTGGTTATGAAAAAACGTACTCCCCAATCATGAGTGGAATTACTTTTAGATATTTGATCACAATGGCAGTGAACTTGAATCTAGAAATGAAATTGATGGATGTGGTAACCGCATACCTTTATGGAAACTTGGATTCGGAGATTTATATAAAATTCCCTAAAGGAATCCCTGTCCTGAACCAAGACAGAGCAAATAAAAATCTGTACAGTGTAAAGCTCAGGAAATCACTGTACGGATTGAAGCAATCTGGCAGGATGTGGTATAATCACTAAAGCGACTTTCTATGCAAGAAAGGCTATATGAACAATGAAGATTGTCCCTATGTGTTTATACAACGATCCTAGAATGGATTTTGTATAATCCCAGTGTATGTAGATGATCTGAATATCATCAGGACAATTGAAGACATAAAAGAAGTAAGTTCTTACCTGGAGTCGGAATTTGAAATAAAAGATTTGGGAAAAACCAAATTTTGCTTAGGCTTGCAACTCGAGCATGTCCCGGAAGGAATATTAGTACATCAGTCGGCCTACACCCAGAAGATGTTAGAAAGGTTTGGGTTTGAGAAGGCATACCCCTCAAAAGTACCAATGATCAGAAGGTCTTTACAGTAAGAAAAAGATCCTTTCCGACGTAGGGAAGAGTGGGAGGAAGTCCTAGGACCGGAATTCCCATACTTAAGTGCAGTAGGAGCACTTATGTATTTAGCAAACTGCACTAGACCGAACATTGTATTTGCCGTAAACCTGTTAGCAAGGTATAGTGCAGAACCTACCAAAAGGCATTGGTAGGGAATAAAAGACATCTTCCGATACCTCCAAGGAAGTAAGGACCTTGGATTGTTCTACAGAAAGAATCAAGATTTGAACTTGATTGACTATGCAGATGCTGGGTACTTGTCGGACCCGTATACCGCAAGGTCACAAACAGGCTATGTATTACTGTGTGGTGGAACTGCAATTTCCTGAAAATCGTCTAAGCAAAGTCTTGTAACAATTTCGACGAACCACTCAGAAATTATAGCACTGTATGAAGCCACACGAGAATGCGCTTGGCTCCGACGAATGATTCACCACATCCAGCAGTCATGTGGGATGAATATTGTGCAAGCCCCTACAATTATCTATGAAGATAATACAGCTTGCGTTGCACAAATGCAGACGGGCTATGTGAAGAGTCATATCACACAACACATCAAACCCAAGTTCTTTTATACTCATGAATTGCAAAAGATGGACGAGATTAAAATACTGCATACTAAGTCATGTGAAAATCTGGCAGATTTATTCACTAAATCACTCCCTACATCTAGTTTTGAAAGGTGCGTGCGTGAAATTGGAATGATGAGACTTAGAGAAGTGCAGAATTCAGGGGGAGAACTCTCTCAGATCCATTATTAAATCTTGATCATGAAGATCAAGTACCCAAAAAAATAAGTCCTGAAGATTGAATAAAATTGGGTGGATTGTACTCTTTTTCTCTTGACGAGTTTTCCTGAAGTTTCTCGACCAAGGATTTTAATGAGGTAATTCGTGCATCGCAGTATAACATGTATCATGTACTCTTTCTCTAAATTTTTTCCACTGGATTTTTATAGAGTTTTGACGAGGTATGAACGTATCGGATGAGTGCCCAAGGGGAGTGTTAGGAAACCTAAGCTAAAAGCCTTGGCCCATGGTGGACACCTCACCAATAGACTATAAATAGGGAGTTGTACTGGCAAATTATGTACATCCAATCATAAAAGCAATAAAGAAAGACTAGAAGTTCTCTCTGCTTCTATGTATTTTCGATTTATTATTTCCTGTCTTCTGTGATTGATCTCATCTCGTGTTACGTACAGAAATTGATTGGACTGGTCGCTAATGACGATTCCTCAATAAAATCAATTGTGTAGCAAATAAGTTGTTCACAAGATTCACAAGAATGGTCGAATCATAGAATCTCTTTTTACATGCGCTCGAGGTATCGCGCTGAGCTACCAAGTTTCAAAGGTTTCTCTGCGGTTTCACTGGGCGGAGAAAGAGGCCCCTTTCCTGCCCTCCCCAGCAAGCTGCTCCCATTTCTCCCCCAGCACAGCGACGCGCCACCGGTAGAGGCATCCCGACCGCCTCCTCCTCCCCCTGAGATCGTGATCTGGTCCCGCTGCGGCGCAGCCAGATCCACCCATCCCGCGGCGGAGAGCGGATGGCCTCGACCGTGGAGGAGCAGATGGTGGTGAAGGCGATCCGGGAGGAGTGCCCGTGGGATTCGCTCCCCAAGCGCCTCCAGTCAACGCTCCACACCAAGGACGAGTGGCACCGCAGGTACTCACTCCCCCTCCATGGATTTGCTCTGCTACAAGCTTCAGCCTAGCCTATGGTGGTTAATTTTGAGCTCTAAGAGCTATACATCACTAGAGGCTGTGCCGTTTGGAGCGCTGCCTAGGTGACACTCGTGCAAGTGCAACAATTGGGCGCATGAATGGCCCAAATACCTTGCCCATGCCTAGATCTCCCCCTCATTAGCTGCATTTAGGTAGAATGCTTCGGAGTTGCATTTGCTGGTCTCAATTGTTGTGGGGGACAAGACAATCGCAGGGTTGGCCTTTAGAATAGCTGATAGGCGAATCACTGCGTCTTTGTAGTTACTTCTCGAACAAACTTATGTAAGCTTTTCCTTTTCTAATAAAGAGAGTGCGGGAAATGAAATTGAACTAAAGCTCTTGAGTGTGCGAACCGATTTCGAGTCAAATTAAATAATTATGATCCCAGAAAAGCGCATAGCATAATATTTGGTTCTCAAAAAAGAAAAGTGTGCCTGCAAAAGCCCCTTCAAGCTAATGTAGTCTTGTGCACATTGTGGTGCTTTCCTCACCCAAACTTAGTGGCATATTGGGGTACCATGTCAGTGTAGCTTCCTTCATAAAAGGCCTTCTTGAACAACCCTGCTCACGTATTTAAAGTGCCTGAATTGCATATCCTAATTCCTGTTGTTGATATAGAGTGCAATTTTCAGGCCTAATCTCCGTTTTCTACTTTTGGTGGCAGGATTGTGGATTATTGCATTCGAAAACGATTACAATGGAATACGTGCTTTGCCCGTAGAGTGTGCAGAGAAGGGGAATACTATGAAGAAATGATGCGATACCTCCGGAGGAATCTTGCAGTATGTCCCTCATACTTACTGTTTCCTGATAACATTTCAGGCTGATAATTATTCAAAAGCCTGGTCGCACCTTGTTGGGGCCGTTTTTACTTATCCGTTGATAAACATGTCTGAACTCCTAGCATTGTTATTCGCATGTTTGTGATTTTTATATACTTTATTTTGCATACCGTATCTGCCCAGTTACCATTTCTGTTAATATTTCTGTTGAGGTTTCTGTGATTTCTTATGCAAGCTCGTATGGCTCTTCTATTGACATGTTAAACTATGTATGGAGTAACACTGGTCTCCTATGTTTGAATAGTTTACCCAAAAGCTTAGATGATCTTTACTGGATATACAATGTTTTGCAGTTATACCCATACCAACTTGCAGACTATATATGCCGAGTATTGAGAATCTCACCATTCAGATATTACTGTGATATACTGTTTGAAGCAATGAAGAATGGTAATCCCTCATTTACAGCAAGAATTTCTTTCATGGTGTTCTATGTATTTCTTTAGCATCCTGTAGTCCTACAGATCACTCTTGATTGTTTAATTATTTTTCTGCTGGCAAAATGTCACATTAAATGAATAGAACTAATAAATGGTTAATGGTGGTATCCTGCTGTTTAGATTTAATGAGAGTATGAGATTGCAATTTTGGGCTATGCCTGGCCTTAGCTGGTAGCCCAAATTAACCAAATATGTTCCTTTCATTGCTTCTCTTTTTTTTCCATTTTAGTTGCAGAGCAGGGCAATATACTTATACGCGATTGCCAGCCTAAATGTTTTTCCCCTATTTTGTGTTTTCGCCTCTTGCTTTTTTACAATGGTTCCATGAGTACCTTATGCACTTGGGTGTTTAACATGACCAGTTATCACCTTTGTGGTGTTCAGTTCAAGACCCACTAATAGAGTAATGGTTGAAGAAGAAAATAATGCTCTATCAGTCTTCTAGCAAATTTCACGTAGGCCCTGGTGTAGAACATGCAGATTTCACAAAATGGCTATTTCTACTCTCCACAACTTTCACAAAATATTGTGCAAGTTGCAGATTTTTTTATCCTGTTTCTTGAAATTTAATGGGGCACCTCTAGTAGCAGCCTGAAAAAAGAATGTGAGAAATACCCCCTCTTTTGCCAAATCTACAATGAAAGAAGACCATACTGCATCGTTCTTGATATACTGACATTAGCAATTATTTTGAAAATCTGCCTGACAATGACCAATTTCATGCTTATGCACTTCAGCTTTGAAAATTGATCTATCCTGTTAGGTCGTTATACACCCTTATGTTTAATTATGCTGACTGAATTTGGATTGTTTCTGCTCTACATTTTGAATTGATTTCTGCAATCTTAACGAAGTACAATACTCTTTTAAGTTTGTACAATTAACTTCTTGACATCAGGTTTTTACTTATTATTTCTGATAATAGTAAGTTAGTAACCCCTCTGAAACAGAGGTGGATATCATAACTGAGGAAACTTACTTTTGCTTTATTCATGGACAACATTCCTGTTTATATTTCTAACATGTTCGGATATATTGCAGAACAACCATATGATAGTATTCCAAACTTCAGTGCTGCCGATGCCCTAAGGCTTACTGGTGTCGGAAGAAATGAATTTATTGATATAATGAACAAATGCAGATCAAAGGTAGTATCGTCGATGATCTCATGGATTTTGCAAATATCACTTGCTTTAATCTTGTGAAACATACAATACTAGATATTCTCACAAAGAATAAAAAAGGCTAATCCTCAATCTATTGGACCCTAATTACAACTGAACTACAACAATTGGATGTTATCTAGACATATTTCAGCTAAAAAGATAACAGAATCCTAAATTATATAAAAAAAACTGCCTCAGATATACTCTAAAACAACTTTGAGTTGTAAAAGAATAGGGTCTCTGTAATATACTAGACCACGCCGTGCAATTGCGTGGACCAGTCAGTCTAGTTCATGTGAAAAGTCATGAATGTACTATCAGGTTATTGTTAGTTATTGTTGTTCTCAGTAAACCTTGAGTGGCCTTTCATATTCTAGTAAACACTATCTTGCAGCAAGATTTATCATGCTAGCAGATAATGGTTTTTCTTCTGTTGAATTCTTCAGAAACTAATGTGGAAGCTGAACAAATCGATCGCAAAAGAATTACTGCCTACACAGCCTGTTGACTTCCCAATTGAGCCATGGTGGGGAGTTTATCTTGTTAACTTTACATTGGAAGAGTTTAAGGTCAGGTTTGCCACAATATTCTTCTTGTACAATATTTCGCTTTTGGTAAAAATATATTAATATGGTGGAGCTTCTCCCTTTTCTTAGTATGGAAGATACATAGTCTAGTCTTTCTTTGAGTTTTCTTAAATTTCTAATATGAAGCTAATATTTCTTTATGATGTCGTACATAGCACCATTGAGAGCTGATGTTATTGGTTTATTGTAGAAACTTTCGGAAGAAGAGACAGCAACAATAGACAAAATATGCAAAGAGGAAGCCAATTCATATGTTCTTTTTGATCCGAAGGTTATAGATGGCCTTTATAAAAGAGGATTAGTGTACTTTGATGTGCCTGTGTACCCCGATGACCGTTTCAAAGGTATGCATGAAGTGTTTTTGTGGATACTTATGGAATGCTTAGGTTGATTGGTGTAGTGCTCAAACTTTGAACTTATGTATAATAGAATTAAGCTAGTTGATTGGCATTGTTGCTCGTGTTGTCTTGTATCTAGATTATATATTCATTTGTTCTCCTCATCTCATGCCAACGAGGATGATGTGAATGTAATATCTTGTTCCATGACTGACACAAAATGTTTTGGAGAGCCTTTTCCTATTTCATCCCGTTATGGCCTAAATTATCTCTTTTAAATTTCTTTTTTCTGGCAGAAACCAAACATCTAGGTTGCACATAGATGTACTACATAGTTTTGCTGTTTTGACACGTGTTCAGCATTTATCGCAGCTACAACACATTTTAGACAATTACAAGTCTTTTCTGCTTTCAAAGAAACAAATTCTGTTCTCCAACATAGCGATGACACAAGAGTTTGACATTCTTAGCATTATGTGTCTGCTACTCTGCTGTATAATCTAGTTTGTGGTTCATACAAAAAGGCAATGCTAGAGAATATTCTATATGTGATATACAAAATCAAACATGATAGCTCAGAATGTTGGTATTTTTGGAGAAAAGTATCATGTGATGGTGTTAGTGCAACCTTGCTAAACAGCATATCAAAATACCCTGGTCATGAGCCTCCTTTGTTAGAATAAATGGTAAACTGCGCATGTAAGTTTGTTCTTTTTGACTGAAGTAATAATCATGTGTTGAGCTGATTTGTGCTAAGAAAACTTGTATTGAGGCTACTAATCTAGTTTTTCAAAGATTTTATATTGTTGCTATTTGTTCAGTTTCCAGGCTCGAAGGCTTTGTTTCTAACAAGGATCAATCATATGAAGACCCGATTGAAGAGTAAGCCTGCAATTCTTCTATGTGATGACCTTTCATTTGCTATTCAAATTTATTTCACTTGTAATTTTCTAATGCCATCATAGTGATTACCTGATTTTCTTGATTGTAGGCTACTTTATGCTGTATTTGTTGTATCAAGTGCCAATGCTACTGTTGCTGAATTGGCTGCAACTTTACAAGCCGACCTTAATCAGCTGCAGGCAGCTGCATCATTTGCTTGTCGACTGGGTTGGGCTGTTAAACTT
The DNA here is from genome assembly GCA_017311315.1 of Dendrocalamus latiflorus. Classification (NCBI taxonomy): domain Eukaryota; kingdom Viridiplantae; phylum Streptophyta; class Magnoliopsida; order Poales; family Poaceae; genus Dendrocalamus; species Dendrocalamus latiflorus. Next base: position 49,812,660 of record CM029663.1, on the reverse strand, counting down.
ATGGATGCAGACTCCGTACTTACAGATGAAGGTGCACCCGCATTTTCCAGTAATATTCTTAGTGATGATGAAGAAGGTTCAAATGCAAGTATCAACTCAGAAAAATCTGGTCAACAGTTGCTTAGCATTGATGCTGATGGACCCAGGAAAATCTCTGGAACTGCTCATGTTGGCTTTGTTGTGGATGCCAATGTTACCTCATACTTGATGATGGGTTCATTGTCCCCAGGTTAGAGATTCTCTTTATTTCCGCAGACTATGTAAGATTTTGAGCTGAAATCTCTTCAAGATCACTGACTTGGAACACTCATATTCTACAATTAAGATTCTTAGATTTTTTTTCTACTTTTGTATGCTTTACGTGGTATAGAGATGTAGTGATTTCTTCTTCTCTTGTACATTGGTGATTCAAATGACAGTTTTGCAGTACTGATTAATAGTTTGATCCCTAGTCAACTACCTAAATAGATACTGTACTGAGAACCGTCATCAACCTACTGCAGGTTTAAAATCTCATGCTGTCACACTATACGAAGCTGGAAAATTAGGTGATTCTTGCATTGCGGAACTATGCAGTGATCTGGCTACTTTAGAAGGAAAGAAATTCGAGGGTGTGCTAGAGGAGTTCGCTAATCATGCATTCAGTCTGCGATGCTTCCTGGAGTGTTTACAGTCTGGTGGAGTTTCTACAAATGAGAACACCGATAAAGTTGGTGAAGCAAAGGTTCCAACAAGCTCCTTGCATGACGTTACTGCCCATTTGACCAAGGTAAACATTGAGGACACTGCTGAGGATGGCCATGATGAATTACCCCAGAATAGTCACTCTATAGGTGATTTAGATAATAAAGATGGGAATATATTGTCACTGTCAATGGCTTTATCAGAACGTGGGGAAAGCATGTTGAGAAATGACTCTGAGAATGATGGGACTGCACAACTAGATGGCTCTACTGACACCAATGTGTTAAAGATTAAAAGGAAGTACAGAGTTGACATTCTTCGATGCGAGAGCTTAGCTTCACTTGCTCCAGCAACACTGGAACGGCTATTTCTCCGGGATTATGACATTATTGTGTCAATGGTTCCTCTTCCTTCTTCATCAGTTCTTCCTGGTCCTTCAGGCCCAATTCATTTTGGTCCACCCTCTTATTCTTCCATGACACCTTGGTTGAAGCTTGTATTGTATACAGCAGGGCATTGTGGACCATTATCTTCTGTTTTCATGAAAGGACAACGCTTTAGACTGCTGCCTGAACCCTTAGCTGGTTGTGAAAAGGCACTGATATGGTCTTGGGATTGCTCTGTGGTAGGTGGACTAGGAGGGAAGTTTGAAGGGAACTTAGTCAAGGGCAACCTACTGTTACACTGCTTGAACTCGATGCTTAAACAATCTGCTGTGCTGGTGCAACCACTTAGCATAAATGATCTTAACGCATCAGGAAACCTTGTAACTGTGGATATCCCTTTACCCCTGAAGAATGATGATCAGTCAATTGCATCTGTGGCAGCTCAAACTAATTTGCCAAAGGAACAGGTCTTTAATTTGACCTCAGTATTGAAAGACCTATCCAGTAAATTTAAGTTGAACACAATTGGCTACCTTCGTTTACTAAGACTTCACAGGCTTGTTGAAGCAGATAAATTTTGCCCAGAAAATGGAAGTTATCAGTGGGTGCCTTTGAGCTTGGAGTTTGGAATTCCCTTGTTCAGTCCAAAGTTATGCGAGAGGATTTGTGAAAGGGTGGTTGCATCACATATACTTCAGAAAGATGATCTCGCTGAACATTATGATGTGATGCAAAATGTAAGAAGGTGGCTGAGAGAGCTTTGTAGTGAATACCAAGCAACCGGTCCAATAGCAAAGTTATTTAACAAGCGGGGAAGCTCAAGGGACTCACCCCGCACTTTAATCAATAGTATTAGTGGCAGATGGAATCCAATTAATGATCCTTCAACACCATCCAACGGAGGAGCCACAAGTGAACACGAGAGGTTGAAACTTACTGGGCGGCAGAGATGCCGCACAGAAGTTGTAAGCTTTGATGGTAGCATTGTCAGGTATTTGTGAATTTGTTATGATCTTTGGAGTTCATGATTTCATGCCGTAAGTTTCATATGATTCTTCTCATATTTATGTACTGCTGACTAATGCTTATCTTCTGAACCTCGGAAGGTCATATGCACTTGCTCCCGAGCATGATGAGGCTGCCACCAAACCCATCTCTGAAGAACAATCATCCACCCATGAAGGAAAATCATATCCAGAAGATGCAGACAGCATGGGTGTAGTCTTACCGGGAGTAAATCTTATATTTGATGGAGCAGAATTACATCCCTTCGATATCAGTGCTTGCCTTCAAGCACGCCAACCTCTCTGGCTGATAGCTGAGGCATCAGCGGCTTCATCGAGCATGACATGATACGTCCATGTAGCCATTATCGCTCCAAAATCTCCGTCTATGCTGGTAGGTGCAGAATTGATTTATTGCAAGGCGTGCTTCTCAAAGGGAGATATAATCTGTCTTGAGGGCACTTTTGAGTTAAGATTTTGTTGTTCAAGGGGCTGCTACTTTTTGCGATGTTCAAGCAGTGTAATTTGGTTTTCGTTTTTGCAACAACGAGTCATTTTGCCACGAATGCATTATGCTTTTTGCGCGGCATGTCCCTTTTGCGATGTTCTGTTCTCTCACATCGTGCTATTTGGTTTTGGGTGTTAACTGTTAACGTAATGTTCTCTTTTCACTTTTCAGGTTTCTTGGCCAACCAATTTATTGTAACTTCCATTTTTGTGGGTTTTTTTAGTGAGTACTTCAAGATTACCTGCAAAGACTGGAGGCTCATCAGAGGGTATAAAAAGTCTAATTTTTCGTTGTGTACAAAACATCAGGGCTGTATAATAGCACAGTGGTGCCTGGATCTTGATACTGTTATACGCCCGTTGTGGTCCCGGGTTTTGTTTGGACCAGCATATTAATTTTTACATTATATGAAAATTTTTAGCTGGATTCTTTCACTCAAAAGTGTATATTTTGCTCCATGCATTACTGTTGGTCTATGTCCCTCCACATGCCCCGTGAGGAGTCCAACCGCAGCTCCCATGCCCGGAGAAAGCAGTTCCATAGGGATCGATCCACTCGTGGGACTGTCTCCATGTAGACATCTGGTTGTTTTCCTTCTAGATGCAGTACTTATGTGGGGATCCACACCTTAAGGCTTTGGTTGGGAGCTCAAAATTTCTCGCCTATTGTCGTGGATCGTCGTGGATTGACTGAAATTTTGAACTAAAATCATAGCCTATCCTTCTGGATGGGCTGGAAATTTTAAGCTTCTAAACAGGACCTAACAGTTTTCAACCCCCTTAATGCGGTGCTTGTGAATGTTAATTCAGTTCGTATCAACCGTAGCGATGCCTGTACGAGAGGGAGAAAATTGATCATTTGCCACTTTGAAGAGCGGGCTTTGCAAAATTGCTACTTTCAAAATTGACTTTGCAAAAATGCCATGCAGTACATTTACATCTTGATTACCATGCCATTTGAGCCATTTAACTCATTTAATATTTTTTTTCTTATTTCAGGGGCTGGAAAAGATTTTTCTATCCTTGCTAAGTTTTGCACTGTATGGGCTTTGGATTGGAAGGTGGATATCCTACTGTTGTTCAAATAGATGAGGTGGGGGACAATGCTGAGTTTGTGTTCTTGACGATGGGTGAATGTGCACTCTACTTGGATATTAAGAGCAGGGAGACGCATAAGGTGTACGAGGAGATGCGAAAGGATCGACATTTGGTTGGGATCCGCCCCTTTATGATGATCTGGCCTCCCACATTTCCTTTGCTGAAGGATTGATCCTACAAGGTTTGTCTTTGGCCTTTGGGTGATCTGTGTAGTACTGATGTCGACATTATAAAGTTCTGCAATTTGCACTATGCTAATCTCTTATCTGGTTTGTGATGTTTCACCTTCCAATCCAAATCCCATGCAGTGCAAAACTTAGCAAGGGTAGAAAGGTCTTTTCCAGCCCCTAAAATTAGAAAAAAAATATTAAATGAGTTAAATGGTATGGTAATCAAGAGGTAAATGTACTGCATGGCATTTTTGCGAAGCTAATTTTGAAAGTGGTAATTTTGCGAAGCCCACTCTTCAAAGTGGCAAATGATCAATTTTCTCGCACGAGGGGGGAGCCGGAGCAAAACAAAAACCTAGCCTGCTGCCCTTCCTCCCGCTGCTTGAGGTATTGAGAGAGCGGGGGATGAACACAGAACACACGCCCAACCAGAGAGAAGAAAGAGAGCGAGAGGGAGTACCACACAATGCACGCACAACCGGAGAGGAGGGGAAGAAGTGAAGCTCTGTCTAGATCGGTTTGCGCGATCATCATCAAGCTCAAGATCGGAGGCTCACATGTGGTAAGATCAACCCCAACTTGGTCAGCTTGTTCTACATCCATAGCGATTTGGTCAATTGGTTAGCTCTCTGATTTGGTCAATTGGTCTGAGGATTGATTGTTTGGAGAATGCCAGCATTGAGAGGGGTTTGAAACAATTACATGTATATGCTTTCACACCTTTCGCGTGGAGACTTGCAGAGAGAAGCAATATGCATCTCAATTCTTAAGTCATCAAGACGATTGGGCAATGTCTTAAAACACAAAAACGGAACGTACATATATGCATATCATCAGTGGCGAATCCACTGTGGGTGCTCGAGCGCCCCCTCCTCCCATGGTGGTTGAAGAAGACCTGGCCGGCCGGAGGGTGAAGAACCGGAGGCGGGAGGTTGGAGGATGAAGAACCGAACTGCTGGACTGCCGGAGGTCGAAGCATGAGGCGACAGCACTGAGGCCCACTCGGTGTCTTAAAGCCCAACGGCCAGCGCCCTAGCCAGCCCAAATCAGTGGCAAATACTAGCCCAAAACCACAACACAGCAGAACAGTAAGTAGGTCACGAGGAAGATGAAGAGGCACAACACAATGCGACGCGCCGACGCTGAACAGTAGATAAGGCCACGGTCTCACCTCTCACGGCGACGGCGTCACGAGTCGCGAAGTCGGCAGCTCGCAGCCCGGTGCGGCGGAGGGGGAGCCGGGAAGAGGGAGGCGCTCGTCGGTCGGCGACTCGACGCGGAGGCGCGGAGCCGCGGAGGGGGAGGCCGGGGCGGTTGGCGGCCCGGCACGGAGGGCGGCTCGACGCGGAGGTAGAGTGCGGAGCGGAGGGCCGAGGGGGAGGCGGTCGGCCACTCGGTGGTGGCCGGGCGCGGGCGCGCGGGCAAGGCCGAGCGGCGAAGCGGGGCTACCGAGGCCGAGCGGGAGCGGCGGAGGTGCGGAGCGGAGCGGCGGTCGGCAGACGAGGCGACGAGTGACGACGCCGATGAGACAACGAGTGACGACACCGACGAAGAAGCGAAGAGGAAGAGATATTCCCCCTTCGCCGTTTGCCGATTGCTGAATGAAGTGGGCAAGTGGTGTGGTGATCACTGGTGACTTGTATTTTGATTTTTGAAGATTGGTACTCATGAGATGTGTTTGGCACTGAGCCATGAGCGTATGCGCCCATCGTCTGCCCGAGTGCCCGATTGGCGACTGCCCGTGATTCCGTCAATCCGTGTCTCCGTGAGGCATGCCGGCGTGAGTGCGTGACCGAGGGCATTGTCTTGACTGTCGCACTGGGTAAGTGAGTAATGAGTACTTATTCAACTGATATAAATTATTGTTTAATCGATACTTGACAGTAGCTATTAGGTATTAGCTAATTAGCCAATTTGTTTAATCAGATGTTGACTGGTTGTTGTTTAATTATTCTTAGATTTACAAAAATGGAGAAGCAAACTTTGCACAAATATTTCTCAAATAACGCAACTAGCAATAACCCTCCAACCATAGAAAGCAGAATTGAAGCAAAAAAGGTTCGGCGTGAATTTACTGACTTAGTGGTATGTTTTCATTTCATTTTTTATGTTTATGGACATTCACAATTTAATATTGTAATTTTTTTATTTACAAATCGGTACTCACATATTTATAAACATTTGGTGCACATTATCCATTAGCAAGGTACTAAATTTATTGTATTGTACATTTTCAATTTGTTCTCGTCCTATTTATGTATGAATTTGATATTTCAATAGCACAAAACTAGTAGATGTAGTTTTGCTATATTTATATTATGCTATAGCCTCAATAGTAGAGCTCTCATCTATTTTTATCCTGGATTCGTCAGGCTTGGATGCAACAGGTCACTTGGGAGGCGACGGAGTGACTGCGCGAGGTCACTTAACGGTGTGACTGCGCGAGGTCGCTTGAGAGGCGACAGTGAGTGGCGCGAGGCGCTTCGAAGGCGATGGAGCGGAGACGTTGTCTCGTCGGATAAGAGCAGCAAAGAACCCGCAGATGTGGTTCCTATGTTTCATAAGGAGTCACTCGTGCACCATAAGGAGTTCACCCTAGGGATCCGTTCATATGTTTAGTCCAAAAACCCTATGAAAATCCTACAATCCAAAGAGGCGCTAAGTGTGTTGTTGTACCCGTGGAAATGTTTTGGATCGGATAGATTGGCTTTTCTTTGCTTTATACAAAGTGAAGCACCTGCAGACAGACCTTCCTGTTGTTGGGTGTAGACATGTTTATGGTGTGCATAGCCATAAATCATGTTACGGTACTTATTATTAACTGTTACGGTACTTATTATTAACTTAAACTGGCTTCTAAAGTGAGATATTATATAGTATGCATTATTATTAACTTAAACTGGCTTCTAAAGTGAGATATTATATAGTATGCACCTCTTAGGGCACGTGCAATGATATACACAATGTTGTCTATAATATCCTATATGTCATCTACAGACGGTATTAAAGATAGGTTATACAATGGGTTATCTTTTTATGTCTCCATAGACAGTTTTTCTATAACACAATATGTCTTATTTTTTATGTTACAATCGACTGTTGTATGAGAGACGGCTTAATTCTCTATATTCCCTCTATCTGCTCCACATCATCTCGTGTCCTATGTGACAAGACTTATAGATAGCTGAGGCCATATCATTATAGAATTTTTTTTGTACGAATAATCTATTTTTTATTCGAAATTACATAAATATACCCGCGGCAACATTTTTCACACAAATAGGCTACAGTCGCCCAATGGAGGGGCGACTGGAGCCAATCACCCAGTGGCCAGGCGATAGAGCTCCAGTCGATCTCTGTCGAGCTCTGTCCCCCATGAATTTTGTACATTTTATCAATTTTATAGTTTATAACTGGAAAATAATCTGGTGTATTTGTAATAAAAGTTTATGTTCATTATATGTTGTAGGTGCATAACAAAATTTGGGAATTTTTTTAAGAACGATTGACCTTAAAACGATCGATACATATGATGGTAAGTGATATTGTGATGTTACTGGGAATTCGTATACAGACAAAATATTGTTAGATGACTTGCTATGTGAATCATTGAATGCGAAAAGACGAGATAATAAGCTTGTCTGAATTTAAATAGACTTCATAATATAGTTGGGAGTAATATGTCATGTACTTTTTGATTACATGCATAACATATAGCATCATATGCGACTAAGCTACCCAACTGCTCGTACGACCTACTGTGTGGACCGGAGCCATTTTCCCTTCCTTGCCAGCTCAGCATTGAACTCCTTGGCGGCCTCTTTTGCCTTGGTCGCTATTTCCCTCTTTCTCTCGTGCTCCCGCTCCCTACATGTGCACGCCTCGCGATGAGCTTTCGTCTCGCATTGTATACACAAGGTTTGCTCATTCTGTGACATCCTCCCGGATCTCCGATGACCTTGCGACATTCCACTCCTCGAAGTCCAGGGCCCATTGGTTCTCAAGGTGAATCTCAAGATCGATCCATTTGCGGTAGCCACATAGGGGTTCCGGGGACTGTAAATACAGGGGAGAGGTTGTTAGTGCATGTTGTGAAGGAGAAAAGGTAGGGGGAAATGGTGCACCTGGTCCTTACCAGCTGCCGATAGCTTGCGGTGTCTAGATGGTAGTCGGGGTAGTTACTAGAGTAGTTTGTGCAACCCCAGTAATGCAAACCTAAGCTGATGCGGTGCTTATACTTGAAGAACTTGCACATGTCCCCACACCAACAAAGGGGGTGTCTCCCCCTTAGGTGGAAGTTGCGACGAACGCTCAGTGGGAACATTCGGGATGGGGTTGTTGCTACAGGGCCCGTCATTGCGAGGAGCTGACCTCGTAGCATGCTGGGCTTGTTCTGCCCGGGTCACAGTAGCCCTTATTTTCTCATCGCGGGCGGCAGCTGACCGTGCTAGGTCGTGGGTCTCCTCCCATTGCTTCATCATCTTGTCCCATTGCTTTTTCTGTCTTTTGTCCATCCCAATGTGATGAAGAAAGCATGGTATAGTGTGCGGTTTGGCTGCGCAGTATTCTCTATGAATCTCCTCGACCTTATTTTATAGTGTGCAAAACTGGGCCATGAGGTCTTGTCACTGCGGAAAGCTGGCACGTGCGATCTTGTCGCTGCGCAAAGCTGACGCGTTCGGTCTTATCACTGCGCAAAGCTGGGCCATGCTGTCGTGTCACTGTGAAAAGCTGTATTGTCATGTCATGTCACTGAGGAAAGCTGGCACGTTCGGTCTTCTCACTGCGCAAAGTTGGGCCATGCTGTCATGTCGCTGCGAAAAGCTGCGTCGTCATGTCATGTCACTGAGGAAAGCTGGTGCGTAATGCACTCTCAATGTAGTGGCTATTGGCATTGCTGATGTTGGCCTGTATATATGTTTTAATTTTTCAACATGTCAAATCGCATCGCACAATACCAAAGTACCGACGTACTGTAATTCACATTTCGCCGATCGTTCGTATATCGTAACCCACTACAATAAACGTGTACTATGAGCTTCCTATCGGTTTTTCCAACATTTTCCTAACGTTTCTACATACGAATTAATTAAATTCTAGCAAAACTATTTACTGCATTTTTTAATACGTACAAATTTAGCAGACGATTAATGTGTATGTCAGGGTAACTGAATTTTCTACAACTACAATTTTGTACACATGCAAATTTCGTAACAATGCTAATTTTATAAAACTATGTTCCCTAATTTATACACAACTACACGCTTCTACGGATGCTAATTTTCTAAAACTATATTTTAACTAAATTTTGTATACCAGAAACTTAACTATTTCTATTACTAACAATAATTCATATACAATATTTCTATCTACATGTACACCTATTGTTGCATCTTTTCTCCTCTCCGTTTCTACGGCTGCTAATTTCATATAACTACGTTAACTAAATTTTCTATACTAAAAATTGAACTACTTATATCTATATCTACAATTTTTACTAACACTAATATCAAATAAAAAATATACTACAAAAACAACATTATAAAAATATCTAGATCTAGTTCTTCCTCTTCTCCTCCCTCTTCTCTTCTCCCTCTTCTCTCCTCTTCTCCCTCTCTTCTTCCTCTCCTCTCTCTTCTCCCTCTCCTTCCTCTCCTCTTCTCCTCTCTTTTCTCTTCCTCTTCGGCCGAACGAAGAAATGAGCACAGTGCTGCGGCGCCTCAGCGTGCACCTGGTTTTAGCCCCCTTGTTGCCCTCCTGTTGGGCGACTGGAGCTCCAGTCACCCAACCGTACGGCGACTGGAGCTCCAGTCGCCCGCCCGCTGCGCGATTGCAATAACTCGCCGAACGGTTACCACATTGCTCACGTGTCGCCCCCCGTTGGGCAATTGGCTCCAGTCGCCCCCCATTGGGTGATTAGAGCCTATTCGCGTAAAAAAATTGCCGTGTGTATATTTCTGTAATTTTGAATAAAAAATAGATTATTCGTACAAAAAAATTCTATCATTATACGTGCTCTTAGCACCTTTTAAGATATTGCTTGGTGTTTTTCTCAAACTGTAAAGCCCCTAGATGATTGCTTATTACTGCGTGAGATGTAGCTGATCTTGTTCATAATGAAGTGTTGAGGGTGTGTTTGGTTGAGCTGTGGCTTCTAAAAAAGCTGCTGTGAACTGTGGGCTGTGGAAAAGCTGCTGTAGGTTGTGGGCTGTGGAAAAGCTGTAAGCTGTTTGGTTCAAACAAGTATAAAACTTACCTCCTATCTCTATTTTCCTTGAAACAACTGTGAAACAACTCTCTATTTTCACCATTTCAAAAAGCAGAAAGCCAAAAGCCAAAAGCAGGGTCCAAGATGCTTTCAAAACTGTACTACCCAAAAGTAGCTGCTTCTGAAAAAGCAGCTTCTGGTTTCCACCCCTTTGGTTGGCTTTTTAGAAGCAAAAGCAGCTCCCAAAAGCTCAACCAAAGGCACCCTGAGTAATGCTTCTGAGTTATGATACGATTCTTGTCAGAGTTGTTTGATTGTTGCTTTCGATACAATTAGATGAGTACACGATAAATCCGTCATAATCAGGCCTGAACTTCAGGAAATTCTGTCAGTTATGTGAGTTCTCCGTTTGCTTTGCCTAATTGTCAGCACAATTCATGTTACTCTACAGGTTGGAAAGTGTATCACCACCTGTCACTCGATGTTCTTTGGAAAATAATGATTCTTTGGATAAACCACATGGACCATGCACAATATTTTGCATGCTTTGTGATCTGAGATCTAGTGGTGGTCCTTTTGCATCTGGCTGTTGGGCCTTTCAGCAGTAAAGCTGCATTGTGCTCTTCTCAACCGACTCCCATAGATTCATATATAGTGGGCGCTGCATAAGCTCATTGCGCTTTCGCCAGGCACAGATCGCTCCTTATTCTTGCAAAGTTATTAAGCTTCCCATGCTGTACTTTCTTGCCATTTCTCTATTGTCAGGCTGTTCCCTTGTAGTAGTGTAGTACTAATGTGTCCCTGTAGCAGGATTTACATGAGAACATCTCTTAATAACGTGAGTTTGTGAGTTTGTGCTGATCATTTCCAATTTGGTACTTGCATGTTTGGTCTAGATGTGGTAATGTTCACAATAGAATTGCGTGCTGATCTCAGTACCGTCACACCGAAGTAGTATACGCATCTTGTACTGTTGTGTTTGGCTGACTGACTTTGCCCTGATTCTTAGTAGTTTCTTAATTGCACGTTACTACCATAACATACATGCGTTTTGTGACTGACGTGATGTTGATACTACCTGCTGTTATACTTATCTTTTCAGGATCACTTGGCTGGTAGGATTGGGAATAGGATAATGCAGAATTCCGTTTCTATTTGAGGAAACAGTAGAAACGGAATTCTGCATTATCCTATTCCCAATCCTACCATGATTTTATACTTTTGGGAGTATATACTCCCACTTCTTTTAATATGTCTTTTAATGGTATTGTTATATCCCTCTATCTATTTGAATGTACTCTAAAAATGATTATAAGATACTCTAAAGTGAGTTTCACGAAAAATTTCACCAAAGTTCATTTTTTATAGTATAATTTATGTATATACTCTTTTTATACAAGAAAAAGTGTATATAACAAAAATAAAAGGCTTCGATAAAAAATTTTCAACCAAGTCGCATTGAATTATCTTAGAATTAGTATTTAATTATACCAAAAGTGATAAAGAGGCATAAAATATTCGTTTGAGCAATATATTAGAAGTGGAAGTATGTACTCTCGAGAATACAGAAAAGGCTTCATATATTACACACACACACACACACACACACACACACACACACACACACACACACAAATAGACTGTTCAGTGGTAACGTGCAAACGCGAACGTTGGTCGTCCGATCTGTCTTGAACAGCTCAGATATGGGCGGGTAGGATGCACTGCCTCACTTATACATTTTGTACTTAACCCCGTGCTCCCCTTCAGTGTTTTGCACTACACTCCTCCTCGCCGCTCCCTCCACCAGCCTTGCGATGCCCCCTCCGACCTCCCTCGGCGGTGACCCCCGGCCTCCCCCCAGCTCCCTCCCAGGCTTTCCCCAACGTCGCCCCCTCCAGCCTCCCTTGGCGACGCCCCCGGTGCCTCCCTCAGCTCCCTCCCCGTGCCGCCCTCCCTAGCCACGCCACTCCCTTCCTCGCCGCCCCCTCCCTGACCACGCATAGATTCGACAATGGCTTCGACCACGACGCTTCGAACACGACCTGTGGTCAAAGCGCCGTCGTCGAATCAGTGCGTGGTCGGGGAAGGGGACGAGGAGGCGCAAGGCTGGTAGAGGGGGCGGTGAGGAGGGGAGCGGCGTGACTGGGGAGGGTGGCACTGGGGGAAGCCAAGGAAGCACTAGGGGAGGCCAAGGGCGGTGTTATGGGAGGCTGGGGGAAGCTGGGGAGGGAGCCAAGGGAGGCACCGGGGAGGGGCCGACGCTGGGGGAGGCCGGGGAGGGTGCCAGGGGGAGACACTATGGAAGGCCGGGGAGGCAGCGCTGGGGAGCCCGAGGGGCTGAGGGAGGCCGGAGGTGGCGACACAAGGCTGGTGGAGGGAGCGGCGAGAAGGGGCGCGGCGCAAAACACTAAAAGGGAGGCGAGGGGTTAAGTGTAAAATGCATAAGTGAGGTAGTGCATCCTACTCGCTCAGATCTGAGCCGTTCGGGACAGGTCGAACGACCAACGTTCACGTTTGCATGTTACCACTAAATAATCCATTTGCACTAGATATGTTCCACACACACATATGTATGTATGTATGTATGTATGTATGTATGTATGTATGTATGTATGTATGTATGTATGTATGTATGTATGTATGTATGTATGTATGTATGTATGTATGTATGTGGAGCATATTTAGCAAGGGTGTGCTAACAAGCACGTGCGCGCCAGTTTTTGCACCAGAAAGTTAATACCGTTTATGAGTGAAATTACTATTAAATATATGTAGGATTGGTACCCGACTGTAAATCTACATATGTTTAGCAGTAACTTCACTCACAAATAGTAGTAACTTTCCGACGCGCATTTACACCTACTCTCAGATTAGTGATTTTTTTATATATATCCTACTTTGTAGTTCTGTAGACATTACTTATGTGGTCCTTGCATGACTTGTCATAGCCTCATCTTTTGGTGGGTGGATCTATGCAGGATTACTGTCGTGCTCTTGTTTTAGCGTCCGTCAGTGACAGAGTGACGTCATGATTCGTGAATAAGGGGGAAGATAGGCTCTATAATTCTTTGTTTGCTTATATCTTGTACTCCAGTTGATATTGTTGACGCAGCATTGTGTCATCGGGAGGAAAAAAATGCAGTGTCTATGTTTTTTTAGCAGGATTGAGATTTCAAACATCCAACTACCCAAGGTCCTGGCAACAAGGCTAAGATTTGCTGCTCTTGAATCAGTAATCACTGCGAGAAATGTGCATATGTACATATACTGGAAGCTTGTAAACAATGCTTTCTCTGCATATTTTTTTTCCCTGAACAGTAGTACATTTTACAATCTTCTACAGGTTTGGTCACTTCATTCTCTTGCTCAGCTAACTAGAATTACATGCTGTTGCTGTTGCTGACCCTGCAACCTGAGCATTCTTGATGCATTTCTTCTTTGCTCCTGCAGCAATTAATACAGGTAGGGAACAAGAAAAGGTCAGCACTCCTTCAGTCAACATCTCTAACATGAATCGATGCTGAGAAGTCACAACTAACCTGGAGCAGCTGCAGCCGGTATTGCCGCTGTCCCTGCTGAACCGCGGAGATCAACCGCATGACGGCGTAGAACGGCAGCAAGATCCCACTAGCCCTGAGCAAATATATCTTCAAAGCAAAGAAACACGTCATGTTACAATTCACCACATCAAGTCAGCATTTACTCTGAATCTCTGTTCTCTTTACAATGGAATGCACCCAGATGGAATGGAACTCACTGTTAAGAGGCTGAAGGCATACTGGTTAGCTGCTCCAACCGTCACCACGGCGATGAGATGCCTCAACAGCAGCACAATTGTGAACTGCATGGACAGGCAGAGTTTAGAGTTTATGCATACTGCATTACACATATCTGAACCTGACAATGTGGTTTCAGTTTATGTCAGTTATGTACCGTCACCGCCACCGACCGGCACCAGGAAGCGCTTCTGCCTGCGGCACGGGCGCACTCGGCGTAGTCCTGGTCGCCGACCACCGCGTCAGGTCCGATCAACGGCGCATCCTCAGGCTCATAGTTCACCCTAGGCACCTCCAAGCTCCCTCTGCAGCACAAGCATCAGTTAACAAATGGTACATTTGTGTCACGCTACTTCACTTCCAGATGCAATCAACACAAATATTTGGGTCATTTGGATACAATGGATGAGGGATTATAGTGGGAAAAAGAGAGGAATCAGAGGGATTGGGAGGAGCACAGCAAGGAGCTGGGAGGAGACAGAGGACAGGGAAGAGGCCAAAGCTAGTCTATTCAGTTCCCTCTTCCTCACGCTGCTGCTGCTGCTGCTTATGTAAGAATGCTTCTTAGCCGAATGGACCATAGAGCCAGCCCAACAGCTGGTCGAGCCCATGTCCGTAACAATTTGGTACCTGAGCTAGACAGAAATGAACATCTGACCCTGAATCCCATTTCTGCCATCTAATTGCATTCTTAGCTGTATTGTAGTACAAATGAAGAGAACAAGACTCCTTTGCAACGACGCAGGAGTGCAGGACACGGTTGTACAAATGTGCAACAGTGTAAGGCATCTTATCTGCCATCTCATGATGAAGGGAATAATTAGGACTTGGTGGTTGGTACTTGGCTAACGAAACAGTTAGGTTGGACCCACATGCCAACCAGCCAGCCAGTCCACCATGATCCCCCGCAATGTCCTGACAACCCTTTTATCTATTCTTTTCCCCTTCCTAAAGAAAGAAGATGCTGCAAGAGCTGCCAAAAAGGATGAGCCGGACCACCACTGTTTGATTGGAATTCGATGCACCAATATTTGTTTGTTTGCCTGAATAATTTGGGTTGGGTATACTGTTTGGGTTTAGTGTTCTAGATCCTGAGTCCCATCTGGCATTCTGGCATTCAAGTTCAGATCAGAATGTATCTACATCGGCATGTGGATCCTGGGATTCATTGACAGGCAACCATGTTGGAACTTGATTTATTTGCTTTGCTTTTCAGAACAAATTTGGAATTTGGTACCAGTGGTGTTCAGAGCTGTTTGATCGTCTAGTAAGTGGTTGTCTGGCTGGCAGCTTTGCAAACAATATCAATGCAAGTTAGGTTGGTTAGCAACTAGGCCAAATAACGTTTCCTGATACTGTTGTTTGGAAACAATGAAATCCATTTGATTTCTTTTCATCTCTTGAGGCATACAGTCGAACTTCATCAAGCGAATTCGGTGACACACCCTTGAGGGGAGGCTACTTTATATTGGTAAGGGAAAATTTTGTTGGTGCCACTGAAAAGTGTGTAATTTTGCTTATGCCACCAAACATCTTGTTACTTTATTTTTGCCATCATTCCATCAGTGTTTATTTTGTTTTTGCCACTCCATCTACTTTTTTGTTGAGTCAACATATTTGACCTTAAAAATATGAAAAAATCTGAAAAAAAATAGAAGATCATAGAAAAATCAAGAAAAATAAGAAAAATATCCACAAATATATAGAAAACTTTAAGAATAACTGTGGACTTTTTTTAGTTTACACTAGGAACGTTTCTCAAAAAATTTATATGGAGGAAAAAAATGTTCAGGCCTATTTATATTGGCTTTTATTTCTGACTTCTGCTTCTAGAAGCAGAAACTAATATGAATGCCCCAGTTTCTATAAGCTATTTCTATCAGCCACTACTATTCATCAACTACTACTTTTCACTTTTACATATTGTAACGTACTTTGTATTTTATTATATAACAATTCCGTAAGTCACATGACGGTTTGAATGTTGTAGTGTCTTCGTTGCACCGTGTTTTTTACATAATGCACTGCTATTCATCAGCCGCTTTTGTCAGTCACTATTATTCATTAACCGCGTAACCAAAAATAATCAGCAAAAGCCAATATGAACATACCCTTAATCTTTCTCAACTTTTATGGTACATTGCCAACATTTTCTTGATGTAAAAATTTTGTGAAATTTCAAAAAAAAAATTGTTCAGAAGTGGTCCCTTAATTTTTTTTGTATCCTTTTATTTTTTTCTTTTTCTGATATTTTTGCATATTTCTTAAGGGCTAAATCAAATTGACTTGACGGAAAATTGGACAGAGTAATGAAAACAAAATGTACATTGACGGAAGGATGGCAAAAATGAAATGATAAAATTTTGAATAGCATAAGAAAAATTGCACACTTTTCAGTGGCACCAACAAAATTTTCCTTACTGGTAATGGTGATTACATAAATTAAAATTTTAATCCAACATTCACCTTGTGCCCATTTACCAATGAGAGAGAGAGAGAGAGAGAGAGAGAGAGAGAGGCCCACCTGATGGTTACTGCGACATCAACAGCTTGAGCTTTCTTGGGAGAAACGGTGTACCCAGGCTCGAAATTCTGACAGTAAAATATGTTGTTAAAAGGAAAGGCAAAAGTACCATGCAAGGAACAAGCTTGCGGAGAACTCTATAAAGTAGATGCTCTTACTTTAATTTAATTCTGGCCAAAAGTAAAATTTTCGGTAGCAAACTGTCTTTGAGCGATTGAAAAGGTAGACTTGCTTAGTATAGTCTCAAGGAAATCCCTCTTTACAGGGTATTACCCATACAGGTCTTAATTCTTCATGGAAAAGGAAGAGGAAAGACGAGGATCAATAGCTTAATCCTCCTAGAAATCGAACATTTTGCTATACTTAAGTAAGAAAGGCAAACTTTCATGTATAAAACAGTAGGAAACATTGATCAAGCAAAGAAACAGACGAGGAAACATGTCCATGTAATTTTTCGCAAGAAAATGGAAAGGACCAACAAGTTTAACTCGGCAAACCTGTAGGCAAATCTCACACAGGGTGCTCCCCTTCTCATCGCACCATCTCTGCACACATCCCCTGTGAGCATACTACAGGAACAAGAACATACACGCAGATCAGATTAACCATCAACAAACCTAATCAGGAGAAACCAAGTAATTAACCGAAAAGAACAAAAAAAGCTCAAGAAACAAGAATCCAAGCAAAACGCATGCATACCTTGAGGGAGCCAGAGCATGCACAGGGGGACTCCATGCTTGTGCAGCCCTCATCCTCCTCATGGCAAATCCTGCACTGCCTCAAGGAGCAAGAACAGCACAGCTCCTGTCGCTCCATTCGTTTCCTCTTCTCAGCCTTCCTCTCAGTCTGCCTCTTTCGCTATTGGTTGCTCTGCTCTGCTCTGCTCTCTCTCTCTCTCTCTCTCTCTGAATGGAGGTGGCTTTAAATAACTTGGGAGGAAGAAAAGAAAACCGATATGACTCACGTAATGGGGAGGAGATCCGAATGGTGTGAGAGCTGGGGCCTACCCCTCCAGGAACAGCCACAACAGTTTGTAGTTAGTTCTGGTCCTCCACAACAAGCATCACGTCGAATAGCTCCTGCGCACTACAGGAAGGACCACCCTGATCGATCTGAGGCTCGACTCGATGTGTATGCAATATGCTGTGCACCAGGGCCGTCTCCAGAAATTTGGGGCCCCTGGACGAATTGCAAAATGAGACCCTCAATTTTTAAAAAATATTGGTCTAATATAACTAAAGCATACTATCGCATAATTATGTAAGATGTAACTTCAATATGTATTACTCCATACAAGATTTGAAAATATATCAAATATTAAGACCAAAAAAATATAGTTCTGACCTCATGTTCTACTAAAAAGCATCATACGTCTTGTATTTCTTGAAATGAAATCTCCAATTATATCTTCATAATTAACCAGCCTCTACTCCAAAGTCCAACCATAGTATATACGTTAATTTCCTACGTGCGATTGTGCGAAAACAGTTTCTACTTTCTAGCTAGTTACGTACGTACCGGAGGTCTCCTGGGAAGTCTGCGCCAGGACTTGCGCTCGCTTGCGTCGCCCGTGTCACCGAAGGACGGGAACGCGCCGGCCGCGGCGACGAAGGCGTCGTATGAACCACTGATGCTAGCGGCACCACCATCGTCAGTTCGTCACCACATCAGCGGCCGCAGAATTGAAGAAACCCTAGCAGGCACGCCATGCGGCATGCGCATCGGCAGGAGCCGCAGGAGTAAGGACCGGGACCGGCTGTAGCCTGTACATAATACGTATATGTATTGGTTTGGGGGCCCCACCAATTTGGGGGCCCTGTGCCGTCGCTCAGCTGGCACGCCCTCATCAACGGGCCTGCTGTGCACGAGTAAATTGTTGCCATACCGCCATACATGTGTAGGTAGTAGTACTGAAGGCCACTTTTTGTTATGTCAGATTATGTTCTTTGTTTGGAATGTATGTTTAAAAGACCTTTCATTTTTTTTAAAAAAAAGTTGCACTAAAAAATTCAAATATTTAGTGCCAATGAGAGTTGATTTAGTCAACAATGGAGGCAATTGTTTCTATTGGAATTTAGAAACTTAATCTTTTCTTGCAAAAAAGCATTTACATTTTATTTCTTAAGTCTAAGGAACATCCAAAACCTACATCATTATGTCCATTTCTAAATATAAAGCTCCGTCGTCCATTTTTCTTGTTTGAAAAAAATGTAAGGCCCTAATTAATAAAAATCAAGCTGCACTTAACTTTTTCACTATTTTTTCTTTGATTACAAGGAAGATACATGTGTATACGCACACTACCACGCATGCATATCATATGCATACACACACGAGTGTGCCCCTTAGCATATGCCTAGAATAACTGATACTAAACAGAACAGTTTCTCCGCCGCCGTTTCAAGTGGCTTATCGAGATAGATATTTAGAAACGGCTTATCAGCTTTCGATTTATTTGCATGAGCATTCGTATTAGGCTAAAAGTTAGAAGCCGTAGCCATAAACTATAAGTTATGGCCGAAAAGGGTATGTGCATTCATCCTATTCTTAAGAAACTTTACAGTAGTAGTACTTATCAGTAACTGTCAAATAGGAAACTAACTCAAGTGCAGGAAACATTTAGTACTTATCAGTAACTGTCAAATAGGAAACTAACTCAAGTGCAGGAAACATTCTAAGTTCTGTGAAAGAAACTTCAAAAATATAGGGATCGAGGACGGTGTTTGCTGCAGCGCACACTGGTGAGCTATGTATTTTGCTGGGAACAGGAGCTGGTTTTGTTACTGTTGGCGGCCAACCGAGTGGCTTCACTTCTAAAGGTGAGGCCCTGATTCCGTCATAGGTTCACGATCACACTCTCCATCATAAGTTATTAGGTTCTAAGAAACATAACCACTCTCCATCATGTATGGATCATGTAGCCAACACCAAACAAGCTGATCCGACATGAGGGGATGGTCTTCCTCAAGTACTTGCTTGCTAGGCAAACATCAACATGAGGCCACGACATAGACACCCCGCACTTTTCATTACAAAATGATGGTTACATCATGCCCACACCCACTGCCGTATACACAGAGCTACGGATGGTCACACACGCAACTACTACGTAGGAGGGCAGAAGGCCTTAGCATCATACCTACCAATCGGCTGGGGCGTTAAATGTAGGCTTGTCATCTTCATCCCGTTGGGGTACATCGCCCAACCAGCTGCCAACGTCCACCTTCGCACCCAGCGTACGCTTCAAGGCAACCTTCACTGTCACCTCAACGATATACTCCCAGATGTAGTGGTGGAACACGCAGACAGACTGACAGACTGTGTACAACGCCTCGTCCATTGTCCTATTCCCCATAAGCAAGTCCAAGCGGGGATTGGCCAAGTCACCTATGTGCAAGCAGCCCCAGAGATGAAGTAGACCAAAAAGCATCTGGCTAGTCGCAAGCGAACAGTGGTTCCCATATGCACGCATGGCACTCAGAGAAAGCGATGAAGCTTCCTTGATCCTCTGAAGGCTGAAGAGCAGGTCCTCGGGTCCATGCAACCAAGGAGGGACTATGACCACGAGGTCAGCCATAGTACTCTCCAATGACTCTAGTGACTCCCACGTTTCTAACGAGGCATCGCCCAGTAGGCGGTCCCTCACCACTAACTCCGATGTTACCTGGCTCTTCTCCTCTTCCAGCATGGAGATTTGCCGCAGCAGCCCCTCACGCTTCTTAGCGGCCGCCTAGCGGCCTTGCTCCACCAAGGCATGCGCCTCGACGATAGCCTTCATGCCTTCTATTTCCAGGAACAGAATGAGCTCATCGTTCACCGCTACAGCAGCAACCGCATCCTTAGTGGAGCGATGGGCAAACACGGCCTTTGCCTCCGCGGTAGCTAATCACTCCTGTAGACCATTTTGCTCTTGGTACCTCGCTGCTTAGACAACACTAGCAAGGGCAAGGGCCTGCATGCTGATCCGGTCTCAGAAACCAATTTTGTTGCTAGAGCCTATGCGCACCCTGGGGATCGATGGCCTACTGATGCCAAGGACATTGTCAAGGAGCAAAGTGGGGAAAGCCTCGCGAAGTCACAAGAGGAGAATGAGTTAGTCATACCTATGGCTCAACTGGGAGACGCCGGTCAAGAGGTGGTGGCACTGACAGACTCCATAAATGGACTCGCAGAGATAGCACCACCGCCAGCACCGCACCCTACTTCAGAACCACCATCGACACCGTACCCTACTTTAGGAGCACCACGGTCCATGTCGGAGTCCGAATCCCCCATCAGTGCCATCAGCGCTACTTGCAACCCCAAGCCCACCGATACGGGAGAAGGCGCTTGACCATGCTTCACTGCTCCGGTCTTCGGGGACACCTCGTGAATGGCTAAGGATGGAACTACATCCTCTCAAGCGTGCTTCGTCGCTCGATTATCCGAAGACGCTTGGCTGACTGGAGTCTCCAAAGATGTTTGGCAGATGGTCGACAGTGAAGATATGCCCTTAGGGGTGTTCAGGACCTCACGCCCTTCAGCAGGCTCAGGGCTGCTCACATCACCAGCCCCGTCATCCAGGCCCTCTATGGGGCTCACAACGTCAATGCAGCCGATGCAACCTATGCGATGCTCTAGCCGGGGCTCAAGGTCTGAGTTCACATAGTCGGCTAACTCCAAATTGGTACCCATAATGGTCTCCTCGGGCTCACCTGATTATCTGAGGGAGGCACTATGTGCAGCAGCAACACCACGAGGGAGAGCGAGCTCTTCCTTGCGAAAGGGATGCATTCCCCATCACCCTCACAGGCGCGAGGCCAACCACGGCTGGGCATGGCACACTCTGACACGGGGATGCCGAGGGCTTTGTACACCTGGTTCACCTGGCTGAGGTTCGCCGTCACTGACTCCTGAAGGCTATGCTCCTTTGCTATATATCTTTACTATAATAAAAATGTGAGTTGGTGGTTGTTGGTCTGTTCTCTCTCTTCTTTTCTTAGCCATCCGATCAAAAATCAGCAATCCAGATCTGCATGTAGGTAGTTTTTTTGCTCTTCGTAGAAAAGGTCGGGTCGACGCGTGGGTCGCGCTCCTCCTCTTCTCTTTCCACACATCCTCCGTCTCCCACAACCACTCCACCACCCGTAACCGCCGCCTTCTTCTCTCCCCAAACCCTCATGCCGTGCCTCCTCCTCCTCAGCGCCGCCACTAATTCCTTCCCCATACGGCAGCATCTGGTCGTAGTCCCCCAACTTTCCTCAGCAGCGTCACATCCCCTCGTCGCCACCTCCCCAATGTATTTCCCGCCGCCTCCTCTCCCCATCAGCCCGCCGCCGCCTCCCCACCTCCACCTCCCACAACTGATGCCTCCTTCTCCCCCGAACCCTCGTGTCGCGCCTCCTCCTCGGCGCCGCCACCAATTCCTTCCCCGCGTGGTAGCATCTGGTCACAGTCCCCCAACTTTCCCCGGGGGCCACCACCAATTTCATCTCCCATCACCCCTCCAACCAGCGGCATGACGCTCAACGACAGTGGCCAGTGGATCGGAGAGAATGACGCTCGGCGACAGCGGCCGGTGGATCAAAGAGAAGGGCACTCGGTGATGGTGGTGGCTTCCTCTTATTATGCCCGCCCACGGGGCTCTCCCCCGCCGCTGCCGCCCAACGGTCACTTGCCCGATAAGCCTCTCTACCTCCTCCTGCTCTTCACTTGGAGCCTGTCGCGCTGTCTAGCGATTTTGATCTCCCAAGCTGGTCATCAAAGTCGGTGCCATGGTCGAAGTCAAAGCCATGGTTAAAGGGGGCCGTGGCCAAAGTCAAAGATCCACGGTCGAAATCGAAACCGTGGTCGAAGTCGGAGGGCCATGGTCGAAGTCTAAGACATGGTCGAAGGGGGCAGTGGTCGAAGTCGAAGGGTTGTGGACGAAGTCGGTCTGCGATCGAAGTCGAACGGTTGTGGTTGAAGTTAGGCCGTGGTCGAAGTCGAAGGGTCATGGTCGAAGTCCAAACCATGGTCAAAGGGGACAGTGGTCGAAGGGGCAATGGTCAAAGTCGAAGGGTCGTGAATTAAGTTGGTCCGCGGTCAAAGTCGAAGGGCTGTAATCGAAGTCGAAGGGTCATGGTCGAATTCCAAACCGTGGTCGAAGTCAGGGCCAAGCAGATTGGCGCCGGCAGTCAGGCGATAGGGCACAAGTGCATCGAAGGCCCGCCAACGTATGACCACCAGCGATGGTCGATCACTCCTGACCTACGATCACGTGCGATGGTCGACGACTTCTAACTTATGACCACGAGGTGTGATCGACAGCTTTTAATGTACAACCATGAGTACTAGTCGATGTGTTTTGACTTACGACCATGAGGTGTGGTCGATATCTTTCGACTTACGACTACGAGCACTGGTTGATGTGCTCCGACTTACGACCATGAGGTATCCTCGATGGCTTTCGACTTACGATCACGAATGATGGTCGTCGGCTTCCGATATACGACCATGAGCCATTGTCGAAGGCTCCTGATTTAGGACCACGATCGATCGTCGACCGCTCCCAACCTACGATCACGTGCGATGGTCGACGGCTTCCGACTTACGACGACGAGGTGTGCTTGAGGGCTCCTGACCTACGATCACGAAGTGTGGTCAATGTCTTCTGACTAATGACCACGAGGTGTGATTGATGGCTTTTGACTTACTTGACGGATTTAAAAACTTTTAGAACATGTTTGTATGCATATTCTAAAAATTTTTACCGCCTATGAGTTTTAAAACATGTAGTATGATAAATTTCAAAAATCCATAGCAATGCACGGGCATTCAGCTAGTGACCCCAGAAAAATGATCGACGTACGCTTGGCTACCTTGAGGGTGAGTCCTACCAAGAATACAAAATAGAATCACTAATGAGCTCCTACACATCGAGGTAAGTGTGGTGGTTATGGCGAAGTGCTTACTTGGGTCGGTTGACCTCAGAAATGAAGCAACGGTAGGGCGGAGGCCATTGTCGCAGGCGAGGCTGGATTGAATATGTCATAGATGCATCAGCGAAGACACACCAAACATGCAACACTCCTCCATAAGATCCCACACGTTGAATCGAAGGGCGACCCCCACAAGCCTTCACGAGCGATGCTTGTCATCGCAGTTGAGGGTCACTGATGGAGACATGATGAAGTCCATTAGACACCCCAACTACCTCACACAACTGCCACTCTCCATCTGGTGGTAGAACCACCACCACATCCAGCTCGACTCTCACTTTCATCCGTGTCGCATTTGCTAGAAATAGCTTCATACACGCATATCAAAGCACAAAGTTGATGCTTCCCAGGTTGGAGTATTCGTCTCCATGAGCTTCTTCAGCTGGCACCGAGTGTCATACAGGAAGGTGAACAGCACCCGGCTCGGCCACACCGTCTTCGCCTGGGAAGCCTAACAAAACACCGCCAATCAGACGATGGCATTGGGGGTCAGCTGCGCTAGCTCCAACCCATACACCCTAAAGACCTCGCCAACAAACATCACCATTGAAAATCGGAGCCTGGAGTTGAAGTAGGTGGCGAACATGACCATCTCCAACTCTGTCAGATGGGGCTCTATCTCACTGGTAGAGGGCAGATGGACCGCGTTGTGGTCCAAGATCTTATTGCACACCAGAGACCGAATCAGCTCTTTGGTCGCTAGGCTCTGCCCCAGCACGTTCGTGCACACCCCGTTCACCTTCTTCGCTGCGTTCCATCGCATCGCTTGTTGGCTGTTGATGAATCACGTTCAACCAGTTTGTACTCCACCTCGGTCGCCGATGAGCTCCTGTGGCTGGACACACTGCCGTGGCTCGAGGAAGTGCCTGCAATGGTGCAATGAGGACACTGATCACCACCATGAGCCATTCACTAAAATGAAGGGCAACGATGGTTGGCGCGCTTGCAGGCGAGGCACAGACGGCATGGTGGAAGGAGCGGCGGCAATGGGAGCGACTACTACAAGAAACAAGGGCGGGCGAGGGCACCAACCAGTGCACACAGGAGGAAGAAGAACAATAGTGGGGGCAACTGCTACAAGAAACAAGGGCGGGCGAGGGCACCAACCAGTGCACACAAAAGGAAGAAGAACAATAGTGGGGGCGGTGTTTCACCAGGGGTGTCGGATTTTAAAGGCAAATGCCTTTTTTCGATGTCCTTTGGGAACTGTGCCACAAGACAAGACGGTGCACGACGCACCAACCACAAGTATACGCGTGTCCCCTGCTACAGCAACTGCACATGACCACGGTCAACAAGACCAAACGCATGGGCCAATTCCTTACCAAGCCGAAAGGATGGAGGGGGCCAAAAGGCCTAGGCAACATGGTTTTGGTCTACTCAAGATGAAACTCTTTACCATGAGAGGCTTCTGTTGTGGGGATGACCCTCACCTATATCCATTCGGCCTGCTAGGCTAAGAGACCCAATATGGCATGCAAAAGACATGTATACCCTTGGAATAGTACCTTGTGATAGGGGCGTTATTGTAATAAGGCCTTATGGCCATATATATATATATATATATATATATATATATATATATATATATATATATATATATATATACTTTCTTGGGTTAATGAGGGAGCGATATAGCTCATTTTCTTACACACTTTGTTAGTCTCCTAACTCACTATTTGGCCCGTAACCACAACACTTACTTTGCTCAATAATTTTCTTCAATCAAAGCCCATACATCAATTACATTCCTTAGGTTGTATTTTCCTTCAAGCATCAATTGTTATCTCTAATGTCTTGAAAATCTAAATAGCTTACAAGATATGTAAATATATTCTTAAGTACCTAAGTTATATTGTTTGATACTAGAAACTTTAAAATAAATTTAGCCATGCAAATGTGTGGACCACCCTGCTAGTTATATTACTAAAGTGATAGAAAATGAAGCCACTACATTCACTATCAAGGGCAAGAAATTCTCACATTAATTGGTAAAAAAAGAGAAAGATCTACACCGTTGATTATGGTATGGTGTGTCCATATTATAATGGTGTAGATTAAAAGGAAGAGTCTATGTATACGAATAAAAAATAACTGAAATCTAGAATAAAAAATAAATAAAATTAGCAATTGGATTTGTATACGAATTCCAACCAAAAATAAATGAAATTTGGATAAAAACTAAAATAAGTAATTTGATTTTGTTACGAATTCCAAAGTTACTATAATTTGGAATAAAAATGAAAGAAAAATTAGCAATTGATTCGTGTACAAATTCCAACAAAAAATAAATGAATTAGGAATAAAAATAAAAGAAATTTTGTAATTTAATTTCCATACAAATTCCTATGTAAAATATCTAAATAATTAAAATTTGGAATAAATTAAAAGAACTAGCAATTTGATTTGTTTACGGACTCCAATAAAAAATAACTAAATTTTGAATGAAAATAAAAGTTATAACAAGGATAGTATGAATGGTGTCGAAGAGGGCCACGAAAGAGTATAATGACATTGATCTGTCATGCAAGAAGACATTGATTTACGGAAAAGCGAGTAGTCGAGACAGTGGCAGCAGAGATGAGGACAATATTGTGTTGCTCACCTTAGTCATTCGATGAGGACAATATTGTGCTACTCGCTGGAGCTGTTAAGGAGAAAGGCCAGAGTGGTAGGCATGGATTTACTTAGAAATCCGTATGGAGATCAAATTGCTAATTTTATTTTATTTTTTATTTCGAGTTTCAATTATTTCTAGATTGTATTTGACATAGACTCTTTTTTTTAATCTAAACCATTATAATCTGGACCCACTATAATCGACGGTGTAGATCTTACTTCTTTTTCATCATTTACCGTGAGATTTTCTAGCCCTTAAAGTGAATGTGGTAGCTTCTTTTGCCTTTGTTTTAATAAGATAATATACATATGTAAATCTAAACGTGTCTAGCCGTCTAGGCAACTGATGAGTATATATTCTGACAGCTAGCTAGTCCTCAAGAACATCTCAAACAAAACACCTTTGAAAAACTTGTCAAAACACCCTACCATTGTTCCTAGCCGTTTGTTCAACGCGGCAATAGCGGCTAGTAGTCTAGTACAATTTCACATACACTATTATCTAGGTTGGTAGGAGCATGTATGTTCCAAGAGAAGAGTTGGCAACAACTAATCTGGTCGGCCACACCAGATAATTTAGTGCTCATTTGGCAGAGCAATTGTAGATCATGTCAAAGAACACCAGCTACGTACACCGGGGACAAATCCAACCGTGGGAGATGGGGCCATGCACAGCTGGACATATATGCTGGTAGTGTTATCCAACTCTCAACATTTGACTTGAACATTATTTCCCCCTTTGATAACTTAGGGCGCCTACATTAGCAGCCAAAGCTGGCTTTAAGAAAAGGCGAGCACATTCTGGGGAAAAGAATTGTAAAGAAAGATTAATTAAGCCTACCAAGGCCTGATTATGATCTTGCAGCCAGCTGTGATGTGGATTCTGTTATATATTCTCTAGTATCCGTATGTGGGAATGTGTCGTCCGATATGTAGTATTTGATATCTTAGTCGTGGCACAAATGAATCCAACCAGTACATATTCGATGACCTAATAGCTTAGTCTGTCTCAATTTCCACGTTGTTCTCTTGTTTGGAAGCATTGTTGGATTGGACTATCATTACATCCTTTCCACTTCGGTTGTGGTGGTAGTGATCACGGTTAAAAAACGGAGCCAGACCCATTCCGGCTTCCAAAAATCGTCAGTTCTATAATTTGAGGTTGATTTTTCCCTAAGATTTCGATGTTCAGGCCGCAACTGACTAATTACATAAATGAGAAAATTCGTGAGGTACCACTTCAAAGAACGGCAACTCTTGAAACACCACTTCAAAGAATGGCAACTCTTAGAACACCATTTTAAAGACGAACCTTCATACTATACCACTAAAAAATGTGTTGATGTACCAAATACCATTTCGGGCCCTTCATTGAATCTTCCTGCTTTTTCATTTTTCTTGGCAAGACCAAAAGACCTATTTACACAGGGCTGGACACACTCGGGTCCAACCCGTCCGGCTGGTCCCTTCCGTCTAAGCAACGAGTGGCAACACTTCGTCAAGCCTTGAAATTCATCGAAGTCCTCATCGATGCGGTTGAAGCAGTATGGATTCCGTCTCCTTCCTTGGATAGCACCAACAGCCTTGCCAAGCCAGACTGATGGTGATCATTTGGGCTTATTTTTGGTGGCTTATGGCTGAAAAGCACTGTAGCTGGCTGAAAAAACACTGTAGTTGACAGAGGCTTATTTAGCATAATTAAATTTTAAAAAATTAAAAAAATATGTTAGCCCATTACGTATAATACAAACAAATATGGGAAAAAAAGAACCGGCAAAAAAGCTCAACAAAAAGCCAAAATTTCAGAAAAAGATGAAATTTATGAATAGTGAAAAATAAGCTAGAAGCTAAAAGCTGAAGCTAAAACGATCACAGTCGGTGCAACCGGATCCAAGTGTGTCCATCCGAGGGCAAATAGGTCATTTTGCCTTGACAAGAAGAATGGAAAGGTAGAAAATGCAATGGGGGACCCAAAATGCTATTTGGTATATCAACATGTCTTTTGAGTTATATGGTATGAAAGTTAATATTTGAAATGGTGGTGTGAGACCATATGGAGGTTATCTTATGGTTGTGACGAGTAATTGACTTTTGGCTCAGAGAGTTTACGAAGTTTGAGTTTAGTTTTTGACACTACTACAAAAAGCCTAATACTAGACGGCCAATCACAGACGATTTGACAAAACCATCTGTGATTGATACTAACACAGACGGTTTTAATTTGGACACCGTCTGTGTTAGTGGTCGAGTATCACAGACGGTCCTTACCGATGAACCGTCTGTGATACTTTAGTATCACAGATGGTTTTTTATTAAAAACCATCTATGTTATGTAGACTATCACAGACGGTTCTTCTTAAGAACCGTCTGTGAATGTTCACAGACAGTTTTTGACAAGAACCGTCTGTGATGTCCCTTTGTCTGTCATATTCTGTTCATGATCAGAGGTTAATATATAACTACACATTGCTTCTAATAACTTAACTACAGAACTACTGAGACAAGAGATCACAAATTAAAGGCAAATTTATTAATTTCAATTAGAGGCAAATTTATTACAAAAGTCGCACAGGTAAAGAGTTTCCCAGATTGTAATCTTTTGCACTTCGTACGCTTCTTCTTCGACTTTGGGACTTGGAGGATCAGCCACTGACTTCTCGAACGTCGTTAAGATTGTCCTTGTCCTCAACACTTCCTCCTCTAGCCTGGGCAAATAATCAGTAGCATAGCCTATAATGTTGTAGAGGATAGCATGAAAAGATTCCTCAGAATCTGCCGTTTCTGCTTGATCGGCAAGGCTATCCATCAGTCTCTCCAATGCGTGTAGAGCTTCTTCCGCTTTGCGCACATTGTGGAGAAGAACCAGGGTAAGGGCTGTTTCCCTTTCTTGAGCGGCAGCGAGACGCCTCCGTCGACGGCGGATGATCTGGTCGAGCTGACGGATGCAAGAAAGTCGGGGAAGGAGAGCAGGGCGTGTGCGGAGAAGCTGCTCCAGATGCAAATTGCTGGCCGCCTGTATAAGGTTCCGGCCGAACAATTCTTGATGAACAGATGAGAGGAAGGAGATGATCACAAGAATAGTAGAAGCCATATTGTACGTACGTAGAAGAGACCTGGATTAGGCGCGCATATTTAACCTTTAGCACAGACGGTTCGTATACCCAAACATTAATGATATAGACGCTTCGTATAACGATCGAGAGACGTTAATTAGACGATCGAAACATGAAGCGTTCTGAGATAAAGCTTATGACAGACGAAGCGTTCTGTGATAAAAAAAACCGTCTGTGATAAATCTTATCACAGATGGTTTTTAAACTTAGAACTGTCTGTGATATTGATATCACAGACGGTTTTACGTCTAGAACCGTCTGTAATAAGCCTCCCTATAAATACCCTCTGGCTAGGGTTTTCCCCGTATGCTGCAGTTATATTCTACATCTAAATCCCGATCTGTCTCGTCGCCGCTGCCTCCCCGAGCCCTCGTCGGCCGCCTCCCCGAGCCGTCCGCATTCGAAGACCAACGCTCAGCTCGCCTCCACGCCCGGCACCTCCGCTCGCCCGTCGCCTGCGGTCGCCTCCCCGAGCCCTCGGCGGCCGCCTCCCCGAGCCGTCCGCATTCGAAGACTGACGCTCGGCTCGCCTCCACACCCGGCGCCTCTGCTCGCCTGTCGCCTGCGGTCGCCTCCCCGAGCCCTCGCCGGCCGCCTCCCCGACCCCTCGTCTGGCCTTTATGTGATGCTATGATTTGATTTGTGTCATTTGCTTCATAGAACTTTGTTTAGAGACCTTGTAGTAATAGTATATGCCACATAGACCTTCAAGGGGCATGAAGCAAGTGACACACTCTAGTGTATCCTGTTCAATGAACCTGATACACTAGTTTGTGTCATTTGCTTCATAGAACTTTGTTTAGAGACCTTGTAGTAATAATATATGCCACATAGACCTTCAAGGGGCATGAAGCAAGTGACATACTCTAGTGTATCCTGTTCAATGAACCTAATACACTAGTTTGTGTCATTTGCTTCATAGAACTTTGTTTAGACACGTGGCTCGACACAGGGGCCAAGCCCTTGAAACATGCTCGTAATTTTCGGGTATTCGCTAGCTACACATTAATTAATCATATACAACACTTAGTAGTAATGCCTCTTGATTTAACACATTCTATTTTTTGCAGTGCCACCAGCAGCAGCCGGGCAACACGTGTGGATACTACGTGTGCCACCATATGAGACTACTCCTCGATTCCACCAAGATCACCAATTCTAAGGTTTGTCAATCTTCCCACATTTATTTCATACATGTCAGGTTTTATATGTACGCGCGTTGATATTCCTATCGACAGGCTGCGCCCATCTCTACATCTGCATTGAAACAGCCGGACTTTGCAAAAATTCGAGGAGAGTTCGTTTGGTTTTTGTGGACAAAAGTCATAAGATCAGATGGAGAGTTCCACTGCGCAGAATGATTTTTTATTGTTCTTATCACTCTGTAATTGTGAATTTGTTAATGGATATTTTATTTCATTTCATTTCAATTAATTCATTTGCGAAATGGATGCCTTATGTCTGTGAATGAAATGTGATGTGAATTGGATGTTTTATGTTTGTCATATGAATTGAGATGTGAATTGTATGTATACATATACTTGTTTATCTGCTTGTTTCAGAGGGCATGGCTAGCATTTCCTGAGGCTAGCTAATAAACAGATTTAGATTTAGGGGTAGAAAAGAACATCACAGATGGTTTTTAGTTACAAGCTGTCTGTGATAGGTGACATATCACAGATGGTTTGTAAATAAAAACCGTCTGTGATATATCAATATCACATACGGTTTTTAGTTAAAAACCGTCTGTGATAATCAGATATCACAGACGGTTTTCAGTTAAAAACAAACCGTCTGTGATATTGATATATCACAGACGGTTGTCGAACCGTCTGTGATAACCTTCGATTATCACTGACCCATAAATTCAGACGGTTCAGAAAACCGTCTGTGATGATGTGTTTGAACCGTCTGTGATGTCCTTTTCTATAGTAGTGTGAGAGCTTGCCAATTTGTCGGAGAGGTGGCGATGAGACCGCCCCTTACCAGCGGTCAAACCGGCCTCCCCTGGCGGATTGACCGTTGGACAGACTGGCCAGGGCAGGCAGTCTAACTGGTAGGTTTGTTCCAGTTCGGGTGGAGTTTGTGTGTTTGTTAGATTAATTTCTGGGTGAGTTTGGTTGATGTAGCGCATTGCATATGTGTTGCATGGTGCATTTATGGACTAACATTGGTCAAGTTATAAAGAACTTGTACCCGAAAGTGGTTGTTTGGTTTATTATTGTGCGGGTGGCTTGGAAGCAACTATGATCAACGGCGGAAAGACCGGGACTAGATTAGGGATAATTGAGGTTTAGAACGGTCATGGATGCCGTGTTGGATAGTTGAGCTCAAGAAGGCACAAGATGGACAAGAACCATGAAAGGTGAAGTTTGAGCAAAGATCAGGATGCATTAGAGATGCACGACATGTTTTGTGATGATGCTTTCAGGATGGAAGCTTTAAGGTAAGTGTTCTTGTTGTCATCAATTGGATAAATTGATCATTTTATCTTGTACGGTGCTACGCGATAGTTTGCTTATTTGTGTTGGCTGTAGAACTCTAAAACTATGCCATACAGGGGCGGATGGGACTGAGACTAAGCTAGAGAGCTTAAGTCCAAGCGGTCAAAGGATCAGGACTACACTTAGGAGGAGTCGAGGTATGGAGGATCCACCAAAAATGACTGAGTCATGTAGGATGGTTAGTCTTGCGGGATGGTTACAAGCTGAGACGGCGAGGAGCTAAAGCGGAAGCTACCGGTGGAGAACATAACAGGCAACAACAGGTGGATTGGGTCTAGGCGCAAGGAGGAGCCAAGGTCTTGTGCGATCCAGGAAGTCGGATGCCTTCATATGCGACGAGTAGCATGTAATATGCCAAGTGACTGGGTCGTTTGCAAGCAAGAATGTTTCGGTGGGATCCGGATGTTTGGGAGGCTTGGCAGGAAGTCATTGAGGCTATATGGAAGATGGTGAGGCATAGATGATACTTCGTGGCAAAAAAAGAAGGAAGCTTCGTGGAAGGCAGTAGAAGAGCATGTTGGTAAATTGTCTAATGCCAAAAAGTTGGCAGTGTCAAAACAACAACATTGGCCTAAGTGGTTTAGGTCTTGTATGTACTGAAAATGTGAAGTGCTTATTCACTAATGGGCTAATAGGTGTGAGCGATTTGAGAAGCGTGCATGTGTAAGTGTAAAACCTGATATGGTGTTGAGTTAACAGGTTATCCTATGTAAGTGAATGAAACCCAACTAGAAGTGCTGGTTAGGGCTTCCCTTGTGAGCCTCCATACATAAGGAGAAAGAGAGAGGTGGCTAGGTTAAGCTTTTAGAGAGTTTAGTCCAATCCTTTGAGAGGAGAGTTAACCTTCATGCAGAGTACCTTGTGGGAGATTGAGAGGCTCTTATGCATGAGCTTTTTGTCTTCCTTAGACTTTGTGTGTGGCTAGAGAGTAGCTATAAATATTCATCTCCAAGTATCAATAGAGATCAAAATTCGTCCAAGTATTTCCCTCTTGTGCTAAAGTGATGAAATCTTGATTTGGCTTAGTTTTGGTGTTTATCCTTACCCTTTTGATCTTGTTGTGTGCTAATGATATGTAAGTGATAATGATTTCTCTTGGAGACCAAATCTTATCCATCTAGACTTTTGTTATTTACAAGTTTTTGTGATTGCCAGATTTTGACTCAAGAGGGGGTGAATTTGGGGTTTTAGCCTTGTAGGTATTTTGGCTTGAGTTCGTGCTGTGATCTATCTTGTTGGATATATGAGGACTTATCTAAGGTCATATAGATCATGAAGAACTCGTGAGCAAGAGTAGAACAAAAATTTTCTCTTTTGTCCGGTTTTGGTGTACCCTTCACTCAAATAAAAAAAGGTTATAACTTTAGCAATGATTCTCTCGATCATTGGTTAGAATAGATTCATGACATCCTAGATGAGATCCATACCAAGTTTCAAGTTATTTAGATTATCAGATCAAAAGTTATAAGAATTTTTGGATTTGAAACAGTGCAGATTTTACTTTTCATTTGCTTATTTTTACTGTTCATTTCGGTTTAACTGCTCCCACGTAGAGGTCTAACCACTTTTGGATAGAGGTTTGAGCAGTTTTGGTATGAGATTTGACCTGTGAGGGTTTGAATTTTCGAGATTTTGCCTTTCTTCGCTCAAGGCTTTGTTGAATATTTGAATTTATGTTTCCTTTACATATTGTTATTAATATTAGGGGAAAGATTTTGAAAAAGTCATTGACCCCCCTATTACTCGCCATATTCACTATTACTCGCCATACTCGATCCTATATGTCATTTATTGTAGGGTTATGTTTTTCTTCAACCTTTATAGGCCCTGTTTGGATCCTATGGTCTAAAGTTTAGTTGTCTAAAGTTTTGGACTAAACTTTAGTTGGCTAAACTTTAGCCACTAAACTTTAGTCGAATGTCCTGTTTGGATCCTGTACTAATGGATAGGACTAAAGTTTTAAAAAGACCATACTACCTCTTCTCGTTTCGTGCGTCAGCCATTAAATGGGAGGTGAGAGACCAACATGCATGGGTAAACACGTCTTTGTGCCTAAGAACCCAAAACTTTAGACCACTTTAGTTCACTTTGGTGAACTAATGGTCTAAAGTGTTTTTTAGGGGTGAGCTAAAGTTTAGATCTAACTTTAGACCACCTGTTTGGAGACTTTAGACCTAAACTTTAGTAACTAAACTTTAGATTGAGGGATCCAAACAGGGCCATAACGTTTCTACTAATCTAAAAGAACATTCCGAATGCCAGTGCATGAACCAAGTGGGATCTTGTGGGGGCTCCCTTGACACCTCCCCAGGTTTTCTGGACTTGTGAGGAACTATGGGGGGTGTTTGGGACTGCTCCACAAATTCTGCTCCACGAATTCTACCGTAGAGCAGCTCCACAAAAAAATCTAGAGTTTGTGGAGCACCCCTTTAGGTGCTCTCACAACTCCACCTTTTTTTTCCTCGAACAGAGTGCGTGGAGCTAAACCTGTTTGGCTAAAAAACATAGAGCGGAACTGAAAAACATGGAGTGGAGCAGTCCCAAACACCCCTATATATCAAGTTATCGCATCCCCCGTTCGTCTTTTATTGGGCCCTCACCAATCAATTCCCAACTGTTTGCAAATTCTCCAGCATGTTGCCGTGCAATGCTTATCCTCAAATCTCCAATTATTATCCTGTTTTTCTGCAAATAGTGGCAAACGTATAAGGCAGTGGCATGCATGGCTTGCTTCCTTGGGCGACTTGATATGGCCTGTTGTTTTTAACTTCTGAAAATTGCTTTTCGATTTTTCTACAATAAATAGTTTTTAAACGAAGTGTTTTTTTAAGATAGGGTCTACTAGTTAATTGTAGTACATACTTTACTAATTTCATTTATATCGGCAAAAACCACACGTGAGTTTCTGTTACTCTGTAATCTCTCGTACAAACGGACCAAAAGCTACAAGTTACAATCAAAAGCCACAAGCCGCATGTAACACCCACAAAAAAAAAAGAAAGCTAACTAACTGCATATCTCTCTCCCCGCATAACTCTCTCCATCCCGTTATCTCTTCATCCTTCCTAATTTCTCTCTCCCTCAATCTCTCTCCTTTAATCTCTCTCAATCTCTCTCTTCCGGGAATCTCTCCCTGCATTACTCACTTCCTTACGTTTCCATCTTCTCTCTCTTCCTCTCAATCTCTCTCTCCCTCACGTAACTTTGCATGGGATTATCTTTTAATCTCTCTCGTTCTCACGTATGGATCCGCAAGGAGCTGCATGGCGCCGCCAGCATTGCACAGCACGTCCGCGTCGCACAGCACGCCTGCACGCGCGCTCATGGCCGCCATAGCCGGCAGGCCGAACTCGGCGGCGGCGGCCGCTGCTGCGGCAGTAATGGTGGAGATGCCCGACGGCCGGCCTGGCGATGGCAGCGGGTGCAGCGCTTGCGACTGCACGCTCTCCCGCACACTTGAGCGCACGCGCGCGCGTCTGCGCAAGCCTTGGCCCGGTGGCGGTGGAAGCAGCGTCGAGCGCGGCGCACGGGCAAGCGCGGCGCGGGCGGAGGCGCGGGCGGAGGCGCGGCGACGCACGAGCGAGCGCGGCGCGGGCGGAGGCGCGGCAGCGCTCGGGCGAGCGCGGCGCGGGCGGAGGCACGGCGGTGCATAGGCGGAGGCGCGGCAGCGCTCGGGCGAGCGCGGCGCAGGCGGAGGCTCGGCGGTGCACTGGCGGAGGCGCGGCGGCGCACGGGCGAGCGCAACGGCTGTGGCGGCAGCGTCGCTCCTATGCATGCGCTGCGGCCGATCTTCCTCGTTGCTAGCCAATTGCCTTCGTGTCCTCACGGTGCGTGCATGGCAGGGGTAGCTGCATGCATGGAGTTTGGCTAAGTCAATCAAAGGTCAAAGGTTCACATGTGGGAATAGAAGGGAACTTTGGACGGGTTCATACTTCTGATCCTTCGTGCAACCGAACTGCCGAGCACTTGGCAGGCAAGTACCTCGCGGCCGTAACCCTTGCATTTCACATTTTACATCTCCCATGATTGTTTGTTACCGTTGCTATTAAGTACCATTACCATATCGCTAAAACTGGTCTGTCTATTATCATATCACCCAACGCTCACGTATTCACTATCATGTCACCAAAGCGTACCTATTTACGATCATATCACCAAAACTTACCGGGCTTTTATCATATCACTAATGTTACTTGATTAATACCATACCCTGAAAGTTACCTACTTGTTATCAGATTACTAACGCTTGCTCGATTGTTGTCACATGCTAATGCCAGTTATGTACTTTTAATATTGTATTCATACCATGAGGTTCTAGGTTATCTTATTGTCCATGCTTTATGTTAATTAATACCTTAGACACTTAGATGTATTAAAGTGCTATGGTTAATGTCTAAGTTGCAAGCTTTAATTAGTAATCATAATTGTTGTTAAATTGTGGTTGGGGTAGTATAGGAGTGACTTCAACTTAAGGTTAACCACTAGTAATCTTTGGCTTCGGATTGATTTATTTAATTACCGGTTCCCTGATACATTACTTGTATGTTATTGCTTGATTGGTTTCGATGGAATTATGTATGATATTGTTAACCTGACTAATAACAACTTATCACGTAATAAAATCTAGTTGTTTGACAACCCCTTGGTGTGAGTTAAGTTGTAATGCTGGGAGAGAATCATTCATGGATCCCTACCACCGTCGTATTATCCTTCTAAATCTCCCATCTGATTTTATCTCCAGTCCTCAACCTCAACAATCATTTTCACTCCTTGTAATCGTGCATGAACTTATCTCCAATCATTTGAATTTCACATTTCACATCTTTCATGATTACTTGTTACCATTGTCATTGAGTACAATTATCATATCAGTGAATTACCTGGTTCTTATCATATCACTGAATTTACCTGGCTAATATCCTATCACCAAGTTACTCGGTTATTATCATCTCTCTAGTACTTGCTTGGTTGTTATAATAGTATTCATGCTTTCCTGGTTATTATTATGCTTGCCTAGTTATGATCATATTGTTAATGCTTGCCTGGTTATTGTTAATGCTTGTTGGTTATATACCTCTAATATTGTATTTCTGCCATGATGTTCTGGATTATCTTATTCCACATGCCTTTAGGTTTATTATAATACTCTGTTAATGTTGTTATAAGAGTCATGCTTTTAAGTAATGTTTAGAGTTCATGCTTAAACCGTTAATGGGGGTAGCGGGTGATCATGTTGTAGACTTAGGTTAAAATCACTAGCAGTCCTTTAAGTATCATGTTTCTGTGTTTAATCCTCTCAATATCATGATGTATTGCCGATGCAGTTCGTTATGTGAGTCATGATCGTTATACCTTAATAAATGTTAATTTGACTAATAATTACTTATCACATAATAAAACTTGATTGGTTGATAAACTTGTGTGAGCTACATTATAATACCTCTTTAGGTTGGTTACTATATCACTATCACCTTA
This sequence comes from Dendrocalamus latiflorus, assembly GCA_017311315.1. Lineage (NCBI taxonomy): Eukaryota > Viridiplantae > Streptophyta > Magnoliopsida > Poales > Poaceae > Dendrocalamus > Dendrocalamus latiflorus. The sequence continues at coordinate 49,775,633 of CM029663.1, read as the reverse complement.
TCATTATTCCACATCGCCTTCTTATCAGAAATTATGTCTTTCCATTTTCAACCCTAGCACATATCTTCACTTCTCATAACTTTACTATAGCCTTATCCTCGCCGTCTCTTAGTTACCTTAATTTTGTCTATTCATCTGACCATGATGTATCGATTACTTTATCACCTAGTATTATCAATCCTATCTCTTCGGTCTCATTGGATTAAATCGTTACTCTCATAACTTTACCTTAATTCAATCACAACTCTTTAATTATATCATGAATAATTCGCTAAATAACAAACTAAGGGTTATCACGCTGGGGCTGCTCACATATAGGGGTCATTTCCACCCAACCTGGTAACGTACGGGGGGCCGTACATTCTCGTTACACAGGATATTACACCCCGTCTGCGGTTATACAGTCGAGGACAAGGTTGTGCCTGGCTATTCTCGTATAACCGGGTATGTGGGATAAGGTCGCCGGCACCCTTGCTATAACTTGCTATAACTTGTCACATAACAAATATCTTTAATACACAGTTCTCATAATATCCGTCTCCTAATCATGACAGTATCTCCGATATCAGTTGCTGGTTGGTTGCCTCTTGTCCATTGCTTACTTGTCATGCTTACCTTTATTTCATATGGTTGCATCGCCTGTCTTACTTTTGTGTTGCGACCGTAGTTGGGTACTTGCTGAGATTTCCAAATCTCACGCTTGCTCTTTTCAGTCTCAGGTAAAAGGCCAGTGGAGTGACAGCATCATGCATGGGTGGGAGCACTCGAGTTTTCAGCACCGTGGTTTGCCACCGTTTTGTTGTTTCGTTCGTTCTTTATTTGATTAGAAGTGGACCGGTCCCATGTTTTAAATATTTATTCCAGCTTCCGTTGGTTCTTTATTAAAGTTTTAATAAAGTTTTAAACTCTTTGTGATTTCTTTTATTGTACTTATTTATTCTTCACTTTGGCGATGACGTTCCATAGTAATATCTCATATGGTTACGTGGGGTGTTACAGTTGGTATCAGAGCTCAGGCTGTAGTTTCTGGAAAAAAATGTTTTGCACGTACACGGGGCTTCGGGTTAATTCATTCATGCATGCATATCCAGTCACTGGCGTATTACCATGAATTGATATCTAATTATCATCTCTTTTATCCCATTGATGTTCTGTGACATTATTTCAATCCTATGCTTCCCTGCATTCTGATTCCATTCCCTATTGCTATCCATCTTTCCACTTACCTTTCTTTTATCCCTTGACCTTTAGGGTATTGTTATCTTGGATTGTCACCTTGCTCTTGCATTGTTTAACTCTGGAGCTAGTTTCTCCTTTTTGGCATCTCACTTCACCCAGTAGCACTCTATACCATCGGTATCTTGGCGTACCTCGTGGTGGTGTCCACCCCCAATGGACCACTTGCTAGCGATCATACTTGTCTTAATGTCACCCTGGAGCTGAAGGCCACAAATTTCAGCATTGACGCAGTTGTGGTACCTACCTAACCCTTAACCTGTTGTGAGCCGGGATTAGTTGCCTCTTCATCCTACTATTATCCGTTGCTTTAACCGCAAGGTTATTCTTCCTCAGGATAATGGGGAGATCATTTATCAAGGCAAAAGCGATGCCTCAAACTCCTATTCTTGGCCTCCTATTTCGATCGTCGCTGGATAATCAGTCGGGGTGCCTTCTCACCATGTCAGAGAAGTGTACCACTGGACCTTTACCAAAAGAGATGCCAATTGTGCGAGGATTCCTTGATGTCTTTCCAGTTGAGATGTCGGGCTTGTCTCTAGCTAGGGAGGTTGAGTGTGCCAATTGTGTTATTCCTAGCACCGTACCCTTTGCCAAGGCGCCCTATCGTCTGTCCCGAACTGAGTTGGAAGAGTTGAAGCATCAATTAGTCGACATGGAGGTTAAAGGCTTCATCAGGCGTAGTTCATCAGAGTGGGCTTCTCCAATTACCTTCGTTGGAAAAGAAGGATAAGAATCTACGTGTGTGTGCATCGATTATTGAGCTCTCAATGCAGTAACCACCAAGAACCACTATCCTTTGCCTCGTATTGCTGATCTCTTCGTTTAGCTCAAGGGTGCCAAGTTCTTCTCCAACTTAGACCTGCAGTCTGGCTATCACCAAGTTCAAATCAAGGCTTCTGATATTCAGAGACGGCCTTTCGCACTTGTTATGGCCTTTTCGAGTTCCTGGTTGTGCCATTTGGGCTGACCAATGCTTCGACAGTGTTAATGGAATTGATGCATTGGGTGTTCCATGAGTATCTGGATCAGTTTGTCATCATCTTTATTGATGACATTCTGATGTATTCTAGTGCCACAGAGAAGCATGAGCAACACCTTCACCTTGTACTTGATCTCTTTCAGAAGCGTTAACTCTTTGCTAAATCGAGAAAGTGCGCTTTTGGGCTTTCTTCTGTCAGCTTCCTAGGGCATGTCATTAGTGACTGGGGACTTTCCGTGGACCTTTCCAAGATTGCTGCAGTAGTAAACTGGTCGAGACCTGGTGATGTTGCAGAGATCCGCAGTTTCTTGAGTTTGGCTGGGTTCTACTACCGTTTTGTCCATAATTTCTCTTTTATTTCAAAGCCCTTGACCAAGTTGACTCAAAAAGGGTGAGCAACTCATTTGGACAGAGGACTGTGAGTTCAGCTTTTAGACCCTGAAGGAGCATCTTGTTCCGCTCTCATTCTTGCTTTGCCGAGGGAGTGGTTCGTTTTGGGGAAAAGGGAAGGTTGAACCCTCGTTATGTTGAACCATCTCGTATCATGGAGCGAATCGGAAAACTTGCTTATGGTCTGGAGTTGCCTGCCTCCCTAGCCAGCATCCCTAACATCCTTCATATCTATATGTTGAGGAAGTATCATAATGACCTTGATCAAGTTTTGGAGTTGTCCAACTTGGATGTCTCGGAGGACCTACCCGTTGTGGTACAGCCGGTCCATATTTTTGGAATGTTTAGAGCGTCAACCTTGATGTCGGACAATTCCTTATGTTAAGGTGTTGTGGTCCTATCAGATGGAACTCTAAGCCATCTGAGATTTGCAGTCCTAGATGCGTAAGAAATATCTTGATCTTTTGTCTCAGGCTTTCTTCATAGGGTTCCCCGCATCCATTTAGTCTACTCAAAGTCCGTTGGTCCTACCTTCTAGAGCTAGTCGATTCGAGGACGAATCTTCTTTTAGGGGGGAGAGCTGTAACACCCACAAAAAAAAGAAAGCTAACTAACTGCATATCTCTCTCCCCGCATAACTCTCTCCATCCCGTTATCTCTTCATCCTTCCTAATTTCTCTCTCCCTCAATCTCTCTCCTTTAATCTCTCTCAATCTCTCTCTTCCGGGAATCTCTCCCTGCATTACTCACTTCCTTACGTTTCCATCTTCTCTCTCTTCCTCTCAATCTCTCTCTCCCTCACGTAACTTTGCATGGGATTATCTTTTAATCTCTCTCGTTCTCACGTATGGATCCGCAAGGAGCTGCATGGCGCCGCCAGCATTGCACAGCACGTCCGCGTCGCACAGCACGCCTGCACGCGCGCTCATGGCCGCCATAGCCGGCAGGCCGAACTCGGCGGCGGCGGCCGCTGCTGCGGCAGTAATGGTGGAGATGCCCGACGGCCGGCCTGGCGATGGCAGCGGGTGCAGCGCTTGCGACTGCACGCTCTCCCGCACACTTGAGCGCACGCGCGCGCGTCTGCGCAAGCCTTGGCCCGGTGGCGGTGGAAGCAGCGTCGAGCGCGGCGCACGGGCAAGCGCGGCGCGGGCGGAGGCGCGGCGACGCACGAGCGAGCGCGGCGCGGGCGGAGGCGCGGCAGCGCTCGGGCGAGCGCGGCGCGGGCGGAGGCACGGCGGTGCATAGGCGGAGGCGCGGCAGCGCTCGGGCGAGCGCGGCGCAGGCGGAGGCTCGGCGGTGCACTGGCGGAGGCGCGGCGGCGCACGGGCGAGCGCAACGGCTGTGGCGGCAGCGTCGCTCCTATGCATGCGCTGCGGCCGATCTTCCTCGTTGCTAGCCAATTGCCTTCGTGTCCTCACGGTGCGTGCATGGCAGGGGTAGCTGCATGCATGGAGTTTGGCTAAGTCAATCAAAGGTCAAAGGTTCACATGTGGGAATAGAAGGGAACTTTGGACGGGTTCATACTTCTGATCCTTCGTGCAACCGAACTGCCGAGCACTTGGCAGGCAAGTACCTCGCGGCCGTAACCCTTGCATTTCACATTTTACATCTCCCATGATTGTTTGTTACCGTTGCTATTAAGTACCATTACCATATCGCTAAAACTGGTCTGTCTATTATCATATCACCCAACGCTCACGTATTCACTATCATGTCACCAAAGCGTACCTATTTACGATCATATCACCAAAACTTACCGGGCTTTTATCATATCACTAATGTTACTTGATTAATACCATACCCTGAAAGTTACCTACTTGTTATCAGATTACTAACGCTTGCTCGATTGTTGTCACATGCTAATGCCAGTTATGTACTTTTAATATTGTATTCATACCATGAGGTTCTAGGTTATCTTATTGTCCATGCTTTATGTTAATTAATACCTTAGACACTTAGATGTATTAAAGTGCTATGGTTAATGTCTAAGTTGCAAGCTTTAATTAGTAATCATAATTGTTGTTAAATTGTGGTTGGGGTAGTATAGGAGTGACTTCAACTTAAGGTTAACCACTAGTAATCTTTGGCTTCGGATTGATTTATTTAATTACCGGTTCCCTGATACATTAATTGTATGTTATTGCTTGATTGGTTTCGATGGAATTATGTATGATATTGTTAACCTGACTAATAACAACTTATCACGTAATAAAATCTAGTTGTTTGACAACCCCTTGGTGTGAGTTAAGTTGTAATGCTGGGAGAGAATCATTCATGGATCCCTACCACCGTCGTATTATCCTTCTAAATCTCCCATCTGATTTTATCTCCAGTCCTCAACCTCAACAATCATTTTCACTCCTTGTAATCGTGCATGAACTTATCTCCAATCATTTGAATTTCACATTTCACATCTTTCATGATTACTTGTTACCATTGTCATTGAGTACAATTATCATATCAGTGAATTACCTGGTTCTTATCATATCACTGAATTTACCTGGCTAATATCCTATCACCAAGTTACTCGGTTATTATCATCTCTCTAGTACTTGCTTGGTTGTTATAATAGTATTCATGCTTTCCTGGTTATTATTATGCTTGCCTAGTTATGATCATATTGTTAATGCTTGCCTGGTTATTGTTAATGCTTGTTGGTTATATACCTCTAATATTGTATTTCTGCCATGATGTTCTGGATTATCTTATTCCACATGCCTTTAGGTTTATTATAATACTCTGTTAATGTTGTTATAAGAGTCATGCTTTTAAGTAATGTTTAGAGTTCATGCTTAAACCGTTAATGGGGGTAGCGGGTGATCATGTTGTAGACTTAGGTTAAAATCACTAGCAGTCCTTTAAGTATCATGTTTCTGTGTTTAATCCTCTCAATATCATGATGCATTGCCGATGCAGTTCGTTATGTGAGTCATGATCGTTATACCTTAATAAATGTTAATTTGACTAATAATTACTTATCACATAATAAAACTTGATTGGTTGATAAACTTGTGTGAGCTACATTATAATACCTCTTTAGGTTGGTTACTATATCACTATCACCTTATCATTATTCCACATCGCCTTCTTATCAGAAATTATGTCTTTCCATTTTCAACCCTAGCACATATCTTCACTTCTCATAACTTTACTATAGCCTTATCCTCGCCGTCTCTTAGTTACCTTAATTTTGTCTATTCATCTGACCATGATGTATCGGTTACTTTATCACCTAGTATTATCAATCCTGTCTCTTCGGTCTCATTGGATTAAATCGTTACTCTCATAACTTTACCTTAATTCAATCACAACTCTTTAATTATATCATGAATAATTCGCTAAATAACAAACTAAGGGTTATCACGCTGGGGCTGCTCACATATAGGGGTCATTTCCACCCAACCTGGTAACGTACGGGGGGCCGTACATTCTCGTTACACAGGATATTACACCCCGTCTGCGGTTATACAGTCGAGGACAAGGTTGTGCCTGGCTATTCTCGTATAACCGGGTATGTGGGATAAGGTCGCCGGCACCCTTGCTATAACTTGCTATAACTTGTCACATAACAAATATCTTTAATACACAGTTCTCATAATATCCGTCTCCTAATCATGACAGTATCTCCGATATCAGTTGCTGGTTGGTTGCCTCTTGTCCATTGCTTACTTGTCATGCTTACCTTTATTTCATATGGTTGCATCGCCTGTCTTACTTTTGTGTTGCGACCGTAGTTGGGTACTTGCTGAGATTTCCAAATCTCACGCTTGCTCTTTTCAGTCTCAGGTAAAAGGCCAGTGGAGTGACAGCATCATGCATGGGTGGGAGCACTCGAGTTTTCAGCACCGTGGTTTGCCACCGTTTTGTTGTTTTGTTCGTTCTTTATTTGATTAGAAGTGGACCGGTCCCATGTTTTAAATATTTATTCCAGCTTCCGTTGGTTCTCTATTAAAGTTTTAATAAAGTTTTAAACTCTTTGTGATTTCTTTTATTGTACTTATTTATTCTTCACTTTGGCGATGACGTTCCATAGTAATATCCCATATGGTTACGTGGGGTGTTACACCGCAGCAAAAAAGAACAGTCCCATAAGGAAAGCATGCAATTATTGGTGGTAGTATAAAAGTATCTGGGTAGAAGCAACAATAAACTGGCTAGCGCTGATAGTCTGACACATAGGATGAGAGGGGCACACGCACACGTCAGCTCGCCGACCACGAGGAAACCGAAATGGAATGTTCTTCAGAGGGGATGCGTCCCTTGTAGTGATACGCACACGCGGCATCCTATCTTTCTGAGTTCCCCACGCCGCCCTTCAAACCGAGGCCGCGTGTTCCGACGAGACGACGTGTGCGTGTCCATCAGATTAACTACTCCAGTGGAGAGGAGTAGTATTCTGTTAATTAACGTTGGATTCATTCCTGATAGGATTTTCTAGTCACCCACGCCAGGGCTGATACCGTCCGCTAAAACTGATGGATACGTATCGGAGGCGAATTGCCACAGTAGTCGTACATTGCACTCATTCGTGTCGTTGCCTTACAGGCTTCTCACCAAGCCGAAAGGACCAGAGAGGATAGGCAGCCCAAGTACTAGGCTCCTGAGTGACCGTATCACCTCCGGACGCATCAGGCCGTGCAGAACGGCCCAAAGATTTGGTCAGCCGTCCGGAGAGAGTGGACGAAGCCTGGAGAGGCCTCAACATGCGCTTCCGCCGATGGGCACGTTGCCCGGTTTTGTCCAAACCTTGACTGTGGCCCCTTCTTTTCGGCCTTCTTTTGTGTTGCGGTAGGTAGCTTTTGATTGTAGCTAATAGATCAGATAAATAGTACAAACTAATAAAAGCCGAATTTAAAAGCTAGTTGAAAAACCGAAAAAAATGGGGCCAACGTATATCTTATATATTCCATCGAAATAAACAAACAGGACTACTTTTCCGCTATATTTTTAAAGCAGCTTATTGGGACAATCTTTTTGAAATGACTTATCAGCATTCAATTTATTCGCATAAGCGTTCACACTAGAGTCATAAGCCATTAGTCGCGCAGTCGAAAAAACCCACCCTCTAATTTTTTTTTGGCCTCTCTCTCTTTGTGTGCTGCAACCAGGCCAAAACTACTGCTACGTCACAGTGGGAGCACCGTGGTCTCTCTAGTCCAAAGTGACAAAATGACGATAATACCCTCCGACTTCCCTGTGGACGCCTTTTTTTCCCTCCAAATGGCATCTTCGGCAAACTGAAACACATGGGAGAAAGGAGAAATCCAGCAGCGGATGCACCAAAGGCTATGTTCTTTTTAGCTTATAGCTTATAGTTTTTTCTAAATAAACAAACGAGACAATTTCTCCGCCACCTTTTCGAAGGGGCTTATCAGGATAGCCCTTGTGAAGTGGTCGGCATTCAGTTTGTTCCCATAAGCGCTCGTGTTAGTGCCAAAAGCCACAGCAAAAAGAACACACGCAAAACATAGGCACAGACAAGCAGCCTAGGCGCACACACACTAGGGCCGCTTGCTTGCCCCAGAGAGACATGACAGCCATGGCCTACCCTCATCTTCTTTAAAGTGATCTCCTTTGCTCCCCCCTTTCGCCAATCCGTCTATCAATCATTCATTGAATGCCTTTGCCTTTGTGTCGATGATCAAGTCATCAATCTTACGAATTGTAGAAAAAAAGAGGCTAAGTCTCTCGATGGGATTTAGAAGGAGAATGGGAATAATCTTTATTACTATGAACTGGTTACAAGATGCTCTCATTAAGAGATTACAAAAGGATATAACTAGCCCTAATCTCTATAATCTTCCCATTGGTTGAAGGATCTTGATTGTTTTGTTTGTTGTCCTTCGAGTTATGGTTTGAATTGTTTGTGTCTTCTCTCGTCAACACTTAAATAGTGTTGAAGAGGTGCTAGTTATCCACGTGAGTAGCCATCTTGTTGAATCGTCCCGTCCAATCAAGTGGGTAGTTGCTGTCAGTGAGGGAGAGACCTGGCAATAACTAATCTTCAGTTATTGTCAGTGAGAGAGAATCATGGAGACAACTGCAGGGCGGTTGTTGTTAGAGACATAATACCGAATCGTCATGTGGTTGGGAGCAGATAAAGCACATGCTTTATCTGTCACAGGGAGAGAATTGCCTGGAGATGGGCCCTTATACCAGTTCATGAGATCTCCAAGTGGCTACTAGTCAGATAAAATACATAGTGGACTTCTGACTAGGTGTACTCGGGCAATTGCCTTTGGAAGCTTACGACCACATGGGTCTTATGGCCTTAATCGAGTATCGAAAGCCGTATTTAATAGATTATTTAATCCTTATCAGCTAGCCCATGAACTTTAAGTGAATTTCAACTTGAATTTTCTCCAATTGGAATTCAAGTCGAAGAATACTCTTTAACAAGAGTTAAGAGGAAAATTTTGTTCGCTTAAGGTTGAGAAAGCCAATTAGAAAAAAAGGTTTTCTACTTGTTAGGCATAAATCCTGCAACCACTATTTTTGTGGTTGGAAAAAACTATAAAAATCAGCATGGTACCTATTGGCTTCACGCTTTTTGGAGGAAACCTTTTGTGTTCTTCAATTTCCTCTGCCTCTCTGCCTCAATGTCCTCCGACTTTAGCTTTGAACCCCTTCATTCCACACTTGGATCTTCAACCATCATAGTAAAAAAGTCTAACTTGATTACTAACTGGTTGGCATCCGATCTAGGATCAAAGAGATTGAAGGCCTTGGAAGATGAAGGATTGATTCCTGATAAGGTTCTGGTCCCTTGGAGGTCAGAGATGGGGGAGAACTTTCTGAGAGGGAACGACGACAAGATTCCCATCTTTTGGGCATATGTGGAGTGCGGATTCAAGTTGCCGACAGATCCCTTTTTATTGGAGGTGCTTGAATTTTACGGGATTGAGTTGGTGAACTTGGCTCGCGACTCAATCGCTAACCTCAGCATCTTCATCTACCTATGCAAGGCATATCTAGGGATTTTGGTGAACTTGGAACTTTTCAGATACTATTACAAGATGACTGGGAGAACTAGAAAGGTGGTGGCATCACCTGGGAGTTGCTCCTTGTGGCTTCACAATGGGGAGGAGAGGGAGTACATCACAATGTACTCTAAATCTTCATGGTCGGCAAGGATCAAGCTCTGGTTCTATATGATAGCTAGTAAAGAAGATAGCCTATCCATCATAGGATGGATAGAAGTGGAGAGCCCAGAATGGAGGTCTTCTTCAAAGTAGGAGGGGATAATAAAGCGATGGGTTGAGGCCATCGTGTACCTCAAGGAAAAGAAGCTGACTTCATGGCATGTGGTGATGTACTTCACCATGTGCCAAATCAATCCTTTGAAATTGCGCCATCATATCATGCTATAGTATGAAGGCGTGAAAGATTAGACCAAGGACTCCTTGGAAAGAAAGCATCGAGAACTATAATTAGATGAATCATCTTTCATTCGGTATTCCTTTTTTGACTTAAAGTTTCTTCCCTTTGTTTTATTTTGATAGCCTCATCCCCTTCCAAGACAAGAAGACAATAAAGGAAATCTATGAGGGGCAACCTAAGTTGAAAGAAGTAATCCCTTTTTTCCTAGTAGTTACATCTCCAAAGGATAGGATGAAAAGACTTAAGGTAACAATAGATTATCTTCACCCAAATTTTTATTTTTTGATCGGTGTATCGTAACATTCTTGGTATGTACAGATGGTTGAGTCGGATGGCTCTAAGCTAAAAGAAATACAGATAAGATTGCTCCAACCCCCAAGAAATGATGGATTATGAAGAAGTCGTATGGCGCATCGAGATCATCTTATGTTCCTCGAACTGTCCGAGTGCTTGAGAAGAAGGCAAAAATCCCCTCGGAGGTAGGTTTTTACTATGATTTTGAGAGGTTTTTTCTACAAACCCACACCTACTCTTGCACAAAGAATGGACAAATTGCATCGACTAGAATGCATTTCTTGGATGAGGGGATTCACTACCGAACTTATCTCGGTTGATGACACGGTGGGAGTGAAGGAGGAGCCATTGATCGGTGGTACCACAACCACGAAATACATAGTGGCATCAATCCACTGGTCATGAGCACTGAGGTGATTGCAACTAAGAAGATCCAGGACTAGGTGGTCACCCCCAAGACTTCCATGATACCAGTGGTGACAAGCACTCTGGCGGTCAAGGAAGCTCAACCCTCTGAGGAGGTGCAGGGGATTGGAGAAACAAATCTCTAATCTCCAATCAGAAAACACCTAGGTCTAACTAGCCCTACTAATACCACATTAGTGAAATCGGTCTAGAAGAAAAAAGAGAATGGTTAGTGCTCTTGATTATGCTCCAAGGCGGTTTAATTTCAAGACGAAGAAAACTAGGTATGTGCTAGTCATAGGAAATTTCAAATAGTCACACCTTTTTCTGATTTTTTTGTGTCTTGAAGTTCTTACTTTTTCCTTTTCTTATTCTGCTGGTTTTGTAGTGCTTCTACCACTTTGGTCATATTTCTCCCGAGTGCATCAGTTCAAGAGGCATCAAAGGAGGAAGTGATCGTAGTAGGCCTCAACTGGTAGTGATGCCAACAGAGGGAACAGAGGCTGTTACGACCAAGGATCCTTCGGTAGCTCAGATATCATTGAAGGATCCAGAAGTAGAGATGAAGTCTCAGAAGACTCTTGTCTCTGCTAGGAAAGCAGTGGTCGAAGAGGAGTAAGTATTTCTTTGGAGGACCAGAAGTTGAGAGTTCTTCAATGACAAGGAAGTCTCCTCATCCGAGGGATATTCTTGATCGAGGCCACATCTTCAACAACCAAAGACTCGAGACCCGTGTGCACACAAGCAATAATACCCATACCATGACCATACTCCAACAACTTGATTCAAACAAATGCAAGACCCAACAGCTCCTTGGCTGGTATGACAACCAACCAAAAGCCAGTCATACCGCCTCACTCTGGTAATATCGCTCGTACAACGCCAGTAGTACATTGCCCCGGTCAGACTGTTGTTCAAGACCGGTACTACCGCACTTGGCCTGTATGATCGCGGCCCCAATGCCAGTCATACCGCCAGTAATAGAATCAACTGAAGAACTTGCAAACTCTCTAAAACCAAACTCAAACTCCGCAAATACTCTAATCTAAAAGTCAATTACTCATCATAACCATGGGTGACCTACACATGGTCTCACACTATATTCATAATGAAGTCTAACCTGACATTATTACTTCATTAGACAGAAGAAGATATAAGGAAAAATAAAAGCAAAGAAACTTTGGATTCAAGAATGAGAACAGAGACCTTAATAATACAAACACATACCATTGTTGTTCTTATTCATTTCTACAGTTGAACTGAAGCCACCTTGTGCACATTCTTATTGAATTGGGAGGTAACAAATAGAGAATGCTGCATGCATTCTCTGAGCGAAATCATGGTACGTCCTCAAAATAAAATAACATTCATATATAGTGAAAATCTTGAAATTTTTATGCTTCATACATGTTGATCAAACTGTTGAATGGGTCGTCTACCTCACCACATCTAACTATAGCTCCTAGTCTATAGGAATACAATGGGTTCTTTGCCTTGCATGCACCTGCATGTGCCACTGCATGTACATGCCTGTTAGGCCCTATCTCTAACTATAGGATTGAATACTGCAATCAAAGGGGGTAAATGATTGTCGCTACTTTTTGGAGTCTCCTGACAATCAATGACACTTTCGACCGCTTGAATGACCCCTCTGCTCGATCGCTTTTGAACGTGGTCATAAGATCCAAATCACCAACAATCACCAGCTCACTTTAAGCAAATCAAGAACCAGACTAATTCAAGACTATTTTTATTACTGAAATTTCATGGATTTACAAAGTGCCTTCACAAGCACCCTTAAAAGCCCTAGCCAAAAACTAAAGGCAAAATCATTTTATAATTCTATAAAAACTTATACGTTAACCCATAGCCTCTTCCTGTTTTTATAGGCTAACATTACAAATCGTGTCTACCTCAAATACAAACTCAAAACCTTATCTCTACCGAAAACTAAGGGACCTAAAACCCTTCCGAACATGAGTTTTATTCAAACTCCTAATCTTTTTAGTTATTGACTCTATCATAACTCCTAACATACCACATGACAAAGCCTCCAAAACAACACCTCCTGTATCTTGATCATGCCTTATCAACTTCCATGTTGAAGCCTCTTGGACCGCACCACTTGTAGCTTCTCCACAAATCATCACCTTTGATCTCCACGTGCCCCAACGTGAGGCCTACCACCTCATGTGACATCCTCGATTGTCTGGAACTCAGACTTCCCCATCCTAGTCCCGATCCTCGTCATCATTGATTATGATCGTGTCCATACCAGCCTACATCATAGACCGAAGAAAATATTTTTCGGCACAAGTTCTTTCCAACTTGACCATCATCAGCACACACGTATAACACACCCTCGTCTATCCATAGGTAAGAACCAAACCAACACAAACACCAACTAGGTCATCCACAATCACAATTTCCATGCTCTTCAGAAATCACCAACTTCAGATCACTCATTACGACCGGTTATGCCCTCCATGCAAAGTCCGGTCACTAGTTCATCGAGTACTCGCAAACTCAAATAATCGGGAAAAACTATCGCTCCACTTAGAACACTCGGGAATCACAAGCATTGCTACTGACCACAGAACCATCGGGTACCGACTATCGAGTACCACGTACCGAGTACCAACCTGTATTGTATCACTGACAACTGTTACCGAGTACCTACCTAGTACTATAGCATCGACCACCGATTATTGAATGCCATGCACAGATCAGTCAACCACTGACCCAACACGAGTACTCGAGGTACTCGAAGATCACAAAAATTGAAGTACTAGAAAGCACTCAAAGTCTACAAGTACTGATCATGAAGCCTACGGTAGCCGATCGCAAAGCCAAGCCTATGACTATCACAACAGTCTGCAAAGTCTATGACTATGACAAAGACTACAAAGTCTAGAACTATCGAGTACCACCAGTAGAATCTATGACTATCGATCAGTCACTATAGCTAAGACCGGTTCACTGTAGTTCATGACCAGTTCACTATTTCTTACGACCGATTCACTATTCAGGTCAAAATCTACCAATTACCTATCATGGTCATTCCACCATGATTGAAATATCGTGGTCGAAGCTTGACATGGTCGAAATGCAATGGTTGAAATACCATGATCGAAACTTGACGTGGTCAATACCTGCAATGATCGACTTATTGTGGTCGAAGCCAGCCGAGGTCGAAATGTTGTCCTGAAAATTCTAGCAACAATAGCATATACAAACGCAAATTTCAATACAACCCAAATATCAATTATTGATCACCATTAAATTTACAACCAAACCATATGGTCTAACACTTACTCTCTTCTGTACTACACATTGTACATATATGTGGTTACATGAATCAATACAAGCAGGGAGAGTTATACTATCCTACTTGGTATCAAAGCAGGCTCTTCCCCTACCTATTAGTCTCCTTCCGCCATGGGTGACACTTCTGCTGTAGTTAGTCTCAGCACCATTAGATGTTATAGCCCTACCCTCCTCTTCCCTCTCCATCCAAAGTGTCAACATCCTTAGCTACATTCCATTGAAGTTGGACATTGCAGCCAACAACTATTCCAAGTGGAAGAAATTCATGATGTTTGTGTTCACCAAGTTTGATGCCCGTGACCACGTCGATGAGGACTTCGATCCTTAGCATGAGGATGATGAATGGCATCGACAAGATGTAACCATCATCCTTTGGATCTATTCAACGCCACTGCTAGAGGTTGCCAATGGTGGTTGCAGAGGGTGCAGCATGTGGTGATGACGGTGCGCCGAAGAACTCCATGCTCAACGCAGCTCTCAGCAACGTGGCCATACAGCACCCGAACACCAACACAAATTGGTATATGGACACAGGTGCGACATCTCACATCACCAGTAACACGGGTAATCTCACCTCGTTGCATTCCCCTTCAAGGCTTAATTCTAAAAACATTGTTGTTGGCAATGGTTCTAAACTTCCTATTCTTGCTACTGGCTCCACTAGTCTTATTGATCGTCCTTTTTTCTTAACAATGTTCTTGTCTCTCCTACCATCGTCAAGAATCTTATCTCTATTCACAAGTTTACTCATCATAATGCTTGTTCTATTGAATTTGACCCATGTGGCTTCTCTATGAAGGACCTAGCAACCAAGACAATCCTTCTGAGATCCAGTAGCTTTGGTGAGCTATACCCATTCTTTGGCACATTGTCATCACCACATGCTACACTCTCCTCAAGCACTATCGATGACCTCTAGCACCGGTGTTGAATAGATCCAAAGGACAATGGTTACATCTTCCTAGCGCCATTCGTCATCCTCGTGCTAAGGATCAGAGTCCTGATCGACGTGGTCATGGGCATCAAACTTGGTGAGGATGAACAGCATGAATTTCTTCCACTTGGAGTAGTTGTTGGCTACAATGTCCAGCTTGAACGGAATGTAGCTAAGAAGTGGCGGAGCTAGGATTTCTTAGAGCCTTGGGCCCAAAACTAAGGGGGTTATAAGTCTATAACTAGCATGAAATACTATCAGCATTGAGGTATAACAAAAGTACAACACAAATGCATAATCGAAATAAAATTTGAATTCCATGTTGAACGATACGACAAAATAGATGAAACATAGCAAAAAAAGAGAATGTAATATACCAATAGCATGAGGTAATTTTTGCTTAATTAACAAAGATTTGGTTCATTGAGCCTATCATATCTTCATCAATAATAGTACGAGAACCTGAACCTGCAAAGATAAAATTGCATATGTAAATCAGGGACACAAGATACTCATTAAAAGATTGAATTGCATTCTTCTAATAACTAAACCCCACATTTGTATATGCATCAACACCAAAGTTATCAAGACTCCTTTGCTTAAAGAGATAACAATAAAACAATAGGCAACATTTTTAGCAACACTGTATTCCAACTAATCATACCTTTTGAACCATTCTTCATGAAAGCTTCTTACTTTACCGCCTATCATTTTCTGTGGAAATTTATGGCCAATTGGTCGGTATGGTCCCAATAGCAAACACTCCCTTCTAGCAGCATCCCTAATATCCACATCTAGCTCTTTAATTGGTTTTCGAAGCCTAGGATCGGCAACAATATCATCCAGATTAAGCACAACACGGGGATTGTTTTATGGGGTGTTACTACCTCCAGTTCCTATTGTTTCCAGAGTTTGATTGGAATTGGATTGCGATGGAAAATAAGATGCCAATGTCTTGGTCCTCTTCATTATGTATTTCTAATTCTAGTACCACAAAAATTCAAATAGCAAGTTAATAGACATACTACAGTACTACACTATCACAGTATCACTCATACTGACTACTGTCATACAGTGAGCTCACCTCATCGAGAGCCAGCACCGGTGGTTGAGGGCGGTGAGGACTGACAAGAGGACCTGAGCAGGCCAGGAGGACGTTGCTGGGCTACCACGCTGGGGTGGAGCAGGGCAGGAGGTGGTGAGGGCGGCGTCGCAGTAGAGAGGATGTGGGAGGCGGTGCTGTGGCGGAGAGGAGGCGGGGGGCGGCGTCATGACGGTGAGGAGGCGTGGGGGCGGCATTGCGGTGGAGAGGATGCAGTGGCCGGTGGGGGCGGCGTCACGGCGGAGAAGAGGCGGGGGGTGTGGCGCGGCGGCAGAGAGGAGACGGGGGCACAGCGGAGAGGAGGCGCGGGGCAGCGTCGTGGGGAAGAGGAGGCGGTGGGGCGGCGTCGTGGGGAAGAGGAGGCGGTGGGGGCGGCAGAGAAGTGGAGAGGAGGCGGGGGCGGGGAAGAGACCGAAGGTGACTAGAGTCTGAGGAGGGGGAGACCAAAGGAGGCGTAGCCGGCTAGGGCAGGCCGATCCGCTAGGCTGGATGGGATAGCCTCGGACTGGCTAGTAAAAGTTGGGCCTGGCTACTGTGTGATTTTTTTTGGTATGCCTACTAAAATTTTCCACTAATATTTTCTCTGGGCCTCGGCCCAGGCCCATCTCCACCCTAGTATCACTCATAATAACTACTATCATACAGTGAGATCACCTCACCAGGAGCGCACTGACGGTTGAGGTCGGTGAGGACTGACGAGAGGAACTAAGGAGGCCAAGAGGGCGCTGCCGGCTTGCCGCGCTGGGGGTGGAGTAGGGCAGGAGGCGGTAGGGGCGGTGTCGCGGCAGATAGGAGACGGGGGGTGTTGAAGTGGAGAAGGCGCGGTGGCCGGTGAGGACGGTATCGCGGTGGAGAGGAGGCGGGGCCGCGGGGCGGGGTTGCGGCGGAGAGGAGGTGGGGGCACGGCGGAGAGGAGGCCGGGGCGGCGTCACAGTGGAGAGGAGGTGGCTGGAGTCTGGGGAGGGAAAGACCGAAGGGGGGCGTAGTCGGCTAGGGTAGGCCGCTCCGCTCTAATTCCAAGTAGAATTGTATAACTCTCCATACCTGTATTGATTCATGTAACCGCATACATACATACATACATACATACATACATACATACATACATACATACATACATACATACGTATGTACGTACGTACGTACATACATACATACACACACACACATACACACACATACACACACACACACACATACATACATACATACATACATACATACATACATACATACATACATACATACATACATACATACATACACACACACACAAGCTGTAGTACAGAACAGAGTAAGAGATAGGGCATAACGGACCACTTACATATACATATAAGATGAAGCACTACCAACATAATACTATTGTCATGCCCCCCTGTCCACTCTGTCACTTCATCTGCAAGCGTCAAAATAACAGGAATAAGTGACAATTTAGTTAATGAAAACCATGTTGGAGACTAAGTGAAGACGTTTAGAGGTAGTCGGAGCCTGGACCCTGGAGGCGTTGCTATTTACAGTGAATCAGAGATGACTAGCGCAATCCGTAATCATCCTGCTACCATCGGTCCATCGCCGCGTAGCTTGATGCTAATGGCTGGGCAACGCACTGGAGAGACTGTATGCGAGCACCTAGTGGCGGACGCAGGAATTTTAGAATGGGTGTTCGAAGTTGTAAAAATATTTTTCAAGTATACGACTGCATTTGTAAATGTGACCCTATTTCATGGCAATGCAGAAGTGACTGCAGTGGATTTGTTATAGTCTAGCACAGTAACACCAAAGAACTGATAATGCCACTATTTCAGTTTATCTTATCTGACATTGAAAATTGGTCTTAGTAAAATGGTGTCTGCCCTTCTACTGGGCTTACACAATATAACTTGTTCTTAATAGTTTAATCATCTTACTAAAATTTGCATGCACTGATGCAGTGGGGTTATCAACGCACGCTATATTGGCATATTGCCATGGTCTAACCTATCAGTTATCATTTATCAAAACCTACAATCTGAACATTGAACAAAGGGAAACATTTCAGAGAAATTTGAGGGGGGTTAATACCACTTGGCCTAATGGCCTCGCCTCTGGAGGGACTCGGATCAAGCAGGAAGACCGAAGACGGCGCCTGGGCGGCGATGAACAACACATGCAGCAGCAGCACGACGACCTTGACACAATGACACCCCACCACAGCTTCCTCCCTGTGCGCAAATCCCCATCCCCCAATCAGATCAGACCCCGGATCCCCAATCCCCCACCAAAAATCACAACCCAATCGAACCAAACAACAATCAAGGAGGGCACAAACCATGACGCTGGGAGCCTGGGACTGGGAGAGCCAGAGGCCCGGAGCTCAGATCTAGCCGGAGGGCAGAGGTGAAGACGCGGTGTCGCGGTCGGGCCCGCCGTCGAGGTGCCGGCGGAGCGGAGGGCCGGACGGCCAGATTTGGGATCTGGTGCCTGGCGGTGTCGCGTACGGCCGACGACGGACCTCGCGGTGCCGGCGCCTGGCAGAGCGGAGAGCCGGAGCGCCGGAGCGGAGCGGCGGAGCCGAGCGGACTGGAGGGGCGGAGCCGAGCGGACTGGAGGGGCGGAGCGGCGGCGCGGAGGGCTGGAGCGCCGGAGCGGAGCCCAGATCGATGCGGGCGGCGGGCCGGAGGCGCGGTCGGCGCCGAGTCGCCGTCTCGCCGATTAGGGTTCTCCGCCTCTGCGTCGCCGCGTCGGGTCGGGGGAAACGGGGGCCGGGGTTCGGGGGTCGGGGGGAACGGGAGCTGGGGGAAATGGGGCCGGGGGACGGGCGTCGGGCGGAGCAGGCCGCAGCAATGGGCCGCAGGCCGCACCGGTTGGGCTGGCTTTCCCTCGCGCACACGCGGATTCCCTCGGGAGCGACGGGAGGTCGGGTTGGGCTCAGATTTTGAGTTGAAATAGATAAACTGGCCCAGTTATATATATACATATGTAATATACCCTATATATACTAAATTTTTTGTCAAAAATTTTGGGTGTTCAGCTGAACACCATTGACCCATTGTAGATCCGCCCCTGGGAGCACCGGAAAACGCCATTCAGGACTCGACTTCTCTAAAAATGTCAACAGTGCCTCTTCCCTTGATCTCGTATCCTTCTCTCCCTTTCCTATCTCTTCTTGCATTATCTGTTGCCCACTATTAGCTACATATGTATTGGCCCCGTGCATGAAGCGTCCATTTCCTGTTGGCTTTGGGACGACGGCAATAGCGGCCAGTGTGGCCTAGGAGTGGCAATTTCCCCCGTCGGAGGTGGAGCCTGCAGATAATTTCCCCATCAGGGATAGGGGCAGGGGGCTATCTCCCCCCACAGGTGAACGGGGGCGGGGTTTGCTAGGCTAACGGGGCGGGGACAGGGTCGTTTTCCCCCTCACAGGGTCCACAAGGACCCTGTAAAATTAAAAATATTTTAAATAATATATTATAGTTATTTAATATGAGATATTGTATTCTTTTATTATATATTTGGACTAAAACTTAAATCTATATGTTAGAATATATTTTAAAGCTATATTTTGAAAAAAAAATGTATAAATAATTATAAATTAATAAACAAAGTTAAATTATTATTTTAAAATAGCTTATCTTATATTTTTAATCTCTGCGGGGATCTCCGTGGGGTCAGTCCTCACGGGGACCAGGGGCAAGGGGCGAGTCACCCCAATGAGTCACCCAGCAGCACAAATTCTCACTGACGTTGTTTTAGATTATGATTGATGACTTTTGACTATGGTCGATAAGCTTTGGTTGTTTGAGCCTCCTTGCAAGAAAGTAGAGGCAAAAGTGCCCCCGGCTGGGCACGACGTAACAATTGTGTTTGGAACTGCTGCAACCATTCACGCGAAACGGTGGCTTGCCATTTCGGTGGGGACAGTAATCACAAGTTCAAAACCGCTAGAACTAAGTAACAGTGGTCTGATGCTTGTCACGTTATTATGAAATGCATCGAATGGTTAATATTTTGTTGATGATGTGGCTTAATAGGAAGGCTCGTTTTATAGTCAATAATAAAGGGGGAGAGACGTGACAAGGTTTCTCGTTGGTATGCTGCCGGTTAGGGAGTCCACTGACAGTGAAGGAACGACCGGACGAGTAAGTTGCTTTACGCTCAAATAAAGTGAGACATCTTGTAGCAACTTTGTGACAAGTTCTTAATGTCTGTCACTACATTTTGCTATCGTTGGCAAAAGTATACCCAGTCTCGCATAGTAGCGGTAAAGGCCCAACTTGGCACTTGGCACCAAGCACAGACGAGTAACTGGTCAACTGGAAACGGCATCGAGGGCGGCCTTGACAACAGCAGCACATCTCAGTGCAAACCAAGTATATGTAAAACCTATTCACGACAGCGCAACTCAAACCAGCTAGTCACGACGTCTGAGAACTGCAACGCAGGCATCCACAATATTTCATAGATTTTTGCCACCTACAGAAGTACCACAGTTCAGCTTCACTGGTACCAGCATTCGCTTTAATTAATCTCATTAACCAAACGGTATTTTTTCACTTGTGTGAAGATATTTCTCCACGTCGAAAAAGCTTTCATCAGCCTGTAGAAACTGGAATACTCCCAAGAAATATATCCTGAAACCATAAGCTCTCGCATTTCGCATAAGACCCAGACGAGAAACATGCCATTCTGTCCCGAGACGGCAGAAACTAACCACAGTTGACAATCATATACCCATGCAAATAACCAGCATACTACTTGGAATGGAACTGATTGCAAGAACACAACTTTAAAAACACATCTCAGACTGCTTAAGTTGATATATTGCATGGCATCATAATTCAATAGTATGTAAATTCAACCGGTAGCATCACCCAAAAGCATAATAAGCATAATGATCATAATAATGCTCAGATGGCAAAAGAGATCCTTTTGATAATACAGAATAGCAGATAAGTTCCATCTTTAATGAAACTCTATATCCTAGAGGTACAGAGTTAAAAGAGGGGAAACACACTTGCTTCTCAATGAGCATAAACTTCCATCTTACTCAGCTTCAGTCTCACCACTCTTTTTGTTGTGCTTCCTGGAATACCTCAGGTTCCTCAGGAACTTGGGGTCCATCTATAGACATCGAGAAACCAGACGTCAATGAAAGTAAATGAAAGCGCTAAAGTAAAACTTGCATGTCAATGAAAGTAAATGAAAAAACTAGAGTAAAACTTGCATAAAAGGCAAGAGTCCCCGAACAGAGGCAAAACTAATCATCAAGAGCTAAGAATTCAAATAATGCAAATATACAAATTTCAACAATCACATCTGTTTGATAAGAATCACAGGTAGAAAGTAAGCTTCACACCCATAATAGCAAGACAAACACTTCCAGAGAAAAAAGGACTGGATTTGACACTAGGCAAATATAAATCTCCATATTTAGAGTATCTATCAAGAATTATTATCCTAATTAATTAGACCACCACACAAATATTCAGAAATGTTACATTTTTAATAGTAAAAAAGGACGAGCAATAGTAACTGTGACATTACGTCTACAACAAAGGAGACATCCACCACCTGATTCCACATCACCGAATGCAACAAATACTCAAAAGAGTAATAAAAATCTGATGGAATCGAACAAAGAAGCAACAGAAATTTAATTAACGCTAATGAATAGTACTACCACATTACTAACCCAAATAGAAACAAACATAGCAATCACATCCTTCTGCTACTAGATCTATTATGCTATTAGGTGCACCAAATCACAGATTAGGACCATTATAATACTTCATCAAGATATGGCTTCAAAAACGCACACCATTCAGCCAAGAAATGTACCGATAAAATCGACTGATACCACATCGAGTACGTAAGCCACACAAACCACTACCAAGACAAAATTAGAACAAAAATTTCACTACTTGGCATCCAGGAACTACCAGATGGTAGGTATCTATCTGAAACATGCACCGCCACCACATGCCTACACTATACTGGGTGCAACGACACGAACTACACGCATATACGCAGCTAGGCGATTCAACCAGAACGACAACCTCGACCCAAGAAACAGATCGCACGAGCCGAAGCTTAAGGAGGAGGAGCGCTGCTTACCCCCTTGGTGGAGGTCTGGCGGTGGCGCTTGGGCTTCTTGATGCCGTTCTTGTGCGCCTTGTACGACTGGTTGTGCGCCGTGTGGTTCTTCGACTTGGCCATCTCCCAAACCCTTCAAGCAAAAAGAAACAGAATTAGAGGAGAAGAAGATCACGTAGGAACAGATCGAGCGAGGTGGCGGAACGGAGGAGCAAGGAGAACCACCGAGGCGCAGGCTCACGAGCAGAGGACGGCGGCGGCGGCGTTAGGGGCTAGGGTTTTCATAAGGGGGCGAGAAGGCGTGGCTTATATAGCGGGACAGCGTGTTTCGCTAGATGACCCTATTGACCTTAATGCCCTTCTCTCTGGTTCGATTGCGCGGATCTCAAAGCAGCTCTGTTGCAACGCATTGGACCGGAACGGGCTCGGGTGCAGCGCCCTGCACTTAGCGCCGTGTAAGGGTGCTCAGAGGCCGACACGTGTCCTCCAAAATTTAAAATAATTTCAAAAAAATTCAAAAACAAATACTTAAAAATCTAAAAAATTGTAAAAAATACTTTTTTAAGTATAAAAAGGCCCTGCATCTGAGCCCGTTCCCGCAAACATAAGGTCCAATGAGAACGGGCTCAGGTGCAGAGGCCCCTGCACTTAGCGCCGTGTAGGGGTGCCCAAGAGGCCGACATGTGTCCCCCAAAATTCAAAAAAAATACTTAAAATCCGAAAAATTGTAAAAAGTACTTTTTTAAGTACTTAAGCAAAAAATTTTGATTTTTACTTTTATTAAAAAAGTATTTTTAAAAATACTTTTTAATAAAAGTATTTTTAAAAATACTTTTTAATAAAAGTATTTTTTAAAAGCACTTTTTTACAATTTTTCAGATTTTTTTAAGTATTTTTTTGAATTTTTAGAATTTTTTGAATTTTGGGGGACATGTGTCGGCCTCTTGGGCACCCTTGCACGACGCTAAGTGCAGGGGCCGTTGCACCTGAGCCCGTTCCATGTTTGCGGACCTAGGGGTTATGGCTGAGGCCCAATAGCGTCCTTGGAAAAGTTTTTCGTACCTTTTTTTTAACTTGCCTCCTTGGAAAAGCTTTTTTTTTTGAACTTGCCTCCTTGGAAAAGTTTTGCGTTCTTTTTTTTTTTTTTTTTGAACTTGCCTCCTTTGAAAAGTTTTTCGTTCTCTTTTTTTTCTGAACTTGCCTCCTTGCAAAGTTGGAATTGGATTGGCTGCCGTTCAAATGCAAACCATATTCCTCTAAAAATGCAAATCATATTATTTGATGTTGGCCGGCTGAGATTTATTCTGAAAACGTCATGCTCTTTTGTCCCAAATAAAGGCACAAAAGTAAGGAAAACATGGGAACTTCCAAGGACCAAGAAAAATTTTCCAATGAGAGTGTGCATTTCCTTTCCTCCAAAATTCCTACTGAATTTCCTCGTTATGCTTCTCATGAATTTCAAGAGAGATTAAGTGCAAGCCACAAAGGGACATTTTCCATGTGGTTGATCTAACCCATGTTTGAATTACTCCAAACTCCATAGAATTTTCCAATGATAATGTGCATTTCCTAATTCCTACTGAGCTTCCGCGTTATGCTTCACACGAATTTCTAGAGAGATTAGGTGCAAGCCACAAAGGACATTTCCCATGTGGTTGATCAACCCATGTTTGAATTATTCCAAACTCCACAGAAATTTCATAGAAATTCTACGATATTATTCCCTTGTTCCACACTACTATATGAGAAGTTCTCCCATAAGATTCACACTACTACAAAAAGACATATATTAGATATCTCATCACAGACGATTCACCAAAACCATCAGTGTTAAATACAATTATAGACGGTTTAGCTTTAAATATCGTCTGTGTTACTGCCAGCGCTAAAAACTGTCTGAGAAGAAATAATATCACAGACAGTTCATGGTGAGCACCTTTCTTACCAAGAACCGTCTATGATATTGTTTATGATATTGCTAAATATCACAAACGATATTTTATTTAAACTGCTTATGATACTTCACAGACAATTTGTATTAAAAATCGTCTGTGATATGCTTTTCGCCTCATAATCCTCTAAAATTTCATAATCTCCCGTCTAAGTCCGAGTAGGATTCCCTTCCAAGACACCTTTAGTAAAACATACATAACTTTTGTATACGGTGTCTGTTTTCGATGTTCTTATACTCGTTGGAAAGCTAACAACAAACCCAAATAAAAAAATTGATTAGCTTGAACAACCAAAATCGGCCATCTTTAGCCTCAAATTTGCGTCGCAAGTTTTTAGTTTTTGTTTTTGCCAAAAAAATTTATCTTCTTTTCGGAATTTAGGGTTCGCCTCAACCGTAAAGTTGTAGATCTCATTGAAACCTTTCAAACGAGCATATATAAGCCATATAGAACTTTGCTATTTCATCTTTTGAGACTAGCTGTTTACATTGCATCGATATATATATAGTCTTTGGTAATTATGTTTCACAGACGGTTTGTGATTCGAACTGTCTATGATAATTATGTCCTTGACCACTTGGCCCGTCGATCCTCCTGAACCCAATCCCAGCCAATAAAAACCCACCAACCTTCACCCCACGGATCGTAGCTCCACCTCTCCATCCCCGAGTCAAAATTTTTCAACTCCCGCCTCTCTTTCCCCTATAAATACTCACCCGAACCTATCCCCTACCTACTGCATGTGCTCAAAATCTCTCTAGCCTCCTCACCGTCCTCCTCCTCGACCCCACCCCGATGGCCCTTACAAATTAGATGGCACACAAGTCTTCAGGCGACAAGACATCGTGGAAGCAGTTGGCTACCAAGACGGCACTCAAGTCGCCGCCTACAACAGTGGGTGTCAAGGACATCCAACTAATGCACTGCTAGGATCTCTGCTTCTTCTATGTTCTTGTCATGTTTAAGAGTTGGGTTCGTAGGATTAGGAGTGTGTTCTTGCCATGTTTAAGAGTTGGGTTCATAGAATTAGGAGATATGTTCTTGCCATATTCTTGTTGTATTAGATGGGTAATCTTCTCGTTATCTTGTGATGTTGTAATGGTGGATTCTACAGGAGAAGTGACGATCCAGGGTCAATTTGGTTTCGTGCAAATACTACACAAACACAATTCCTCATGCGTCAACTGCTTGTGGCTCTTTTTGGTGGAGATGTTATAAAAAGCATCACATAGTTCTGTGGCATTGCAAAGGGGAAGCTAGGGAATGGTCAAGATATATTGTTCTGGAAAGATTGCTGGGATGGTCACCTTCTTTGTACAAAATACCTGAGATTATACTCATATGCACTTAACCAAGACATTTCGGTCAAAAATTACATGCACTCCACAAAGCCACACATTCTTTATCAATTGCCACTTTCAGAGGAAGCCAACCAAGAATATTTGCAACTGCTAAATTTCACAAATGAAGTTACGGTTAACTATAATATTCCTGATCAGTGAACTTATCTCTGGGGAAATTCCATCTACTCCTCGCAAAAAATGGTACACTCACCAGTTTAAACACTTGAGCACTTCTTCAGTTTTTCCTCTCATCTAGAAAACAGATGCTTGATGAAACTTAAGGTTTTCACTTGGCTCTTAATGATGGAAAGGCTAAACACTAAAGATATGATAAGGAGAAAGAATTTCAACACTGATGGAAACATTATAGTGTGCTCTATGACTTACATAGGGTCAAGACCCTTTGCCATTTCTTCTTTGAGTACATCATAGATTGGGATTCAATGGACCCTAGATATGGATACCCCAACAAAAGTACTAAACATCATATCAGCTTATACAAGATAGCTCTTCATAGAGAAGTTTATCATGGCTGCTTGGCACATTTGGAAAATTTGAAATGAGCTCATCTTCCAGCAGTAGCACAATACCCTAATTGACTGGAAATCAAGAATCAGAACGGAGGCTTCTCTGCTTCTACATAGGGTCAAGATGGCTTCACATCATTTGCTTTCTTCTTGGATTCAATCCATCTGATTTCTCTCCATTAATCCTCTTCTCTTTGTACCCTCCTCTTCTCTCCTATATATTATTATTTTTGTAATATAGCATAGTAGGAGCATCTCCTACTATTTCCCATGAAAAAAATCAAATGAACAAAATAATTTTCAAGATGAATCATATATAAGACTAAACCTAGGAAGTATCAAGTAACACCAATAAGATTTATAAAGAACTAAGAGACTCCATAGATTTTCTAATTGTTGCAATGAAAATTACCAATTTTTTATAATCATAAGTGATGAATTGCAATATGGAGTGAATAGCTATAAAAGTGCAATTTTTCATGTTCTACTCCCACCCAATGCATGTCGCCTTCAACAGTCATTTAAAAACAACAATAAACTAAGGGTGAGTCTACGACTCAGGAAATACAAAGCAGAACAATAAATGAATCCACATCATTTTAACGATTTATGAGCATTTACCATTAACTCATTTTTTCACATCTCATTCTCAACAATTCTCATCTTCATGTCTCAATATCTCATCTCAACTACTCTTAGTGCAATGTAGTACTCATGCTCATGTCTCCTCTGTAGTTTATACCGATATAGCAGAAGGCATACCCATCGATGTCACCATTTATCTCCACCCCGTGGAGGTGCCTACCGAAGTACATTTTTCCTCCATCCCATAGAGATACCTACCAAGTAGCTCTTTCTTAAGAGCATGCCAGAATAGTCAAATAGTTTTACTCATAGCTATTGACTTTCTCACCACTCTAGTTCATAAATAACATGTCATGTCATGTCAAGCCATAAATAATGCCATTTTTCATCATTTTATCACATATCATAATTATCATTAAATTAATATCAGGCTAAACAAAAGACAATCAAATGTATTGCATGACATGAATAATTCAATAATAGTGAGCATTTATTAATCATCATATATCATTCTACTAAGAACTTGCCTTTTTAATTAGTTGTCACAGCCAGTTTGATTAGGAGATGACAACTTACCCGACGCCACTCCTCCTAATCAATTATTCACTCTCAATACAGGCCACAACATTACAAGGCAACAAAAAATGACAAGGCTTCTACACACTTCCAAAATTGACAACTTTCCTCCTTTACCAAACAGTCAACCCCGCTGTCCCGGTACTAAAATTACAATACTTTTAATTACCATATCGAAATATAGCAAACCATACCAATTATAGAATTTACACAAAATTTTCTACAATTTATTAGTTGATCACATGTCTAGATTAATTCATCTAAATGCTTGTTTTTACCGCAGAAGACATATCTGTCATTTTCTGGACAACAGACTTAATAATTTCGTATCTTTTAATCTACACATGCAATTATATTGAACTATAATACTTTTAGGACCTAAAGGAAATTATCTACTACTTTTTATTTATTCCTAAAATTTAATTATGGTATTAAATTAGTCAAATTAATATTTTCCCACGACTATGTCCAGCAGCAACCTGATACTGGACAGCAGCCTTCCAAAATTTATAACTTCTATTCTACTTATCTAAAAATTATGTTCTTAGAATTTTTGAAGACCTTAAGAAATTACCTACAATTTATTAGTTCGTTTACTATTTTTAATCTACTGATTACTACATGCTGCCAAAACATGATAAATTTACCAGATAACAGGATTAAAAATTCATATGTCAAAATCTATCCATCCAATCAACATAAATAAAAATTCCACAGAAAGCTATTGAAATCTTCTACAACTTCAAAGTAGATGAAATTCCCATAATATGCCCATACGTTATCCGTAAAAACAGTAAAACAAAATAGCAGACCAAACCGATCTACTACTCGATTTTCTCCATGAGTATTTGTTATCTCTCTCTAATCTGTATTGTAATATCTAATTAAAAATTATCAAAGCAGTAAGGAAACAACAGATCGTTACCCACAAGACACACTCCTAGATCACAATCTTAGTTCTCACTTTTCCCTTTTCTTCTCCTAACGCTGCTCCTTAATTTTCCCTTGGCTTTCTATTTTGCGCGTAATTAGTCTCCCGTCGCCGAACAGTTGGGCGATTGGACCCTATCGCCCAACGATCGAATGACAGGTGGCCACTCGCCGAACCGTTGGGCAACATTAGTGCAGTCGCCCAACAGTTGGGCAGCATTAATGCAGTCACCCAACGGTTGGGTGATAGATTTTGTCGCCTAACCGTTCGGCGACAGAAGCTTCCAGTCACTAATCGGTTTGGCGACTGGATGGCTTATATAAACAGCGTGGCACCCCCCTCCCCCCGACTGAGCGAAAGGAAGAAAGAGACGAGAAGAGAGGAAAGAAAGGGGGAAAAAGGAGAGGGAGAAAACGAAGAGAGGGGGGAGAAGAAGAGGAGGAAAGGTTCATTCGTGAGGTAAATTTTTTTATCTTCTAGTGTTTTTCTTTGTCATAAGTAAATAGTTTATTTAGTATAAATAATAGTATAAGTAGCACCCGTAGAAAATTGTAGTTGGAGAAAAAAGGAGTAAATCAGAATCTTGTTAATTTATATATAAATAACAACCATAGAAAATTTTAGTCATAGAAAGAAGTAGTAAATTGGGATCTTGTTAATTTATAATAGTATAAGTAGCACCCGTAGAAAATTGTAGTTAGAGAAAAAGTAGTAAATTGATATCTTGTTAATTTGCATATAAGTAGCACGCGAAGAAAATTTAAGTTAGACAAAGAAGTAGTAAATCAGAATATTGTTAATTTATAATAGTGTAAGCAGCACCCGTAGAAAATTTTGTTAGAGAACAAGTAGTAAATCAGAATCTTGTTAATTTATAATAGTATAAGTAGCACCCATAGAAATTTGTAGTTGGAGAAGAAAGTAGTCCGTCAGGGAGAACTAGTGTTGTTTGTGAGAAGTATTGTAGTAGTAGCGGTGTTGTGTCAGTGCATGCGTGACCGACTATTATTCGATGAATAATTAGAAAGTCAGTAAGTTGTAGTGGGCACTCTGGCTGAGTGCATGAGGATGATGAATGATTTATATGGACTAATTAGTACAAGTTAATTAGTATGGACTAATTGACTTAGGTAATTGGTAAAGCTCTGTAGAAGACTGGAGCGCCACTTATAGCATTTCAGATCGCAAGTTAGTGTCAGAGTCGGATAATGCCCGGTATGGAATGCCTCGCCCTTCTGGTTGAATCAGAATAGTGTACTGCATGTTCATTATGGCCTCTGCCTTAGGGAATGCATGACACCTTAACCATGTGATAGTGTAGTTGTTCACGATAGGCGAATGCACAAATATAAATTACAGTACAACAGTACTTGCATATCATGCGATGCAATCTGACTAGTTGCAATATTGGAAACATTTATAGGCGGACATCAGTCATGCCAGGACCCACTACATTGAAAGTACATTATGGTGTTGGCATCGTTCATGAAGGTTCGTACGGTATTGACTTGAGCAGTTTTCTACAAGCCACTCTGGTACACCCGAACAACGATAATGCACGAATCGCATATGTGATGTACTGGCTCACCCACAACTTCTCCTTGGACCCTAAGGTGTGCAGCGTCGTCATACAAGAGCTTTAGAGCCAGTCTCCTATGCAGATTAGATGAGAGTTGAGAAGACTAGTGCGCACGACTATGTAGAAGGGCTTTCTGGAAGGATGCTGGTACCGTGGATACGAGTGTGCTACTTGTGCAAGGATGCCCAAAAGAAGCTGTACTGGGCCCTGCTGATAGATATCATCCGGGTGGTGGGAGCAGCTCAGGCACCCAGCATGTTGGTGAAGAAGAGACTCCAGAGGCCGGTGTTACGAAGGGTGTGGAGGATATTGCTCGTGATGAGGCCGACGCGGTAGACACAGGAGACGAAGATCGGTCACCGCATGATGAGCCTATAGGATAGGCTAATGAAGGAGAGCATAGGGAGTATATAGTGTATCAGCGATGACTAGATGGCCTGGGCTGAAAAGGAAGCTGTATAGAAGGATGATGAGGATAGTTCCGATGATGATGAAGCTTCATACCGCAGGAATGGAACAAATTTGCCGCTGAGGGTGTAGCTGCACATGACGAGCATGAATCACCATGGGAGTACCATGCCATAGAAGTTCGATCGCACTCAATGTTTGCTAATAAGGCATACTTACAGGATGCCATTAAGCTGTGGGCCATGTCTATGCAGTAGACATTTTAGGTCATCAAATTTAGCCAGGAGCAGTACACCATCAAGTGCAAGTAGGCTAGTTGTCCTTGGTGAGTGCACATACGTAGACCGAAGTATGAGACTCACTAGGTTGTCTCGAGGGTGGAGCCACACTACTACGTGCTCGGCAGTGTTTTACCAAGGCATCGTAACCTAACGTCAACCTTCATAGCCAATTTGATGTATGGAGAGATAGTGGAGAAGAAGGATGTGGAGCCCAAGCACATCATGGTAGATATCGAGAAGAAATTCAAGTATAAGATTAGCTACGCGAAGGCATGATGTGTGAAATAGAAGGCTTTGGAAAGATTATTTGGGTTGTTTGAGGCGGCGTACGACAAACTTTCTCGTATGCTTCGGGTGCTGAAGGACAGAAACTCGGGCACGTACACTGCTTTGAAGGACAAGCCATCTACAAAGTCACCAGGTTTTACGGTATTGCAGAGGACCTTCTTAGCCTTTGGTGCCTACATCGAGGCTTTAAGGCATATGCTGCCTATGATCTCAGTTGATGGGACCTTTTTGACCAGAAAATACAAGGGGTAGATCCAAATGGCCATTGATGTTGATGGCAACAATCAAATTCTATCGTTGGCTATTGCATTTATCGATAGTGAGAATTACAACAGCGAATTGTGGTTCCTTCGATATGTGAAGGTGGGAGTTGTTAAAGCTCATCCTGGTGTATGCGTAATCCATGATAGCCATGCTGGGATGTTGAAGGCCATCAGAACACTTCAACAAGACCTCGAGGAGCTATTTCCTTGGCTGGATATGAGGAGCAGATGGTGCATTCACCATCTGGGGCCAACTTCTTCAAGCAGTTCCCGAAGCAACTGTTGGTGAAGCTATTCAAAAGGCTGGCTATACAGAACTAGCAGTGTAAATTTAACACTTTATGGGCATTATTAGATGAGCACAACAAAGAGCACGTGGACGAGAGGAACAAGAGACCGGCCATTGCTGGGGCGACACAACCTGAATGCCTCACACCACTTCCAGAGTCTGAACCTGCTAGTCTGAGAAGGAGGACCTCGAGGAATATCAAGTGCTTCTCCCACTGGATCAAGGCTGAGTCATTGGAGAAGCGGTCCCTGCTGCACGACACAGGAGGCACAAGGTATGGCATAAAGAAGGGTCGGTTGCACACAATGTACGTGATGGGCAACACGAAGCATCGTTTCGATGTGCTCCTCCGAGATAGAGCCAGATTTGGGATGGCTCATTCTCTTGTCACCCACAAAATATGCCTTGAAGATCATGTCAACTAACCTAGCTATATGTGCAACAAGCCAAAGCTCTTACACAAGCCATGCTCTCATGTACTCACCGCGTGCGGGATTGTGCACATGGACCCTTCAAACTTTATGTCCGAGTACTTCTTCAAGGAAAGGATGGAACAGGCGTGGTGTGGCGAGCTTAGGGGCTTTAGGGTTATGGGTAACTTTACCACCTTGGATATTGCAAAGAGGAACTAGATTCTGAATATTGACATGATGAAGAGTGGGAAGGGCCATCGACAGAGTCGTATGATTACCAATGATATGGACGAAACGTAAGCCAAGGCATTGGATATGAGGGCCACACAGCCAGATGATGCAAGGCACTTGCTGAGGAGTAGGCACACTGGTATGGTTTGCGGTACCACTTCTTCAAGTGTACAAAGTGAGACCAATACTAAAAATCGATATACATTGTCATATGTACTTCGTTAATTACTACATTTGATGTACGTAGTGTCGTAGCACCTATATCATATGTTGCTTGTAATGTTTATTTAACTGTTGTGGTACTATCCCATTTTCATTTTATGTATGTAGTGTCGTAGCACATGTATCGTACATTGCACATACTGTTTATGTAACTGTTGTTATACTATCCCTTTTTCATTACATCTCAAAGTAGTGTCCTTGAAACCTATTACTATTTTGTTTGTTTATTTACAAGTTAAATTTACTCCTGTTGTACATTTGTTGTTTTATTTGTGCGTATGTGCTAACTTGAAGTTGTTTCGCAGGTATGACTTGTCACCCTTGAGGACTGAAGTTGCCTTTCGGCCTCTTGGAGAAGCACATCGACCATCTACATCATGTGTCACATCATGTCCCACATCCTATGGACGCGGTCGACACGATTGAGTTGGGGGTGATTGCACGTGGACACCTCGAGTGGCTTGGAGGCTAGACCCACACTAGACAGATAGATTCGCATCTCGGTAGCACTATCTTCTCGGCATATGTACGTTTTGTACTAACCTTTTTTTGCTTCATAGACTCACTGCCGGTCTACTACCTCTCACCCGGATGGTGCAGGGCACGGATGAGGACGAGCTAGCACCACCTATGGTTGACGATGATGGAGACGTCCATGAGCGATCACGACGCTTTCCGTTCGATCCCTCCCTGCTAGTAGCTCTCGTGGACCAGTGGCGGCTGAAGACTCACACTTTCCATCTTCCATTCGGGAAGATGGCCCATACCTTACAGGACGTCTCCCTGCTGCTTGGCCTCCCTATCGCGGGAGATGCTACCTTCCCGCAGGAGGCCCTAACCGACTAGCGCAGCAACCTTCTGGTGAGGTTTGGTAGAGTCCTTCCACCTGTGGCCCTAACCGGGTACTACATCTTCCCGAAGGCACAGTGGTAGGGCCTGTCCTTGCGGTGGCTGTTGCAGTTTTGGGTATGCGTTTGACGCCCTTCTAGTTGGGAGCGCGGTGCTCTCCTTTCCATACTATGGTCTAACTAACTTTTTGCTTGCTTGTACTAACTTATTGTGGCTATTTGGTTGGGTGTTGTTCACCAGCAACCATGGCGACATCGTCAATGCGTGGCTTGTCGCGTACGCTAGGGCCATCACTGATGGGGAGGCCTCCCAGATTAGCTAGGGTTCAGCCACACTTGCCGCCACCTATCACGGCTTGTGCAATGTGTGCTACAGGTCGAGGCCGAACTCTATCCTCATGGGGTGTTTGCTCCTACTGCAGCTGTGGTCATTCAAGCGCTTTAGCCTCGAATAGCCCCTATTGGATGAAGGCACTCCCTATAGGCAGGAGATGTACCACGGGGACAAGGTGGACCGTCCGACTATGGGCTCTCTCTGGTGCCAGTGACGGGTACGTACTCTGTCTTGCGAATAATTTTTTCATATAATTGATTGTTCTATGTAACAGTTTATGTTCCTTGTAGGTATAGTTCGCGCACGTGTAGGTGACACGGGTGTACGAGCCGTTCATGGAGCAGTTCGACCGCCTCACAGCATATGACATGTGCTAGGAGTTGTACTCCCATCAGGAGTTAGAGGCCCGCGCTCCTCACGGCCTATCCTCGCTGTGCTTGTGCGACCAGGACTACTGGCTTACCAGTAGGGCATTGTGTTTGACGCCTTCATCGAGGACTACGCGGTGAATCGTGTGATGCACCAGTTCAGCGTACGCCAAGTGATTCCAGTACCAGTCGGGTGGCCTATGCCCAACAACGTGCACTGGTGAGTAATCAGCACAGATGTGCATTTTTTTACTAGCGTCTCGTACGCACGACTTATCACTACATGTTACGTCTTGCAAGCACTGTAGGATATAGAAGGTTTTTTTCCTACGATTGGGAGGGTCGAGTGGTCCTAATTTCGGAGGGTGAGGCGTGCATTTTATAGCCTACAGGGGACACAGCATGCTTTCTTACACAGTGGGTCATGTGCTGCCCCTCTGTTGGTGTAGGGACATATGCAAGTTCTTCAAGTCCAAGGAACATCCTTAGGTTTACGTTAGGGTTTATAGATCGACATGATAACACTGCACATCCTCAGCTTTTTAGACCGAAAAGACAGGACTATGCAAAGTATGATGTCACAACTCGCTGTAAAGTAAGACGTGACAACACTCTGTCTCACCAACTTTTCAGACCGACTTGATAACACTGACCTCTCGGCTTTTTAGACCAAAAAGAAAGGACTCTGCAAAGCAAGATGTGACAACATTCTGCCTCGCCAACTTTTCAGATTGACTTGACATGACCTCCTCGACTTTTCAGACCAAAAAGAAAGGATTCTGCAAACTTAGACATGACAACACTCTGCAAAGTAAGACGTGAAACATTCTGCCTTGCCAGCTTTTCAAATCGACATGACAACACTATACCTCCTCAACTTTTCAAACCGACAAGACAGGATCCTACAAAGCAGGACGTGACAGCTCCTTGCAATGTAAGACGAGATAACACTCTGCCTCACCAGCAGCTTTTCTAAAAGACAAGGCAACACTCTGCCTCACAGCCTACTCACATGAAATTAACCACACCATGACAACCATTTCGCTTATAAAAGGAGGTGGAAGAGATCTAGGAGAGAACACTACACAACCAAACCCAGCACTACACCATGTCGGGATGGACAAGAGGCAGAAGAAGCAATGCGACAAGATGATGAAGCAATGAGAGGAGACTCACAAACTAACAAGGTCTACTACGGCCTATGATGAACAAGCAAGGGCTGCTGCGGCCCGGGACGAATAGGTAGAGCGTACCAAGAGGGCATCTCCCTGCAATGATGCCCCTGTACCAGCAACCCCGTCCTAAACGTTCCAAGCAAGCATTAGCTACAACACCCGCCCAAGGGGGAGACGACGCCCTCTGTTGGTGCAGGGACCCATGCAAGTTATTCAAGTCTATGCAACGGCTCAGCCTGGGCATGCATTACTGGGCTTGCGTAAACTACTCATCTGACTATCCCGACTGCCATTAGGACACAAACAGCTATTGGCAACCGGTAAGGACCATATTTTTCTTTCAAAGTATGTACTAACAACCTCTCCCATGTACCTATAGAGCCCGAAACCGCTATGTGGCTACCACAAGTGGATGATCTAGAGATCCACCCACATTACCAGTGGACTCTCAACTATGAGGAATGGAATCTCAAAAGGGCCTGTGAGATCTGAGAGGAGTGTCGCAACGACGAGCAAACTGAGCGTATATGTCGGGAAATAAAAACTCATCTCGAGGCACACATGCGCAGGGAGTGTGAGGGTCGCAGGAGGGAGCGCGAGAAAAAGAGAGAAATGGTGGGCAAGGCCAAAGAGGCCGTTGAGGAGTTCAACATCGAGCTTGCAAGAAGAAAAAATGGCCCCGGTCCACACAAATAGGTCGGGGTTCTGAACTAGTCCTCCAAATATCGAATTTATTTCCATTCCAGAAAGGCGCATATGTATCATAAGAGTACTTCGATTTGTTGCATCGTGCATGATGTTGTTTTTTATGCATGTAACCAAACCCTGTACGCCATGTTATTCCCAACTTTATTGCAAAGTCTATTTTAATTCGCAACCTCAAATTTTATTGTCTTTTCACATTCAATTCTTCGCGTACCAATGCATCTAATAACATGAAAATACGAGTTATGGAAGTATGCACAAAATGTCTACGCATCTTTTATCAGCGGTACTGTCTAGCATATATCCATCCTTGTGCCTTATGTTGTATCACACAATTCATATATTAGTCATTTTTTCATAATGCAGTACGTATCACTTCTACGACAAGCACTCGAATTCCGTTGATTTTGGCGTTGACAATGAACCATTTTTCATGCTGATGAGCTGATCGACCTTTTAGAGGCAATGAACAAGGACAATTAACCGATTACTTCCCAGAATCATGGAGATTGAAGTATATAGTACTTTGGTTCAAAACTAAATACAAGGCAAGGATGGACCTAAGCCCTTTTTGTATTGACTTCTAAAAACCACATTTCTACAAGTATCATACCAAATTTTCTAACGGAGTGTCTTTTTAATGTAAGATCTACTAGTCAGTTATATTAGACACTATAGTGACTTTATTTATATCGGCCAAAATTGCACACAAGTGTCTCTCTCCGTATGACTTCTTAAAGCTATTATTATTCATAAGCCAAAACTAAAAACCATCAGCAAAAAACTAATATGAACGACCCTAAGTTGAGATATTGACAACCATATGACTATATTCTTCCTCTCATAAAATAAGAAAGAAATCAAAATGGTTAATACTTAATATTCTACAGAAGGCATAAAGAAAAAATAAATAAAATTCAGTGTTGCTACGCCTACTGGGAAACAGGCCAAAAAAAAAAAGAATCAGCAATGGAGCTTTTATACATGGAGAGCAGCTTCTCTACAAAATTTCTATAAACCAAGTATTTTCCAATCAGTGTGAATGATTTCATTTCGAAAAAGAATGAAGCTATTTTACTTGTTATTACGCACGTAGCGATCCGTAAAGATATATCCACACTCCCAGGTAGAACATGTCGATGACTTCTGACTTCAACAGTAAAATCCATGCAGCACCTGCTCAACCATCACTCTAGACCGGTTCAACCATCAAAATGCGCTACCTAGAACCTCCAAATAAGCATCTAATCATGTGAAAAGTGTGACAACATCCCTTCTGTATCCCCTAACTATCAACATCCGTGGGACGTTCTCTACAAGCATATCCATGTATTCCATGTAGCAGTAGGCTGGGTGGTTCAGTGGTGGCGGTGGGAGGCTCACTAGCACCACAGCTGCCATCCTGGAGTGCCTTAGTATCATGGCATTCAGCTTCAGCATTGTGTAGAGGAATTTCTCGACCTTCTGTTCATTAACCACAACTTGCTTGCCACCCTCCATCAAGGGGCGCCCTTCTCGTTGCGCAGTTTCCTTCATATCGGAAATGTATGTTCTGATTCTGTGCTGTGCACATGTATATGCTTCTTGAGGGTCATCCTTCTTAGAACCACCACCGCTCTCTGCATGTGCTTCCCATGACTTCATAGTCACGACGATAACCTCAGCTTGCATCCTAAGATCGTACAAGAATTTTTTGACATCAGCCTTTAGCTCCTCAGCTTCAGTGTCCTCTTCAGCTATGCAGAAGACCTGCATCTTACATCTCTCAAAGCTTTCTTTGGTGAGTAGGAGCTGTGACAACAGAAGCATTAATCCTCCATCCCTCACGATCCAGTATAGGTCGATGGTCCCAAACTGTCTCTGGTACTCATTAGGCCACTCATCCAGTCCTTTCACAATGACAACAGCCTTGCTAGCAATAATGCAGTCATTTACTATGCTGACAAATGCCGATGGTATCTGTGTCAGATTCTCGCGACGCCAGATTTCAGGGTAACGCATCACAACAATGTTTGGCTTCAAGTTGCCTAGGCCCATTGTCTGAACAATGCTGCGAAAACCGTCAGACATTGAGGGTGCTACAATGATCTCTGCAACACCCTCGCAGCGCTTGTAGTCAATATAAGTGCTTAGTTGACGGCAGGCCGTCTTTGCATCCTCAACAGATTCATGGTAGTCACCATCAATTATTGACACAAATATCGACATACCACGGCCCTTTTTCTTCATGCAATTGGCAAAATCCGCAAGTTTTGGATGGCATGGGACATTTTCTGGAAGTTTACCCCAAGGGCGGCAGAATATGAGAGGAATAGGGTACCAATTCTTAGGATGAACTTGATTTGCTGCAAGAAAATTGGTCAGAATTATATAACATGGTGCTTACAATACTGGTGAGGATTGTTTAGTTGCTATGGAAAAAAAAATTGTACCTCCCAGCGATCGAAGACTTCGCAGAGCCAATTGAAAGTATGCACTCTTAAATCCATCTCCCCAGTCCCCAGCCTTTCCTTTTAAGCTGACATAGTAGTAGATGAGGCTTGCAAGGGCAAGGGAGACCACAGTAAACGTCCAAGATATCATAAACATGATAACTGGAATTAAGAGGAAAAATCATCTGTCAGTAGACTGCACCTTCATAACATATTCAATTCAACTTAAGGATAGCCCCAACTCCAACACAGAATCTTTGCCAAAAATACATAAAATCATTTCATAAGCATAAATTTCAGAATTTATAAACACTTCATTAGCTGCTCATCATTATAATGTCCATAATTTGTGTAAGTATATGAATGGGCAAGCATACCAATACAAAGCAATGCACCAATGAGAGAGAGGCTCCAATGGTGAAACTTCCATCGAGGACGCCAACTAGGAGCATCGAGGAGGTCAAGCAGAAAGCATGACAAGTTCACACCAGCATAACATAGAAGGAAAAACATAGTGATAGTGGGTGTAATTAGATCTAAGTTCCCAATCGCAACACAACCAATACAGATGAAGCTTGTAAACAGAGTTGCCACGTGAGGCTCTGACCCTTCATAAGCCTTAAAATAATTAAGAACAGGAAGAATGTCATCATTTGCTATTGCTGCAAGTAACCTGGGAGCCCCTGTCAGACTCTGTAGTGCTGCACCTAAAGTGGACAGAATGATACCAATGTAAATTACTGCTGGAGCAGGCCAAGCAACTGTAGCAGTAAGAAGCCTGCATATGTTAAGCATGTTTGTGAGCTGACCACATGGGACAAAAGGTAGTTTTACCAACTTAAAGCATTCAAGCTGTCAACTATTTCGAAATTTCATAATAGCAGATTATAGTGTCACACTTGCATAAAAACATGGGCACTTACTCACTAGGTTCATACATGATAAGTTCCTAGTTGTTTGAAGTAATCATAAAAACCATCTGCTGCAATTTTTCCCTTTAAATTTCAGATGTGAAGAAAAGGCAATATGGCTGATTGTTGTGAAGCCATGAATATGTATATTTTTAGCATCATATGCAGGTCTTTCTTTGACAGAACCAACCAAGACAAAAATGGCAGCCAAAATAAATTGTGTGCAGAATTCCAATAACCACTAAAATTTGTTGGCAATGGCACTCCAACAAGTTCGGCAGGGGGATACAGCAGTGATAAATAGGGAGAAAATAATATTTACCAAAATTGATGTGATTATTGATTATCTACTAATAGGGCCTATTCTGCAATTCCAAAATTTTAGCTTCCTTTTAGCCAAAGTGCAGTAGAATAGCTGAAACCACAAGGCATGTAAGGGCATCTCCTGCAAGAGGTGCTTGGGAGAGAGATTATGCCACATCAGCAAGCATCCGTCTAAGAGCACAATCCTCCAATGCAAACACCTCTTCTTATAGGTTCTTAGTTCCACAAGCTTAAGGGCCCGTTTGTATTAACTTTTACTGATAGCTTTTGGTTTTGGCTGATGAATAGTACTGGCTGATAGAAGCGGTTTATAGAAGTTAAAGCATTCGTATTGGCTTATGGCTTTTGGCTTTTTGTTGAGTACATTATGTGAGAAAAAGAATAAACGATGATGCAACGAAAGGCACTACAACATTCATATCATCATGCGACTTACGGAATTGTGACATAATAAAATACAAAATGCGTTACAATATGCAAAAGCGCAAAGTAGTGGCTGATAGAAACGGCCTATAAAGCTGGGGCATTCGTATTGGATTTGGCTTCTCTAAACAGAAATCAAAAGCCAAAACTAATACGAATAGACCCTAAGATACCATAAGCACCTCATAGCTTCAATGCAAGAGTATCAACCAATTCATGACATCACTATTTAGAAGATAATTCATTTGATAGGAAAAAAAATTGAGGATTGCATTGTTCTTTTTGGCTCAGGCTTTGGCTTATCACTTGCTACTACAGTAACCAGCTTTTTAATAGTATGTCTTTTCAACGCAGAGTCTACAGGTAGATTGTAGTAGACACTATACTGAGTTCAACTATACTGACCAAAATCGCATGCGACTGTTTCCCTCTGTGTACTGTCTCTCGCGATCAACCATAATTCAATATGCATAAGGCCATCTCTCAATGCAGATGCTTGGAGGGGTGTTTAAGGTAAAAAAACCCTGTGGTCATGCACGGGAAGATAGCGTCATTGAGCATCCTTGGAGTCATTGTTTCACATGTTTAGCTGCGCTCGTTGAGCCATGTGGTCCGCGTTGTTAGCTTACCATGCGACGCCTCGCTTCTAGTCCACATGCATACATGAAGACCAACACCTCGTTTCTAGTCTACATGCTAGCCAGGAGATTTGCTTTCCCATTAGCTTTTGGCTAGCTTTGCACGACACCCTTGTAATATATATATATATATATATATATATATATATATATATATATATATATATATATATATATATATATATATATATATATATATATATATATAGTATAAATAACAGGGGCATCATGGTGTCTGAGCACCAAATCTCTCTGCCTTTGGATTGCTTTTAGATGTGTGCTAGTGTGATTGAGACTTTCCATCCATGATTAAGACTTTCCATCTATGATTGATTTACCATGCATGATATGTTATATACCATTACACTAGCACGTATCTAAAAGCAATCCAAAGGCAGGGAGGCTTGGTACCCAGACACCATGGTGCCCAAGCTCCATGATTAAGACTTTCCATCCATGATTGAAACTTTCCATTCATAATTAAGACTTTCCATCCTGATATTATATATCATTGCACTTGCACGCATCTAAATGCAATCTAAAGGCAGTGAGGTTTGGTGCCCGGGCACCCTGGTGTCCCATTTCAGCGTCCTATATATATATATATATATATATATATATATATATATATATATATATATATATATATATATATATATATATATATATATATATAGGACGAGTGTTTCGTGTTTCATGCACCCAGGTGCCTAGGCACCCATATCAATACCCGTTGATTTGCTTTGAGATTCGCAACGTTTGATGTGGGTATCTTCATATACCCATAAAAAAAGTATATTTGAGATGTCAAACTCCGAAAAAAATTAAATTCAACTTCAGTTTAATTAGTTTGAACTATTTTTATGGTATATACTCACTGCAGTCGCATTGAACTCAAAAGTAGTTCAAACTAGTTTGAACTGAGTTCAAAACTTACTTATCATAAATATATCAAGGGTATAAAACATTTTCATACCCAAACTCAAAAAAGTTATCAATCATACACGTGTATCGGACGGTTCTTGATGTGGGTGCCTAGGCACACAGGTGCCTTATGTAATTTTCCTATATATATATATATATATATATATATATATATATATATATATATATATATATATATATATATATATATATATATATATATATATCCCTGGTGTACCAATGAATTAGCTAAGTGCATCATTTTTTATGAGCCTTCATAGTATCAGAGCCTCCTCTCCGAGCAACTTTTTCTCCCACCTACCACCCTTCCTCTCATCTAGCTATGGGCGACTCTGATGATGGCACTGGCGACACCACCGTTAAGGCTGCCCTCTAGGCACAGGTCGTTGCTCTGGCTAAGCATAAAGACCATGGTTCCAATCACTCTCAATCTCCATGCTGCTAACTACTCCCAATGGCAAGGCCTCTTCAAGGTTTCCCTATGCAAATATGCACTCGACAACCACGTCAAGGATGCTACTACTTCTTCCTCCAGTGCACAGTGGAAGCGCCTCGACGCTCTGGTCCCCTCATGGATTTACGGATCCATATCCACCGAGTTTCTTGACATGGTGATGGCCTCGGACACCACCGGCTGTGTTGTCTGGACAAACATCGAGGGCTTGTTCTGCAATAGCGCTGAGACTCATGCCATTTATTTGGAAATGGAGTTTCAGAGCCTCATCCAGGGTGCTATGTCCATCTCGGATTACTGCCGCAAGTAGAAAATCCTAGCTGATGCCCTCGGTGCTGTTGATCAACTAATTAGTGACAAAACTCTCGTCCTCAGCACCCTCCGTGGACTAAACGAACGGTACACCTTCATGCGTACACTTCTGTCCATGCAGAGACCATTTCCCACCTTCCTGGAGACTCGTTCTGCTCTCATACTCGAGGAACTGAAGAAAGCTTCCGAGGTTTCGCAAGCCTCTGCCTTCATCACCTCCTCCGGCGGCGGTACCGGTGGCGCCTCCAAGGGTGGCGGCACCAACAAGACTCATACCAACAACTCCAACCATGGATTGGGAATGGTAGCAACTTCTCCAACAATCACCGTCGAAACCATGGAAACGGTCTTGGGGGTGGCGGCAAGGGTTTCACACCTTGGCCCTCGCTCCGGCATCCATGGGCCGACTCCATCCACATGTGGTCGAACCAGGGACTGCACTGACCCTCTCGGCCCAAACTTCTCGATGTGTGCCCTACTGGTGCACCAAAAGCGTTCACCGCTTTGTTCCCACCGCAACCCCATTTCCCGAGACAA
Source organism: Dendrocalamus latiflorus (assembly GCA_017311315.1). Classification (NCBI taxonomy): domain Eukaryota; kingdom Viridiplantae; phylum Streptophyta; class Magnoliopsida; order Poales; family Poaceae; genus Dendrocalamus; species Dendrocalamus latiflorus. The sequence goes on along the minus strand of CM029663.1, from coordinate 49,733,217 downwards.
CCATGGGCTGGCACGCCATAGGCTGGAGTGTCAGGCGCAACATGGCTAGGCGCGCCATGGCACGACACGTCATGGCAGCCACCCACCCCAATTGCCACTTCGTCTACTTCATCACCATCATGGGACCAAAACCAACTTGTACACACTTTCAACACCATGACACTCACACCGCCATCCTCTTCCGAATGGTTCATGGACTCTGGTGCATCTGCCGACATGACATCGGAGCATGGTAATCTCTTCTATCTCGAATTTTTCTTCCGCTACATCTCCTCATGTCATTGTCGGTAATGGTTCCTTTCTTCCCATTACCAATACCAAACACGCCTCTTTTCACTCTCCTGCCCACTCCTTTCACCTAAACGATGTGCTCGTTACACCTAATCTAATTAAAAATCTCATTTCCGTTCATCAATTTACTTTAGATAATCATTGTTCTGTCGAATTTGATCCTGATAGTGTTTCAGTAAAGGATCTTCGAACCAAGAACGAGATCATTAGGTGCAATAGCTGCGGTGACCTCTACCCATTTCAGTGGCCGCCCCCCAACTCCATGCGCTCTCACCACCGCTACCACCTCATTCGCTACCATGTGGCATCAACTTCTTGGACATCTCGGACGTCAAGCTTTGTCACATTTAGCTAGCTCATCTCTTATTCCATGTAATAAAAATATTCCAGATGATCCTTTATGTCATACTTGTCAACTTGGCCGACATGTCTGCTTACCTTTTTCTTCTTCGATGTCTCGAGTAAACAAAGTTTTTGATTTAATTCACTGAGATCTTTGGACTTCTCCAATTTTGTAACGCCCTAGGGTCCAAACCGACTCAGACCTAACCACATTCTGGATAGGTCATGCACACGTAGCAACCCACTTGCACTTTTGTCCTCGCTTCGCGCAAAACGGTTAACCGGGGGTGCTATCATTGAAACTCCTACGCTTATATGTAAGTGCTTCTCAAGGTAAGCTAGCAAGGTGGGACTAACCCAAAAATTCATGTGCACACACACATGGGCCAACATGGGCCAGGGTGTCACATACACGCCCCCTCAAAGAACCCGACGTCCTCGTCGGACCAACATACCCACATCGGGGCAAATGATAAGGATCTCCCCTTTTGGCACATGTCCGTGCGTTCAGGATCAGCACATATGCCATGCCGTGTGTCCACTCCGGGCCCACACGCGCCATGCGCCCCTGACCCGCACGCGCCCATGTAACCACGAGAGTCGGCTCTGATACCATTTGTAACGCCCTAGGGTCCAAACCGGCTCAGATCGAACCACATTCTGGATAGGCCACGCACACGTAGCAACCCACTTGCACTTTCGTCCTCGCTTCGCGCAAAACGGTTAACCGGGGGTGCTACCATTGAAACCCTAGGCTTACTCCCTCCGGTTTCCTAAAGGATGTCGCTGTAGGGTGGGAAGCAAAGTAGCTAAAAGGAAGTCGTTTCACCATTTTGTGACCGATCCGGGCTAAAATGCCCCTGCATGCATGCAAGCATTAGTGGGTATGCTTCGTCTCCCACGCATGCAGCTGTTGGAGCTCGCGTGCGCCGCGCATGCTGCCGCCCTCCAGCTCCATTTAATCCGCTGCACCGTTAGGCTCCCAGCTGGTGTCCTTGCGGCGCCATTTCGCTCCTTGCTCGTCTCCTCGCCGCGCCGCATCGCTTGCTCGCCGGCGCACCTTTGCGCAGCAACGAAAATATGAAAGGGAAAGCGCGACGGGAAAAGAAGTCCACCCCAGGCCCCAACCACGATGCCATGCAAAAACAGCACCATGCAAAAAATATTTAGGCAACCTGGGATTCGAACCGTGGTTGCATTACATGCAGCGTGGGCTAGTAACCAATTGAACAAGTAGACATTATTGATGAGAGATGCTCCTTCATGCCATATAATATGGGGAAAATAGGAAACGTACACCCTAATTAATCACTCCTTGGTATGTGAAATCATGTCCAAAACGACATTCTTTTGGAAACTGGAGGGAGTATATGTAAGCGCTTCTCAAGGTAAGCTAGCAAGGTGGGACTAGCCCAGAAATTCAAGTGCATACACACATAGGCCAACATGGGCCAGGGTGTCACAAATTCTTAGTGTCTCGAGCTACAAATATTACCCAGTTATTCTTGATGATCATATCCACTATCTCTAAACATTTCCTCTTCGCTTCAAGTCAGATGTTTTTACCGTTCTCTCCAATTTTCTTGCCTATGCCACCACTCATTTTCACATGCCTATCTGTAGCATTCAGTGTGACAATGGTGGCAAATTTGATAACATCACGGCATGCAAATATTTTTTATCCCATGGCATCGCACTCTGCATGTCATGTCCTCATACTTCTCAACAAAATGGCAAATCTGAACGTGTAATTCGGTCTACCAATAATATTCTCTGTTCCCTTCTGTTCCAGGCCAGCCTCCCTCCAGTGTATTGGGTTGAGGCTCTTCACGCTGCCATCTATCTTCTAAACCGCCAACCTTCTAAAACCCTTAATTTCGACACCTTGTACCACGCTCTCTTTGGCACACCACCATCCTATACACACCTTCGCTTTTTTGGATGACGCTGCTACACTAACATCTCTGCCACAGTTGCGCACAAGCTTGTGCCCCGTTCTATCCAGTGTGTATTTCTTGGGTATCCTGAACATCACAAATGTTACCAGTATCTTGATCTCTCTACAAACCACATCATCATTTCTCACCATGTCACATTCAACGAAAACTCTTTTCCTTTCGCCGAACCCCCAACCCCCCTACCCCTCCTGATTTTGATTTTCTTACTGAAATCATCACCACTGCGCTGGCCTCTGTTCCACCACCCTTTTTCCCCGGTGCATCCAGCACCAGCACACTCCACCACCTCGTCACATGCCCAGTTTCCACTGGCCGCCGAGCCTATTGTCCCTATGATAAATGAACATCCTATGACTACCCGCGCAAATACTGTTTTTGTCAACCCACCTAGCGTCTAAACCTCAATGTCATCCCTCCATCTCATATTCCCAAAACCTATCGCGCCGCTCGTAATGATAACCATTGGTGTGCGGCTATGCAAAGCGAGTTTGACGCCCTTCAAGCAAACAACACTTGGGATCTTGTCCCTCCCCCTGGCGCTAACATTATCATTGGCAAATGGATATTTCATCACAAGTTGAAGCCTGACGGCTCCTTGGATCGCTACAAAGCTCGTTGGGTCCTGCGTAGTTTTTCTCCAAAACCCGGAGTTGATTTTGATGAGACTTTTAGCCCAGTTGTCAAACCAGCTACTGTTCGCACTGTTCTCACACTTGCTTTTGTCTAATGACTGGCCGATCCACCAACTTGATGTGAACAACGCCTTTCTAAATGACACCTTATCCGAAATCGTTTACTGTCAACAACCTTTTGGTTTCGTTGATACAGCACGAAGCTCTCATGTCTACCGGCTAAACCGATCTCTATATAGCCTTAAACAGGCCCCACGAGCCTGGTTCAGCCATTTTGCTACCTTTCTTTTATCCCTTGGTTTCATCGGGTTTAAAGCTGATCCGTCCTTGTTTATCTATACTCGTGGCTCCGATGTTGTCTACCTTCTTCTTTATGTCAATGACATTGTTCTCATAGCATCCAACCCAACACTTCTTCGGTGGACAATTGATTCTCTTCATAGTGAGTTCTCCTTGAAAGATCTTGGTAGCCTCCACTTCTTGTGACGGTTTCTTTTTGTCCCAGCACCATTACATTACAGACATTCTCGATCATGCAGGCATGACTAATTGCAAACCCTGTACCACGCAGGTTGACATGAGCTCTAAACTACCCTCCTCAGGTGTTCCCGTCGAGAACACCACCTACTAACGGAGCATTGCAGGTGTGCTCCAGTATCTAACATTCACTCGCCCAGATATTGCGTGTGCCGTGCAGCAGACCTGCCTTCATATGCATGATCCACATGAGCCACAATACAACCTTCTAAAGTGCATACTATGCTATCTCAAAGGCACCATTGGTCATGGCCTACAGCTACACCGAACTACACCAACAACTCTCACCACCTACACTAACGCCGATTGGGCTAGGTGCCCTAACACTCGCAGGTCCACCTTTGGCTATGGCATATTCCCTGGAGATAATCTGGTGCCTTGGTCATCCAAGCAATAACATACAGTGTCTCGCTCCAGCGCCAAGGCCGAGTACCGCGCCGTCATCGAGTCATGTTGTCTCCGCCAACTTCTTTTGGAGCTACGTCGACCCCTTCAGCAGGCCATGGTCATCTTCTGCGACAACATCAGTGTAGTATATCTCTCAACTAACCCCGTTCAACATCAAAGGACGAAACATGTTGAGGTAGATCTGCACTTTGTACCGGAACGCGTCGCTCTTGGTGAAGTCCGTGTGCATCACGTCCCCATCAACTCCTAATACGCTAACATCTTCACCAAAGGGCTCTTGACGGTGACTTTCAAGGAATTCTGCTCCAGCTTGAACGTCCATCCCGCTTCCATTCCAATGCAGGGGTGTTAGCTTACCATGCGACGCCTCACTTCTAGCCTGCATGCATGCATGAAGACCGACGCCATGCGATGCCTCGCTTCCAGTCTGAATGCATACATGAAGACCGGCACCTCGTTTCCAGTCTACACGCTAGCCAAGAGATTTGCTTTCCCTTTAGCTTTTGTCTAGTTTTGCATGACACCCTTGTAATATATATACACACACACATATATGTATGTATGTATGTACGTATGTATATATGTATGTATACGTATGTATGTATGTATATATATGTATATATCACTGGTGTATCAATGAATTAGCTAAGTGCCATTTCTATGAGCCTTCACACGTGCATGGGACGAGCAAGTCTTGAATGGTTCTCTATATATACACTAGTTCTACACTGAATGGCTCATGCAATCTTTGTTTTTTGGTACCATCGAATGGATTCTGTTCCAAATAGTGGTTTCATGAATTGTTTGATGTTGGTGCATGGAGTCGGGAGATGCTTATATGGGATCTTAAGCTTGTAGAACTATCTAACCATCTATAAGGAGAGGTGCCTGCATTGAAGGATCGGGCTTTTAGACGGATGTTTGTTGATGTGGCACCCCCCCCCCCCCCACCCCCCCCCCAAAAAAAAGGTAATGGTCCATGGTGTCGCCAAACTCAGGAGCTAAATGTATCAACCACTAGGGAACATGCTGACAACAATGAGAAATCAAGAACATCGGTGATATGCTGCCAAGAAAGCTCAGACCTGTCAGTTAAAAGCTCTTCCCTTGTAGCCAAGGCTCCAAACAGAAACACAGACAGTAGATACATCACAGTAGTTGAAAGGGTAGCATGTAATGTTCCAACTGGTATTGAACGTTGTGTGTCTTTCAGTAAAGCAGAACGGTTCGAACCAGCCATGATTCCTGTAACAGCTGGGAAGAGGAGACCTAACAATGCACTGAAAGAAAAATAGAAAACTATTAGCAAGTGCACATTGAATATATAGAATAAAGAAACATACATAAATTGCAATTATTTATTACATCACTAATTGGAATATTTTTAACTACGAGCATCAGCAGAAAAAAAAAAGCACGCACTTAAAATCCCAATAAATAGACCCATTTGGATCAGGAACTCCAGCATTGTTTGTGGATTGGTACTCTGAACTCCAGTTGTCTCTAAGTGTTGTTATACTCAACCCAGTGATCCGCTCTAGTAGGAAAAACATCAACAATTTAGCACAAAATGTGTTCTTGAGAAAAAAGGGCACAAAATAAAGAAAACTCAACACAATAATAGGCAAAGGGCTACTTACTTGAAGCGTTAGGCCTTGGTGCAATAAACACACCAATGTAAATGCAGAGTATTGAGAAGAGGACTGCTATTAAGAAAGCAGGTGCGACCTTGTTGATAATCTTGACACCACCGAATACGATAAAACAGAGCAGTATGGTCACGATAATACCATAGACCTGGAGGTCATGCAAGCTGGGTGTTGATATAGTTGTTGCACTGGCTACTGCTGTACCATTTACTAATGTATTGTTGACCACTGTTACATTTTCTGCTTTTTAAAATCGCTACAAGTTAATTCAAATAAAAATGACAAAACATCAAAACTTAGATAAATGAAAAATATTATTTATATACCACTACAAAAGTAAGCATTTGCAAAATTACCACTCCAAAATCGATATAACTCTGTTCATACCACTAAAAAAATCATCACCCAATTATTGCTTTAAGAAAATTTTATTTCACTTTAATGTTTACTAATAATTCCCATTCCAACCCATCCGTGTTATGAAAATTTCTTGCTAAAACCCTAGTTGTACCTTGAAATTTAAAAGTAATTAGTCAACATAGGGATAAATTAGTGTTAGTTAGGCAAAATTTGTGGAAATTGGTCTTGTTATTAGGTAATTAAATTTGTAAAAAGGGAAAAAACAGTCATTAGGTCCAATCTGAACTTCAACCTCTGTGATGGTATATACCTAATTGCCTAGATAAATGTAGCCATCAAAGCATAAGCTGAGATATTTTTTTCTATTAGCTAAGCATTGGTATAAGTTTTATTAACTTGGCATAAATTGCTTTTATTCAAAACATATACGCACAGCCAGGGATCCAAATACCGGCGGTAACCGGCCGGTTACCGCCGGTAACCGGTCTTACCGGTGGCGACCGGGAGAAAAAAAACCGCCGGTTTTTTATTTAATTCAAATTTAAACTTTTGAATGTAAAAATTAGTTTCTCTAATGATATTTATATTGTTTAACACTAATAGAATGTATTAGGAAGATGCATATATTTCCCGTGCTTGATTTCATACTTTTTGCCGTAAATGTATTAGGAATTTTCAAATTTTGAATGTAAATGTTAGTTTCCCGAATGATATTTACATTGTTTAACACAAATATGATGTATTAGGAAGATCTATGCATCTTTTGTGCTTAACTTTATACTTTTTGCCATGAATATGTTAAGAATTTCCAATTTCAAATTTGAAAAACCGGGTTTTAGCGGTTTTTCCGGTTTTTAGCGGTTTTTCTCCGGTTTTTTGGGCGGTTACCGGCCGGTTTTTCCGGTTACCGATTTCAAATTCAAAATTTGGCGCGGGAAATTCGGCCGGATTTTTCCCGGTTACCGGCCGGTTTTTCCGGTTACCGGCCGGTAACCGGTACCGGCTGCCTGGCGGGATTTATCCCGGTAACGGTATTTGGAACCTTGCGCACAGCACATGTGCTTGCAAACATAAATTAGCGCTAGCAAGTCGGTGATTACATGCACTGTTTGCAGCAATGAACATAAAACTGTAGGTGTTAGGTGTTGCCTAACATAATGTGCAAATTAATTGATCTATACATAGGATCCTCATAAACAAACCAACAGCAAATGCATTGATTAAAATTCTCAATAACAGAGAGCACCTTGAAAAAATCCAGCAGAAGGAACAGCATCCAAAAAGGTTTCTACAGCTCCCAGCACATACCTGAAAATAGTGGTCTCATATTAAAAAAAAAAGTAGGTCATAATGCATCTCAGGGAGAGGTGGAGAGACAAATACAAAAGTGTGCATGCATGCCACTCACGAAAGAAAGGAATAATGCATTGAAAGTTGCAACACTTGAAATATCAATAAGCACAACTGCACAAGAAGCAAGAGCCAATTTTCCATTCTGTAATACTAATATTTCCTCTTACTGGTCCTACATAGACCTTTTCTTACCAACATAAAGGAGGATACATACCAACAAAAAAGTTTCACCCCCAAAATGCAATATATATAACTGCACTAACAAGAAACAGAACTCTCATGCCTTTCTAAGTGTAGTAACAAGTATAGAATACAATATCATGACATCTTTTTGCCAAAAGTAAGAATGAAGAAAAATAAATTTTAGGAAGGACACTATTAAGTAGTTGGCATGCTGTAATACAGACTTACATAGCTCCAGCAACTGCATTTCCAAGGAAGAAACACAATCCAATACTAACTCCAACTTCTGGACCAAGTGCACGGCCAATTAGATAATAAGGCCCACCACCCTGAGGAACAAAAAAAGGTGCATGAGTCCGTTGGTGTTTAATAAATGTGTGGTTCAGCAAAGTGGGATGCAAACAACAAACTCTTGTTCCTTTTCCTTTTTGCAAATGATTGACTGAGAAAATACAGAAAGGCTGATGTTTAAGCAGTAAGATGGCCCCCAAAGGATATGCAATACAAATTATTCTCCTCTATTCTAAATTTCCCACTGTGAAATTATCAACAAATTACTGTCTATTGGACGTTAAGCCTTTGGCCTCATTGCCCATTGTGTTCCACAAAGAAAAAACAAAATCATTCAGTTACAGATGAACATGTAGAGCCTAATTTAAGGATATATCACCTACTACAAATTCTGCAGATATTCAACACACCTTCATTGCCCCATTCGTTGCGATAGCACTCAATGATATTCCAGTTAAAAATGTGCATGAACCACAGAATGCGACTAAAACAAGGGACTGCCATATGCCTCCCATACCCACGATCCTACAAAAAACAGAAAAGAAAAGGTGGTTGATTGCTGAACATCTGAACAGGTAATTCATGCATGAGTACAATGAGTGACATGAACGACAAATTTTAAAATACCAAATCTTTAATATAGAAATATCAAACAATGTAAATTATACCAAGGTCCTCAAATGGGACAAATACTTTGAGGAACCAGTTCCCACAACGGAGATCAATATTCGCAATTTTACATTACTGTGTCTAAACTTGGTTATGTATCATGGAAACAGGACATTGAGTAGTAAATAAAAAGAGTGCAAATGTTACATGAAGGCTATTTGCCACAAAATGACACTTGCATTACAAGGTCCTTGATTACAATGGAAAAAAATACAAATATGTTTACCATCATAACATCTTTATGCTGCAGAAACCAACTAGAAACTAATGCAAAATGCACAATAACAAGGAACTGACACAAAAATTTACCAAGTAAAACGAATATAGTAGATTATTCCCAAGATGTTCTGCAAGCATGGCACAAAGACACCCATCATGGTACCAAGTTTAGGGTCAGAGTCCTGCATACCAAATAAAATAGATGTAATCAATAGTGCAGTTTTACAACTGTTCACCAATTAAAATGAAATAAATCAAAAGGAGTAATAAAATCCAACAAAACAGAATAAACTGGTCTAGAAAATAGAGAATAAGTGAAATGTAATAATGATGAAATTATGGAATTGGTCTTGAACTAGCAAGCATGGAAAATCTTGGATAAGGAAAAACAACCTTAGGGCATCCAATGGTAATACTCACATCCTCGTTGTCCCTACGACTAGCAGGTGCCTGAGCTTGTTCTCCTGCCATACTGTTCAGATTCAATCAGACGTATGGCATGGTTCTAGCTATTTGTACAGTAAAATAAATGGTTATAGGCTTCTTGCAATTTCCTTACACAGCATATGGTTAACACGTGATAAACATATATGCAGGAATGAACTTTCGAGTTATTAATATGAAGCGAATCCATACAACAAGTGCTCATACCTCTTAAGCCCCAAAATATTAACCAGGGAATCAAAACCAAAGAGCTCGAGCTTTGAATCGCTTTGAGATCCATTAGATGTTCCATGACCACTTGAAGAAGCCACTTGCGTTCTTGGATTAATGCTTAGGTTCGTACCAGGTTTAATGTACCTATCATATAGATAATTAAATGCGTTAGTTTTTGCACATTTCCCATGAAAAAATGAAAATATTTTCCTTTCAGAATTCATAACCAGATAATTAGGGGAGCAGGAAACCAGTAACTATGATAATTTCACCGCTGCAGAAGATCCAATACTTTGAAAAAAATGCAAAGTTTAATGAGCTTAAATTTGAATTACTATAGAGTAAAATACAATATAGATTCCTAAACTTGCCACGTTGGTTCACTTAGATCTCTAGCTGAAACTAAAAAGTACTCATGCAACATACGCAACGCAAGTGTGAATAATGATTAATCTCACCCAACCGTGCAACTTAGTTAAACTTTACTGCCGATATAATGCAAACCGCGGTTTAATATGAGAGGTATGATCCACTCATGCATCCTACATCGCACAACACTCTCTCTCCAAAAGCAGAATAAGCTCCATCATCTATCATAGGAACAGGAACACTGGAAGGACCTCTAATAGCTTCACTCATCACCCAATCCATTTGATGTTCCCTATCAACAATGCAACGCCTAGGCAGATCCATATCAACCAATGCCGACGATCTCCGCACGGGTGCGCCTCCCCCACAAACGAACTACACACGAAACGGGCCCGAAATGTGCATCATGCGTCATGCCATCACCTGGGCGCAGCGGAGGATCCGGGCTCCATGGAAGCCATCTGGACGACGGCGCGGTCGTGCGACTCCACCGGGCGGTACCGCTGCGGTGGCGGCTTCGGCACCGGGGCCTCCTCATCGGCGCCCCCGCTCTCCATGTCCGAAGGGATTGACCAACTGCGTGGCACAGGGCGATCGATGTGATATCCAGGCTTAGTTAGGCGAGGCTAGGAAGTCGGGGCATTGTGCCGATGCATCGGCATTGGCAATGGCGTGATTTCGGGAGATCCCGATCCAGGGGCGGTGGCGGGGTGGGGCTTGGTGCGTGATTACTGCGTCGACGTGGAAGAAGAGGATAGGGTGGCGGGATCGCCGGCGTCGAGCGGTGGCGTGTGGCGGCGGGAGGAGAGGTAAGATGAGACGAGGAGGAGATGGCGGGGAAGAAGGTGGGAAACGGGCGGAGAGGTGGGAAGGGTGATCAAGTGGTTTCTGTTCTCGCCGTTGGTCCGGATCCTGGGAGTTTTGTTTTTTCGTTCTTCTTTTTATTGTGTGTCTTTGTAATTTTTATAGCTCTTGTCCCCAGAACATTGGAATTGGGAACATGGGATCCGGTGACTAAAAAAAAGGGAAGTTTTTATATGCGCCACCACTTAGTGTCTGTGTTAGAGATACGCCACTCCTAAATTGCTTCTTCTAAATATGTCATTGCTAATTAAGATTGTTCTGAACCATGCCATTACGGAGGATTACATGTTATTTTCTCCTAATACGCCCTCTATATTTGCCACTGTATTTCCATATAGACATAAATGCCCTCACACTTTCCTTACTCAAGCAAACCCATCTAGGTGCGACTCAGACCACACCATTCGATCTGACCACCGCCATTGCCTCCGGCTCGTGCCGCCGCTCCTACTACCTGGCACCCGCCACCATTGCTCTTACCTCCGGCTCACACCAATGCCTCTGTTTCCCGTCACTTCTGCCTCTCACATCCAATCCATCGGGAACCCTAGACGATGGCACCACATTAGAGGCGAGGTAGAGGCTGCAAGGGCATAACCTCTATAGCGAGAGGTAGTGCTCCTGAGCAGCAGCCTCTACCTCGCGCCACCATGGAGGCTGGGTATAGTCGGTTCACGGTGAAGTGTACCTTCCCTCCCATGCGCCATGGAGGTTCAATGTTCATGCTCTCCTACGCCCCTCCACCTCCCTTCCGCTTGCAGCTGCAGCCACACCCTCATTCCAGTCCGCCGCCACCGGCGATTTGGTGGAGATGGAGGCGGCCATGGAGGTTTGTACAAAGGTGGCCATGGAGATCTATACATAGCTACATTTTCTGATTTTTTTTATAGCTACATTCCATGATATGTGAAGATTGATTTGGTTGGATAATTTGGTTGTATTTCCTTGCACAGAACTCGATGTTATTTTTTCAAATGGAAGTATGAACATTAGGAATCGATGGCTATTGGATCGAGTATGGCGAGTCAAAGGGGTAAATGACTCATTTAAAATTTTCCTCGAAATATCAATAACAACATGTAGCAGAAAACCTAATTCACACCCTCATCAAATCCCTAAGCCAAGGAATGCAAAAACCTAAAGATCCAAACCCTCACCAGTCCGACCTCAAATTGTCACCAGTCAGATAGGAAATGGCTAGAGATTAGACCCAAAAAAAAACCCTAGCTGTCAGACCACTATGAATTGTAATTTTAGGAAAATGAATAGGGATTTTAGGCAAATGAGATAGTACTTTTCGGTCAGACCTCCATCACATAGCGGTCAGATCGGTATGAACTGTAAAATCAGGTGAATGAACAGTAATTTCAGCACTGTTTCGAATCCTAAAATACATGTAACTTTTGATCCGACGATCCAAATGATATGAAACTTAGCGTGCACCTTTTCTAGAATGTCATAAACCTATTTCAATCAACGATTGAGACAATCATTGGCAAAGTTGTGATCTTTTTCTATTTGAGTGAAAGGTGCACCAAAATCAGGCAAAAGAGGAAAACTTCGATCTGTTCTTACTCGTGATTTCTAGATGGTTTAGGTGATATGGGATGGATTCTCATATATCGTAACAATTGCGATGGGGAGCATAAGGGAGTTGGGGACGCATGGGAGAAGAGGGGGTTTGGAGCGCATGTGTTCAAATCCCGTACTCCTTTTAATAAAAGAGTAAAATACACTTTGCACTAGGCATTGTGTCTATTGTTTCACTTTGCATCAGGTTTAAGCAGTATTTTCACTTCACATCACCCTAGCACACCAAGATGCCTGAGATGGAAAGCTCAAGATAACCATGCTACCAGCTTAAACCTAGTGCAAAGTGCAACATTAGTTAGGTTAGGGTAGTTTAAAGTGAAAGTATTGCTTAAGCCTAGTATAAAGTGAAATAAGGGACACAATACCTGGTACAAAGTGTAATTTATTCTTAAAAAATATGTAGACCCTCTTGCATATTCTCGAAAAAAATTGCACTGCCCCTACCATGCATGCAAATGGATGTCAATGAGGAATGGGTGCGAATGATGCCTTCAATTATGAAATAGGAATGCTTGAAAGTTTCATGTATTGTTGTATTTTAAGATTCAATTATGTACATATTTTTTAAAAAAAAGTGAATAAGACGGATTTTTGGAATTTTTCATCTCTATTTATGTGGTGTTTGAGGTGGAATGCACAAAAGCACCTAAAGGGTGGGATTAGGGGTGAAAATAGATCAAATACGGATGGATAATGGTTGTGCCATATTTGTTTTCATATTTTTCCCAAATGTGAATATGAATATGAATACCTCGGATGCAAATACGGATGCAAATAGTATGGAATACAAATATGGAATGAATACGAATCGAAACGAATACGATCATGAATATTTTGGAACATGAAAAGCCCTTAAATTGTATGCTAAAAATTAACGAAAACATATAACTAATTTATTTGATGCAAACATTCATGAATTGTTCATATTTTCAGCAACTATACAAAATATTGGCACTAACAAATTGCGTTAATTAGTTCATCACAAACATAACACATTAACATGTAGTATACCACATTTAGCTCATAAGTCATAACACATTAAAAATGTGTAGCAGCAGATCAGCAAGACAACAACATCTCGTCATCTTCCTTTTTCACTATTCCTCTTACAATAGCACTGAAAAAGCCAAAATTTAAAAATAAAAAAATCATCTATACAATTTGATACAATATCTAGATTGCAGATGCAGATAGTTATGAGCAATGTCCAAATAGATATATACTTGTACATAAAGATAGTTGTGAACAATGTCCAAATAGCAATGCCATCAATTCTTTCTGCATGTTACGAATAGATGCTACTATGCTAGCAGTGAAAACTTTTCACATGTTTCTAATTGCATATTTGCATGGATGCCATGGACCTTAAATAAGAAACACGACCATTGAATAGTGAACACAACCAAACACTAAAATATATAGATAATTTCTTTTCTATCTTGTGAGCCAATCAAATCAGTTTAACCTCGAAGAAGTGGAAACTTCCCACATGTTTCCAAGGTAAATAACACACTGCTAAAGTTTAACTGATTTTCATGTCTCATAACGATAGCAATATGTTCTTTCAGCTGTTTCCAACTGCAGGCATTTACTTGTAATGATTAATGAACAGCATCAGCATGTCCCCTTGGGAGATGCAGGGGAAAAAGAAGTGCTTTCTCTAGAAAATTTATTAGAATGGCTTCATGCTAAGGGTCTGTTCTTTTCGGCTGCGGCTTGTGGCTTTTGGCTGAAATTTTTGAATTTTAGCTGTTTACGGTACAGATTATGGAAAGACAGATACTCACTTGTGATTTTGGCTGGTACAGATGTTGGGCTTTTAACGTGTAGATCGTTTAACTTGTAGACCCCGTCTTGAGAAAATACTCCGTTTGAAAGTTAGGTACTGTAGCAAAAGCCAAAAGCCGGCCGGCTTTTGACTTGCCAAACAGGCCCTAAATCAGTTTGTTGGCTCATGTAGATGAATGTGATCCTTTTAGTTGCTGGCAGCCGGCGGAGGCAGGCGAGATTCGATAGACAGCAGCTGACAGACAGCCTGTGGCTTGTGGGTGTGGTGTGGCGGTGGCAATGGCAATGGCCTATGGCCTGTGGCGGTTGTGGGGAGATTCGGTAGACACTAGACCGTCGATGACAAACGAGCAGTCAGCAGGGAACTCTACTGGAGGCTTATGGTGATGGACTAATGGGCCTTGGGCTAGGCGCTTAGCTAATAGGCAATGTTGGGCTAAAATCCCAGATATCCGGCTTCGTATTATCCAGATAATTTGAATTCGTATTCAATGGATACCAAGCTTACTGTATTCGTATTCGTTTCCGACAAAAAAAATACATATTCATTTCCGATCTGAGAATTATCCGAAGAAAATCCGATCCGAGGCAATTTGTATTCATTTTCGTCTGGATTGGTCGGAAACTATCCGATCCGTTTTCACCCCTAGGTGGGATGCACGGGATCCACCTTTGTCTGCACCATTTACACAAGAATGGAGGGGTAGAATCTAACTATTAAATCCAATTGAGAATAAATCAGTTTTGTGTAGGAAGTTAGCTCAAAGGATGCGGCAAATTGAAGGGACTATATCGATATTGAACGCTTATATTACTATAGTAAGGTTTAGGAGACATTACAAGTTTCACAAATCAGAAAATAAGGAAACACAAGAAAACAACTGTTGTGTTTGTTAATGATATGACCCATATCTTAATATCAATCTGATTTGTAGGATACAATTAAGAGCCGTAAGAGGTTTATATTAATTGGTTGGAAAGAAAATGATGTACAAAATAAATTCTAATCGTAACCGCCTAATTAGCGGTAGCATTCCGGCCCAGGCGTGAGGCCACGTCGCCCCCCACCGCTCGGCCGGCCGGCGCGTGGCCAGCGAATTTGCGTACGGCCGGCCGAGCCACTTTCCTCATGTTTTCTTAAAATTACATAAAGGTCCTTTTTTCTCGCGAATAGGTCCCTGCAAGTTTTTTCTTCAAAAAATTTTTAGATGGCGCCCCGCGGGTTTCCAAAATTATATATAGGTCCTTATTTACTTACGTACAGACCCTTACAAGCCCTCGCTTTTTTGCGAAAAAACCCTTTGATTTTTCCGAATTTACGCATTTGTCCCTGGTTTTTTTTATGAAGCTCCCTGCGAATTATCGCCTCTTTTACTTTGGTCCACACGGTAGCTAGCGCGGCGTGCGCCGCGCTTATGCGGCTAGTTTATGGTAAAGTAAGATTTGTTGTACAAATACGCGTTCCACCAACTAGTTCTAGATGGAAATACCAAACACTGAGGCTGACAGCTCAAGAAAAGCATTGGATCCGATCACCCCAAGCAATATAGCTTTTCCTGTTTTCAAGCAATAACATTTCTTGTGATCGGAGTGATACCATAAACCGGGATACCGTGGGAAAACACGGTTCTATATATGGAAAACCCCTTTGAATTGGCTAATTTAGCTTACAAATCTTTGGAAATTTAAATTATCTCAAAAGTTTCAGTTTCTGGAATCATAAGGCTTTTTATTAAATAAACATGTTTTTTTATTTTTTTTAGATATCAAAACCCTCCCGAACTCATTTCAAAATATGTCTGGAGCTATCTGTAACGCGCATAGTTCATTCACCTGTCACCGTGCCTCATTGGACCTATGCGGTTGTTGTGCGCAGACTGCCGATGGGATTAGTCTGATCATGCTTCGGTGGTGCTCAATTTGGTGATAATTTATGTTTTTTATTATGACTGATTTATTTTTTTACTATAACTGATGATGATTTATTTGGTGTAATTAAATTTAAAAATTTTAAAAATAAAAAGAACATGTTAGTCCATCAAGGACAATGCGAAAGAAAATTTAAAAAAAAGGCAAAAAAGCAATAAAAAGTCAGAAAGCCAAAAAATGAAATAAAGAAATATTGAATTAAAATCCAGAAGCTAAAATCTGAAACGGAAACAAGCCGGGTCTCATGAATCCATTTCAGATGCCACACGTCTTGCACGTATACGATTTTCACAGGTCAGAAGCAACTGTAATTTCGAAAACTACTTCACACTATAAAATACTCCTTGCTCAAAAAAATATATAATACTCGAATACAGTTGGAAAAAAATACGCGACAAAATTTTCTATTTGAAATTTGCAGTTGATATGCGACAAAGTGACAAGTCAAACCTAATGTAAAGAAATGAAGTGCAACTGACAGTCTTAACACATGAACGGGCGCACCTTTGCAAACAAAGATCTCTTTGGTGGTGATCAGTTGGGCTTAAAAGCTTATGACTTATGGCTGAAAAAAAATATTGTAGCTGATAGAGGCTTATTTAGCATAATTAAATTTAAAAAAATTAAAAATATAAAAAATATGTTAGCCCATTACGTATAATACAAACAAATATGGGAAAAAAAGAACCGGCAAAAAAGCTCAACAAAAAACCAAAAGTTCAGAAAAAGATGAAATTTATGAATAGTGAAAAATAAGCTGGAAACCAAAAGTTTAAGCCCAACCGATCACTGCCTGTCAGCACTTAAGAATTCCTTTGAATAAATAAATAGTATGATTTTTTATTTTTTAAAAATAACTTATTATAATAATATTTTTAAAATAATTTATCCATTCATCATATTCATTCGTATAAACACGATCAAAGACCATCCGCTCGAAAAGAACCCGCTGAAAACAGCCCGTCGGTCGCGGCTACTGTCACCTTGCGGAGAGGCGTTCTACGCCGCACGTATTTTGGATGGACGGGGCACTTACGCACACCGCGGGAGACCGTGCGTGTGACATACGACCAAACTCACACGCTCCATCTCCCCCTGAGAGCATCGTTTTTGATCGGTTCAGACGGTACGGGCCCGTTCATGTTAATTTTTTACTTAGCCCCAGTGGCGAATCCAAGATGAAAATAGAGGGGGAGCTCTACTATTGATGCTATAGCACAATATAAATATACTAAAACTACATCTACTATTCTTTTACCATTAGAATATCAAATTCATACACAAATAGGAAGATAACAAATTAAAAATATACAATACAATAAATTTCATACCTTGTTAATGCATAATGTGCCCCAAATTTCATACTCACTCACTCTGTTACTCAGTGGCAGTGCACACGCCGATATGCAGTCACGCCGACACGGGCACACGGCGACTGGCGACATGCCGACACGCCTCACGGACGGAATCACGGGCAGTTGGGCACTCCGCGTCTTTGCTGTCTCCGCACTCGGGCAGACGACGGGCAGACCGGAGACAATGCCTCACGCCCTCAAGGCCTCAATTGATTTCTGTAGATCTGTTCAGTGTTCACGCCACTTCATTCGGCAAAGTAGCAAACGGCGAATGGGGAATAGCGGGGCGCCCGGGCGAATGGGGACGCTCCTCGCCTCCCCCTCGGCCCCTCCGCTCCGCCCTCCGCCTCCGCGTCGAGCTGCCCTCCGTGGCTCTGTGCCGGGCCGCCGACCGCCCCCGGCCTCCCCCTCCGCAGCTCCGCGACGGTGAGTCTACTCTCTCTCTCCAACTCGGGCACTCGGCGACCAGATCTACTGTTGAGGGCCTCAACTGTTCATCTTCTCAACCTTATCTCGTATGTACTGTTGAGTGTTGACTGTTCTCGTTGGGGTTTTGGGCCAGGATTCGCCACTTTTGGGCCGGCTAGGGTGCTGGGCCTAAGACAATGACTAGGCTTGGCTTGCCCTCATACCGAGTTCTTCAACCTGGGCGACGCCGGACATGTGAAACAGTTCAACCTCCGGGACTGCCTCCGGGTGACCGCCAGCCGGGTCTTCTTCCACCGTGGGGGAGGGGGTGCTCGAGCACCTACAAGCACCCACAGTGGATTCGCCACTGCTTAGCCCTACTCAGTTCGATTTATATAAGCTGCTTTAAAGGGTTTTTTTTACTATAACTGACTGATTTTATACTGTAACTGCTAGTAGTTTTTTGTGTAATTAAATTTTAAAAAATTTAAAAATAGAAAAATACAGGTTAATCTATTACGGACAATACAAAAGAATACGAGAAAAAAGAAAAAGTAAAAATGCCAAAAAAATAGAAAATGGCAAAATTAAGAAATAGTGAACTAGAAGTCAAAAGTCAAAAGTTGAAACCGAAACGAGTATGGCTATAATTTTTCGCTTTAACTTATGAATAGTAACAACTTTTGGCTGTTCGCAAGAAAGAGTACGGAAAGATAGAGGCTCGTGTACTATTTTGGTTAGATCTCATCTTGAAAAAGACTTTATTTAAAATCTAGGTGCTATGAAATGTTATTTAGTATAGAGAAACGATTTTTAAAGGTTAATATAAATAGCCCGTTTCCTAGAAGAAACTGATAGTATCCTTCTTGACGAGGTTTGCATGTATCTTTCTGCCTGTCTATCTATCTATCTATCTACCGCACTACTATTCGTTCTTCCCTTCGAGAAGAAGGCGCAAAAGCTTCACATCATCACATTTTTCCCCCTCTCTCGCTCTCATCTCTGTTTCTTTGGTTCAGTGTGCTGCTGCCCTTCTGAACCTCCTCACCTACCTACCCACCTACGATATCTTCTCTTCGGCTGCGATACGGATATATAAGCCCGAGACAATCCCTTCTTCTTCTATTTTTTTCCTATCCTCTTTCTCTGGTTCAGTTGTGTGGAGGGCTTTTCATAGGAGGAGGAAGAGGAGGCCGGTGGTTGGAGCCTTGGAGATGGCGAGCTTCAATGAAGAAAACAGGGCTGCCCCGCAGAGGGAAGAGGTATTCATCATTCATCTCTCTGTGCTGTCCCCATGCTCTCTCTTACTCCTGGTTTTGCTCGCTTGGGATGGGGTATTGGAGAAGTAAACTGTGTTTCTCGAACATGAGCGGTTATCAGATTTAGATAGAGATACCAGCCTACCATGTCGGGGAAAAAAGTTCCTGTTTCCAGAGATCACAAGAAAGCTTTCCCTTTTTCTTTTTCCCTATGGTGATCCGCAAGGGAAATATTGGGTTAATTTGCTGTCAGATAGATAAGTTTACAATTCGGCAATGATCATACTGGTGGCGTTAGATATATTTCAATTCGTACATCTCAACGACGAGGCGTACAGTTATCTTTGTGAGAAAATTTGAATCTCTTTTCCTTCTCCATTCCGCGCGTTGATTTCCCCATGAGATGAACAGGAAAAAGGAGCGTAAACGTCACGTGGCATTTGAAACACAGGTTAAAAATCAAATGAGAGAAGAGGATGCCAATTTGGTCTTGCTAATTGCTATTGTTGTTTTCGTGGGGGAAGAATAATCAAAATTCAAGCGTTGGACGCCGTCCATTCAAAAGGAATATTCCGTGAAGAATTATGCATCCAAGGGGCTTGTATAGGTCAGCCGTGGGTACTGTATTTATTTTCAGTAAATTTAGTCCTCAGATTGCAGTTGAACTGCTGCCGACCAAGATCTCTGGTCCGTACCCCAGAGTCCTGGGCGAAAGGGCAGGCGGCTTTTCGCGAAATAAACCGCTTTAGATTGTGAAATTTCCAGTTTTGAATTCAAATTTGTACGGTTCTTCATTCGAATTCAGAAATAAGGCCAAAGTTTGATGTCTCTTAGTAGTACTACTTTGCAACGTAGTTAGACCATGAAAACAGGACTACTCACTGTTCTTGCTTATCATGAGCCGTGCTCCTACGAACTTCTATTTTTGGCTTCTTTATTTCGCCTTTTTTTTGTCTTTAGTTTTTTTGGTATTTTTCTTTTTTTTTCCTTTATTTCTTTCGAGTGTCCGTGATGACATAATCTTTTTTATTTTTAAAATTTTTTAATTTGATTATGCTAAAAAAACATAGCAACAGTTACAATATATTTTTAACCGCTATCATGCAAAAAAGATAAAAGTCTGAGTTCATAAGTTCAAATAAACATCACCTAAGGCATAGTACTTAATTATGAGGAGTTATTAGAAATACTTGAAACACATACTTACGTGCCTTTCGTTTCAAAAGCAAATCTTGTGAGTATTGCCTTGAGCGTGTATTCAGCGTGTTTTGCGTGAAGCTTTTCAAACAAGAAACACGTGCACAAATTTTTATGGTTTGCAAACAAAAGGGTCACTATTTGAAATTCGACATCTACCTGTTATCAATCTAAACGAGGCGACAGTGATTTTGTCCTTATTTTTATTGGATTTTAAATAAAGAAGGTTGTACAAAACTAGTAAACTGCAAATATCATCCTTCATACAATCATCAGCCAATCAGGACCCAACCTTTTAGGAGCCAAACACAGTGATCAGAGATGACAATAGATTGCGGGTAGCACATCCTTATCCTGAGCAAACACAGCATCCTATCAAGCAAATGGATAGAACAGAAGCATTTGATACGACTTGGTTGGTCAGTGTGGCTAGAAATACTTGAGGACCACCATGATAAGAGAAGAAAGAAGCTGGTCGGCGTCATCCTTTTTCCTTTCCCTATCGCGGTCAAGAGCCTCGCCGTGTTACATATTTCTAACAAGTGTGCTAAATTATTGTTCGGTGAATGTCAAAGATGGGAATGCCTTGTCCCATGGTTTTATCATAACCCTATTATACCAGTTCTTGATGTGATGTTCAACTAACCACCAGCCTGCGGGCTGCCGTTTGGCAGAAGTGTAAAACTGACTATTTTCACCTATGCAACTGCTGGCTTTTTTTTTTTGGAACGAACTACGGCAGGCATAGGCCAGCGTGAGCTTTTATTCATGGAGTACGATTACATATATGAAGCAATTACGTGGGAATTACATTGAGTAACTGCTCAATTTTGGTGTGGTTATTCATTTGTATTTTGTTTGCAGCCACCTTTCCAGAACAAATATGGAGGAATTTCTCCGAAAAAACCCCTCATCAGTAAGGTATGTCGAGATCATGTACATCGTTTTGCTTTACTTTAGAAGAGCAGATCAGATTGCAGGTTGCAATATGAAGCAGGAAGCATTTGACTCCGAAGAAACTGATTGCTATGCTGCAACATTTTCCAGGACCACGAGCGTGCCTACTTCGATTCCGCTGACTGGGTCCTTGGCAAGGTAATGGATGAAACCAGCGAATGTATATGTACTTCCACAGAACTACGAGAAAATAATTCCATAGTAAATTCATGGTCTAAAATTGTAGTTCCAAACTTATACCGATGATCAAAATTCTCTCCTGCGTATTTCTGCAGCAAGCCGCAAGCAACAGCGCGAAGGGCCCTACCGAGCCACTGAAGCCTAAGATGCAGGTACGGAAAAATCCTCTGATGAAATTGCTGATATGGTGCTACAAAATCGAGTTGGGAATAATTCATGACCCAGAATATATACTACTTTCGTCACTATTGGCCCTCTGAACAATCTACATTTAAAAAAGACAATCCACTACTTCCCATCTGAATTTTTCTTCCTTCATGACATATGTTGCCTTTTTTTCTCTTTCTGTTTTCAAGATAGCGATTTGTACTTTTTAACTCCTTGACTCCTTTTTCCTGTTCATCACTGAAGCGTACAGCATACCACCAGCTTCCCCCGCGAAGGCCCGCGTGCACATCGGGCGGGACGGAATAGTGTGCTGGCATCTCTTCAGCGTCAGTTCCCGCGCCAGAAGCTTAGTTGCCTGGACTCTTCAGGGTTGGATGATCTTTGTAAGTCTGGGAGTGTAGGACAAGTAGTCACAAGAGGCTATGGAGTTTGAGCCAATTGGGATTGTAAATATGGATGTTATCAGTGTGGAGTTATGTGAAATGAAATTAGGGCACCTATCAATCGTGCTCTCCTCCTTTTCTTTCTTCAGTGGATTTGTGCTGATTGTCTAACAAGAATTCGGTAACTTATTTTGTTTTTGAGAGGATCTTTAAAATCACACTACTATTAGCATATGTGGTAGGACGAAATAGAAATGTTTCTAATGTTGCTTGTCAAGTTCTTGCTGATGCCGATCTAAGTCATCTTTAATTTTTTCGACTTCAATTTGTGAGACGGGCTGTTCAATGCATGCTCAACTGATTGGTTTGGTTGGTTAGGCCGGTGGGACAAATGCACAAAACCCAAATGGGCCGTATTCTGTGGGCTGTACACAGTGGGCTACAATGTTTATCTTTTTTACTTGGGCCGAATTCTGCTACAAACGAAATTAGGCTGTGAACTGATATGTAGTTCGAGGACCGAGCGTAGCGCAGTTGGTTGGAAGCGCTCCCAGCCTACGGTGTTAAGAGTGCTGCTCGGCGTGCGCTCTCTGAATAATTCTTGGGGCTATTGTTTATTGAACTAGAAATGTTGTTATCACATCCGAACCCATCGGGCAAGTGCTGAACATCGCCGTCTCCAAAGAATTACCGGCGTACACTGGTACACAAGCTCAACCTTTCAGCGTACGCCAGGTAGGGCTGTAAACGAGCCGAGCTCGAGCGAGCTTGGCCTTCCAGGCTCGAGCTCGGTAGAAGCTCGAGCCGAGCTCGAGTTGAGGTCCGAGCCTAGACCTGGGCTCGAGCTCGGCTCGGCCTAAGCTCGAGTAGGCTCGAGTTCGGCTCGTGGAAGCTCGGTAACAATTAAAATAATTTATTATGCATTATTTTTCAATAATAAAAAATTTTTAAGCTCGAGCTCGGCTCTAGTAAGCTTGATAACAGTCAAAATAATTCAAATATACACTAATGTTTAACAATAAGAAAAGCTCGAGCTCGAGTTCGGCTCGAGTAAGCTCGATAAGAATTAATATGTATTACTATTTGAGCTCGAATCGGGGCTCGCGAACTATTCGAGCTCGGCTCGGTAAAGCTCGCGAGCTCGAGATCAAGCTCGAGTTCGGCTCGTTTAAAGCTCGAACCGAGCTCGAACCGAGCCTAGAACGAGCCGAACTCGAGTAGCTCGCGAGCTTCGAGCTTTTTTTACAGCCCTAACGCCAGGGGCGTAATCACGTTGTGGCTCCAGGATATCTGGTCCAAAATTTTTTAATAGAAATTATCGTTTTCGTCCTACATATGAATCTCTAGACTAAATTCGGTGCACTCGTTTTTTTCTTGAAACTCAACGAAGAAATCACTAACAGCCCAAATTTCCAGTAGCTAGTAGCAGTCCATAGGAAGCCTCTACTTCCGTTAGTCCATGAGGCAACTGCAGCAAACTAAGCCAACCTTTGAGCCAACATAAGAGAGAAAACTGTAATGGGCCATGGTGTCGACGATTGTTCGCCACGCATGGTCGGTCAAGAGATATGCAACACATCCGCCACACAACCGCACCCAACTAGGCAGCGGCCAGTTGCCAGAGAATAGGAGAAATTAGTTCCACTGGCCTCCCTCGCCTACCATCTCACCGTGGTGACACCTGGTTCCTATTGTCTCACGTCCTCAACGACCAAAGGAAGCTTAGGTTCATTCGATCAATATGTACTTTGCTCTAAATTTCTCTCAATTATTCTAATTTGTGAGTTAGGATTTCAATATGATGATTGTTGATTGATTTTTATTGAATTGTAGGGTTAAAACTTAGTGTTTTAATTTTATTTTTAGAATACCAGTCTAGCTCGTTGCAAATCGGGGGTACAATTGTAGTATTTGACCGCAATGTCAAGTAAGTCACTGGACATATTTTCTATTATATTGTTTTTGAACTATTGAACATATAAATATCTAATTGGCTTTTCAATTAATTGGTAATATTTTTGAATGATATACTTATTTGCTATGTGAAAAAATAAGAATTGATGAAAATTACTAATGATGTTGTGATTTGTCGCTTTATGAACTTGAAAGAATGTAAATACTAAAAGATGATGCACTAACTTACATTTAATCATTCTCTTTTTTTACTTGAAAATTTTAAGTAATTTTATTCTCTTTTAACAGGTTATTAAGGCTGAATGATGTGTTTTATCAATATCGATCAACTTTTGTCTGTGATTTTGCCCTTAGTTCCTTTAGTTTGCTGCAACTAATCAATAGTATTATCAGATTTTTATTTTGGTAAGTATTTTGATCGCTACTTCTTTATCATTAGACGTTGTCATCAGTTATGTTAAAGTATTGATGCTAAAAATTATCGAATATATTACTGTTTAACACAGTGTTACTTGAAAACTATATTTATTATTAAATATAGAGTGAAATAGTGAATCTCAATTATTTTGTTCTAGTTTTATTCTGCGTACGCCACGTCGCACGCACGTTCATGTCCACATGTGGTATTCTAGAAGCTGTCGCAAATCTCGCTGCTGCCCACGTCCACGATAATGTAAGCAAGTTAATTAAACGAGGACCCGTACGCAATTTACAAGGGGCGCTATCCTGCAAATTGGAGGGGGTTTTTCAGAAAAAAAAACACCGCAAGAAAAACGGCCAGGGACCTTTTCGCGAGGAAAAAGGACCTGTTCGCGAGGAAAAAGGACCTCTACGTAATTTTCAGAAAGCACAGGGAAACTACCTCGGCCGGTCGTACCGAAATTCCCGCGCCACGCACCGGCCGGGGCGCGCACGCGGGCGACGTGGCGGGGCGGAGGGCGCGGCGTTCACCCGGCTTGTTTAGGGGATTATACGCGTGTACGAGTTTAGTGAGATAGCACATACTTGCGCTCCTGGAGGTTGAGCCTCTGTTTACATCTTAACATGTGTAAGGGGCGCACGCGTGTATATACGTGTGATGTGAGTGGATGTGTGTAAGTTGTGTGTATTTACCTTGTATCTCTAGAAAAATTGATATGAAGTTCTCTCTCTAAAAAAACTGATATAAAGTTCTCAATGGGCTGCCTAGTGACATAATATGGATATGATTGCAACTGAATTTCTCCCTAGTATTTTGAAATTAAGGTACTATTCCTATTGATTTCTGTTTCTGATTTCTGTTTAAAAAAAAGCTAAAAACCAATACAAACACTCGGTTTTTTAAAGTGGTTTCTTCACTCCTCTCACTACAGTCTCGTTCCTATGATAAGGCAGGGAGTCACGGGTGCATCATGCACCTCACTCCTATCGATTCCATCACGCATACGTATCTCTCTCTCACTTTTTCACTGTCCGTCTCCTTATTCTAAAAGTTATTTCTTTTAGCTATTACTATTTATTTTTAGCTAAAAGCCATAGGACATAGTCAAAAACTATTAGCAAAAGTTAATACAAACGGCTCCTAAGTAAACCATGCAATAATCCTCGCTTTGTGCAGAGGTTCTATATGATGTATTCCATCCACTAGCACAGGGCATGTGGGAGTAATCCGGCAATCCCGTTACTTTTGCAAACTTGTCCACGGCAACTAATTTGGCTGGATTCCAGACCAATCCAGGACGTCAATTCTCGAAGCTTACAATGAACTCATCACATGCGTCTTTTTAAAGGAAAGAAACGTGCTGCCAGTGTTTTTGCTAACGAGAAGAGCTAGCATGCCATTGCCACGTTACTAAGCAAGTAATTAAACATGGATTCCTACGATCCTATTCGCACGTTGGGCTGAAATAGTGCTGTCCTTATGGCCACTCGATTAGAAAAACCAGATACGGAAATGCAGGCTACAAATCCACAGCGTAGACGGTGCATGTGACCTAAGGATCCCATGAATACAAGGAACCGAAAAATCAAGCAAGCAGTAGACCAAATTAAGGTCTATTTTTCTCACTTTTCAGCTATTTTTTTACTTTAATTTCTATTAGTCGACACTATCTATTAGATTTATCAATTACAGTTAAAAACTAACAGCCACAACCTAACAGAACCAGCCTAACACACCGCAAGTTGGTGGTGAAAAAAGTGTTCTCTGATGTGAGCGGAGCGGCTCCCAAACGAAACGAATGCATGCTAGATTGCTAGGAACCGTTTCAAAAAAGAATGCATGCTAGGTTGAATTAGGGGTGCGAAGGGTGGCCACGTCGATGAAAAGACGAGATGAACATAGAAAAGGGAACAAAGAAGCCGTGTTCGGAAAAACATGTCCGGCTGACTTAATGACGGCGTGGCAAATCGCAAATAGTATCCATGTGTCCAAAAGCACGCCATGAAAACGGCCAGAGAAGTTATGTTTCCTTGTGGTTGCTAACGGTCCAGGCTACTGGAACAGTGAACACTTATCTACGTGCTCTCACCATCGCGTCTAATTTAGAGAGACGTAGGGCGGGAGGGAGAGAGAGGGGTGTGGCACAATGACATCTCGAATTTTTTGTACGGATAATCTATTTTTTATTTGAAATTACAAAAATATACCCACGGGAAAAAATTTTACAAAAATATGCTCCAGTCACCCAATAGTTGGGCGATTGGAGCCTTTCGCCCAACCCAATAGAGACAACTGGAAAATCTCCTAACCGTTGAGCGATTAATTGCAGTCGCCCCACCATTGGGCGACTTTCCTCCAGTCGCCCTCCCATTGAGCGACTTTCATGCAGTCGCCCAATGGTTGGGCGACTGCATTCAAATCTTCGCCAAAAATAGTGAAAATTGGTGGAGCTGTTCTTCATACATCCAAAAGTCCCCAGAAAAAATTTTGAGCAATTTCGGCCACGGGATCAAAAGTTATAGCAGTTTCAATCGAGGCCGAAACGAATTTGAGTCCGTTTCCGACACACCTTCAGTAAAACAGGTATAACTTTTACATACGGTGTTCATTTTCGATGTTCTTGTACTCGTTCGAAAGCTAACGACAAGCCCGATCCAAAAACGACCAGCTTGCGCTTGTCGCCCTCCAAGACCCTGAAAATCGGTCATCTTTGGACCTAAACCTGCGTCGCAAGTTTTTGGTTTCTGTTTTTGCCCTTTTTTCTTAGTCTTCGTTTCGGAATTTGGATTTTGCTTCAACTGAAAAGTTGTAGATTTTGTCGAAACCTTTCAAATGAGTATATATAAGCTATATAAAACTTAGCTATTTTATCTTTTCAGACTAGTTGTTTATATTGCATCGGTATATAAAACTTGTGATAGGGAGTATTACAGACGGTTTGTATGTAGAACCGTTTGTGATAATCTGACCGTTGGGCCCGTCGATATCCTCAACCCAATCCTAGCCCAGAGACACGAATTCTCAGTAACATCAAAATATCATTTACCATCGTATGTATCGATCGTTCTACGGTCAATCGTTCTTAAAAAATTTCCAAATTTTTTTACACACCTAAAATATATAATGAACATAAATGGGCTTGTCGTTAGCTTTCCAACGAGTACAAGAACGTCGAAAACAGACACCGTATGCAAAAGTTATGCCCGTTTTACTGAAAGTGTGTCGGAAACGGACTCAAATTCGTTTCGACCTCGATTGAAACTGCTATAACTTTTGATCCCGTGGCCGAAATTGCTCAAAATATTTTCTGGAGACTTTTGGATGTATGAGGAACAGCTCCACCAATTTTCACTATTTTTGGCGAAGATCTGATTGCAGTCGCCCAACCATTGGACGACTTGCATGAAAGTCATCCAATGGGAGGGCGACTAGAGGAAAGTCGCCCAACGGTGGGGCGACTGCAATTAATCGCCCAACAGTTGGGAGATTTTCCAGTTGTCGCTGTTGGGTTAGGCGAAAGGCTCCAATCGCCTAACCATTGGGCGACTGGAGCCTATTTTTGCAAAAAAAATTCCGCGGGTATATTTCTGTAATTTCGAATAAAAAATAGATTATCCGTACAAAAAATTCATGACATCCCCATAACAAGCAAAAGGCCACGCAATGAGAAACGGAGATGGAGCCATGCATGCCATATAATGTTGTCGAGACCTCTCGATCGTGCAATTATCATGACAGACGACACGTTAAGAGGCCGCCGTCGTGCTCCGAACCAAAAGCGCCGCAAAGTCGTGTTCACACCCGTGCGTGATGCAGAAGCCTTGCCTGGCCCGTCGCAAGTCCCAACAAATTTGAAAGAGGGCAAGCGTGCATCACATAATTAGAGCTCTTTTATGGTATTTTAGAATCCTAAAAATAATAAAATTGTAAAGGAAACAAGATCCTGGGATGACGTGCCACACGAGAACGGTGCCTCGCTGGGGCGTCCGCGCTTGCATGCCTCGGCGTTAGCAACCACCATCGGGAAATCGGAAGCGGAAGCCGGAAGGAGGAGGAAGGTGAGTGTAGGGCTATATATAGGCACATCTGGCTGGAGCGACGCGCAGCGGCGAGGTCATCCATGAGCAAGTTTTGGCTGCCGGAGGACGCCACCATGGGCAGCATCATTGTGCGCTGCCATAACTGCATGCTCACTGTCACCGTCAAGAAGTGGCTACCGCCGGAGAAAAAGACCAAGTCCGTCCGGGCCACCGTCGCCTGAGGCTTGAGCCATGGGGGTGCTATATACGCTAGGGAATACGTACTTGGTAGATGCACTATAGATCTGGGAGTAGTTGGGTGGATAGTTGTGTTTTGATGGAAGATTGGGAGTTGAAGGTTGCTTGCTCTATGCATATTTCAAGAGCAAAAAGTTGTCAACTGTTAGAAATATAGCTCTCTTAAATAAGATTTACAAAGAAAGATCCATTACCTTTATAAATCAACGGTTAAATTTATTTTTTATATCACTTTTCTGCTATTAGTAGAATACATCATAAAATTTTCCCGTAATTAACCCGGGAAGCAAAGAAGTGCTAGTACCATACCATTTTGGATGCTGCATGTATGTGTGGCGAAGCAAAAACTTGATATGCTGCTTGAGCTATCACCAATAGGCTTTAGTTAGCTAATTTTCATGTTCATGCACGGCCTTCAGTGTTAGACCATATGGTTAGGTTTAGGATATTTTGGTGATGAATAATTGACAATGGTTAATTTGTGATGATGAATAATTAGTGATTTTGTTTAACGATGTTATGCGAGGTGTGTGGTGCGTGCGTGAACTGATGTTGGTTAAGTTGGGACGAACTTGTGCTGGAAAAATATTCTTTGGTCTTTGTATGTGCAGGTTGAGCAGACGATCATGTTCGATGACGAGGTGTACCGGGACTAGGATGGGGAAATCCGAGGTTCGGACGGTCAAGAAGGTCACGAGATAGTCGGGCTCATGCTTGGGGCGCATGGAGATCAAAGGTGAATGATACGTGGAGAAGCTACGGGAGGTACGGTCCTAGAAGCTTCGACACGTGACACGTTAGAAAAGTCGGGAGTGTGAAAATCCTGTGTTAGGAAGAGTTTCGGGTCCCTTGAAAATTAGTGGGCCAAAAGCCTAGTTAAGGTAAAAAGGCCCAGTCTAGTTGGATGAGTTAGATTAAGATTCTAAGTTAAGATTGAATAGCATTCGTAGATGGATTAGGATTCTAAGTTGAGATTGAATAGGATTTGTAGGAGGCTGCATAAAAAGGGACAGAAATTGTGATCGGAGGTACGGCTTTTGGGGTGACCGAATGCTTTTTGGTGTGGCGAAAAAGAATAGAATACGGAGCGACGCAAGAAAACGGAGAAAAGATGTTCTCTCGCGAGACATTGAGCGGCAACTGCATGGATGGAAGAATGAATAGTGACTGCAGTTTTTGAATAAAGTTTGTGAGTTTTTTATTTCACATATATTATCCTTTTTCCTGGTTTTTTTATTTCTATGAATTCTCCATGCATTGATCTTTAGCTATATATTTTTTGTGTTTACATTCATGAATTAGTTTGAATTCATAATCAATTGCTAAATTGAAAGAAAATGGTGTTTCGCCGATCGACCGGAATTCTTTTCTGGGCGCTACAGTAACTGCTACAGTAAATCGCTACAGTGAAATCAGGAAAAAAATTATTATTTCTGGCTTTTGCAGATTAAACAATTAAAAAGGCAGAAAATTTTAACAAATTTCCGCTGTACGCTGCAATCATTCACCCCCTTTCTTATTGCCATCATTGATCCTACATCCTACATTCAGTAACATACTTAAAACTTGATCTCTGTTTTTTTCTGTCGAGAAATATGTGCAATTCTCGGGTGAAAAAAATGTACATCCTGGTCTCTTATTAACTGGCTTGCTTGCACATAATGTTAAGAGGAAAAGGACGTGACATTGACTCATAAGATAGTGTCGCGCTTAACGTAGTGAAGATGACCTTAAATAACAACTGAAGACGACCTTGCATAACATCAGATGCACTGAAAGGTCACACCCCTAAATGCCAAGGTGACAGAGTTTACTAATAAACCAGGAGAAGACAAAATGGAACAAAAGGGGAAAAGAACAATAACCATTTCAGAGACTGCATGCCAAAAAGTTCCTCTAAAAAAAAGAGTGCCAAAAAGTTCTAAAAGAGAATCCTACTCTGGTGCCTACGAATATTCATCACAGGATCTGTCTAAAGCATTAAAAAAAACCCACAGGTAAGGACTTCTGTAAAAATACCCCTAAAGTTAACTTTCACCATTACATCTCGGTAAATATCTTATGGCTTGAAAAAAACTAAAGTTAACCACCTATGCTAGTTAAATCTAATGTAAACATTTGTATAGAAGTAGCGGATGACATGTGAGAGATGAAGATGGCAGAAATGCACCCACAGAACTTGATTAAAAATCAAGTGGGACCAATATATGAAGATGGAACATCAACATTAAAAACTAAGCCTTAGGCTCCAAAAATGACGGATTAGAGGGACCAACCTAGTGGTTTTTAGTGTATGTGCACTGCCCACCTTGGTCTTGTGTACTGTGTAGCGAGCAAAAGCAGGGAAAGAAGCTACAGTAGAGATGTCTTCGAAACATGGGGCAAATGGCAAACTTTTAACTTGCAGGGAGGTTTTTGAAAAACTCCCTAACTTGTAGCTGGTATGCTCATTTTTCTTTTAAAAATCGTAAATAAATATAGCAAAACCGAGACGACCAAAAGAGAGCAGGCGAAGCGCTGCAGGTGAGATGGAGCATCAAGATCAAAATATTTGCTTACGAGAATGAATTATGTTTTTAGTACAACTGGGATCTTCAAGCGAAAGGACAGCATGAGGTATGTCCTTTTTAGAGTTTTTTTTTAACCTTTTAGCTTGAGCTTCCCTGCTAGCAAAAATAAACAAATTATTTCCTCTAAATTACTTTTTTAAATAATATTTTAGTCTAAAATCATATATACCATTTATGGCTGTATCTTTATAATATATCGTTAGCGTAGACAAAAGACACGATCTGTAACCTAAAAGAACGAAGATCCCCACATATACCCTGTACTGTTGGAACGACAGAAAATTTAATTGCGTACTGCTAGACTTTTCCTATATTTTACTACTTGCACCACTACAGAATCTTGAGATGCAGGAGAAACATTAGTTTGCAAACCACATGTTCCGCGCTGTTACGTGCGAATCCGGATGAAAAAAAAACTGCACGAAATTTGAGCACATCCGTAGTAATCTGAAAGGGGAAAGGAACAAAGAAACGGGTCATTATTGTCCAGAGAGTTGGCGACTGGTAGTCTCTCTGTCCAATCATGTGAGGTTCCGAGTAAAGATCAGGCATTAAGAGACGAATTTAATTCGCAATATTTGTGATCTTCTTGGGACCGCTACCTCCCAAACTAGATCGTATAGTTGGACCAGATCGTATAGTTGGACCGCAATGCGCATTTCGTGATTGAGCTTGTAACGTGTAGTTCACTGTTCACCACAGCCTGTTTCATCTCCCGCCCTTTTTGAGCTCTTTTTTTTGGGTACTCTTTTTTTTTTGTAATTGATAGGAGGAAGAACATAGACAGAGTGTGGTGGTGATCATTTAGGTTTTTTTGTGGCTTATAGCTAAAAAGCACTGTAGTTGGCTAAAAAAATACTGTAGCTGATAAAGACTTATTTAGCATAATTAAATTTTAAAAAAATTAAAAAATATAAAAAAAAATATGTTAGCCCATTATGTATAATACAAACAAATACGGAAAAAAGAACTGGCAAAAAAACTCAACAAAAAGCCAAAAGTTCAGAAAAGACGAAATTTATGAATAGTGAAAAATAAACCGAAAGCCAGAAGCTGAAGCCCAAATGATCACCACCAAAATCAAAGCTGCATCACATATCCACATCCTGTTGAGAAGAATTATGTTGCTATATTCTAAAGGGACTTTGCGCAATAGTTGATTGTCCTTTTTCAGTAAGAATAATAAAACAACATTTCATGGTTGGAGGCATAGTAAAATTTAACTTGGAAAAAAGTTCATTTTACTCCCGCGAAGTTTCATGTCTATCTGCTTAACCCGAAATCTTATTTTCTCCATTTAATCCCTTGAAGTTTCAATACCGAATCACTTCACATCTTCACCCCTCTGGAGACAGTCTGAGAATAGTTTTGCCGCCATGGCAGCCACATCATCCGGTTTAGCCACGACTTGACTCGGCCACGGCTTGGGGCTTCACATGGGTGGGTAGGCAGGCTGTTGTCCTCATCGTATACAACCTGCACGCAACCTGCAACACTCCGCTCATTGTGCCCAACCTATACGCGCCACGTAAGCATTGTCCTTGCTGTAGAGGCTCTGCTTGCCCTGTGCGCGTGCTCTGCTTGATGTGCCACACAAACTTCGCTTGCATGTGACAACCACGCTTAGCTCCCCATGGTGCTCATGCACTCGCTGCAATGCCCGTGCTCTGCAAGCGTGTGTTGGGAGAGAGATGACGATGATGACATCAATCCATGTGTGATGTCATGTGGTAAAACCAGATGACGTGTCTCTCACAGTGGCAAAACCGCTCTCATAACCATCCTCAGGAGGTGAAATTGTCCGGTATTAAAACTTTAAGGGTCGAATAGGCTAAATGTAACTTCAAAAGGTTAAAGGTTAAGTATACAAATGTGAAACTTCATGAAGTAAAGTGAACATTTCCTATTTAGGTCCATTCCAACTGGTTTACGGTTTAAACTTTTGGCTGTGGCTTCTAGCTTATAGTTGAAATTGCAATGTAATGGTTATTAGCTTTTTAAAAAGAATGAAGAAAAAAGAAAATTGTTATATCGTCACGATCAATACAAAGAAATAATGAGGGAAAAGAAAACACTAAAAAAATAAAAAAACGTATAAAAACTGAAATAAGCTAAAATTAGAAGCTGATATGTTCAAAATAGTTTTTTATTTAAATAAGTTAAAAGTTAAAATAAATCAAATGTTGAAGTCGTGTGGAGATGGAACATAATCTCATTATGAGCACATTTTGACTGGTTTTTTAGAGTAAAGTCCATTACCGGTCCTTAAACTTTTTATGCTGTGTCATCCCGGTCCATAAACTTTTAAAGTATGTCATCCCGGTCCTTAAACTTTCAAAGTGTGGTAATATCCTATGTAGTTGTAGCAGTGAACTTTTTATGCCGTGTCATCCCGGTCCATAGACTTTCAAAAGAAATTGCCACACTTTGAAAGTTTAAGGACCGTGATGATATACTTTAAAAGTTTATGGACCGGGATGACACAGCATAAAAAGTTTAAGGACCGGTAATAGACTTTACTCTTTTTTTTAAGGAGAAAGCAGGCTACAGACATTTATTTATGGAATCGAGTATCGCCAACTAAGCATGCGTCCAGCTTCCTGCAAGCTAGCACATGAGCACATGTGGGTGTACCACCTTGTCGGTGTGTATGCAGGAGCAGAAATGACAGGATCACAGGAAGAGACGGGACCCTACGAGTATCAAATATCAGGGCCAATCCGTATGGTAGTCAGCGATCAGCACGGCGATATGCCGTACGACGTTGGGGGTTTTTTTTTTGAAAGAATATACAGCAGGATCTCTACAATGTTCTGTCAAAAAAAGCGTACAAACAAAGCAGAAAAGTAGAGTAACTTCAGTTTTGGGCCACGTGGAAAGCTGTCCGACTTTTCGAAGCAAAAGGGTCGGAGCAACTGCGAAATCCTAATTCCTAATGGTGTTTTCGGCAAAAGAACATCTAATGCTAGTTTGATCTAATTAGAGTGACTGCAATTCAAGATATGTTGTCCATAGAGAATCTGATTGTATCCAGCACAGTGCATGGCTTTTTTCACACATGAATCTAAGCTGAAAAGGCTCCACTTTTTCAATTTATGGTTGGGAATCGATGGCATTTGGATTGTTCCCCCTTTTTTCATGTTGAGCTATACATTTTTTCAATTTTGGCCCTACAAAACTGAACATATTAACAAAATTTCTGTTGGTTTATTTTTATTTCTATTAATCAAATGTCTAGACATACGTCTGACGTAGTAGGCTCGGCAATGTTTGGATTATTGCCCTCGTAACCCAAAATAGTTATCCTTGGTGCTTGTGCAGTTGTGCTCTTCAACTTTAATAGTGGATGCTTACATGCTTGTTTTTTCAAACCGATACTCACATGCCTGTTAATGTTTGGTGAGCTAGTCTAAAACATGTTTTCTAAGCTATACAATTTGTCTTCCACGATCCGTCGTTGCTTTGTCTCCCTTTGTGGCAAACTTTATTTCACTCAGGGGCGTAGCCACTGGGAGAGCTTAGGGAGGCTTGAGCCTCACCTCTCCCGGTGGCAATTTTATACATAGTAAAAATAGAGAGAAAAAGAGAGATTAACAAATCCAAAGCGAAGCTAACTCTTCTTGATGGGAAGGTTAACAACAAATATAAAATTAAATAAGACGACGACGACAAGAAGGATAAGTGAAAATTATAAAATTAAAGAAAAACTAATCAATCAATCAAAGAAAGAAAGAAAGTTAAATAATATATGTAAATCATAAAATTAAAGAGGAGAAGTAGTGAAAGTCATAAAATTAAAGAAGAGATAATCAATCAAAGGAAAAAAAAGAAGAAATAAAGTGAAATATATATGAACCTTCTTGAGTCCGGAGATGACGGTGGAGAGCTCGATGAACCTCTAATTGATCTTCTCCCTCCGCCACCTCTCCGCGATAATGTGGTCCTGCACATGCCCCAAAGGCACCACCGCCATTGAGCCCCGCCCTGAAAATGATAAGAACATTGGATAGAGTGTGAAAAAAGATGCTGCCTTTTATTTCTATTATCTCGTGATTCAAATTAGCTCAATTCTGGTATGTTTCATATGATCTATATTTTCATTGTCATTCATAATTTTCTATTATATCACTAATTTTGGTATGTTTATACATAAGTGACTTATCGCTACTCCGCACTCATGACGTTTTCTATTATTGAGGTATCTACTTTCTATTTTTCATTGTTTGTCTTCATTCAATTTATAATTTCTATATGAATTTGAAATTTTATAAGAGTAAGAGACTAGTTTTATATCAACTTAGTTTAGTAGTTTAGACCTATAAATAGTTCAGCCCACCCTCAATTTTACTCCTGGTTTCGCCACTGCTTTACTATTATATTATCTATGTCATACTCGAACAAAAGAAAACTTTGCTTTACTGATGCTCAACTTACTTTTTATTTAAAAAATAAAATTGATGTATTAGTAGCAAGGCCTGCAACATAAAATTGAAAGATTATGCTAACATGCTATGTCGACCAAAATCAATAAAGATTTTATTCCTAAATGGCACTAAATTCCACCTCCAATGTATGCTCGAATTTTTTTAATAAATAATCTATTTTTTATTCGAAATAACAAAAATATACCTGATCAAAAATAGTTTACAAAAATATGCTTCAGCCGCCTAACCGTCGGACGACTGGAGCCTATCGTCCAATAGTCGCGTGACAAGCAAGCAATCCGCTGGCCGTTGGGCGAATTGATTGCAGTTGCCGAACGGTCAGGTGACTGCTTCTAGTCACCCATCGGTTAGGCGATTGTGCTTTTAGTCGGCGAATGATTGGGCGACCGGAAGTCCAGATAAAAAGATCGCACAGCCGAGCGGGCTCGCTTGCTCGACCGCGCGGTGAACAGACGCGACAGAAAAGAAAAG
Organism: Dendrocalamus latiflorus; assembly: GCA_017311315.1. Taxonomy (NCBI): domain Eukaryota; kingdom Viridiplantae; phylum Streptophyta; class Magnoliopsida; order Poales; family Poaceae; genus Dendrocalamus; species Dendrocalamus latiflorus. The sequence goes on along the minus strand of CM029663.1, from coordinate 49,697,120 downwards.
GAGAGGGGGGGGGGGGGGAAGGAGAGGGAGGAGGAGAGGAGAGGGAGAGGAAGAAGGATAGGAAAGAAAGGAGAGGAGAAGAAGAGAGGGAGGAGAGGAAGAAGGAGAGGGAGAGGGGGAAGGAGAGATTTTGCGACTCTTGTGAGGTAATTTTTTTGTATTTTAAATTTTGTATATGAAGTACATAGTTTATTTAGTGTTAGTATGAGTAGAAAATTATAGATGTAGACAAAAATAGTACAATTTTGGTATAGAAAATTTAGTCAATGTCGTTTTAGAAAATTAGCAGCTGTGGTAGCATGTAGTTGTGTAAAATTTAGTGAACATAGTTATAGAAAATTAGCATCGTTTGTAAATTGGCATGCGTACAAAATTGTAGTTATAGAAAATTTACTCAATGTTACATAGAAATTAATCGTCCGTAAAAATTTGTAGTTATTCAAAATTCAGTCAATATTTGTGTAAGAATTTAATAATTTACTTTGTATAAAACAATAATACATAATATTTATGATTAATTACAAATAAATGTAATGTTTTTAGTACGTTGGAAAAACAGCTTTGCATAGCAACATGACCGCACGGGCCAGTTTTGCGCAGTGAGAAGAACAGACGAGACACATTTGCGCAGCGACGGGACCACACAGCCTAGCTTTGTGCAGCGACATAACCGCACGGGCGAGTTTTACGCAGTGAGAAGACCAGATGGTCCACCTTTGCACAATGAGTACACCAAATGGGACAGCTTTGCGCAGTGACAAGATCGTAAGGGCCAGCTTTGTGCAGCGACAAGACCAAAGGGTGTAACTTTGCGTAGTGCAAAGACCTGACAGGGCAGTTTCACATACCGACAATACCACATTAGGTAGCTTTGTGTAGTGACAAGACCACACGAGCATCTTCATGCAGCGAGAAAGCCACAAGGGCCCTATAAAAGGAAGTCGAAGAGATTTCTAAAAGAATACTACACAAGCAAACCCAACATTACACTGATGCTTGCTTTACCACACCGGGATGGACAAGATGCAGACGAAGTAATGGGACAAGATGATGAAGCAATGGGACAAGATGATGAAGCAATGGGAGGAGACCCGTGACCTAGCAAGATCAGCTGCCGCCCGCGATGAGAAAGCAAGGGCTGCTGTGCCTGGGCAGAACAAACCCAGCGTGCTAAGAGGTCAGCTCCCCGCAATGACGCCACCCGTAGCAACAACCCCATCCCAACGTTCCTACTAAGCATTCGCCGCAACACCCACCAGAGGGGGAGATGCCCCCTTTGTTGGTGCTGGGACCCGTGCACGTTCTTCAAGTCTAAGCACCGCCTCAGCCTAGGTATGCTTTATTAGGGTTGCACAAACTACTCCAGTGACTATCTCGACCGCCGTTTAGATACCACCACCTATCGGCAGCCGGTAAGGACCAGGTACACTGTTTTCTCCCTACGTTTTCTCCTTCAATGTACGCACTAACAGCCTCTCTCGTGTATCCAGTCCCCGGAACCCCTATGTGGCTACCGCAAATGAATCAATATTGAGATCCACCCAGAGGACCAGTGGGCTCTCGACTTTGAGGAGTGGAACACCACAAGGTCCTGCGAGATCTGGGAGGAGGAGCACCGCAAGAACGAGCAAACCGACCGTATACATCAGGAGATGAAAACTCATCTAGAGGCGTGCACACACATGGAGAGTGAGGCTCGCGAGAGGGAGCATGAGAAAAAGAGAGAAATGGCGACCAAGGCAAAAGAGGCTGCTGAGGAGTTCAACGCCGAGCTCGCAAGGAAGGGAAAATGGCCTCGATCTATGCAGTAGGTCGTACAAGCAGTTGGGTTGGTTAGTCGCACATGATACTCTATGTTATGCGTGTAATCAAACTCTACGCGGTATGTTACTCCTAACTGTACTATGAAGTTTATTTTAATTCAGACAAGCTTATTTTCTCATCTTTTCGCATTCAATTATTCCCATAGCAAGTCATCCAAAAACATTAATAAACCAGTTCTCTTCCATGTACGAATTTTCGATAATATCACAATATCACTTACCCTCATATTTACTGATTGTTCTAATTTCAATCGTTCTTAAAAAAGTTTCACAACTTTTTTTTGCACTACAACAACATACAACGATCACAAACTCTTATTACGAATCTAACAAATTATCTGCCAGTCATAATCTACTAAAATCACAAATGAATTAACCTACACCGCATCTTGTTTGTAGTCGCTGCATAGCCGAGCGATTGCAATCGCCCAGCCACTGGGCGACAAGCTCCAGTCGCCCAAGCGTCGGGCGACTAGAGCCTTGTCGCCCAACAGCTTACGGATAGCTTTCTTGTTACGCAGCCGTTGGGCGATAGGCTCCAGTCGTCCGACAGTTAGACGATTGAAGTATATTTCTGTAAAAATGTTCGCGTAGGTATATTTCTATTATTTTAAATAAAAATAGAATATTCATAAAAAAAATTCATGTATGCTCAAGCGATCCATCAATCTTGATGTTATCAAATAGCAAACCCCTCCGAAAATTACATAATTCCATGGGCGTGCAGGACCAGCGTGCTGCTCGTGGTCATGAATCTTGGACACATGCGGACCTCTAAACACCCGAAATTCCGTTTTTGACCCCCAAACCAAAACAATTCCGAAACTAGACCCCCGCCTGAGCGCGCGTTCGCGTTGCGTCGACACGTGTCCGGTCGTGCGGTGTAGTACCGCACGACCGCACTGTAGCACGGGTCGTGCGGTCAAAAAACCGAGTCATGTGGTCGGGGCTTCGGTCGTGCGCTCAAAAAACCGGAACGTGCGGCCGGCGCGGAGGGCGAGGCGGTCGTGCGGTGTGGTACCGCACGACCTGTGCTACAGTGCGGTCGTGCGGTACCACACCGCACGACCAGACACGTGTCGACGCAACGCGAACGCGCGCTCAGGCGGGGGGCCAGGTTCGGAATTTTTTTGGTTTGGGGGCAAAAAAACGGAATTTCGGGTGTTTAGGAGTCCCAATGTGTCCAAAATTCCGTTGTCGTGGAGCCCGTTGGGTGCACATAAGGATGAGTACCCCGCCAATGTCCCTGACCTGCCACGTGTCACATCCAGCACCGTGCGTTCCCAATGGGAAACTGTGCCCACATTTTTGTTGTTACGTGCCCCCAGTGACTCGTCCCAAATAAATCGGATTACGATGGGTATCATCCACCTCCCTCCCAGAATATTTAGCCAAGGCCCCCCAACCCAACCCCAAATTCACATTTCCATTCAGCTCACTGCACAGCCCACACAAGACGTCACTCTTCTTCTTCTTCTTCTTCTTCTTCTTCTTCTTCTGTAGCATCAAATGGGGAGAGCACCGTGCTGTGAGAAGGTAGGGTTGAAGAAGGGGAGATGGACGAGGGAGGAGGACGAGATCTTGGCGAAGTACATCAAGGAGCATGGGGAAGGGTCCTGGAGATCATTGCCCAAGAATGCCGGTACAGAAGAAGAGAAAAGAAACCTGAAAAGTTGCAGCCTATTGGGTCAGAATTAGTTCCTGATCGATCATTTGGTTCTTGCTAAACCTTGCAGGGTTGCTGAGATGTGGGAAGAGCTGCAGGCTGAGATGGATAAACTATCTGAGGGCGGATCTCAAGAGGGGCAACATCTCGGAGGAGGAGGAGGAGATGATCATCAAGCTCCATGCCACCCTTGGCAACAGGTACTACTGACGAGATTTTCAGCTCGCCCTTCTTCTTGTGTTTGCTAACATTTGTGTTGGATTCCTGCATTAAGCAACTTAATTTGGAAACACCTGTTGCATAGTCGGAGAGTTTTATGCATATGATTTTTGTGCTTCCTATGGTGTCTGTACGGTTAGATGAAGAATTTGTGACGGGCAAGGGAGAGAAGCTTGAAACATTGCATCCGGTTGGTCGGAAGAAGAAAAATATCGCACAACGCCTTGATGCTACAAAGTATACACATACTCTGTACATTTATGCTCACAGTGGAAACAGATTTTGCTCTAAAAAATACATTGGAAACAGATGAAATTGTAAAATCAAGTTTGATTTATACATAGGTACTCAAAGTCGTCAAGTTAATCAGGGAAAATATAAGTTTTATTTTAATCAATAAGAAAAATAAAATCCAATTATGGTTGTTGACTCAGTTATAATGATTTGGACATCCTTTTAGCTTTAGCACTTCAATTTCCAAACAAGTAAAAAATGCCCGGTGAATGTAGCCGCCCTAAATATGCACTTATTCTTCTACTTATGAATAAGATCAAATGTTTTTTTAGAATAAACAAGATCAAATGTCGATAAATATGACTAAACCAGAATAATGTTTCTTGGGAGTGCTACAAGAATTAACTTTATCTTCAAACCACTTAATTTTATCTGAAATTACTTTGGAGGTTAGATGTACAAGTTTTTTTTTGAACTGAGATGTACAAGTTAAAACAAGCTATATTTATTTCACAGAAAAGAGCAAGCTCTGTGGTTTTTAGTATCTTCTCTTGCCCTGCTATCAAGAACAGAAGAAAACAAAGCGTAACAAAAGAAAAGGCTTGGAACCTTTTGGTGTCTTCTTGCAAGTTCTCACTTGGTTCTTAGCCAAAAATATTTAAGAAACACCTTATCCTTTTTTTAATAACCGATACTACTATATACTTACTATCCAACAAAAAACTAAAGTGACTGCTTTTACTTTTTTTTTTGTCGCTAGCTTCCTCCTAGCCAAGGAGAAACCCATCTCTGTCACTTGTCATGGGGTGAAGAAGTGGCCTCCATTTTTACTCCCCCCCCCCCCCTCCTCTCTCTCTCCGTTGTCGCCTTGCATCAATGATCTGTCGTGTGATATTTTTGTATTTTCCCTCGTTCGTCTCGTGCGCATAGTATCAGTGTACTGCTTGGCGCAAAAGAGGACACAAAAAAAGCTGAAAAAAAGAGAGAGCAAGTGTGACCCACGCACACACTGATTTTCCTTGTACATGTGACCGATGGCTAAATCATTCGCCCACTGTTGCCCAACAGCAGCACATCAATCTCTCAATCTTAAGATCTCTTCCTAAACGGCTTTCGCTTTTATTTTTTTTGAATTCGATTTATTTAAATCAGAAATCATTTAGAACACACCGACTTCTAATTTTAATTTATTTTAGTTTTTTGACTTTTTATTTGGTTTTTTTCTCTTTATTTATTTATATTACCTGTAATGTTATAACATTTTTCTTAATTTTTTATTTTTTAAAAAGCTAATAGCGTATAATTTTAACAAAAACTAAAAGCTACAGTAAAAAAATCTAAACCTATAAACTTAAGCTATAAGTTAGATGAAGCACCACTCAATCAAAGACAAGGATTGATAATGAGCTGCATGATCAGCATCGGCCATTATTTTTGCTAGGGTCCCATGCATTGAAAATTTGCCCGCTGACACGCCGTGACAGCTGACACGGATCCGTATCGTCTGTCGTTAGTTTGTGTGGCGCCGCACGGTCTTTTCGAGTACACGTGGATCGCTTTGTTGGGAATTTGACGGTTGAATAAAATCCCCCTAAATCTCTTTGAGTAATTGCCTGGTACTTGTGCTTTCGACCTCATTTTCATCTCGAGCGTCGAATTTCTAACCACGTCGTGGATGGTGCCCGCTATGCCGTTCAATGCTGATGGCACCTCCCTAGACTGCATCCCCACCGTCCAATCGTCGACCTTGCCCTGAACGTTGAGTTTTCAGCCGCGTGGCCTCGCCTAGGACCTGTGTTACTGCTCTTGCATTTGGATTGAGCGAGGTGGCATAGAAGGATTGCGTAGAGTTCAACTCATTATGGTCTATGGAGGTGTGGCTTGTACGAGCTACATGCTGTTTCGCTTGTACCGTGGTGTCCTCTGTGTCTGGAGCGAGCCTGGGCTCGTTTCCCAGGTGGGAGATTCGTGCCCTCTCGTTTGATCCCGGGCTATCGTACTCGAACATTACTTGTCGGCAAACCATGTTCACAATGTACTTCTCACCATAGCTACACTGTATAAAACTTGTGCTGTAGTGTTACATCGCCAGCTGGAATATTACATTTACCAGATTCAATAGATTGATGCCGTGAAATTGATATTTGCTTATGACACGCGTTACCTACTCGCGGATAGAAACGAAGTTAATTTGTAGCTAGAACAGGAAGCGGACTAAGAGAAGGTTAGGTTCGTACCATTGCCATACTGTGTTGGTTCACTGTATAAAGGAGCTTAACTATTCCTCTGTCTCAATGAATTTAAGAAAGGGATTCTCGGAGTGGCGCTAGCAGTGCTGCCAAATGCAACAGATGCATGGAGCCATGCAGACATGTAGTGGCGCTGCTGTTGCCATGTAGCATTTGCACTGGGCGCATGCATGCTGCATATGCATGTCGCGTTTGAGCTGCACTGGATACTAACTCTCCGCAAGGCCCGCAAGTACGGTGGTTGGATCTCCGGCACGCATATTGATTGCCACATGTGCCTGCTCTAACTCCTGCAAGCATGCATGCAATGCACTGCCATGCCATAGCCTGTTGTAACTTCCATATTTCCATGTATATGTTCTTCTGCAAGAAGACAGTAGTTAATTTCCTGTGAAATTTCGTTTCTTGCTCAGGTGGTCCCTGATCGCCGGCCACCTGCCCGGCCGCACGGACAACGAGATCAAGAACTACTGGAACTCGCACCTGAGCAGGAGGGCGCACGACTTCCGGAAGGGCGGTGACGGCGTCGTCGTTAACGTCGACCTCAGCAAGCTTCCCGGCGGTGGCAAGCGCCGGGGCGGCCGGACCAGCCGGCCCGCTGCCGCCGCCACGGTAAAGGGGAACGGGAAGGGGAAGAAGGCTGGGAAAGAGAAGGACAACAAGGTCGCAGAAGCGGAACACCATCACAAGGAGGAGAAGGGTGTGGATGGCAGCATGAACACTGACGTCGCAACACCAAGCAGCTGCGAGCCTTGCACTGCTGCCATGCAGGGTGACTCCGAGCAAGCACAAGCCAGTGCCAGTGGTGTGACATCTGATGGGCTCGAGGAGGGGCTACTAGGCCGCAGCCAGGAGATGGTGAGTGGGCATATGGGCCCAGAAAGCCCAAAACAGAAGCTGGGCCCGGATGGGTCTTGCATTTATGAGGGCGAGAGCGGGCCGGCCGGGGCTGTGGGCCCGGAGGAGCTGGGTGACAAGGCTATGGAGTGGGACCTGGTGGGGCTGGATGATGGCTTGGCCAACGATGACATGTGGGGCTCACTAGTGTGGGACTACGATGACATGGTGGTCCCGGATGGAGGCCAGCAGCAGGAGGAGGTGATGTCAGACCTCCTGTTCTTGGATATCTTTTAGGGTGCCATCGATTGATCTGTGTATCATCATCACCTCTTGGCCTCTTGGGGTTTTTTTTGAGTTTTGATTTGGGTAGAGTTTGATGCGTTTGTCGGTCTTGACTGATGAGTTGGGGGGAAGAGAAAGGAAGAAAATTGTAGAAAAATAAGTAGAATTGCTCCTTTTGTTACTGCAACTCAAATGTGTCTGAAAAAAGTGAAACTGCAACTCAAATGTGCCAGCTTGGTACTGCAACCATGTCCATAAACTGGGTTGATAATTATAATTTTTTGAGTAGAACAGCCTATGAAAACTATTGCAAAAGAAACAGACCGCAATGATTAGCATTGTCGGCTAAACCCCTACGCCATCTGCACCTAGAATTCAGCATGAAAGGTTTGCACAGAGCCTAATCAGTTCATATTAGACAACCCCAAGGGTACTACCAACGCTGAATCGTGCAGCAATAGTTAAACAATCTTGGTACACACCATAACCATCTAATATTTCAGTAATCAGTAGTCACTAAACAGTGGAGTAGTATTAAACGATGCGGAGTTCAGTAATCAGTAGTCACTAGACAATGCAGAACAGCGACACCATGACCATCTGTCTAGTTCAGTAGTTACCAATCAGTGCAGCAGCAACAGCAGCACAGTACCTAGAGTAGCAGAGTTTGTTGCTTCTTGGTCTTCCTCGACCCTATCTTCCTCTTCTTCTCCCTCCTCTTCCGACCAACTCCAGATTCCCCACTCTGCATTCCAGCCATCACCGGCACACTGCTGTCGCTTCTGTTGTTGCCGCCCGCAGCAGCAACTTTGTGCGCTCCAATTCCCTCAGTTCCCTTCTTGGAGCTCCAGCAAGAGGAACCGCCGCCCTCATCGATGTGCAGTTTGCCAAAGACTCTCCTCTTGCCCTGTCGGACCCGGATTTTACAATCCAGAATCTTCTGTGATTCTATCGCACTATTCCCTGAATCAGTAGATAGTGTTCATAGATACAGTACTGAACATCAAAATACATATCATGCTGAAGCGTAAATATAATGGTAGACTTACTCATGGGCCGATCAGACTGAAATCAATAAAATGCAGCAGCGAAAACGAAGCACACAGGTGGGACCCTCAGGACATGCCCACAGGCAACCAACTGGGGTTCGCGACCTAATTCTTGATCTCTTCATCTTGTTCACCATCATGGTCAAGTGTATTGTTGAAGCGTAGCGATCTGACTCCTGATTCTGGATTAATTGAGTGAGCGAGGGTGAGCACAAACCACAGTGCTCCGCGAGCCAATGCATAGGATGCAAATAGACAACATGCATGGCTTATCGAGGGAAGCCTTGGATTATTTTTATTTGCCGTAAATTACTTTTTAAAATATGATACATAGAAATATCCTGGAACCTAGCAGTTTTAACTAAAACAGATTTTACCAATATATGAAAGAGTGCAATAATAATAACGATCTAGATTCCATCCACTGTTATATGGTTTCTGCATCATATGCTAACCTTCCAGCGTTATAACTTCTTACCTTATCACTGGGACGATACCCTGGGCAACACAAATCAAGGCCTTTCTCTGCCCCGTCACTTTTCCAATTCCACCCACAAAGTTTTTGAAATAGAACTATATCTGGTTAAGTTCCCATGTCCGCCCTTTACCGTGGACATGGCTATTCGAATAGTTTTCACTCTGTAGAGTTTGTACACTTTACCCACAAGAGACAATCCGCTCGTTGCTTCACACGATTCATTAGTTATGCGGTTGAGTAGATCATCACAAGGCTGTTACAATGCATCGTCCTTACGCCCACTAAGGTCTTTCTTCTGTAAGATATGACCATCCCTCGAGAAGTTTCCCTCTTGAGCCGTCACGGGTAGAGGCGGGGATGAGACCATCCTTTCCTTTGCACGTGTGCACACCTTCACATAACCACGCTAGGGCAACGCAAGTTAGTTATCCCTGCTTACAATTTACCAGCTTGTGGTTGTACTATTGTACACTGGGAGGTCATCACAAGATTCGGTCATTAGGGTTATCTGAATGGTTCTACCACTAACCACACACTCGTGCACCACTGCACCACACCCCTGAACCATCCGCCCAGATATTTAAGCAAGTTGGGGTTTTTGGGAGCATGAAATATCCATGTCGAAATATACCAGCTATTTTCACCATGTCTTCTCAAATCAGTTTCTCACGATTAAAAGTGATGCTTGGGGCATTTTGATGCCCCCGATTATCTAAGAAGTACTAAGCATGCTGTAGAATTATGGACTTATTTTTTGAAAGTTTTACTATTATAATTTTGCTAGGGTGACAAGGCTCAAATACTCAAATGTTCCAAAAGAGTGGAATACTAACAAGTTCATTAATGGGTATATAACTAGAATCTTGAAATCAAACATATATTTTCATATAAAATAATAGCATGCAATTTGATAATTTAAAACGGAGATAATTTATAAAAAATGTAGGTTCAACATGATCAACGTATTGACTCGCCTTGTGCGGTTTACCGCGGTCTTGAGCTCACTCAAAGCTTTCTCATTCAATGGTCTCGAGCTTCTGGTCTTCACCTTCATATGGATCTTGGTCTTGCTTGATCCATTGATTTTTCAGGACTTCAATTTCTAATTACGCGCTAAACAACTGAATCCAAATAACTCAAAAAGTCCAAATAAATCCAAATAAACTCAATTTTGCTTTATTATGAGTTAATGGGTGTTTTAAAACAAGGTTGATTGGGCGCGGAGTTTTGACAGAGTCAAAGGGGTTGGAGCAAAGTGATAAAAGGCTAAGGGAAATCCGTTGAGACAGGTGCCAAGGAAGGTGTATAGTGAAGGAATATTCACGGGGATAGTCTACTTCGGATTTGAGGATGGCTAGGTTTATCCGGCTATTGAATACCATGGCGTAACACAATTTATTCAATATCTTCTTTTATCAATTTTGTATTTATTAAGGAAGTTTCATGAGTTAGGTTAGACCTATGCACTGATATACGATCTTAGCTTGTTATTTCTTGAATGGCACTAATTTGTATATCGCAAGAGGATTAACCATGACTTAGGGGTTCATACATCATTTTTAATCTAACTTGCATTCTGAGCTAAGGGTTAGTCGATATGTTAACAATTTTCAACATTATTTTTCTGATAGTAACATTTATTAAGATCTTTTATTTATCATAATAGTTCTAATCAATTACTGATGGTGTCAACTATATTCCAGGAAAATAGGCCAATGGGAACGGATGCTTTAATTTAGATGTCACTTACTGCGGAGGTTTAACTAACTATATTCGGGGTAATGTTTAATTTAATTTTGCATTTGAAATTAACATTAGTGACTCAACATTCAATTGAATTCCCTAAATTGTTCAAGTACCATTTGGAGAGGGATTCTTATGGCTTTTAAGACAATTAATCATATGCGAGGAAATCTTTCATTTAAGTCACGTATTTATAGTTTAAATATTAACGGCTTAAAACTTCAATTTATTTAATGGTTGTTCGAGGAAGTATTTTCATGACCTTTTTATGATACAGGAATGATAGTCATATTTTAGATGGTTAGATTTTGTATTACCTAATTATATAACTTTTTTGCTATGCAAATAATTTTACAATATATTCTTTAGGCATATTCGAATTTATCCATCGTCATTTTATGTGGAAGGTTAATCAAAATACAAATTCTTATTTCCCTTAATCACTTAATTGTTCATATGCATATAATTCTATATTTTGACATATACATAAATTTTATTTGAACCCAAATCAATTATCTTAGCTTCCTTGATTTATTTCCGAAATATTTCCTAATTGAAATGGCTAAAAAATAAAAACAAAAAATGTGCCGTAGAGGGGACTCGAACCCATGACCTGGGTGTTTAACATTGGCTCGGCTGATCATTGGTCTGCTGCTCGTATGATAGAATTGAGATTCTGATAACCTTGCTCTCCATAAAAAATACCCTTTAAAGTTAGAGATAATTATCTACAATACCGTCTAGAGGGAGTTGGTGGTCGCGGATTGTTATCCCACGTATGATCGAATTCCCATAACCATTGTCTGCAGTTCGAACTTCTAGAGTCACAATCGTCACATCCCTTGGCCTTCTTTCTTCACATATTCCTCGTAACCCCTGGTCGTCCTCCCTCCAAATGCCACAATTCGATAGCAAGCACAACAAAAAGTCATGGTGGTGAGATGCGACGAAGAGAGAGCGTGGCCACCAGAGATCACCACTGTCGGAACCCGGAGCGGCAACTCCAGGATCCTCTGTGTAAATCGCACTAGTCCAGGATCAGCTAGTGCACATAGCGGATAACAAAGATAAATATCAATCAAAATGACAATATTATTCTATTTAAAAGAGTACGGCCTTATGGCCAGTGTTTACATCATCGCCCATTGGCAAATATTATTTATAGCAAAAGAAACTACGGAAGCAAGCTGGAAAAGCGAAGCCCAAGTCTGCCCACAGGCAAACGACTCCAAGACGGGTCTTACTCGTCCTGATCCTCACCGTAGTTGTCGTAGTCCTCCTCTGTGATGAGATAGTAAGAGTGAGTACAATCTTATACTCCGCAAGTCACACGGAAAAATGCATTATAATGATTAAGGCCACAAGGGAAGGCATATAGGGTTAGTTTCGCACAAACAGCATTTTAAAAGAATACAATAAATAGATTGAAAATGCTGAATTTAATACAATAAGTAAAAACAGTAACTGTAGTTAAAAATTAATACCGTTAGTGCAGGCTCCGACCAAACACTAACCTATCCTCGGGCATCCCACCCGGTCCATCTTTTCCAAAAGATTTCACGTGGCACCGACCACACTGTTTCATAAATCATTTTAAAACCAAAGTCTAATCCATGAAAAACTTTACTCAGCATGCCCATGACCGTGGGCACAGCTATCCAGGATAGATTATACACTCTGCAAAGGTTGTACAACTTTACCCACAAGACATACATGATCATCCCGTTTTACCACTAGATTACACACTTCCTTAGGTGTGCAGTTACGAGTCGTGACAAGGCCTTTACAATGCAAAGCCGTCAACCTGCCCAAGCCAACTCTAAGGTTTCACCCCAGTAAGGACTCCACTAGACCGGGACCCCCTTTTGAGCCGAGTGAGACTTCTCATGGCCTACGCCACGCTCACTTTCAACCTACGACATGACCCAGGTTGGGACCCGCAAATTATTCAGCCAGGGCTGTCCCATACCCGCCTTGTGGTAGTACGTTAGGGCTTTGCAACAGTAGCTCACAGACCGGTCCTTAATTTGACTTAGACTCAACCACATACCCCCTGTGCACGACAATCAACACTGTGTCTCCGAACAACAGTGCATGCCTGCACCCACCACCTAACCATTAGCCTAAGTCTAAACCAGATTTTATATTTTATTTTGAAAATATTTCATCATCCTTCTTGACTCTCCGAAGTCAAGAATACATCAAAAGTTTATCATTTTATGTGAAAAGGTATCCCAAAATCAAAATTATGTCTAAGCAAGTCTAAGCATTTGTTGTGAAAATTCTCTAGCTAATACTAGTGTACTAACTAGAGTTTGATTCTAGGGTGACAAGGTATAAGGATTTGCAATGTAAAAGGAGGAATTAACAAGTCGGTATTAACTAAATTTAAAACGGAATTGAAATACATTGAATAAAAGTACGCATGCAATATAATTTAAAACAACATAATTTTATTTGAAATTCTGGGATCAACATGATCAAGGTGTGTGACTTGCCTTGCTCTTCAAGTGGGTGTGAATCGTCGTCGAAGAATTCTCCGGAATCGTCGCAGTCTACACGCGAAAATAACTCAAATAAAATCCAAATAAATTCAAATTGACTTCAAAAATTTGAATTGAGGCCAGAAATGGATAGAGGGAAATTTTTGATGAATTTAGAAATTTGCATGGGCTAAATCGGAGTTAGGATGAAGAAGAACGGGCTCCGGGAAGTTTAAATTCAGGGAAAAAGAAAAAGAGGAATTTCTGGAATTATTTTTCTATTGAAAAAGGGATTTATGACGTCAGCAGGGATTAATGGAATTATTTTCCTAAAAGAAAATCGGATTTATGGCGTCAGCCCTGATCCAGAGAGACTGACAGTGGGCCCTGGCCCATGTGGACTGAGTCCATGGACCAGAGGAAGGCTGAGGTGCCAGGGAACTGAGGTGGATGCTGACATGGTAGGCTGACTGGGTTACTTTGCTGACGGGGCAGCTGGTGGCGCTGACGTGGCCTTGTCCGGACGGGTGGGTGGCTGTGTGGCTTGTCCGAACGTAGGTGGCACGGGTGTGGCCGAGGTGGCGTGCCACATGACGTCCACGCGGGACGGGTGGAGTGAGGTGGCCGGCCACGGAGGAAGCCCTCGGGGACCGGGAGCTCGCCGGAGCTCCGGTGGACGGCGGCCGGCGACGAGGGGCGGAGGAGGGAGAGAAGAGTGAGGGGAACCCGGGGATGGGCACGGGAGTTACCGGAGACGGTCGGAGGGTGGTCGGCGACGAGAAGAGGCGACGGCGGCGCTCGGGTGGTGGCGGAGGCGGCGTTCCGGCGGGGTTCGATCCCGGGGAAGGGGCGCATGGGCACAGCGGCGAGGCGGGGAAGCCAAAGGGGGCGTCGGCGGGGCGTGAGGGGGACCGTAGTGGCCGGAATTCCTCAACGGAGGAATGGGAGGCGGCGGCGGTGGGGAAGCACTGCGCGGGGTCGCTCCGATGCACGGGAGGGGACGGGAAGCGGAGGGGGAGGTGGAGCGAGGAGAGGCGGAGCCGGGGAGGGGCTTTTATAGGGGTCGGGGAGGGGGAGCTGGCGGGGATTTCTCGCCGGAGATGGCGGGCGGCGGAAAGGAAAGAGGGGAAAAGAAGGAAATAGGAGGGGCGCGGAAGGAAAGAAGGGCGCGGGGATTGGGGGATTTGATCCCGTCGGCGCGCACGGCTTCCAAACCGGGGGAGGCGGCGAAGGAAAGACCGGATCCGTCGCGGTTCGGTCGGCCGGAGCAAAGAAGGAAAGGGGAGGGGAGAAGAAGGAAGGTGGCGCGGGGAAGGGGACGATGCTGACAGGTGGGTCCGGGTGGTCAGCGAGAGAGGGAGGCGGGGTGCAGCTGACAGGCGGGGCCCGCAGGGCAGAGAGACGGAGGAAGAGGGGGAAAGCGGCGCCGACAAGTGGGGCCGGGTGACAGTGGGAGAGAGAGGGATGAGGACGTGCGAGCGTCGGATGGTGATCGGAGGGCGAGGGGGAAGGGGGGTGGATGGCCGGATGGCGGGGGAGGCGGGCGATCTGGGCCTGCCAGGTGGCAAGCGCAGGAGAGGGGTAGGCGGGGCGAGGCGGGTGATGTGGGTGGCATCTGGTCGTCCACGTGGCGGCCGAAGGAGGGAGGTGGGGGTTTTAAATTTTTAAAATTGTTTTGATTTTCAGAAAGGCCCAAATAATTCAATAAAGCTCGGAAAAATATGAAATAAATCTCAAAAATTCAGAAAAATTCACAGAAGCTTCTGAATAAGTTTTGGAACCCAAATAAAATATTTCAACACATTCCCTGCATTAAATTTTAATTTTGGTTTTCCTTTAAAATACTTTTTAATCTTTAAATAACTTTTTAAAATTCAAAGAAAATTTGGGATGTTACAAACACTAAAGAAGCAAATGATACAAAATAGTTCTTCATTTTTATACCAAAGGACAATAGGTTCTTCATTGGATTTATTGCTGCTGCCTACTGCTGCATTATCACTGGTCTCTCATCGTCGATCGCTGCATCATTTCCAGCCGACATCACTGCCATGATGAATTGGCAATCATCATCTTACTACCAGATACATTGCTAGCCTGATAAAAAAAATCAAGTAGTTGTCTTTGTATCGGCTGTGAGTCTATGACTACGTAACTTGACATTGCACTTAGAGTTAAGTTCTTGTCGCTATATCTTTTTTTACTAGACTTGAATTGAAGCTCTTTTTTTTTTGCAATGAGACTGAATTGAACAATTGGTGGTGCATCTTTCTGTATCTTTTTACTGGAATGTTTAAATTTAGATGATAATGCTTAGGGAAGTTGAGTTGTTGGGATACTGTTCCTATCCAGCTTCTTCAATTCAGTTTTAGTTAAAACTCTGATATAATCTGTAACCTAATTGATTGTAGGGTCACAAGACCTGTGGGGTCTAATATGTATCCTAATTGCTCGGTCTAATACTGTAATATGTAGCCTAATTCATATAGCACTCTCGC
Organism: Dendrocalamus latiflorus; assembly: GCA_017311315.1. Taxonomy (NCBI): domain Eukaryota; kingdom Viridiplantae; phylum Streptophyta; class Magnoliopsida; order Poales; family Poaceae; genus Dendrocalamus; species Dendrocalamus latiflorus. The sequence continues at coordinate 49,681,556 of CM029663.1, read as the reverse complement.
ATTGCCAGGCTACCATGCAACAATTCTGGCTTTTGAGCTGTCCTCAAACAAAAAATAAAAGGAAAAAAAGATGCTATTCACACTAGATTTTTCTTTTCATTTGTTTCTCATGGCATAATAATTAAGTTAGTAGCAGAGCTATATGTAGGCCCATTTTTTGGGATTGCTTAAGAAAATTATATAGGAGACAAAGATAGAATCCCAAGTATATGGCATAACATTAGACCTATATAGGTTCTTCCAAAGTACTACCTTTATTATTTTAGTTGGTGTTATAATGTTATAAGAGTCCCTTGGTTCTTTTTAATTCAATGCTTTACAACGATAGAGTGTTTTTTTTTTGAAAAAGTCCATTTAACACTCTGAACTTTACTCGAAAATCCATCCAGCATCCCGAATTATGAAACCGGACATTTGACCTTTCAAACTTTGCAATCCATTTCAAATAACACTCTAACCTAATTTTGGATGGTGGTATTGCCTATGTGGCACGACGAGTTGACGGTTTTACCATGTAGGATGACACGTTGATTAAATTTAGGTGAATAATAAGTATGGCCCACATGGCCTTTTCTTCCTAATCAAAATAGAGGAGGGAACTACAAGGAGATAGTGACCATGGAAACATGACTGGGAGCTTAGTGGGAGGAGAAGCTCTTGTGGGCCCCACATATCACTAACCCAACTTGGTCAATGTGTTATCCTATGTGGTAAAATCATCCACTCATCACGCCACATGGACAACACTACCATGCAAAATCGGATATTTTAACTAAGATTGTATAATTTCAGGGTTAAATGTCTAGTTTCATAGTTTGGGGATCCGGACGGACTTTCAAACAAAGTTTAAGGTGCTGTATGCACTTATTATTTCTTCTTTTTATCTAATATAACTCCCCTTTGTACCTTTGTCAAAAAAACTCTAACAAAAACTAAAAAAACAATCAAACAAAAAAAATTCCACAACCCTAAATTCTTCTAACAAGAAAAAACATAGATCTACAGGGTGCAGAGTGCGGAGTCAGAGCCAACGACGTGGACCGGATAGACCGAGCTTAACAATATCGACTCGATGTACTGTGATAATATGTTTTTTATCCATAACAAAATATTGGCATTCAATTAGTTGTAGGAAAAATTAAAGTTTGCCCTAGCATGAGAGCGGGTCTGAAGCCTAAGGTCAGGTCCTAAGGAATAAAAAATAAAGTGGGCCCTCACTTGTTAGCAACTTGTCGTAGTGAGATGTTGGGTCGGAGGAGTTGCAGCACCGTTGTCATCGAGGGAGCCCTACTGTCGCCGTTGTCGGACCAAGGGAGTCACCGAGGAGTCACGCCGCTATTGTCGTCGGATCGAGCCAAGGAAGCCAAGGTTTGGTCGCCAGGAGCTATGGGAAGGACACAACCTCCAAATCCGGTCGCTGAGAGGCCAAAGGAGGGGCGCCGCCTCTAGACCCAGCCGTCGAGAGAAGTGCCACCTCTAGATCTGGCCACTGAGAGAAGCGCCTCTAGATCCGATCGCTGGGAGGGGAGCCACCATCAAAACGTCACCAAGCGCCACTAATCTTCTTCACCTGTTACTGCTGGAATGGGGTAGAGCAGGGGAAGGATGGAAGAAGGGGAGGGACAGCGTGGGGAGGAGCAGTGGCGGACTCAGGGGCTGTTTGGTTGCTAGTCACACTTTGCCACCATTTGCCAACAAAAATTGCCACACTTGCCTAAGTTGAGGTGCTCAAATTCTTTGCCACACCTTAGCAAGCCTAAGGGAATCTTGCCACACTTTTTTGAGTCACTGACGCGTGGGACCTAGTTTGCTGGAAGGGAATCTTGCCACAACTGTGGCTGCAACCAAACAGCTGCCAAGTTGGTCAAACTTGCCTAACCTTAGGCGTGGCAACCTGTGGCAAAGTGTGGCTGGCAACCAAACACCCCATCAGAATTTTTAGGATGGGTATTCGGACTTCAGAGCTAAGTTGCTCGAATATGTCGATATCGTAACGCACTATTTCTCCTAAAACACCGATACAACGGTACATGTATATAGATATAATAAAAATACATAAATTATAGAAATTAACGATTTCTATGAGGAAATGGATGATATAAAGCGAGCATGATGACATGAATTAAACAACAAATTATAGAGATTAATGACTGTTATATATCTTATTGATCCTGCCTTTTTTTGCCCTTTTTCTGTCAGCAAGAACCATGCACCTAAGAGAAAATTGTATGTTCCTTCCATAGAGCAAAACATAGCAAAAATTAGCATGTAAACAAATGTAATAAGGGTCCAACTAACTGCTCATTGCCTAAAGCAAAGACTGTATTTTATACAGCATCGATTAGAAAAAAAATGAAGAAAGCAAATGCTAAGTTCCAGAAAGAACCGAAGCCAGAGCAGAGTAAAGCAAAGCAGGGAAAGAAAGAAAAATAAGTGGAGTAGGGTGGAGTAAACTTAGATCTAGAGAGAGGACGATAATGATAAGTTGGATGTGTTGCTCATTTCCCGATGTAGCACTCCCTCCTGGCTACCGCGCTGCTCCTTTCCCGTTGCCCCTCGCTACCTCCGAGTTCACCGTGCCATTGCCCGCTTGCCCGCAACACCTCTCTGCTCGTCCGCGCTGCCACATGCTCAACTTGCACCCCGTGCTGCCTCACGCATGATTGCCGTCACGTCTTGGTGCCACGTCCACCAGCCGTTGCTCGCCTACGCAGTCCGCGTCCGCCAATCGTTACTCACCTTTGTAGCCTGCACTTTCGCCCGCTCGTCACTCGAAGGTCGGAGCCACCTCCCACACAAACAACCACAAGATTAGAAAGAGAACAAAGGTTAGGGTTTTGTTTGCATCTTTACCTCTTTGGGCCTGTATAAGGAGGGCTAAGGTAGGAAGAAAAATAGGTCTAATGTGTTACATGTGTTGCGCATGAGATACAGAGAGTGCGAATTGAATTTATTTGCGGATATAAAAATATAGTTTTAATCCAACTAACAGTATATATATTTAATATATCTATTATATACTTAGTATTTTGTAAAACATTTTAGGTGTTCAGCTGAACACCCGCCCATGGGGAGGAGAGGCGAGCGGCAGCGATAGGTTAAAGCGCCATAAGGAGGGGGGGGGGGGGGGGTAGGGGCGGCGATGGATTGAGGCACCGGCATGGGAAGGAGGGGACATAGGACAGGGCGTGAGAGGAGAGGGGAAGACGAGGGGAAGGGTTATTGCTGGGTTTTTTCTTTTATTAAGGTCATACATCGTAGTACATTGCACCAAGCCATGTCACCCTGCCTTAATATCAACTTGGGTCTTATATGTTGAAGATGCCCTAACGACCTGTTGTATTGGAGAATCCAGCTCATTCTAGTCAGAAAAAAGGGAAAGATATCAGTCAATTTCTAAACACCCACTGCGATGTGAGTCAAACAGTAGAGGAGGAACAGGTAGCGAAGGCATATCCCAAAGCATCAAAAGTGCACAAATGGCTGATCAAAAAGTGGCGTAAGAATTAGCGACCTAACATGTAAATAGGTAACGAGATAAGAGGGCCAAGCCTGATCTTTGAATGATATAGATTACAGAGGAGCTAGCATTTTTACCTGACAGCCTCGCAAACACAAATGAACACATCTTCCTTCTTTAGCACGGAATAAAATGACGATGGACGGATTTGATTTCTGAATCATGATTCAGGCCAGGGCATCCAAGCTAAAGAATATACCATGTTTTATTACCCAGATACCAGCCTGATAATAACACCACAGGTTCACGATAGCAGCGCAAATCGCATGTTGAAAGCACGTTATTTTGATGATGGCGATGGTGATCAACAAATCTATCAATCGATGTCAGTTATGATGTTTCCAAGTTTCAAGAAATTCCAAAGCATGGAAATTCCAAGAATGACTTTTGCAATCTGTATAAATGAAACCTTACAAGACCTTTACCTCATAAATGAGCTCAGGACACAAGTGGAATTTTAGCGGGGCTACCTTGTATCAGTAAATGAAAATTTTACAAGGGCTCTGTACTCAGGCAAACAGTTACTAAGAGAGAATAGGTGTATCGAATAATCCATAAAAGATGTATAACTTCATCTAGAATACTCACAAGTTCGTTTTCCGAAAACCCAAAAAAGTGGTCCAATTTAAGATTGGGATGCAAGATGCATGACATTCCAAATCAATAAAAACAATTTAGCAAAACAAGGCGAAAGTGTCGTAACTCGCCACAAACCACGACATAAATTTTCTTTTAATATTTCAGAATAAACCTCTACATCGATGCAGTTTGATCTCAATCTCAGGGATCAACCTTTGTTCTTTGTTGCATTGGATGCACTGATCGATGCAGGTTGGATCGTCATTTCTTTCTGAAATTCTTTCTTTTTTAATTAGAAGCTCCCAAGTTCTTGTAACTTCAAAATTATTTTGGTTCACTATGTTCTTGTCCAAAACAATACATCAAATTCCATTTGTTGAGACACACGTGCAAACCAGCACCACAAGGTTAACAGATATTCCAAAAAAAAGGCAATGTTGGTGACACAATGGGCATTCACACATGCATCCAAGCTGAAATTATAAAAGAAGATTATAATATTAATCAAATCTCTTCCATTCTTGGCTGTTTAATTCCAAATCCAATTATGTCAAACAATTGTGGATCAACAACCCAGGCCCAGACATCTATGACACCCCCCCCCCCCCCCCCCCCCCAAAAGAGCAACACGGCAATTGTTATTGTCTAGGCAGGGTGAAGTCTGGTGTCCTGGATGATGATAATTGATGAGGTTTACAACCTCTGGAAAAAAATTTCTTTGGAATATACGGGATTGATCCTTTTTAATTCAGTAAATCGTACATCTTGATCAATCCACTAACAGGAACCAGCGACCCCGAATCCGCCCAATTAGTAGCACGAGTGCGTGGTGACGTTGTTGTAGCCCAAAGAAAACTTTCCCAGAAGAAGAACAAGGGGGGCCGCACAGTGGTCAGACATAGAAGATGCCGGAGCACTTGCGCTTGAACCACCGGAGCCCCCGGCGGAGCGAGGCCTTCATCTTTCCCTCCACCGCGTACGCCTTGTAGCTGGCCACCCGCCGCCGCCGCTTCATCTCCGGGTCACTGAAGCACCCCACGCTGACACCGCGCCAGCGGCCGCCGCGCCTCGCGGCGGCCGGCGGCGGGGTGGACGGGGCCGGCAGCGCCAGGGCGAATTGCTGCGGCGCCGGCGGCGCGGTCGTGTAGATCTCTCCGGGGAGGGGGTTCTTGGTGGCGGATCCGAACGCGCTGGCGTGGTGAGGGAATGTGGCGGAGTCGGGCGCGGAGGATGGCCGGAAGAAATCGCCCCGGTACGGGCGGTAGAGATCGGCCATGGAGAAAAAGGCGGAGACGCGAGAGGGGTATGGAATATGGACGGGGGAGAGGAGCGGAGCAGCGTGGGGCTGTGGCCTGTGCCCAGGTGTAACCGTGTAATCGGTTTAGATTCGGGTGAATATTGTTTGTATCGTATTTTAATTTTTACATATTCTTTAAATCTAGAGTTAGATATGATAAGGTTAAATATAAATATAAATTCAGAGTATTCAAAGTTTCGAATACGGTACCACCGGAACGGATACATGACGATTTTGAATCAGAAATGGATAATATAGATAGATAGTATGTGCATACAGAAAGAAATATATACTGAATCATACCACCATCGCTTTAAGCCTTCAGAAAGGAATAAATTTATCTGGATTACTTAAGTACGATAGCTGACACAACATAAGTTCGATATAAACACTAAATTTATATATAAGTTCGAAAACCGATAAATTCATACATAAGTTCGAAAATAAAAAAAATTAATATGCAAATTCAACATAAGCGGGGAGGATTGGTAGCGACTGCTAGAGTGGCTGGACTCTGGAGTTAAGTTAGTATTTAGATAAAATTTAGGCCGGTTGGTGTCAATGATGGTTGATGGGCTGGGCTGGTTGGAATACTAACTTGCTTGTCGGATATCTAGTTGCATAGCATTCGGTTTACCGTTTATCGACACTATTTGATCGGATTTTAGCTCTTCCATTTCATTACCGTATCTGGCATTAATTATTCAGTACTGACTGGATTCAATACCGGATACTAAATTACCTTTCTACATTCGGTACTAACAATATTCGATATCGGATCGATCGGGATTAACCCGTAGAGTTTGCACCCCTACATGTGACCCTGTGAGCTTAATTTGGAGTCTCTCGTTTAGGTCTTTGGCCCCTGTTTGGTTGATTTAAAGCTGGATTTTGCTTCTAAAAAGCTAAAAGCTACTAATCAGGCTAGCTTTAAATCAGCTTTGGAGAGAAATTAAAAGCCATTTTTTGAGAGAATAAACTAAAAGCTGAAAAACTAGGGGGAGAGATGCTTTCGTGGCATTTGATGGGTTGAATTTGGAACATTGTCACTGGAAGTCCTTTACTCCTCTTGTCAGTTTTCCTTCTCTCTCCCAACCGAACGATTGCAGCTCCTCTCTCGCAGATCTAGGGTTTAGGCCACGCCGCACCCGATGTAGTCAGCTCCATGATCTACCTCCATTGCCTCAAGCTCCTCAGCACCACCATCATTCTACCGTGCCACCCCCAGCCTTCCCAAAAATTGCTGTTAATTGGCTGTTTACTGATTTGGATTTCAGAGCTCCGAATGGTTGATGTTGTTAATTGATCATATTTGAGATCATTGTATGATATAATTAGAAGCATATCTTGTTATTCAAATGAGGGTTTTTCCGAAATAAATGTGTCCGATTAGCATCTGATTGAATAGTTTTCCTTCAACAATGGATATAGGAATCACCGTGATGTTCTTATGGCCATGGTCGTGCTGCAACAATGGACATGGGAATAACGTTGGATTTGATTGAGTAGCATATGACTGAAATTACGTTGATACTGGTGATGTTCTTGTAGTATACATACATACATACATACATACATACATACATACATACATACATACATACATACATACATACATACATACATACATACATACATACATACATACATACATACATACATAGGAAAAATACATTTTACTCCCGGGTGTAATTACACCCACCTCTAATATACCACCTAAATAAACTTGAAATACTCCTTTATTGTTTTAAGTATACTCATATACTAATTATAAGATACTCCAATATGAACCACATGAAAAAACTGCAAAGAAGTCCATAGTTTTTAGCGTATTTTATAAATACCTTCATGTACGCGTATAAAAAGGAGTATGTCGAAAAAATGTACATACTACTTCTGAAAAATTGTTCATACCACCTATATAGTCTTAAATACCCATATACTACATGTACATACCCTCCGTTACGCGAGATACTCCCTATATTGTGAGATATGACACAGGGTGTAATTACACTCGGGTGTAGAAAAGAGGCTTCCTCTCTCTCTCTCTTATATATATATATATATATATATATATATATATATATATATATATATATATATATATATATATATATATATATGACGAGTGTTTCATGCACCTTGGTGCCTAGGCACCTATATCAATATCCGTTGATTTGCTTTGAGATTCGCAATGTTTGATGTGGGTATCTTCATATACCCATAAAAAAAGTATATTTGAGATGTCAAACTCCGAAAAAAATTAAATTCAACTTCAGTTTAATTAGTTTGAACTATTTTTATGGTATATACTCACTGTAGTCGCATTGAACTCAAAAGTAGTTCAAACTAGTTTGAACTGAGTTCAAAACTTACTTACCATAAATATATCAAGGGTATAAAACATTTTCATACCAAAACTCAAAAAAATTATCAATCATACACGTGTATCGGACGGTTCTTGATGTGGGTGCCTAGGCACCCAGGTGCCTTATGTAATTTTCCATATATATATATATATACATATATATATATATATATATATATATATATATATATATATATATATATATATAGGAAACGTATCCAGTGCTAAAACCCATTTGAGTGCTAATATGATAAAACCTCTCCAGGACCGTTAGATCTGTCTCCAACCACCCGTATTCTTAAAGGTGGGATGCCCCAACTCACTTATACAATTTTGCTAAACCCCCCGCCTCCCGTCCCTTTTTCCCCGCCTCCCCGTCTGTTTTCCACGACGCCTCACCTCCTCGTCAGCCACTCACGCACGACGCCTCACCGTTCCGCGTGAGAGATCGCGATCAGATCGACGACGCCTAATCTCCCTTCTCGCCGTCCCACGTCGACGCTGCGCCGTTCCGCGCCAGAGATCCGTAAGGAGGTAGAGATCGCGATCAGATCGATTCAACCGTCGCCGTTTCGCCGTTCCATGCATGCATCTGATGGAGATCCGATGACTGAATCTCCAAGATTGACCTATTGAAATCATTGATCCGATGTAGGATGTACAGGACTGAATCTCACATGCATGCATGGAACGGCGAAACGGCGACGGTTGAATCGATCTGATCGCGATCTCTACCTCCTTACGGATCTCTGGCGCGGAACGGCGCAGCGTCGACGCGGGACGGCGAGGAGGGAGATTAGGCGTCGTCGATTTGTTCGCGATCTCTCGCGCGGAACGGTGAGGCGTCGTGCGTGAGCGGCAGACGAGGGAGGTGAGGCGTCGTAGAAAACAGACGGGGAGGCGGGGAAAAAGGGACGGGAGGCGGGGGGGGGGGGGTTGGCAAAATCGTATAAGTGAGTTGGGGCATCCACCTTTAAGAATCCGAGCCGTTGGAGACAGATTTAACGGTCCTGGAGAGGTTTTAGCATATTAGCACTCAAATGGGCTTTAGCACTGCAAATGAAATGTTTCAAATAGATGATAATAACTTTAGGAAAGAACGAAAACACGTTTAATATTGCTCAAAATCAATCATTTTACACTAAATCAGCACCCAAACATACCTTCAAAACCCCAAGGATATTTCAAATATTTCAACCTTCATCCACAACTGAAGCAATTATTCAGCCTAACAAAAAGTCAAACTGCTAAACAGTCTGTCAAGAAAAGCTACAACTGCTTTTCAGCCTGAAAGCCAAAAGCAGCTTATGGCAAAAGCTATAGCTCCCCAAACAAGGCCAAATTATCATTTGCTGGTCGTAATCATGTGCAATTACATGTCTAACTTCTAAATATTTATCTTTCAAAAATAAAATTATATGGACACCGTGACTTAACAAACCATTGGATCAAAATCCATCATCATATAGGTTTTTTAACCAGTTCAATGCATGCTTTGCTACAGATAACAGAAATACATATTAACTCATCACGTCGGGTCGTCATCATCAGGCACAATCCATGCCACACCCTTAGCACCGTCGTGGCATGCATGTTCACACTTTCACTGCCGTATTCAATGCCCTCGGCTTTGCTGCCGCGGTCCACACCCCGCCTCCAATCCAAGCTAAGCCGGCGTGGTGCGAAAGGTGTAAGACAAGCAAGGGAGAGCTACGCTAAGAGCAAGGCTAATAATACAGCCTTCAGCTGGCTGTATGGACACTTACAGCTCACTTATCAGTCTATTCATATAGTAGTTTACAGCCAGTTGAAGGCTGTATGACCCACCCCTTTCTTTCACAAAGTTTCTTAGTTCTTGTGCTTCACCTGGCTGTAAACTTACAGCCCACCTCTCTTCTCTCTCCTCCTCTCTTTCCTCCACCTCAGTATTCAGCCTACTAACAGCCTCTTAGGGCATCTCCAATGGTTATAGCTAGCAACTAACTATAAGACTTCCACATCATCTATATAGTACACACTAAAGTTAGCATTCTAAGAGCAAGTACAATAGTATAGCCAACTAGTGGCTATAATACTTGTCCATTTCATCTATAGCCTTCAAAAAAATAGTTCATACAATAAGGTAGCTATTACAATAACTATTTGGCCCCATGTGTAAGAGAGTGAAATGCATATTTTTACGTGCTATAGCTAGCTGTAATTTAGTAGCCAGCTTCCTTCTCTCTCTTCCTTTCTCTCTCTGCCACATAAGATTTGGTTGATATTATATTTGCTATAGCCTGCTGACTAAGCCTTATTGTACCTGCTCTAAAGAACTATCTATAAGGATAGCTATTTGATGCTTACATGCACACACAGAATTTATGGAGGCTGCCTCGTTTGGCGCTATAGACTATCTCTAGAGCTGTAGAGAGTTGCGTTCTCTTTCTTCATTTAATATCTTCCACGTAGGACAGTTGATGACATGGACTCTCTTGTAGATAGCTGCTATAGGCCCATTGGAGATGCCCTTATTATACTTGCTCTAATACTGGTCTCATCATCATCGACTTCCTTTGTCGTGCGCCGCTACCGAGGGAGGGGAACATATATGTCGCCGTCCATGCCGTGACCACGAGTCTCTGGTGCCATCTCCACTAGCCAAGCTGGCCACACCGCCAATATTGAAAGTGCTTCTTATCTAGGTGAAAATTTGAAATTTGAAAGTTTTTTCACATCAAGTGAAAGTTTGAAAAATGAAAGCTTATTCGACCTGATTGAAAGTTGAATGTGTGTCTCAGATCTAGCTGATAGTTTTTCGTCCCCAATTCAAAATCCTCAGTTTGAAAGTGAAAGCTCAATCTAGTCGATTGGTGTCCATCTTAGAAGTCCGCTTTATTTTTTATGAATAAGGTAAAGTTTTGTTTATTATACAACTTTGATACATCTATAATGACAATATAACTTTGATACATCTATAATGACTATAGTTGTGTTCATCGTATAATTGTAATAAATTTAATATTTATATCTGAATAATCTGCACAACTATAATGAAAGCCTACCAAATAATTGGTCTATTTTCCCGATTATTGTGATAACTAGGTGAGTGTGCATGGAGCCATGCCGCGCAAAGGCCATATGCTTGACAGCTAGGAATGTTGTATGTCTTTCGATACGAATGGCTAAGGGTGATCATCACAAACAGGAGCGGAGTCAGGATTTGAACATAGGGGGAGAGGAACAGATGACAATAATTTTCGCTAAGAAAGTGATAATCACAGAAAAAAATATAATATAACAATACAAAACAAAGTTACATTTCTATTCTATGCCTACCAAAAAGATAATAGATATCAATAATTTAATAAAAAGTGACTCCGCTTACTCATGAGGGGGACAAATTTTACAAGATAATTACTAAAATACTTAATGGCTAATCATGGGAAACAAAAACATTGGGAGGCCTGGCCCTTGCTCGCCCCTGTCTCCGCCCCTAATCACAAAAACTAAAGGAATTGTGTAAAAACCACACTTTATATCAAGATATTACCATATTATTTTGCAAACAATCTCCCATCAGCCTACTATGCAAAAATCATTAGCTACCTAGCACCTATAACTTCATCACGAATGTACAGAACAATAAAGTTGAATAGTCAAAAGACCCCACTAAGTAAGGATAGTGTTAGACCATATGATGGTCGTACATTTTATTGATGATGAATAATTAACATTTGATTTTATTGAAATTTGCATTCATGAAAGTTCTGGTCGATGCATTTTTGTGCTTGAGTTTTCACGATGGCAAAACGACTACATCTGGTTTCAACCACGGACGGTAGTCTGATCGGCCTTGTGATGGCTAGTCCGATCAGCCTTATGATGGATGGTTCGATCAGCAGGTCTGAACAGCAGACTTTGACAACAGCAGACATTGACCATGTCAGACTTCAACCACGTCCGGCTTCGATCACGGCAGAACGATCACGGTAGGTAATCATAGATTTTGACCTTGAACAGTAAATCGGTCATAAGCAACATTTAACCGGTCGTAAGCGACAATGAGCCAGTCTTAGCTACAGTGAACTAGTTGGAGGTCGTAACGTCAGCTGCTACAGTAATCGATTGATGGTCGTGGCTACAGTACCTGGTCGATACTCGGTAGTTGTAGACATAGCGATCTGGTGTTTTAGTCATAGCGATCAGTACTCGGTAGTCAGTACTTGATGGTTCTGTGATCGATAGTGATACTTGTTATTCTCGAGTGTTCTAAGTGATGATATTTTCCGAGTACTTGTATTTGAGTACTCAATGAGCTAGCGACCGATCTTGCATAGCGGCTGTAATCGGTTGTAATGAGTGATCTAAAAGTGGATTTCTCGAGAGCATGGAAATTATGATTGTGGACGACCTGGTTGGCGTTCGTGGTTGGTTTGGTTTTTATCTATAGATAGACGAGGGTGATTTACACGTGTGTGCTGATGTTAGTCAAGTTATGGAGAACTTGTGCCGGAAAAACGTTTTTTGGTTTTTGATGTGAAAGTTGACGTGGAGACAATCATGGTCGGTGATGAGGGGGACTAGGAGAGAAAAATCTGAGGTCCAGGTCGGCGAGGATGTCGCGCGAGGTGGTTGGGCTCATGTTGGAATACATGGAGATCAACGGTGATAATGCGTGGAGAAGATACGGGAGATGCGATCCTGAATGCTTTGACACAGAAGGTGATGGTGTGTGATAAAGATACAGGAGGTGCTGTCCTGGAGGCTTCGTCACGTGTTGAGTTAGGAGTTATGGATGTAGTCCATAACTTGAAAGAGGTAGAGTTTGGTTAAAACCTGTGTTCGGAAGGGTTTTGTGTCCCTTGGTTTCTGGTAGAGATAAGGTTTTGATTCCGTATTTGAGATAGACACGGTTTATGATGTTAACCTATAAAAGCAGGGAGGCTATCGGTTAACATACGCGGTTGTGAAGGGGCTTTCGTTGAGAAAGCCTTTAGGGGTGCTTGTGAGGACACTTTATAAATCCACGAAATTCCAGCAATAAAGATAGTCTTGAATCAATCTGGTTCTTGATTTGCTTGAAGTGTGCTGGTGATTGCTGGTGGTTTAGATCATACGACAATAAGCAAAGTGATCGAGCGAAGCGGTCAAACAGATCGGTCGATCAAGTGGGTGGTCGAGCATAACAATTGATCAAGCAGTCGTACGTTGGGCATTTGATCAGCGATTAGTCACCAAAAAATCGAAAGCATCATCAATCGTTAGGAGACTCTAAAAAGTGGTGGCAATCATTCACCCCCTCTAATTGTAGTAGTCGATCCTACAAGTGGTATTAGAGCCAAGTTGTAATGGCATCAGATCGGAATCAGTTCTCAGGAAAGCCACTGTTCTTCGATGGGTCAGACTATCTTTATTAGAAAACACGCATAGAGGTTTTTCTACAAGCACAAGGTAATGCTATTTGGCAGAAAGTTGAGAATTAATATATAGTGCCTTCTGTTGTTTCTATTGAAAATATTGCTGATGTTGAAGCTAATGCTAAGGCTAGAAATATCTTTGTTGTGGCTATAGACCAAACAGTATACGAGGGGACTAGGAGAGTATGGAAATGAATCGATCTCCTTTCCCTGCTCCCTAAAGGGGGATATTTATACATGACCATAAGGCCTTATTACAATCACACCTCCACCCTAGGGTACTATTATAAGGGTATTCACGTCTTTTTATGTCCTCCACTAAACCTTTTGGCTCAACTGGCCAAACGGATATGATAGGGGGCCATCCCTACAACAATCTTATTGCAACATTTGAGTAGAAACGAGTTTGTCAGAATTGCTCACATTAAATCTGCAAATAAAATTTAGACTACTCTACCTGATTATCATGAAGGATCTAAGTCTGTAAAAGGTGTTCGTCAGAACCAATTCAAAAAGGAGTATTCTAAATTTGAGACGAAACCTGGAGAATTAGTGGATGCTCTTTTTGACAGCTTCAATAAAATTGTTAGTGATTTGCAATTTGTTGATTTCACATATTTTGATTCTGACAATACTCGACAAATTCTAAATTCTTTGGATATGTCTGTTTGGAATGTGTTAGTCACTACTATCAATCATTCGATTAGCATGAAAACACTCACTTTGAATGATCTTTATTTCAAGATGAAAACACATGAGATTAATGTTTTGGTTAGGATAAACAAGACTAATTTGTTGGGCTTAGTGACTAATCAAGCTGACAGTTCATCTAGTTCTTCTAGTGTTTCTTTATCTATATTATGCTCTATTTCAGATTAATAGTTAGAGGAGATTCTAGAAGAGCAGCTTGTATTTCTCTCCAACAGGATGACTAAGGTAATCAATAACATCAGAACTAAGCGGAGAGGAGGTCCCATCAGATAATATGAATATGGTGAGCTTAATCACATCAAGTTTAAGTGTCCCAAACTAAAGAGCAAAGAGGTCAATGATGACAATGCACCGACTCGTCGCTTTCAATTTAAGACTGCCCCAAGCAAGAAGCACAATTATTGCAAGGCAGTCAACAAAGTACTCTCAGCACTTGAGGAGATTGATTTGACCGATGTTGATTCTACAAGTGATGAAGATGACAATGGCAAGAAAGCAAAGGAGGTGGACTTCACTGGGATGTGCTTTATGGCAAATAGTGAAGAGCTTGACAACGGTGACCTCTATAGTGATCCTAATGAGGTAAAATCTTCTTATACCTATTTATCTTATGCTATATTTAGATTGACAGGAGCTCAAGACATATAAAAAGAAAGTTAAAAATCATGGTTTTATTGTTGAAAGCTTAAATTCTGAAATTAATAGGCTTAGAGCTTGTATTCCTGATGATGGATACTGTGAATCTTGTCAAGTCTTACATTCTGAGTTGGAGTCTATTAGAACAATTAATGCATCCAATTTGGTTAAAATTAGTAATGTAACTAATAAACTTGACGACTTGAGATTGGCACATGAGTGTTGTAATGAAAAGTTAAAGCTTGCAAATGATAAAATTGAAAAGTTCAAGTCTAGTCCTTCTACTCAATCTAAAGCTTGCTCTAAGTGTGATTTGCTTTAAGCTAAACTTAATTCTTCTCAGGAATCAATTCAACAATTCTTTATCATGTGACTCTTTCTTACTCTAATTGTCCTAAGCTTAATATTGAAATAGAAGCGCTGACTAGATAACTTAATGATTTTACTAAGAAAGAGAAATTGGTTTAGTCTAGTGCTTCTAAGAAGTTTGCAAATGAATCGATTAAGTGCTCATTATGTTCCACATTGTCTAAAGAAAATGAGTAGCTTAAGAATACTTTAGAGAGGTTTTCTTTTGGCAAGAAGAATTTGAATATGATCTTAGACAAGTCAAAAACTAGTGCGAAAAATTATGGTCTAGGATTTAATTTTATTGAGCATGCTAAGAATAATCCTCCTAAAGATGTCAAGGTACTCGAACCAAGAAAATTTAAAGTAGAGTCTGAACCAAAATATGTTGTCTTTAGATCTACTAGTTTTACGAAAGAGTTATCTACTAAATTGAGTGCTGTAAAGTTGGCTGATATGACTACTCATCAAGTCAAGTATCAATACACTCATTATAGAAAAGACGGTCATTTGGTTCAATTCTGCTTTAGAAAAACAAAGAAAGAGAAGAAAGACATGATAAAGAAGCATTTTTGACCAGCTGCTTCCTGTGGTTGAATCAGCGTGGCTGGACCAGCGCTCAACCAGTGGGTTCTCATGGTCGGACCAAAGTGGTCGAACAAGATTTTTGACTAGTTATTTCCCATGGTCGGACCAGCTTCTCAAGAAACTTTCGACCAACGTTTTTTTGCTTTGTTTAGGTCAGACAATTGTCAGACCATTTTCATGTAGTCGATCAAATCATTTTTGACCAATGTTGTCCATGCAATTCGACCTATCGGCTGTTAGACCAGCTCTACTGGGAAGGTCAGATTGCTCCATGGTCAAATATACTTTTGAACGACCGACTGGTCAAAATATGTCAGATGCTAATGCTTCACTTAAATCCTTGCATGTGTTTGCTCCTATTCATCGAGTATCTCAGTACTGGATACTTAAATCATTATTATCTAACCCAGTACTAAGGTACCGACGTTTGTTCGTGCTCTTTAGGCTCATCGCAAGCGCAAGAAGAATATATGGTTCATTGATTCCAGTTGCTCTCGCCATATGATCGGAGACTCAAGATGGTTCTCCTCCCTTACTTATGCCTCCGGTGATGAGATGATCACTTTTGAGGACAACTCTCAAGGACGGGTTCTTGCTAAAGGCACTGTGCACGTCAACGACAAGTTCATCTTAAAGGATGTTGCTTTTGTCGGTAAGTTGAGTTATAAATTGCTTTAAGTTTCATAGTTGGTAGACGATAATCTTGAGGTGAACTTTAGAAATCATTTATGATATATTTTGGCTTAATTTGGTGATCTTGTATGCAAAATCAGTCGAGTTGGTCGCTTATTTAAGGGTGACTTTTCATATTTAGCATCTTCTAATCTTAGGTGTCTTATTTCTTCAGTCTCTGAGGATTTGTTCTTCTGTCACCATAGATTACGTTATATTGGCTTTAATCATCTAGCTTGGCTCAGTAATATGAATCTTGTTAGAGACATTCCTAGCCTAAAGTTTGAAAAGTCAATGGATCTAATTTGTTCAACCTGTCGACATGGTAAGATGGCCGCATTGTCACATCCTCCACTCACACTTGTTATGACTGATTCTCTGGGACAACTTTTGCACATGGACACTGTAGGTCCTTCTGGGTTTAGTTGGTTGGAGGTAAATGGTATATTATTGTTATTATTGATGATTTCTCTAGACACTCTTAGGTTTAATTTATGGCATCTGAGGATGAATCTTTCGGTTACTTTAGAAAGCTAGCTCTTACACTTGCTAATGATCTTCCAGGAGCACTTAGAGCAATTATAAGTGATAATGGAACTGAATTCAAGAACGCCATATTTGCTTCTTTTTGTATTGAAAAGGGTTTAGGCCATCAATTCTCATCAGCTCAGGTGCCTTAACAGAACGGTGTGGTTGAACATAAGAATTGAACTTTGGTCGATATGGCTAGAATAATGTTAAATTAACATGCTACTCCTAGAAAATACTGAGCTAAAGCTGTTTCGACTGCTTGTTATATTTTAAATAGAGTATTCTTGCGAACTACATTGCATAGACTTCCTATGAGCTTCGGTTTGGTCGTTCTCCTAATATTTCTCACTTAAGGATGTTTGGATGTCAATGCTTTATCCTTAAACATGAAAATATTGATAAATTTGAATCTAGATCCTCAGATGACATCTTTCTTGGATATGCAACTCACACTCGAGGTTATCATGTACTCAACTTAAACACTAACAAAATTGTTAAGATCTGTGAGGTTACTTTTGATGAGACTAGTCCTGGTACTAGACCTAACAATGCAGGTATACAGGCAACGGACGCACCTGAGGATATTTTCTATGATTCTGATGACGACAAAAGGGAGTTCTTGAATCATACTGCGACACCTATGACCACTCCTATGACCACTCATGAGGTAGATACTACTAGGACTACATCTATGACCTCTCCTATGACCACTCATAAGATAGAGGTCACTATGACTACTACGACTACACCTACGACCACTTCTACGACCACTCCACAAGGTCCTCTACATATTCAATGATGTCATCCCCTGAACAAATGATTGGTGAGGTAAATGAGAGAGTTCTTCGTAGCAGGTATAACTCCGATGCCTCATATGCTCATTCTTCTTTTATCTCCTCTTTTGAACCTCAAGATGTAAGTCATGTTTTATCTGATGAGTCTTGGATTAATGCAATGCATGTGGAATTAGAAAACTTTGAGTGTAATAATGTCTGGACTTTGTTTTCACCCCCTTATGGTCATAAATGTTCTTGGAACTAAATGGGTCTTTAAGAACAAATAAAGCAAGGATGGTGTTGTTGTTCGAAATAAGACTAGACTTGTGGCTCAATGATTCACCCAGGTAGAAAGTCTGGACTTTGGTGAAATATTTGCTCTTGTTGCTCGATTAGAAGCCATTAGAATTTTGTTAGTATTTGCTGCATTAAAGGTTTTTAGATTATGTCAAATGGATGTAAAAGTGCTTTTCTTAATGGCTATATCGAGTAGGAGGTGTATGTTAGACAACCACCTAGTTTTGAGAATTCTAAGTTTTCTCATCATGTCTTCAAATTGTCCAAAACTTTATATGGTCTAGAACAAGTATCCAAAGCATGGTATGATAGGATTAAATCATATTTGCTTAAAAATGACTTTCAAATGGGTAAGATAGATAAGACTTTGTTTACTTTTAAGTATGGCTATGATCTTTTACTCGTTCAGATTTGTGTGGATGATATCATTTTTAGTGGTTCCTCTCAGGCTCATGTTTCCAAAATTTCAGATACTATTAGCAGGGAATTCGAGATGAGCATGATGGAAGAGCTCACATTCTTCCTAGGCTTTCGGATCAAGCAATCAAAATTGGGTAGTTTTGTTCATCAAACTAAGTACACAAAGAATCTACTTTGTTGCTTTGACATGGGGACAATCAAACTAATTTCCACACCTATAGTATCTATGGCTGTGTTGGATCCTAACGAAGATGGAGAGCCTGTTGGTCAAAAGGAATACAGAAACATAATTGGCTCTCTTTTGTATCTCAGCACTTCAAGGCCAGACATATACTTTGCAGTGTGTTTGTGTGCTCGCTTTCAACTTCCCCACGTGCTTCACACTGTCAAGCTGTAAAGCGAATTTTCAGGTATCTTCAGTCAACTTTAGAATTTGGCTTATAGTACTCTTCTTCCTCATGTCTTACCCTTAGAGCTTTTTCGGATGCATATTTTGGAGGTTGTTGAATTGATAGAAAGAGTACTTCTGGCACATGTCACTTGCTCTTATTTTATGGGCTTCTAGAAAACAAGTGTCTATTGCACTTTTCACTGCTAAAGCTAAATATGTAGCTGTTGCCTCTTGTTGCTGTCAATTGCTTTGGATGACAGCTACTCTTAAGGATTTTGGTTTAAAATTGGATAGTATTCCACTGTTCTGTGATAAGACTAGTACGATTAGTATTGCTAAAAATCCCATGTAACATTGAAGAACCAAACACATTGATATTCGTTATCATTTTTTAGAGACCATGTGGAAAAGGGAGATGTCATCTTGCATTTCATTGATTCTGATTCTCATGTTGCTGATATTTTCACCAAATCGCTTGATACTTCTCATTTTGCTCAGTTGCGAAGTGAGTTGGGTGTTGTATCTTATGGGATTATTTTGAGGGGGAATTTGGCGTTTAAATGTTTTGAAAGCTTTGTTTATTATACTTGTCAAATAATACATCAGTCCAAGTCATTAAAATCAAATGAGTAGTAGAGCTATCTTTATCATACTTAATCATTTACTTTGTAGCCTTGATCATGACAGGTTGTCATCAATGTGCTATATTTGAACTAAAACGTGACATGGCTGAAGACTTTGACTAGATTGATTGTAGATAGAACCTTATGATGTTCATCAAAATGGATTAGCTTGATTGTGAGTCCTCTTTTAAATCTTGGTCATGAGGTTCGTGCTTCAAGCATGCCATGGTTAAACAAAAGAAAAAGCACAAAAAGTGCACAAATAAATAGAAGTATACTTCAAGCATGCCACTATTTAAGAAAAGTTTGCTACAAATATGTCATCATGAAAAGAAGTATGCTACAAGCATACCACATGCTTAAAAATTGAGTGTGGAAAAATAGGTTGCTATATGAGATGCTAGCTCAGTAGAATTATAATTTGCTTCATTTTTAGGCTTGCTATTTTCAGTGTGATATCTCTTTGTACTCTTTATAGATCGATTTATTCATGGTCGTAATGCCTGCCATTAATCCAATTTGCTTAATCATGCTAAAGACCTATTTAGACTTGCTTTGTGGTATATGACTTTATATGATTTAGGGAGCTCTATACAAGAAGACTTGGACACATTTTTAGTTCAATGCAAAGTGACTTGGATGATCTACAAATCTTCTTGATGTTTTCTTTCTTTGCTCCTTTTTAGAATTATCCTCTCTCTGGAACTCTTGATGATTTCATTGCCAAAGGGGGAGAATTTTATGAGAGTTTGGGGAGAAAGAAAAATTTTAAAAAATAGCTTAAAAAATAGCTCTCTGGTGTTGAGAGGGAGTTTTCTGTTAGTTTTCTGAGTGGTCTATGCTCTTTTGGCTGTGGTCGATTCCTTTCGCATATTCTCTCGCAAATTTACTCATTCAAGAGTTTTTAAGGTGTTATCAATGTATTAATCAAGGGAGATATTGTTAGACCATGTAATGGTCGTGCATTTTATTGATGATGAATAATTGATATTTGGTTTTATTGGAATTTGCATTCATGAAAGTTTTGGTCGATGTGCTTCTGTGCTTGAGTTTTCAGGATGGCAAAATGACCATGTCTGGTTTTGACCATGGACGGTAGTCCGATTGGCCTTGTGATGGCTGGTCCGATCGACCTTGTGATGGCTGGTCTGATTGGCAGGTGCGAATGGCAGATTTTGACCATGTCCGACTTCGACCACGTCCAACTTCGACCACGACATATCGACCACGGTATTTTGACCATGGCAGAATGACCACGGTAGGTAATTATATATTTTGACCCCGAGCAGTGAATCGGTCGTAAGCAACATTTAACTACTCGTAAGCAATAGTAAACCGGTCATAGCTATAGTAAACCAGTTGGAGGTCGTAAGGTCATCTGTTGCAGTAACCGGTCGATGGTCATAGCTATAGTACCTGATCGATACTCGGTAGTCGTAGACTTAGCGATCTTGTATTTTAGTCGTAGAGATCGATGCTCGGAAGTTGGTACTCGATGGTTCTATGGTCGGTAGCGATGGTATTTCCCGAGTACTTGTGTTCGAGTACTCGATGAGCTAACGACCGGTCTTGCATAGTGGCTGTAACTGGTCGTAATGAGTGATCTAAAAGTGGATTTCTGGAAAGCGTGAAAATTGTGGTCGTGGACGACCTGGTTGGTGTTCGTGGTTAGTTTGGTTCTTGTCTATGGATAGACGAGGGTGAGTTATATGTGTGTGTGCTGATGCCTGTAAAGTTGTGGAGAACTTATGCCGGAAAAACGTTCTTCGGTCTTTGATGTGCAAGTTGGGGTGAAGACGATCATGGTCGGTTGAAAGCATCTAGGCCCCTAAAAATAGTTTTGGTAATTAATGAAATTATGTGAATATGAGACTAACGTGTTTTATGAGCATGCAAAGGGTTAGTTCACATAAGTGCAACAAGATGCAAGCCAAAGGAGAAGTGTGAAGATTAAATTGGCTCAAGACAAAGGTACACTTAGCGTAGGATCCTTTTTGATTTTTTACCGGTCTTAGGCGAATGGTGGAAGACCGGATTATAGGATAGATGATCGTACCATCAAGAGGGATCTTGGTAAGTAGCTTGAAAACATACGTCTTGTACCATATGGATCAACATTAGAAACTTGCATCCATCAAAAATCAGTTTTAAAACAATTTCTGTGCTCTGTCTGGAAGGGCGGTAGTACCACAGTTTTGAACGTCGGAACTACCGGAGAGCGGTAGTTCCGCGCCCAAATGCGGTAGTACCGACGAGCGGTAGATCCGTTTCTTGAGCGGATCAATTTTTCCAGAGAGCACCCGCGGATGCACTTAAGTTCTTGCGGGAACGGAAGTATCGGCCACTTAAACGCCGGAACTACCGCACCGAGCGGTAGTACCGCATTATGAAGCGGTACTTCCGGAGCCCGGAAGATCCGGAGGGAGAGCGGATCGATTTTTCCAGAGAGCACCCTCCGGATGAAGTCTGGGTTTTCCTGGAGCGGAAGTACCGGTGATTTTAACGCCGGAACTACCGCTGTGTGCGGTAGTTCCGCTGTCCAGAGCAGTACTTCCGGAGTCCGGAAGATCCGGCCTCAGAGCGGATCAATTTTTCCAGAGAGCGCCAAAATTGGGACCTTTTGGAGGTTGGCTGGAGCGGTAGTACCTTGCCGACTTTGCGGAACTACCAGGGAGTGGTAGTACCGCAAATGTCAACGGCGGTAGTACCGCGCCGCCAAATCCAACGGTAGGTTAGAGACTCATTGCATATTCCTTGAGCCCAAGAGCATTCATTCCACCCACTTTCTCTCAGTGAGCATTAAATTGAGGTGGTTTTGCAATTAGTGCAAGATTTTCAATTGGTGATCCACTTAGCACAAGAATTGCATTCAAGTGAAGCCCTAGGTCTATTACTCTTAGTGCTTGCCGGCACTTGGACGATCGGGTGAAGTTTGGCTTGGTGATCTTCTCAAGAAGCTTGTGAGAAGACCCGGCAAGTTGTGAAGGTTGGAGCTCACCTACCCGGAGCGGGGAAGAGCTACATTAGTGATCGAGGTGATTGGCTCAATTCGTAGAGCCGGTCCGATTCGTTCGGGCTAACCTCAACGTGGACTAGGGGAAACCGGCAAGTTTTCGATCACCACGGTAAAACATCGGTTGTGTTCTTTTGTGCTTAGCTCTTACTTATTTACATCTTTGTTGATCATTTGATTGTTTAGAGCTAAGTTTGCTATATTGTTAACTAGAATTGCATAGGATTAATTGCTTTACATTCTTGTCATCTAAATTGTAAAGAATTAATCAATTGAACAAGAAAATTTTAAAAACCTCCTATTCAACCCCCTTCTAGTCGGTATGCTTGATCCTACATCGGTGACGAGGAGGACCAGGACTAGGAGGGGGGAAATCTAAGGTCCAGACGGTTAAGGATGTTACTTGAGGTGGTCGTGCTCACGTTGGAGCACATGGAGATCAAAGGTGATGATGTGTAGAGAAGATACGGGAGGTGCGGTCCTAAAGGCTTCGACACGGAAGGTGGTGTGTGATGAAGATACAGGAGGTGCTGTCCTGGAGGCTTTGTTACATATTGAGTTAGGAGTTGTGGATGGAGTACATGACTTGGAAGAGGTAGAGTTTGGTTAAAACCTGTGTTTGGAAGGGTTTCGGGTCCCTTGGTTTCCATTAGAGATAAGATTTTTAGTCCATGTTTGAGGTAGACATGGTTTATGATGTTAACCTATAAAAGCAGGGAGATGCTATCGGTTAACATACACGATTTTGTGAGGGCTTTCGTCGAGAAGGCTTTTAGGGGTGTTTGTGATGGCACTTTGTAAATCTGCAAAATTAAAGCAATAAAGATAGTCTGGAATCAATCTGGTTCTTAATTTGCTTGAAGTGCACTGGTGATTGCTGGTAGTTTGGATCATAGGACAACAAGCAAAGCGATCAAACAAATCGTCAATCGAGCGGGCGGTCGAGTAGAACGGTTGATCAAGCGGTCGTATGCTGGGCATTTGATCAGGCGATTAATCACCAAGCGGTCGAAAGCATCATCGATCGTCAGGAGACTCCCAAAAACAGCAACAATCATTTACCCTCTTTGATTGCAGTAGTCGATCCTATAGATAGTTAAGTTGCAATATGTCAACATTAGTAGCTAAGAAGTGCATTATCCCCATCGTTTGTGGTTCAGCCGATGACTATCATATTGGCATGGCAGGTCCACCATCTGTCGACTTCGCTGCATCACCACTTAACACAACTTTGTATGCACGAAGAGCTTGCTCATCACTATTGTTGTCTTCCGTCTTCCTGGGACTGGATATGGATCAGGAAAAAACACTGTCGAAGTAGCTAGCGATCTTAGGAGATGTGGCTCTTCCTTGATTTCCTATCAGGGCAATCTACATAATGCAATATCAAGACTACCAAAGCAGCTGATGGACTGAAATAACCTTTGGACAATCATTCCCCAAAACTGAGGTCGCTGAGGCTTTGTTTGTATTAGTTTTTGCTTCTGCCTTTTGCTTAAAAAAAATCAATAGTAAATACAAACACCCGGCAATAAACGTCAAGGTTGACTGAAAAAGGAGCCCGGCCATAAAACTGTAAAGCTTGTATCCCAAGATGCTTCAATAAAAAAAGAGGATTATTTTAATCTAATGTTAGCAAATTAGAGACAGAGCTATGAACAATGCTATACTCCGGTATAACATATGTATCTAGACTTTGTGCAACGCAAATGCCACTAGATGAGGGGGAAGTATATATGAGAGAAGCCATCACAAAAAACCTAGGATATATACCTGGTTATCAATGCCAAGTCCTCTTTGAAGGTCTACAACATCCTTAACAAATCAAGCCCCCAACAAATCTAGGGAACCTAAATTTCCTTTACATTGTCACTATTTTTTTTCATAGACTTAGATTGTGATTTATGTGCTCTAAAGCACATGCACAACAAATAATACCTGTTTGTTTAAGATCCACCGGAGCTACCAATGGGAAATCAAGACCGCAAAAGTTAATCCCATGGCTGTCAATGTGACAACTACAACGAAAATCTGTTGTTTAGTAGTTCTTGCTCCAAAAGAAAAGCTGCATGATCCAGTGCAACACAAACTTGGGCTACAACATCCTAACACAAACATAAGTATGAGCACTTAATTAACTGTTCTAAGACTAATTATGAGTGCACCTTCATATTTCTTTCACAACCTCGGATGAATATCCATCTCCCGAACATGCAAAGAAAAATTACAGAAGATGAAATGTCTTCCTCAGATTGGGATTTAGGGAATTACCTCTATGTGCAGCAAGAAATTAACCAATAACTCTATAATCCTTGGCTAGAATGCATTTGGGCATGAACCTGCAAAAGAAAAGAAGAAGATGCTTGGCTAGCATGCATCTGGACATGTATCTGCCAAAGAAAATAGAAGATCCTTGGCTAGCATGCATTCCGCCATGAACCTGCCAAAGAGAAGCGGAAGCAGAAGCATACCTAATTGTAGATGGGCTTTTGCTCTGAACATGTAAAGCAGTACTAGATTTCTGTGCACATGCACAAAAAAGGACCATGGTGGTGACGGAATTTCAAGGACAGTAACTGAGTAAAAGCTTGACACTAACAATAGAATGCCATGCCAAGCATGAAGAACTGTGATTTAGAATGGGCCCTCACCTTGGAAACATTGATTACCTTCTCTACCGCAACCATCACCTAAAGTATGAAGGTGCCGCTTTTGTCAATCTTATGCAAGTCTCGGTCGCACAACTCAATCCACAACATCTGTAAGTTGGGGAATTTTTTGTACGGATAATCTATTTTTTATTCGAAATTACAGAAATATACCCGCCGGAAATTTTTTTACAAAAATAGGCTCTAGTCGCCTAATGGTTGGGCGACTGGAGCCTTTCGCCTAACCAAACTGCGACACAATATCTGTCGCCGCACGCTGGAGCGACTGCATCTAGTCGCTCTTCCGTATGGCGACTTGCATGCAATCGCCATCCCATTAGGCGACTGCATGAATCCCCCGTCAATTTTGTGAATTTTGTAGTTTTAAACTGGTAAAAAAAATGTGGTCGAGTTGTAATAAAAGTTTATGTTTATTGTATATTGTAGGTGCGTAAAAATTTTTAGAAACTTTTTTTTATTAAAGATTAACTGGAGAACGATCGATACATACGCTGTTAAGTGACATACGATGATAATTCGTGTGCGGAGAACCGGTATGTTAATTTTGTAGATGACTTGATATATGAATGATTGAATGCGAAAAGAAGAGATGATAGACTTGTTTGAATAAAAATAAACTTCATAATATAACTGTGAGTAACATACCGCGTATTTTTTCATTACATGCATCTACCCTACTCTATAATACACCAAAATTATCTTTACTACATCCACCCCTTCAACCACCCCCACAGTCATGCCTAATCTAAGTCCACCCAGATTTGTGTACCAAAGTAATCCAACTCCATACAAATGAATGGCTTAGATCTCTCCTCAAACCTTATTCTCTTACTCATTGAAGATCCTAAGGTCAAAATCATTTGGATCATGCACATCATTGAACCGGTACGCTGGCCACCCCCCGCCCCCCGCGCGAATCCCGCGCCTCCCCACGCCTCCCCACGTTCTCCCCCGTCCCGTCTCCCCCTCCGCGTCTGCCCTCGGATCTCCGCGCCGCCTCCTCTCCTCCCTCATCCGCCGCTCCGCCGTCGCCTACTCCTCCCCACCCTGCGCCGCCGCCGCCGCCTCCTCCTCCCCCCACTTCTTCGCTCCGCAGACCTCCCTCCGCCCTGCCCTCGATTCCTCCGCAGACCTCGCTCCGCCCCCGCGCTACCGCCGCCGCCTCCCGCTCCTCCGCTCCGCCAACGCCTCCCCTTCCCCACCCCTCGCTGCGCCGCCGCTTCCCGCTCCTCTGCTCCGCCGACGCCTCCTCCTCCCCACCCCGCACCCGAACCCCAAATCCCCCGGCCGATCCCACCCCAAACCCCTCAAACCCCGGATCCGGCCTGCCTCTGCACCGGCCGCGCCGACCGCCTCCCGCCCCGGATCTGGCCGTCTCCACCGCCGGCAAGCCCAGATCCAGGCTCTTCGCCGCCAGATCCAGCCTCTCCGCCGCCGGATTCGGCGCTCTCCGCCGACTTCCGACCGCCTCCCGTGGCCGTCACCCACTCCTCGCCGGATCCGGCCGTCTCCAGCGCCCGAGATCGCCGCGCCGTCGCCCGAGGCCGCCGCGCCGTGCGCTCGCCCGCCTGGTCTGGCCGTCTTCACCTTGGCCCGGATCCGGGCACCCCCACGCCGCCTTCTGGCCGCCCCCACCACGCCCTTCGAGTTTGGATTAGATATGGTCTGAATCTGATGTGTGGTCTTTCTTCTTTGTTTGTGATGTTGCAGGCGTACCCGTATCTGCACATCCGCAACAAGGAGTTCCCCTGGGGTATGCATTTTCTATCTTTTCCTGTGTTCATTTGAATACTTGTTATTGTAATGTTCTTTGATTTGATTGGTGTCGAAATTATTCCCCTTGATTAAAAGTGACATGGTCGATTAACACATGCATGTGGATTCTTGTATTGTGTAGTGCTTTTAACTCCATCAGATTATAACTAAGCATCTAACTATGAGGGTTTTGTCACATCCTGATGGGACTAATGGTTTTGGTTAACTGATGGGATTCTTCTGTCGGATAACTCACTGAATAATGTTCGTGATGGGCGTACTATCTGCGTGTTTAGGGGTTGTCTTCCATCCGGTAATAAATTTTTTGTAGCCAGGAATAGACTGAATATTTTCTGCTCCAACAATAAGATGGCATATGGAGGTGAACAGGGTAAACTTCTGGCATATGGAGGTGAACAGGGCTTTCCTTACTTGGGCTGTATCTGAAGTTCCCCTCTTTTCTGCCAGGTTTCAGGGACAGCCTCTGTATAAGCTCAAGCCAAGAAAATTCCGTGCAACAATTGAGGAGGCTTTCCTTGCTGAGCGTGGCTTTTTTGAGCTCCAAATGGGATGGGGGGTGCTCGCTGGAGAAGTCTATCTATGACCATTCTGGCGCTGATGGCATACAGGAGGGGACTGGTTCGAATAATGAGCAAGAGTGTCAATCTGAGGCTCAGGTAACTGGATGCGGTGAAATTGTAAAATTTGAGCTTGTAGCTGTATCATTTATTACTTCTCAGTTAGGCTGCAATATAATATACTGTATTGCAGGTTATTGGTAAATCAGCAGCATGCTGTGATAGTTGTGGTAATCGCCTTCCATTGAAGATTTTGAAGATTTCAAATAAAAAGAAGCAAGATGGAAAACAGTTACTTTGTAGGCATTGTGAAAAGGTATGTGGCTGGCTTGTGACTTGTGAGATAAGTGCTTTTGTGTGTTCCGTTAACTTGTTTCTTTTCTTTTGGTGCCTTATGTGTGTAAAACATTATTATGCCTGCAGTTATGGCAGTCTATGCATCCTTGATTTCTTCCATACAAACATAACATGTTTCACTTCCTCATAATATGGGATTTTCATGTTCCCATGATCAGTGCGTATAAAAAGGCTGTGATTCAGAAGATTATTGAACTATTCAGAAGATTATCTGTGATGGTTATTTGATAAGAGCAATACTGTGTCCAGGTTGTGAGATGTTTGTTGACGAATTTTGAGATTTGAGCTGCAAATTTCCACTGTAGTATCATACCAATATCTAGAATTCATTTTCACAATGTACCCAATAGTTGCACAAACCGCACTTAGCTGATTGCTGATGCTTTACTATAGAATAGTATTTGTGTTGGACTGCTGACTTGACCTTTGTTAGATATTTGCTGAAAAGTTATGAGATTTGACCTGTTTGTTTTCCTGGAGGTGTGTTCTGATTTTCTGGTTCTTGTTGTGTTTATACTTTGCCATTTCTTTTGTTATTCAGCCATTGGTTGGAAGTGCTACTGGATCATTGCAAAAGTTTGGGAGACATCGAGCAGCATCCTTACCAAGTGTCCAGCCTGACAGGCAGATTCCCGATAGGTACGTGTATCTTCTGTCGTATTTATGTCTATGATACATTGTGTTTCATTTGGCTTAAATAAAAACGAGACACTGAATCATTGAGTGATTTTTTGATTAAACAGTTGGCCCAATTAATAGTCAAAGGAAGCTAATAAGCTTAACTAAAATATCACAGTAACTTGATCGATTTTTAAGACGAACTAAGCTAATAAGTGTCACATTGCCCGTTGCCCACATATAATCCAACTCCCAAATGCCCTACAAGGCTACAACTGTATAGCTGGATCAACTTATTAGAGCTTTCCCACTACATCTAGGGTTATTTGGTAATTGTTCATTCCATGTTTTCAAAAGATGTAAGGCAAAGATATAACATTTCAAGTTTTCAACTAATCTGTATCAAATTGTTCTGAATCCATTTACTGGTCTTGCAAAAAGTCAACAAGAGTGACAAAGTCAGCAATACTGTTCCTTCTGTTTGCGTGCATCTGATTCTTTTTTTAGAATTGCATGCTTCTGATTCTAACTGTTTTCTTTTGTTCCACGTTTGCTATTCTTTTCCAGTGCACATTCTATTGGTGAAAAATACCTTTTTTTCCTAATATTTTGTCTGCCATTATCAGTTCTTCACAAAATATGTTTATTGTTCAATACATTTTTATCTGTTACTAAATTAGGGGTTTTTTCATTCATTTTTTTAATTACGCAGAGTTTTTAAAACCTGCTGCTGGAACCACAGATGGCCCTGGAGCTTTTGATTTCAAACAAGGAGATGTCAAGGTTGAGTATATCAATGAAAAACTTGCTTCACAATTTGAGATAACGTACTAACTGGTTGCCACCACTTCTTATCAGGGAAACCCTTTCTGGAAATTAGTAAGGAACTTATTAAAGCCACCAGGGAAGGAGCAAGTTGAGTGTCAAGCTCCAAAACCAATATTGCTAGACACAGGTGAAATGAAGGAACCATATGATTGGGCGGTATGACTTCATTTTTCAATAATCATATACATGCTTATAAGTATTTTTCTCTGGAAATGTCTTATTTCACTTGATAGTTGGCACCATGGTCACCATTAATGATGAGCAAGTATCTCTGCATCAAATCAGGACTGCATAGGCAGATATAACATATAATTCTCTGTAATATTGGTGAATGGCACATTCCTTACTTTTATGTCTAACTAATTTGAACTTTTCCACTAGAATTGCTTAGTTTCTGAGCTTAAATCATAGCCAATATCAACACATTTACAGTCAACACAATTTTTTGTGGTAGAGTTGATGGGATCAAATGGGTTGTCACTTGTGAACCATAGGCCACCTGAGTACCTGACGTGAGTAAGCTCCATGATATGTCAAATTAGGATCATTGAACTCTCTTTGAGTGTTAGTTTTGGGAGCTACTTGTCGATATTCTTCTTGGTAAACGAATTGTTAATGTGATTAAGGGTGCTGTATCCGAAATTCTCTCTAATTTTCCTGGCGTAGTGTTTCTCCCACTTTCCCTATGTGTTCTATTGAAAATTACTTTTGGCCAAACCAGTTCAACTTCATTGCTGGCTATGAGAACTTGTTCCATATGTTAGCATATGGCAAAGCCATAAGGATTGACATAAGAATTATTTTTATGCAGTTACCAGAATTATCTAAGCAAAGAGACTTCTGACCTTTTGCTAAGCTTGTTGAAGCCGGTACAGCTTCTTTTGCAATTTCCAGATATTTAAATCAACTTCTAAATATTTTGACTTTGGTTAATCCCTCTGCAGGTTCTTGTTCTCTTAGGTCATGACCATGACCAATGTACAGTTGTCCACTCCACTTCATTTTGGCCAGTAATGGAGGTAAGAAAATTGTAAGCTTTATGTTGTAATATGTTCCAAGTTTTGCATATAATGGAACTATTAATGCTGCAGCATACCCTTGGGACAATAAGTTGGCAGCAGGGAAATCTCTATCCATCTTTTATGCTGCTGTCTGCTGGGCCCAAGCTGTCACAAAATTCAACTGATTTAAATCATGAGGTTCTGACGTATCTTTGTTATCTGCCTAAACAAACTCATATTTATATCTGGTAATGCTTATCGTGTACATCTTCTGCTTGTTTTGCTTTTTAAGTGGCAGGTTTACAATTGAACTATCTGACAAGTTTGCTGTGCCTGCTGTTTATACAGGTATATCTGTCAGTTTGTAGTGACCATCCTTCTGCTGATCTTTTGGCCAACAAATGGTCTCAGCTCTCTTCCTTATGTGAACACATTTGTAAGCTTCATGAGGTCGGTGGGTGCTGAACTGTTTTCAAGAACCAAACAAAAAGATGACGAGGAAGATGGTGAATATGATATGGTTTGGGATGCAGAAGGATCCATGCATCTGGTTAAAAAGGCTGTGTCAAGGGCCCCCATCGCTAACTCAAAGTCAAGAACTACAGGACGGTATGTGCTTTTGGGATGATGCTTTCAAGTACTTAGGTGAACTGAAAATTTGATTGTTTCTGATTTCTTAACTGAAAGAAATCTGATCTCCATGGCAGAGGAAATGTTGTTGCAAGGCCAATAGCTAGGAAGCACCAATTGGACCATGGTTCATCTGTCTTTGTTGAGATGAGCTCAGAAATGGCGTCAGAAGATGGAGGGAAGTTGCCTCGCCCAAGCAAATCGAAAATAAGGAAGGTGCTCCAGAGGCTGTTCCGTGTCATTCAGTCGATTGTCGTCATTGCCGCTGTGAATGTCCCTCTATACATGATGCTCCTTTTCAAGGATTGGATTGACCATTGAACAGTATTCAACGGAGTCAAGCTGTCTATGTAGAACTGGCAAAGGCTAATGAAACATCAGGAATTTTGTCTTTGGTCGATGTATCAAATGTCGATGGATGCATTTATTCATTTGGGGTGATCGTGTGGTAAACCTTTCGGAATCATCCATTAAGTGAGAAGATAATGCATTATATTTATATGTATTGCAATAGCTTAAGATCTCAAATAAAAGCCGGTAGAAGATTTTGGCTTTATGTTGGTGTGAGATACGGTACTCTATAGATTAATAGCTGGATTTTATAGATTAATAAGTATAAATGAGGAGGCATACGGTACATTGGAATTGATTAATTGAATCCTTGCAACCAAAGGCAACAATGGAGGCACACAAGGCGAAGGGCCGATGCCGACAAAATCGAGCACAAAGCTGGCGGATGGTGCGGCTGCTATTGGTCTATTCTTTTTGTGGGGCTGGAGAAAGTCGTCAGTGGGTAAGTCCAATGATGTTGTCGCCTCCTCAAAGGATTAGTCGTTACGTGACATTTATTATGTGACAAGAATATTTGGTTATACAATATATGAGACGTGAATCTTAATGAATCTATTGTTCGTTTTATTTTTTACAAATTTTATCTTGTTTTGTATTTTATCGTAGCGTTAGCACGGGCACACTACTAGTAACATATAGCATCCGAGCACCCCTCACTCGCCACCCTGGTGTGCCCTGTCACCGCGCCCGCATCCTCCCATACGGCCCCGCTTGGCCCTCCTCCGGTGCAATGGGTTACGAGGTTCCGAAAAAGTAAAACGAGCAGGAGGGTGTCTATCCCGCCCCTGCGCTGGTGGAGTTAGCTGCACTTCTGGCTGTATGCCCTCCGGTGCACCGGGGAGAGCACTGCCAGAGAGAACCTTCGGTGCTGCGTCGGAGAACTGCCCGGGCCACACCGCAAAAAACTGGTCCACATCGTCCTGGCCCGGGGAGACGCCGTGCTGCTGGTAAGTACCTGCAATATTAATATTGTTAATTCGTTGCATGTCGTCTTGGGATAAAAACGAGATCGGACGATGCGTACCCGTAGCTGGCGCCATCGAGGTAGGAGGAGGGGCATACACCCCCTGCGTGTGGAAGCCGGGGATGTGCGGAGGAGGCGTGAAGTGAGGTGGTGTAGGAGGCCGTGCCCAGGCTGAACCCCCTAGCTGCTCTGGGTGAGGTGGTGTAGGACGTGTCCACGTACTACCTCCAGAGTAGTGCCACGCTGGTCGGGGTGGCACTGGTGGACGAGTAGTCGGAGCGCTGGGCGTGGAGACCGCCGGTAGCCTTGTGCAGGACAGCAGGCTAACAATACGTCTACACCCGGCCGACACCCGACGCACAAAGCTGACGCCCTCCTTGTGGGTCAGCTCCGCACCAGTGGCAACCCTCTCTAGTAGTGAGGCGGACTCGGTCCATAGGACAGCACCGACGTCAGCCTGGACACAAAGACATAAAATGGCCTGAACGTGTCTGTCGGAGCAGCGACGTGTGTGGCAGGCGGGTCTACGACATGTACGAGCCTGGTACGTGTCCGCCCCTGGTACCAGCGCAGGTACTCCGCGTAGTCCCTGCTATCGTATGGGCGGTCCTCCTCCACGCGGTCGTCGAGCACACCCTCCCACTGCTCGACCCAGGGCTGCATCTTCGTCGACTAGTCCGTGCCTCTTTTAACTCCCTTCGCGTTGTGCCTGCGTATAGAACCATTACGTAATGTGAGTACTTGCGAACACAGTAGTAAGTATGTACATATTTAGTAGAAACGATCACTCACGCGTGCACGTTCCGCGGAAGCGATGGTCTGACTGGTACAGGAAGCACCTGCCGTAACCCAAACTGCCGCATGACTCGTTGGGGTGCGTAGTCCTCCACGTAGATATGGTACACAAGCTTCCGGCGGGTGAGCCAGAAAGCCCGATCACACCAGCAAAGTGCGGACAGCTCGTTAGGAGCGCGGGCCTGCACTGCCGTATCTGCGTAAGGCTCCTAGCGCACGTCGTCGGCTGTGAGGCGGTCGAACTGCTCCACAAAGGGCTGGTACGCCCGAGTGACCTGCATGTGCGCGAATTGTACCTGCAAGAAAGACAAGTTGTTTAGTATGACGATCGTCAATAAGAAAGAAATAGTTGACTGTGATAATTCTTACTCGTCGACGGCACCAGAGAAAACCCATCGTCGGCCGGTCGACGTATCCCCCTGGATACATCTCGGGACCGTACGGACCCATGTCGTCTAGCACAAGTCGTCCGAGGCTGAAGCGCTCGAACGACCACAACTACAGCAGCAGGGGACAACCCATGAGGATCGAGTTCGCCTTGATCCTCGTGCACGCATCGCACAGGGCGCGGTACGTCGCGGCAAGTACGGCCGATCCCCAGCTGACCTGGGGGGCTTGCTGTCAGCGATTGCCCTCGCATAAGCGTTAAGGCGCGCATCCACCGAGTTGCCGTGGCTGGTGGTGAAAAGCACCCAACCAAACAGCCACAGCACGTATGCCTCCAAGTGGCGCGAGACCTGGTAATCGTCTGCCTGCGGATCCATGCGCTCCACCTGAATGCAAATAAGTTGTTATTAGTACGTAATACCACAAATAAGAGCTTCGAAGACACGATCGATTGTAAATACCACATACACGGTACTGTGCGAGCCACCTCAGCGTCGGCCTATGGGTCTGATCCTCCTCGAAGATATGGTGGTGATCGGCCGGTGGAACGACCCCCTCGAATCTACCGAGCAGGTCAGCGCGCCAGTCGGTCGGGGCCTCCGGTAGGAAGGCAGCGCCTCCCGCGATCGGAAGGCCAAGGAGCAGGGACACATCCTGCAGGGTCGGCGTCATCTCCCCGAATGGGAGGTGGAAAGTGTGCGTCTCGGGCCGCCAACGGTCCACCAAAGCCGTCAGCAGGGAACGGTCGAACGGGAAGCGTCGTCATCGCTCCCCGCCCGCCTCGTCCCCGCCCGCGGCCAAGGCGGCTCCATCCTCCTCCGTGGCCTGCACCATCCAGGCAAGAGGGAGTAGCCCGGCATACTGCAGCCTGCAAACAAAGTGAAGGTCAGCACGGAACGTTCTTACGGTCGCACTAAACGCTGGCGTAGTGCAAACCTGGCAGTCCAACAGGGGGTCGAGTCCCCAGGCCACGCGAGGTGTGCGTGTCCGGACCACTCCCAGCTCAGGCAGCTCGTCCGTGGTCCCCGGTGGCGGCACATGACAGGAAGCGCGATGCACGCGGTCCACGTGCTCGTCCAACAGCGCGTATCGCCACTGGGAGTCACGTCCAGCACGAGACATACCTGCAAAATTTGTACAATAATTTCAACATTAAATTTTGTACATCTAAATTTCTACACTAAATTTTCTATAATAATACATCAAAAATACTATACAAAATTTGTACACTCAATTTTCTACATCTAAATTTGTACACTACATTTTCTACAATAATACATACAAAAAAATTTCTACATCTACATTTCTAAACTATACTTTCTACAATAATGCATTACAAATGGTACACAAAATTTCTAAACTAAATTTTCTACAATAATACATAAAAATACTATACAAAATTTCAACACTAAATTCTCTAAACTAAATTTCTGAACTACATCTAAATTTGTAAACTACATCTAAATTTCAAAAATATATTTTCTAAACTAAATTTGTAAACTAAATTTCTAACCTAAATTTTCTAAACTAATTTTTCTAAACTAAATTTCTAAACTTAATTTCTAAACTATATTTTCTAAACAAAATTTGAAAACTAAATTTTCTAAACTAAATTTGTAAACTATATTTTCTAAACTAATTTTTTTAAACTAAATTTTCTAAACTACATTTTCTAAACAAAATTTTCTAAACAAAATTTTCTAAACTAAATTTCTAAACTACATTTTCTAAACTAAATTTCTAAACTATATTTTCTAAACTAAATTTTGTAAAATAATTTATAAACTAAATTTTCTAAACTATTTTTCTAACACTAACAAAAATATAACTAAAAAAATACCTGAAAATCGCGCTCTCCCTCTCCTTCTCTCCCCCTCCTCTCCCTCTCCTTCTCTCCCCCTCCTCTTCTCCTCCTCTCCCTCTCCTTCTCTCCCCCTTCTCTTATTCCCTTCTTCCTCTCTTCCTCTCTTCTTCTTCTTCTTCTTCTTCTTCTTCTTCTTCTTCTTCTCCTCTTCTTCCTCTGCACGGTTGAATGAAAACAGTGCAATGGCCGAGCGCGTTGGGTTTTATATCGCCCCCAGTCGCCAAACGGTTCGGCGACTAGATTGCAGTCGCCCAACGGTTCGGCGACTGGATTGCAGTCGCCCAACGGTGGGGCGACTGCAATTAATCGCCGAACGGTTGGTATATTCACCAGTTGTCGCAGTTTGGTTGGGCGAAAGGCTCCAGTCGCCCAACCATTAGGCGACTGGAGCCTATTTTTGTAAAAAATTTTCCCGCGGGTATATTTCTGTAATTTCGAATAAAAAATGGATTATCCGTACAAAAAATTCGTAGGTTGGTTGGGCATGGAAAGGTTAACATGAAAAATAACAAACACGATCAAGCAATGCATTTAACCCTGCTCTAACAAGCTTCTGTTTTTGACTTCTACCTTCTTAATTTCGTCTTTTTTTAGTTTTTTAGGTTTTTTGCCTTTTCTTTTCCCTTATTCTTTTACATTATCTGTGATGATATAATTTTTTTTTCATTTTTTTGAATTTAATTATACAGAAAAGTTAACATCACTAAAGTGCAAAAAAGCCAGAAGGTAGGGCTTATAAACCCTTTGGAGCACTAAAAACTAAAGCTTTTATAAGATAACCTGACTTGCTAGTTGATTTGTACGGTCGGGCAGAACAATTTGCAAATGAGAAATCTGACAAATAAAATGGATTAGCGGCGCTGGAGAGATAAATGCGTATTTTATTAGTAAACCTTCAGGTTAAGAAAGCATCAGCGGGTTTAACGCAGAGTAGATAAAACCAAGGACGAAAGCAAACCATTGCAAGTCATCGATCGCCTTGGGGAGCTATGCTGAACCTCCACCAAACTATACCCTAAACAAAATAATTTATCAGCAATTGATCAGCTGAATTCAGAAGGTAAGAAAACCATCCATTTGATTAGTTGAAAGAACGATGATAGTTACCATTGGCGAAGGGAGAAGGGAAATACTCTTCCTAGAATTCGGAAGTGCTCTGCTCGTGATGTCATGCCTGCATTTCATCAGGACTCATAATACTGTGATCGATTTGAATGTCCATCGAAGATGAACAAAAAAAAGGAGCAGCTGATTCTGTAAACACGATGGCCACTCAATTGTGATATTGCACCATAAATTCCACATGATCTGTAAAATAATACCAAAGGAGAGGAACAGACTATATTAGAACGACAATTTTATCCCAGATGACAGAAATGTAGAACTCCGATATTCTAGATTTGATCCTATTAAAAAATTGCACATGTCAACAAACGATCAGCAAAGATGGAGGTGGAGGGTTTGGGGGCGGATGCAGCGAGCAGCGAGGCGGATGTGACCAAGTCCTGGGGGCGAGCAGCGAGGCTGGCGTCCATGCGGATCCGCGCGGCCACCATGGATCTGCGCTGCAGCCATGGATCCGCGCCGTACATTCAACCATCAAGCACCGAGACATACTGCCAATTCGTTTGTGCATAATTCAAGCCACTGCTAGCAGTGCAGCCAGTGCTTTTTATCCATCAAGCATTCAGGAAATTCATGCATCCAGTACAGTCTTGCTATTTACACATCAAGCATGCACAGTACATTCGTTCATGCTTTTTACACATCAAGAATCCAGTACATCAATTCATGCGTAATACAAGTCAACTGTTACAAATTCATTTAGCAGGTGTTGGGTTTAATCTTGTTGTCTAATGTTTGTTTGTGTTTGCATGGCACGTTTAGTCGTGTAAGCTTTGTGCTGCATGGTGCTACGCAGTTAGATGTTTTGGCGTTGCTTTCGTCAGTCATTTTAGAGTCTTGGTCTGAGTTGAATAAATGTTCAGAACGTGTGAATCCTGAACATGGACTAGTAACTTGGTCCATGATCCGTATTATGTGTGAAATGGCTGAGTTGCGGGGAGTAGTTGCTAGAGAAGCGGATCGGCAGTTACCCATGTGCGCGTGTGTGTTATTATTTGACTTTCAGTGTATTTTCGGATGAGGGAAGAAAGATAGAAGCCAACAGTTGGTGCTAAGCAGTTGCAGCACCACCGTGTGTGTTCTTCCTCTCTGTATTCATTCTATCTGGAAGTGATAGCGTGTGTAGTTGAGTCCACACAATTGCAGTGTTCTGCTTCCAGTCCATTATCTCTTGAGAATCACTCCTGTGTGTATCCAGAGCTTATTGTTTGCAGGTTTGGGCATTTTTGATTTCTAACAGCAGGCTCATTCCGAGAAAGCACAAAGGAGTCTACAATCTACAAATTAATTCAGCAGGCTCCGTCAACTGGGTTCTTCAGCTCCTAACGACTGTGACCCGCAAGGTCAGGATTCAAGGTGACTTTGGTCCAATTCGCCCCCCTGCTTGCACTTGGTGATCTGCAGCTCTGACTTCTTCCCCATGTTTGCAGAGAAAACCTGCACAAATATTCAACGAGGAACATTACGCATCCATATCTGGGAATGCTACGAACTATTATTCCAAACAACATTCAAATCAGTACTAAACTAAAAACAAAATCTCAGAATAAATTCTCCGAACCATATCCGACACCCATGACACCATAATCTTCAGAATGCACCCTGCAGAACTAAATTCCCTCGTTCTGGTTGTTTGTAGTCATATCACCTAAAATCAATAACGAGAATATCTTACATTGTATTTGGAATTCAGAAAAAATCCTCAATAAATGCACTGATGATCTTGTCCACCAAATAAGAAAGCACTTGCGGTTGTCAAAGTTGACACGAGAAGGTTCACAAATGTATGGGATCATCCAAATCTCCGTCACTGCCGCCCTGTGACTGTGAGGATGAAGCCGCGCCGCTGGAGAGGACGAAGCTGCACGATGGCGCGCTCCGCTTGACCGGCGCGGGAACGAGTAAGGCAACGGCGCACTCCAGCTCGTCGCCGGATTCAGACTCTCCGCCACCTCCGCCGCCGCACACTCCAACTCACCGCTAGACTCAGGCTCGCTGCCGCCTCTGCCGCCACGCGCTCTAGCTCGTCACCGGACTCAGGCTCGCCGCGGTGGTAGGGTTAGGGTTTGGGCTAGGGGAGAGCTGGAGTGCAGCGGGTCTAGACTGTGTGTTATAGTTTAAAATTTTGAATTATATTTATTCATAGGAGATAATACATAAAGAAAAATAGTCGTATATAATTTTAGCCGATACAACTAAATTTAGTACATATTTTACTACAATCTTTCTATTGACTACCTTTGAAAAATATATCGTTTGAAATCTAGTTACTGTAGCATAAGTCATAAGCCACAAGCTATAAGTGGGAAAAAAAGAGAGCCTAGCTTAGTACTTTGTCTAATTATTTATAGCCCTAATGTGGGCATCTTTATAAACAAATCTAATTTTGATAAGCCACTTCGAAAAGACTGTTCTGATAAGTCGTTTAGAAAAGACAACGAAAGAACCATCCTATTTAATTATTTAAAAAAGTCATAGGCTATAGACTGAAAAGAAAAAGATCTTATGCGACGGGTTAGGGTTGGGCTCGATTGAGCATGTGGCTTGGCTTGACCCTATCAATAGCGAGGGCAAAAGATTTTGGTGCAAAAAATTAAAAAAAACCAGAATGCGCCTAGAGTGGCAATTATAGGTATTTGAGGTTTGGTAGTGGCAAATTATCAATGAGAAACTTAAAAGTGGTAATTCTATATCAAATTGCTTAGGAGTGGCAAAGGGAAAGTGGGTGAGACGGAGATTTTTTTTGGAGGGGGGGTTACGGCATGTATTATATATGGTGGCCTCAAGTGATAGCCCCATATAGAAAGCACGCTACGTCAGCTCAAGCCATGGATTGGATTAGGTCCAAACCAATTACTTGTAAACCCATGCAACCACACTTCAAAATCCTATTATAATGCATATTTTACATTTCGACAATACAGTTTGTATATGTGGGTTGTAGCTGTAGATGCTATTGCTTGCACCTTGAAATTAACTAGGAGTGAAAGGATTTTAAAGTGAATGAACTAAGAGTGTATTTGTATTGGTTTTGTTAATGGTTTTTAGCTATGTCGTATGATTTTTGGTTAACAATAAGTAGTAATAACTAAAAGAAGCGGTTTTAGGAGAGGATGATCGATGAAAAAAGCGAGGGACGATTCGTGCGCGTGACGGAAGCGAAAGGAGTGGAGTGCGTGATGCACCCGTGACCCCTGTCTTATCTCTAGATTAGACTGTTGTGAAAGGAGTGAAGAAGTCATTTCGAGAAGCCAGACATTTATATTGATTTTTTTTTGCTTTTTTAAGTAGAAGTCAACAGTAGCACGTAAGAAGGCACATCTTGGGACCAATTTTTTTTTAAAAAAACTAATATGTTTTTTTAGAAAAGTACTTAAACGTCTTGGGATCAATCATACCCCAAACAAACCCGGAAGGGTTCCGGCGACGAGGCGAGGCCACGTCCCCCCCCGCGCTCCCCCCGGCCGGCGCGTGTCGCCCGTTTTGGCGTACGGCCGGGGGAGGCAATTCCCTCCGATTTTCCGAAAATTACGTATAGATCCTTTTTTCTCGCGAAAAGGTCCCTGGATTTTTTCGAAAAAGTCCCTGCAAGTTTTTTTCCTAAAAAAATTTTTGATTGCGCCCCGCGGGTTTCCAGAATTACGTATAGGTCCTTATTTACTTACGTACAGGTCCTTACAGATCCTCGGTTTTTTACGAAAAAAACCTTCGGTTTTTCCTAAATTACGCATGTGTCCTCGATTTTTTTATTAAACCCCTGTAAATTGTCGTCTCTTTTACTTCGGTCCACACGGTGGCTGGCGTGGCGTGGCGCCACGCCTACGTGGCTAGTTTAAGTGACAATGAGCGGCCAAAATCATCAGAAGCCGAAGCGTGCTCAAGAATCTTCGCATTTGCTCATTCGTGTGCAAAGCATTCCCTCATTCCGTTCGGATGGATCGTTCGTTCGTCCGTGGTATTTAATACTTTTATTAATATAATTTTTATTGTTAATTACTTAATAATGTACATATATTATTTTATATGCACAACTGTTCGGTTCGTACTATAATTGGCCCGCATGCAGGTTACCCAGTTTGTTGTGCTGTAATATAATATTTTCGTGCATATTTGACGTGCCACTGTAATTGCACATATTTGTAGAAATGTATGTATGCTAGTATGTTGTTGCAGAAAGGGCCACTGTTGCTGCAGAGCCATAATGTAGTGGCAATTGTTACATGCATAATTAGTGTTAATTGATTTGTAATTACTGAATTTATTTAGGTGTACTGCTTGTAGAAATTTTTAAATATAGCAAACAAGCTCCAAAAATTATAAATTTTTTGAAGAGCCTCCCATAGAGTGTGCTTGATTGTGTAATTTTTTCATAATTTTATCCATGTATGTGCCTTTGTAGGATAATTTTCATTGGGGGTGTAGCTTGGGAGACAACTGAATGTAGAAAGAAGCAATTCTTATGCAGGATTCTCCCAAATAGGATAAGATTTTAATTATGTCAAGTAAAATGTTGTAGCCAGATGATTGCAAAAGTAGAGTAGAATGAAAAAATAGCCAGAATCGGCAACCA
Source organism: Dendrocalamus latiflorus (assembly GCA_017311315.1). Taxonomy (NCBI): domain Eukaryota; kingdom Viridiplantae; phylum Streptophyta; class Magnoliopsida; order Poales; family Poaceae; genus Dendrocalamus; species Dendrocalamus latiflorus. The sequence continues at coordinate 49,640,895 of CM029663.1, read as the reverse complement.
GCTAGGCCATCCTGCAATTCAATCAACAAAAAAGGTTTTCTAACATTTGCAAAATGATTGGAAGGAACCCAAACCAAACCGACTCATTGAGTAAAAGGGGCACTTGTAGTAGTGGCATCCAGGATTCGTGGCCGTCTCTATGGTCTTATGTTTCACAAGCGTGTTGCATTTTGGACAAAGCACCGCGGGTGTCAATGAAGAAGTGCTCACTTGGCTCATCTCGATGTCCGGGGGAGGAAGAAACAAGGTCATGATAGAGAGAATGGGGGACAAATGCATGAGGAGAGGAAGGAGAACAATGTAGGGGAAGTGGCTGAAGAATGAATGCCTTTTATAGCTTGAACTCTCGACTCCTTTGCTGCCAAATGGCTACTTTCGCGCCAACAAGTAGGCATTTTGCAACGACAAAATGGTCTTTTTGCATCCCTAATGGAAGATTGATAATGGTTAGTACGAGTGACTGTAGATAGTTGAAGTTACAGTAAACCCAGAGGAGTAACTTTTGTGCGGCATCCTTACCCTACGAGGCAGCCTTTTGTCGCGACGTGACCTAACGAGGCTGATTTGCACACTGACAAGATCAAACGAGATAGCCTGGCGCAGTGATAAGATCAAACAAGATAGCTTTGTGGAGCGACATGATGCTACGCTAGTCCATGAATCATTCGACATGTCGTTGCCTTAAGGACGTGAATTTGCCCAAACTGAATTGGACTTGTAACACGTATGCTGTGTCGGCTTAACCTACAAGTACTACCCACTCTGCATCGGATTTTCCTGCACAACAACTGCAACACTACATCGCTAGTATGGGGAAGCAATGGAAGGAGATCACTCGACTCATAAGGGCTGCAGCAGCCCAGAACGAACAAGCAAAGCGTACCAAGAGACCACCTCTCCAAAACGAATCCCTTGTACATCTAACCTATGACATTTCCACCGAGCATTCGTTGCATGATCTGCCCGTAGGGAGACACCCTCCTCTGCTGGTGTAGGGATGCATACAAGTTCATCAAGTCCAAGGAGTGGTTGAGCTTGGGTATACATTACTGGTGTTGTGGTAACTACACCTGGGACTATCCTGACTGGTGTTGGGACATAGCCCACTATTGGCAATTGGTAAGGACAGATTACAGTACATTCTCCTACCAGTTCTCTTCTGTGGCACACACTAACAAGCTTTCCCCTTTTCTTATAGTCTCTGGATCTGCTATACGCGTACTGTAAAAGGATCAACTAGGAGATCCACCTGCATGACCAGTGGCATCTGGACTACAAGGAGTGGGACATCGAGATAGCATGCGAGAGGATGGAGGAGCAACATCGCAGTGAAGATCGAAGAAATCATATCCGACAGGAGACACACGCTCATCTAGAGGCGTGCAGGCATAGGGAGCACGAGAGAAAGCACAAATTGGCGGCCAAGGCCAGGGAGGCCAGCGAGGAGTACAACGCAAACCTCTGGAGGAAGAGCAAATGGCCGTGGTCCACGCAGTAGTCTGGGTCATTCCGTAGTAGCCTTCCATCCTACCCGCCATATTTTTGCTTTGCCATGAAGGCATGTATTCGTGTAACCATGTGTAATATGCGTCTGTTGACTAATGCTTATCTTTGTCTAGGACTCTAATGTGTCCAAGACTAATGCTTATCTTTGTTGTTCTTGTATGTGCAATCAATTTTGTGTCTTGTTCAATGGAAATGCGTTTAGAGACTAGTATTTGAATTTAAATGGTAATAAAGGCTAGTATTTACAAATAGAGACTAAATGATGTCTAAATATTCTAGAAAAATTCTCACATGCTCCTAAGATTTCACATAGATCCACAAAAATTCTCACATGCTCATAGGATTTTGTAATGGCATATAATTGAAATTTTTGCAATTCGATGTCATATAATACAGATAGTGTTATTCAGTGGCAATTCATAGAACCAGATGTGATTTAGTGGCATAGAATCAATTTTCTCTTTTAAAACCAAAGAAAAACTCTAACAAAATATACTGTATTACTTGCTTTACTCATCACTCTTTGTTCTTTACTTATCTGTATTTTCTTTATGTTTTACTCTGTTCTAACCCTTTCTTGTTCAAAATTATAGATGGTCGGACTATCATTTGTAGGTCCATGGGACTATTTCTCTCATGGCGAGGATGATGGAGAGTTCGTCAGCCTTCTTCAATAGCTCATGTAGTATCTGGGATACCGTCGCTTGCCCATTTTCAGGGGCAGGAATACCCTTATTTTGGACCAAGGTTCTTGGACTATTGAGGTATTCCTGTAGGCATAGGAAAGAGAATTCAATTCCCACACCTACCAGATTGACCACCCTTAGACCCACTGCTCTAACGTCGTCTAGGATGCAACGCGCTTCACAGTAGCAAGCTTGTGCCAGATGCACAAGGAGACCCTGTTGTAGTCTTCTTTCTCTTTCTTCCCGCGCACCTACCAGGGAGAGCACTACCCGGAGTGCCTAGATGTCAGAGTGAATGGCCCGACTGTCGCACCAGGTTCAGCTTATTTAGGTGATGGCAGTCACCTACGCCAACACCCTGCAGAAGATTGGGTAGCTTTGGATACTTCTCAACTCCAGCTACGAGCACTCCGACACCCTCCGCGCCTAGCTCATCCACTGCAAGGTCGCCCTCTTAGTGGTGGAGCACGAGAGGATCACCACCAAGGCAGAGCTTGAGTGCCTCTGGTTCGCATCTACCTACACCCCATCCTCACTAGTGCCAGCGCTCATCGTCACCCCATCGACCCTGCACTGACTCAACCCCAAGGACCTCGCACTAGGTTCATTGCCCGCAAGAGCGTGCGACACCCTAGTCCATCGCCTGATGACGACATTGAAGGGTCCATCTGAGGACGCAACCTCTCCCGTTCCTACTCCTGCTCTCAGTCGCCCATTCTTAGCCCAAGCCATTCCTGTTCCCGCTCTTGCTCCTGGTTGCCTAGTCTCAACCTGAGCCATTCCCGTTCCTGCTCCCCATGGAACTGCACCACCTGTGGTGGAGATCACCCCATGGAGGAGTAGTCAGTTCTAGTTTAGGTTAGCTAGCAGTGTTTGCTAGGGCAGTCTTCTAAATTGCAAGCACTCCTTTTTTTGTCCCCTTTTGTACTCCCTATTCATAGACATTGTGCTACGTATTATTTTCACCTACTGGATGTTGCTTTCTGATTCACGTTGTGGTACATGCGCGAAGACAAATCATGTAGGAATGGGTGACGGAGGAGGGAGGCTACACGTGGCTGCATAGGGAGGCTGCCTGCCATGCCCAGGGTAGGGGCAGGTCCCTGCCGCGCTTGATACATGCGATAGGAGCACTGTATACGAGCTACTTTTGCAAATATGGCTGGAAAAGGCTAGTTTTTTGCAAAATACAATGTTTAGGGGCCACAATTGCGAAAAATTCACTGCTCTACACACGCATACAGTTAGAAAATACTAGCCACGCGAAGTAGTTAGCTTGGGAGAAAAATCCTATAGGACCTGGTCTACTTCTCCTTCAAATTAGAACTCTCTTTAAACCGTGACATCAGTGGCGGACCCAGGAAAAAATCTAGGTAGGGCGAAGTTCAGTGGCGGACCTAGGAAAAAAACTAGGTATGCTAAAGTCGAAAGCGTGAAATAAATAGTAGTACTCAAATCCCGTGTCTCCCGACTGCTCCTCGCCTCCTCAAATCCGCCGACGGTCGACCCGCTCCTCAAATCCGCCGGCCGGCCGCTCTGGCGCTCAGCTCTCCTCAAATCCGCTGGCCGCTCCTTCCGTCGTCCTCCGACTCCTCTGCCTGGGCTCCGCCGCCGCGCCGTCCTCCGCCTCTGCGGCCCGGGATGGCATGGGGAGAGCAATAGCAATACAAATCAAAGGCATATCTATCTTGACGCCTAGAACCGTTTCGCAGCCAAGGACCTCGCCAACATCACTACCGGAGACGTGAGCAGCCTGACCATTGGGGACCTTAGCTTCACTGCTGGGGGCTTTAGCCGCTTCGCCACGGAGCCTTCCGCTTCACGACCGATGACAAGCTGCACGAAGAACCTCCTGCTTCCCCTTGCGCACTATGTACCCCTTGCATAGCCGGCAAGGGTGGTGAGGCAAGATCACGAGAAACAGTGGACTTTCGCTGTTCTTGCACTTTTTCTCGAACATCACATCCTCCTTGTGCAGCCTGGGAAATCATCATTATTATAATGGCAATAAACTGCTGGCTGTTATTTGTAGAAAAACATACAACATTAGAGTACTTAGCAACAAGCTTTTGACTAAAAATGATGAATAGAACAATCCCAATGCAAAAGCATATATAAACAATTTGACACATCTGCATTGATCTCCCACGTTTGCAAATAAAGTTCTTGTCGGACATTGCAAATAAAGTTCTTGTCGGATAGTCGCTCAGTTTTCTTTCCTAGTGTTCACAGCAATCATCCACAATGTGCTATTTGGTTTCAAAGAAATCCACAAGGTCAAAGAAATCTATAATATACTAACTACAAAATTTTCACTGGATGCTCTACAAGAAACTAGATTGTGCAAGACAATCGATGTGGGACTCACTCGGAAACAGAAAGGGGAAAAGGCGAAGCGTAAGAACCAAGCAAACCGGCTTTGATACCTCAATTGATCAATAAATTCGGAGCCAATCCATTTGAGAAAGGGGAAGCAGCAAAGACGTGCATGATCTCAATGCCCTAGCGTCGCAGCCAATGAAAACCGAGCAGGCGATGAAGTAACCACGTTTGCTGCGGTGCTGCTCGGTGAAGAAGCGGCGATAGGGTAGAAGGTGGTGAGCACGTCGGCGATGGCTGCCGAGCGGAGGGAAGCGACGGCCCAGGTGGGGGGGGGGGGGGGGGGGTTCCGGCCAGCGAGGAGAGCACGGGCGGCTGCCCTGGCTCGCCCGAAGGGCAGGTCCGCCCCTGCGTGACATATGGCAGCACTAATTTTTAAACATCCATCCCACTAAGGGCATTCCCAATGATAGATATCTCAAGCTATATTCATTCCCTCTACATCACCAAAAAAAACTATGTTAGACACTACTACTTCAGTGAGTGATGTCTATATATTGGCCTAAGCAATAAATCTCATCATTCCCTATTCCTCTCTCTTCCTCCAACTCTTTCAAAAGTTGGCATAGACACTGTAGTTTTCCCCAATGCAAGTTTTTTTCTTGCTGTTTGAATTTTATACCCATGCAATGTCTTGTATGAGATATTGCTTCTTTTTCTTTTTCATTACTTTATTCTCCACCTCATTTTATGTCTTATATGACACTTTATGGATATTGCTGACATCAGTCTATTATGAGCGCCCTAACTACCCTGATAGCCTAGGAATTCCACAAACCCATCCTGTAATTCCGTGTTCCATCAACCAAACACACGGCGGCACGAGTCTTCTCTAGCTTTCTGATCTTAGTTCATCTTCTTCTCCAACTCACACTATGTTAGGGCTTTGCCGTACCATCTCACTTCCATTGCAAGGAGATGAGGAGAATTACAGCAGGTCAGCAAATATGTGGCCATCGGCGACCACGATCCGGCCGGCCGCGGAACGACAGCGCATGGGGCAACAAGTTGCTTCAGCATCTAGCCAGAGCTTCTCTATGGTCCGGCCTTGTGGAGCGGCGGCGGCGGCGCACGATCGGCAAACTTTTCTTCCAAGCCCGTCCTCCCGACGGCGCACCTAGAATTTAGTTTTGCAATTTAGAAGAAGGCATATGTTTGTGGCTTTGTGCAAGTGCATAGCTTTATTATCACAACTAATAAGATCTGTCAGAACGAAAATAATTCTCTTTGATCACACAACTCATTTTGATTTTTGAAGACCAATTGTATGTATTATGCTCTGTTATACGAACTACTATTTTCTGATTTTTACTAAGTATTTCTCAGATTTTGTTTTTAAAAAATATCACTATGCGCTTAGGTTCTCACAAATCCAGAATTCATTCATGTACTCCTTCAAAAAAAGAGATGGATATTACGTACTGGTGAATGCAAAAAATCCATCCATGCATGAGGAAGGAAGCAAAGTTATCTCAGTAACAAGAAGATTGATTTCAGAGTAGGTTTAACGCAAAAACGTGATTGAGGATCAATTTATTAATCATTGCACATGAGTTGACAGCAGAAAAGGTTATCATAGACGGTTCAAAACATTATCATAGACCATTTCATGAGTTGTTTGAGTTTATACGTCAGTAATGACATGATGTCATCACAGACGGCTTTCGAATCATCTGCGGTGCAGTCTATCACAGATGGTTATTAACTCGTAATTGTCTGTAATAGTGGACTATCACATACAGTTTTTAGTAGAAACCGTCTGTGATATATAATCATCTATGATACATCATATATCATAAACGGTTTCTAGATGATCATATACCACGGATGGTTTCTACCAAAAACCGATGGTCACGAGTTAATAACCGTCTGTGATATTCTTTTCTATTCCTAAATCTATTTTTGTTTATTGGCTAGTGTTAGACTATGTGGATGGTTGTGATTAAAAATGATGATAAATAATTAACATTTGAATTGCTTTGGAATTTGCATTTGTAAAATTATCGGGTGATCATAGTCGAAGATTTTGGGTTCAAGTGTTTTGACTAGCTTCAAGGTGGTTTTGATGGTGTTTCAACTGGCTCTGAGTGGTTTTAATCGAGTTCGAGTAGTTTAACCCCATCTAGTTTACGACCACGGCCGGCTTCAACCACGTCCAGTTTATGACAACCAGCATCAACCACGTCTAGTTTACGACAAACTTTGTCCACGAGTGGTTACGACCACGAAGTCGTTTACGACCACACATGGCTTTATGACAACGACTGCCATGGCTTTACGGCCATGGTTGTTATTTATGACCACACACGGCTTCAACCACGGCAACACGACTTCGATCACGGCAATTTGACTTCGACCATGCACGACTTCAACCACGACAGATCGACCACTGAAGGTAATTATAGCTATAGTACTTTTACATGGTCGTAGCTTCATTACTTTTGATAGTCGTGGACTTTACTGGTCGATAGTCGGTGAATTTGCAGTTGATTGTCGTAGATTGTGCGGACTACTCTTATAGTCGTACCTTTTGTAGCCTTGTTGATAGTCGTAGACCAAGCAGTCTGCTTTCATAGTCTTCGGTAGTCGAAAGTTTTACGATTGGTCGCCGTAGGCTTCTCCGTTGGAACTCATAGGCTTCATTGTTGAAATGAGTGCTTCACTCTTTATGATCTTCGAGTATTTTGAGTACTCGTGTTAGGCTAGGGGTGTTTGGCTGGTGCTTGATATAGCGATGTCGGTACTTGGTAGTCGGAGTGACTAGGTACTCGATGGTCGATGAGAGATAGTCGTGAATGTTGCGGTCGGTTGTCGGTTTCAAGTACTTGTTGTGCTCGGTGGTCATGCTGAGTGGTCGGAAGAATGAGTTTCTAAAAGCGATGGTTTTGGTAGTCGTAATCGGTAGTCTGAGATTGTTTTCTGAATAGCGTTGAGTTGATTGGTCGTGTATGACCAGGTTTATGATCGTGAATGGTGTTGCTCTTGTCTCTGGATGAACAAGAGTGTGTTGTTGTGCTGATGACGGTCAAGTTGGAAAGAACTTATGCTAGGAAAAATATTTCTTTGGTTTTTGCATGTGCAAGAGAGTGTGGAGATGATCACGGTCGGTGACGAAGATGACCGAGACTAGGATAGGGAGATCTGAGGTCCAAATGGTTGAGGATGTCATGCGAGGTGGTCGGACTAACACTGGAGCATGTGGAGATCAATGATGGTGTAGCGAGGCGGAGCTACGGGAGGGGATACCCTGGAGGCTTCGTCGTGTGTTGAGTTTAGAGTGTTACGGATAGAGTCCGTGGGATGGAAGAGGTAGAGTTTGAATAAAACATGTGTTAGAAAAGGGTTTTGGATCCCTTGATTTGAGGAAGAGATTAGGTGTTTGTATTCGTGTTTGAATCGAACAAGATTAGGGACGCTGGTTTATAAAAGCAAGGAGTGGCTTAGGCTAATGTAACTAATCTTTAGGGCTTTCGTCAAGGAAGTTTTCAGGGGGTGCCGTGAGAGCACTTTGTAGCCAAAAACTTGTTGCAGAAATAATATATCAGATCTATTCTAAAAGAAGTTGATCGGTAGGATGTTTTTTCTGAGCATAGTTCTTCTTGCGTCATTGGTGGCATGCTAACAGACCTCGTTCGAGTGCGTTATGGGCACACAGTTGTCTTCGGCTGGTAATCGTTTGAGCAAAAGTGTTCAAGCGGTCGAAGGTTTCTAAGCGAGTGAGTTCTATGAGCAAGTGCAACCACGTATCGAAGCAATCAAGTTTTTGTTGTCGATGATTGCAAGTGAAGCAATGCGACGAGCGTCATTCGGGCGATTGTTGTCGACCACGAACAGAAGAGCGAAGTGGAAGAAGTAGAGGTGATCATTCGCCCCCTTTGATAGCACTATACGGTCCTACAGCTAGCCTCAAGAAATGCTAGCCATGCCCTCTAAAACAAGCAGATTAACACAATATACATCCAATTGACATTCATTCATTTCAGAAACAAGAACATGCATGTCACAAATCAATTAACTGAAATGAAATAAATTATCCATCCATGAACAAATATACACGTGTATAATTAAGCTCAATCTTATCCTAATCAAATTTATTCTACATTGTGGAACTCCTCATCTTCTTTTATGACTTTAGAGTTCGAATTTGTTTGAGGTCGGTCAGTTCTAATGGAGCTGTATCGATGACGAAGAATGAGTGGATGACATCTTCAAAAGATAATAGAAGTAAGCAATTCTTGAACCAATTCTTGGTGATTTGGAATATGTTTCAAAAATCAATGTGCCAAGTAAACTATAATTGTTAGGAAAAATAGGGCGACGCATATAATGTTATCCAAGTATATTTCCAACAGCAAGTAAATGACAACATCAACATGAAAGCATGTAAATCTAGCATATCATTTAAATATCAAGTAAGTGGGCTACAATGATCTGTATAATGCATAGATGGAATTAATTGATTTGCTCTCAGGTGTCAGGTTGCACCTACTAGCAGCATGGCCTCCTCGCTACAAGGGTCTAGTATGATCACATATTATGTTACAATTTCTGTAATCAGTCAGGCTCTGAACTCTAGACTACCTTATCGAATATCTGAAGATAAGCAATAGTAAACTTAACAATGAACTACAGACAGATATCAAAACTATTTACTTAAATTGCTCTAATAGAGATGTTTAGATATATAACTTACTGTCCAAAAGCATGTCAAGTAAACTGCTCTAGCAGAGATGTTCATATATATGACTTACTGACCAAAAACATGTCTAGTAAGAATCAATATGTAAAGATAATAACTCAGCTCACAACCTGACTCAATATTCACAAATTGTCACATAAGAATTTCACGTTGAACAAATTCTTCATTGAGCAATCACAGCACCCACAAAACTATCATGTAAAGTCCCATAGTGCTAGCACTTACGAGTTTCAGATATAATGGAACTAAGATTAACTAGCATGATAGTAACTCACAGCCACAATTGCAATCTAAGCCATTGAGTTTACGATGCGGGGGAGGAGGGGCGCTGGAGTCGGGGGCGGTGCCGCGGGGCTCAGGGGAGGCCAGCGACGGGCTCGGGGGAGGCGGTGTGCTCAGGCGAGGAGTGCCGCTAGAGGTTGGGGAGGAGGAGGGCGACAGGTTCTAGGGAGGCGGCGATGAGCTCCAGGGAGGTGTCATCAAACTTGGGGTGGAGGAGGAGGGCGACGAGCTCGGGAGAGGCGGTGTTGGGGCTCCGAGGAGGTTGGCGTTGGCCTCAGGGGAGGCAGCGTGCTCAGGGGAAGAGTGTTGCTGAAGTAGGGGGAGGAGGATGGCGACGGGCTTGGGGGAGGCGACGACATTAGTGGGGAGTAGCGTTAGTTAGTAGGGACAAACCCTAGTGCGCAATACATATATATAGGGGAATAATCATAGGCAGTTCTAGTTAAGAACCGTCTATGGTATCTATCATTACAAATGGTTCTCAAGTAAAACTATCTGTAATAATAAAACATCACAGACGGTTTTACTTTATAACCGTCTGTGATGATAATATCACAGATTATTTTACTTTAAAACCGTCCGTGATGTTCCCTCTATACATCAGACATTCTGATATAGATAAATGCAAATTCATATATATATATCACACATTCTCATATACATAATGCAAATTCACACACACACACATATCACATTCTCATATATATATATATATATATATATATATATATATATGCACTAACCTAGATCAAACCAAATCAACACACGAACCAAAATTAAATCACAGGGGCACCATGGTGCCCAAGCTCCATAATTAAAATTTTCCATTCATGATTAATACTTTCCATCCATGATTGATTCCTTTCCAAATTGATGCCTTTTCGAATTAATGAATCTTAATAGGTTTACCCGATATATTGCACCTGCACGCATCTAAAAGCAATATAAGGACAGAAAGGCTTGGTGCCCGGGCACCATGGTGCCCTATTTTAGTGTCCTATATATATATACACAAATGCAAATACAGAACATATGACACATAAATATTTCATTCATCATTCCATTTGCTTGTTTTCTTTAAAAATTAGCGCTTCATGATGATCGATGTGTATGTAGGTAGTTTCATCATGTTGTTTTTCCTCGACCCTTATGCCATTTCTGAAAGGAGTAACTTGTCAAATTGTTTGTATTCTTTCTCATCCACTACATTCTCAACTCTAACAATCATCCTTTTTCTATGAAGTACTATGTGGTGCTTCTTATTTGCCTGGTCGTTTACATAGAAAACTTGAACAACTTAGTTAGCGAGTACGAATGGTTCATCTTTGTATCTGACATGTTTGAGGTCCACGGTAGTGACACCGTACTTGTCGACCTTCAGCTGTGGGAGATGGACCCAACGACACTGAAACAAGGGGATCTTGAAAAGCATGTAGTCGAGCTCCCAAATCTCCTCTATGAACCCATAGTAAGAGTTCCTCAATCCATTGGCACTGAACACATCTATGCGGACACCACTGTTCTGGTTAGTGCTCTTTACATCCTAAGCCTGTGTATAGAATGTGTACCCATTTATGTCATATCCTTGCCATATCATAACTATAAATGTTGGTCCTTTTGCCAACTATGTCAGCATATCACTTGACGAGCTCCTAGCAAGTCGCTCCTTCAACCATTGGTTGAACCGACTGCTGTGTTGTCTCGTGATACAATCATCCGGTCGCTCTAGATTCTATTGCTGAAGCACATCCTTATGCAGGTCGATATACGGGGACACTTCAGTCATGTGTTGCAAGATCGTGAAATGGACTTAAACATATGCATCCATATCTGGAGTGATTGATTTTCTTTTGATGGTCCTGATACCCTTGAGCCTCCTCTCATGGTGAGATTAAGGCACACCTATCGGTTCGACCTGAGCTATATATATATTCCATCCCCTTATTTAACGTATCCTCCTTGATCGCTCTTGTAAAAGTAGACGAGCCATTAATGTACTCTTCACTCACATGGTTTCCCAGCATACATCCAGCTTCGTCCTACATTACACATATAACAAATTAGTTTCTTTTGATTTTGATGTAATAAATAATTTCTATGAGACATCAGAACCCCTATTTACCCCATTTATATGATTTAAGGATACATAAAGTAGCTATATGTAGCAAGAATAATTAATTAAATTGAATTAAGTAGAAATAGACTATGAATTGATTAAACCCTAAACCATGGTAGATATAAATAATCTTCTCTGTATATCAAGCTAGCTAGATCTAAACTATCTTCAATTCTCCTTTCACGAAAAGCTAGATCTAAATTATAATGCAATTAGGAACAAATTACTAACCATAGGTAGTCAAGAAATTAATGGATCCACAACCACTCTTGCAAAATAGTCTTCTTTTACCAAATGGCCACCTCAAAGTCCTGCCTCCAGCTCAATGCAGCAGCAGATATAGAATTTAAGATAAAGGGTCGATGGGTCTATGCGCAATTAATATAGTGGATGATGACTTAATTATCACAGACGGTTTTTAATACAAATCGTTTATGAATTATCATAGACAATTCAAAGAGAAAACTGCTTGTGATATTTTGGTAATATCACAAACAGTTATTGGTAATAACCGTCTATGATACTTCACAGATGGTTTTCACCATGAAACGTCTTTGATATTACCTCTTCACAGATAGTTTTTAGTGTTGACAGCAACACAGACAGTCTCTAAACTAAAATCGTCTATGATTGTATTTAATACTAATGGTTTTAGGTAATCATCTGTGATGTGGTATCTAGTATTAAGCTTTTTATAGTAGTGTAAGCTTGATGGATGGATAGTTGATGCGGCAGTTGGCACCATCTTGTATCCTGGTTGCAAAGACATCCTTGTGCTCCTCCATAGGTACGGCAAAGCCCTAACAAGATGTGAGAGAAGAAGAAAAGATGATGTACTAGTATTGGAAAATGACAAGACGATTGTTAACAGGGTAGTTAGTAGGATGGATGCTTCAAGATGAGTGCTAACATGTGTCATGGTTTGAAAGAAGTCTAGCTTGATGGGTGTTGAGTTAGGGTGATTCATATCTAGTCTTTTAGGATTTAAAAAGATGTTCTATAAAAAGTTCTAAATGAATCCTACTAGGATTATGACTCTTACTCCTATTTAGATTAAAATTCCTACTCTAAATTGAAAAAGGCTAGAAAGGAACTATATAAACTATTGTGGGTGACTATGGAGAGGAACCAAGCAACAAAGCAATCAAAACTACTCATCCAAAAGCAGAGGGTGCACGAGAGGATTAGAAGCTACCATATTATTTAGCACAAGATTTTTGTATAGAGCAAAGATTCAAGGATCCTAAAAGATTCGAGTATGATGCGAGTGATCGACAATCTCTTGTACTCTTTTGAGATTGTATTTAAAGAATTTGCAGTTGCCTTCACCAAATCTTGTCTCTTTCATTGTGGTTGCTTCAATGTCATTATTTTGGTTCTCTCTATAAGATTCATCTTCTTCATTCTTGATATCGTGCATGCTCGTGTCGTATCTTACAAACTCTGATACGATTTGGGGATTGGTGCACCTACACGTGGTGAGCATGGTGATTTCTTGAAGGGAAGATGAAGACTGGGTCAAGACGAGGGTATTTTGAGTTCACCAATTATTGGAAACTTCATTGGATCAAAACTGTGATGCTTGAGTAGTGCTTGGGAACGCAGTTTAGGTCAAGGAGATGCTAAGAAGATCAAGTGGATTAAAGGCTAAAAGCTTAGCAGATTCAGACTCATGGCATGAGTTAAGTGTTTTAGTAAAACCCGTATTGTGTGGGATTAACAGGTTCCCCCAATTGTGCTGGTGGATAGTATCTATTAGGTTAGATGTGAGCTGTTTGCCTCATGTGCTTTGAAAGCGTGCATGAGTTAAGTGTGTTAGTAAAACCCGTGATGTGTGGGGTTAACGGGTTTCCCCTAATTATGCTAGTGAATAGTATCCATTAGGTTAGATGTAGGCTGGTTGTCTCATGTGCATTGAAAAGTGTGCACGAGTTAAGTTCGTAAAACCAATGTTGTGTGAGGTTAACGGTTTTCCCCAATTGTGCTAGTGGATAGTATCCATTAGGTTAGATGTGGGCTGGTTGGCTCATCTATTTAATAGGTTGGGAATGAAAGTTGGAAAGCCAACCATCCCATCCATCTAGGCACTAAATCTTGCAAGATTTCAAAGTTGCCCGATTTTGCTTCGATTCTTTGAGAGAAATAACTTGTTGTGATATGTGAAAACTCATCTAGAACCATCTTGTCTATCGTTACCCATGAGCAAGTCATATCCGAAGATTTTGGAGTTTGCCTGATTTTGGTGCAATCTTGCTTTTCTTTGGAAAAGGTTGGAACTTTGACAAGGACCCATTTGATCTTTGGATGGAATAGGTTTCTAAGACTCTAAGCAAGGTGTGTTCAAAGTTTTATTTCTTTTGGTTGAGGATTTTGGGGGGTTGCACCATTCTTGGTCTTGGTTGGATTGTTTTTTTCTTGAAAATAGGGGAGAGGTCAGATCGCTCCTAAGCTCGGTCCAACCAGCCACCGATCAATTCGCCGTTGTCAAGCTGGTCAGACTGGCCACTGGTCAGACTATTAGGTGCACATAGGTTAGACCGCATCCTCTGTGGTGGTCAGACTGGTGAGGCAAATGAAGGGTGCATACTCAGCGGCGGTAGCAAAGGATGATTCGAGTGTACTAGTCGTTAGTCAATCAGGTACTTCTCATAGATGGATATTAGATTCAGGCTGTTGGTTCCATATATATTCAGCGTGGGAGATGTTTGATAAAGGATCTCTATGCCCGATATATGGAATTGTTCATTTAGCGGATTGCTAGGAGTATGCAATTACTAAGGTGAGAACTATTACATTAAAGATGTATGGTGGAGCACATCACACATTGATAGGAGTTTGGTATGTTATCATGTTAAAACAATCTAATATTTGTGAGGTTGCTTGAACTCGAAGGTTGTGAGGTACCACTTAGAGGTGGAGTCTTACGAGTTACTTAGAAAGGGTAAGTAATAATGAAAAGTATCTGGAACAATGAAGGATACCGATTAAAGGGTAATCTTAAACGTAGAACAATCAATGGGAGATCTGATAAAAATCCTTATCAGGAGAAGAAAACTGTATCGTCAACAGTAGGTACTTAGTTCTCATTTGCAGTTATGTATGCAACTGCAGATACGGTTGCAAAATTTAGCAGACGTAGAGGCGAATGTGCAAGTTGTTGGAAGAAAGAAGACGTGGTGGGACTAACTACACTGTATTGATAAGCAGGTAGAGCTCGGAGGCAGTACAATCTTATATCATGGTAGGTTGTAGGAACAGGAGGTGTGCTTCACCAAACTACACAATGAAGGGGCTTTCAAATGGAGGGTGCAGGCAAGCTAGCCTAGACATGGACATTGACATGCACATTCCAGTGATGTGCATGAGCACCGGTGCTGCCACTCCCAAAGGTGGGAGAAAAAAAAGGTCGAGCCCATTTGGAACAAATTTTGGAGGAGAACGGTGACTTCAATGGATAAGAGTCAAGGTGAAGTTGTTGAGTTAGGATTACTCATATCTAGTCTTTTAGGATTTGGAAATATGTGCTATAAAGAGTTCTAGATGAATCCTATCAGGATTATGACTCCTACTCCTATTTAGATTAGGATTTCTACTCTAAATTAGAGAAGGGCTAGAAAGACTATATAAACCATAGGGGGTGATCATAAAGAGGTACCAAGCAACAAAACAATCAAGTCAACTCATCCAAAAGTAGAGGGTGTATGAGAGAATTAGAGACTGTTAGACTACACATGTGGTCGTAAGCAACGAGTAGTCGTAATGACCATGGTCGGTCATATGACCACAGCTGAGTGGCGTGGTCGTAATCACCGAGTGGTTGTAATGACCATAGTCGGTCATACGACCATGGCCAATTGAGATTGTTAGGCTACGTAGGTGGTCGTAAGCATTGAGTGGTCATAATGATTATGGATTTTCATACGACCACGGCACGGGCATACAACCATGGCTAAGTGGCATGGTCGTAAGCACTGAGTGGTCGTAATGACCATGGTCGGTCATACGACCATGGCCAATCATGATTCGGATATTTACACTACAGAAGATAACTTTCCTAGTTTGTTTCCTAGATTGTTAGGATTCTTTTTGGCATGGATTCGGTTTGTTTGGAAACTATCTTATCTCTTCTACTCTATATAAGCCATTGGCTCGTAATACAATCTCAAGTGCGTGAGTATTTGTCTTAGAGACCATCCCACCACCCGTCCCCTATCTCCCTCTCTCTCATGATTGCCCGACCAACCCCACCGCCATAGCCTAGGCTATCGCCAAGGAGGATGCTACCGCCAAGGCCACGCTATGGGCATAGGCCACGCGGTTTTGAGCGTCAAGGCGCTCGTTCGTATCACCCTCGACATCACCGCCGAGAACTACACGCACTGGCGTGGGTTGTTCAAAGTTGCTCTCTGCAAATATGCTCTTGTGGACCACATCGCGCTGTCATCCACGTCCAACCCTGACCCCTAGTGATGACGCCTCGATGCCCTCATCCATTCCTAGCTATACAACGTCATCTCCTCTGAGATTATCACCATGGTGATGGACTCTGCTGCCTCCGCCTACACCATCTAGGCATCCATCGAAGGCATCTACTGCGATAACACCGACACGCATGCCAACCTTCTCGAACAAGAGTTTTACAACCTCATGCAAGGTGCAATGTCCATTAGAGATTATTGTCGCAAACAAACGTCCCTCGCCGACGAACTGACAGCCATCGGCACCACCATCCTGGACAAAGGCCTTGTCCTCAACACCTTTGCGCATACTACACTGGTGGTATGCACACATGTGCACCCTCATCTCCATCCTTCAATGAGATGCACTTTGCTCTGTTGCTTAAGGAGCTCAGCACTGGCATGGCGTCTGACTCATCTTACACCATGTTCGTCACCCACAATTCCTCCGGTGGTAGTAGCAACTCCAAGGGCATGTCCACCGCCAACAACACCGCTTCCAATGGTTCCAGTGGAACTACTCTCATGGCAGCACCACATACAACAATGGCACCTCCAACACTTGTAGCTCCAACACCAACCGTCTCCACAACAGCGGCAACGGCGGTGGCTCGACCTCTGGCGGCACCAAGCAAGGAGCTGCACCTTGGCCGTCTCTTTAGAATCCTTGGGCCAGTTCCATTCAGATGTGGCTCGATCCATGGAACACAATGTCGCATGCTTTCCATCCCTCCGTCCAGCCATAGTCGCCTTCCTCACCCATGACACCTTGGCACGGCTTGGCAGGTGGCCATGCTCGGTAGCACTTCTCTGCTGCCCACGTACTCTTTTGACCAGAACCAGCTCTTGAGTGCCTCCAACACAATGACGCTGGCTCTGCCACCCTCGTCTGAATGGTACATGGATTTCGGTGCATCCGCGCACATGACATCGGATCAGGGTAATATTTCCTGCTCCTTTTCATCTTTCGCTGCACCTCATCACATCATTGTTGGTAATGGTTCCACGCTCACATTACCCACACTGACTATGCAACTTTTTCCACACCATCTCATTCATTTAACCTCAACAATGTCCTCGTCACTCCACATATTATCAAAAATTTTATTTCTGTCCGACAGTTTTCTCTCGATAATCACTGTTCTATTGAGTTTGACCCATTTGGTCTCTCTGTGAAGGATCTTCGCACTAAGACCTTGATCATCAGGTGCAATAGTTGCGGCGACCTCTACCCTTTCCAAGTGCCATCCTGAGAGACCATGTGGAGGTATCCCCATGTTTGTGATGAGTAATTGACAGTTGGTTTAGAGAGTTTGAGTTTGTTTTG